>CM062297.1:486042941-486768887 GCA_031216915.1 Pictodentalium vernedei | reverse complement strand
AAAACACAGACTATTGTTTTTGTACAGTTTCTTTTTTTTTCTTATTATTTTTCTTATTCTCCTGTCTTCTCTGCACTTCCTTGTCTGCACGACAACTCGAAAACGAATTGTCCCATCTTGCTGATTTTTGGCATACTGATAGACAGTCACCAGTACTCGTCCACTCATGTTCTTCAGGTCATTAGAGCTCTGGAGTATGGCCCAGTCGGCCACAGGGTTTTCACAGCCTCTAATTTTTCTTGTAAAAGTAAATTATTCTGAAGCAATTGCTATATTATATTTATTCACACTGGAGAACAATGTAAACAACAATAAAATTACAGAAAACTGGAGTTAGCTGTTAAACATTAAATGTTATCTGTTACTTTAACTGGTAGAGTGCTAAATTATTTTTGGTCATCAGAATTTGTTCATGTGTCTTTGCCTTGTTACAATTTATGGGAGAGTGCCAATAGGCACTCTCCAATAAATTGTAACAAGGCAAATCCTAACAGACTAAATAATTTCACTTCTAAGATAAAGCGAAGCACATCCACTGAATATGAAGCCTTTAAGTTGTGCCACCTGTACTTCAGAGCAAAGCCCAAATATGGGCTTCCAGCACTCTACCAGTTAATCAGGTGTCAGTTTGGCTTGGCCAGGGTGGGGCCCCACTGGGAATGGATCCTACTGACTCAAAGGGGCCCCAATATGATCATTATTCTATTGACATGCAGGTAGTGTATCTGTCCATCGATAAAATATTAACTAGAGGGGTGTCATTTGTGTGCAAAGCACACTATAGTATTTTCCCGCATTCGCATTTGTGATTATTGCCAGGGCCGAATCAAAAATCCAAAACCTTTATGCACATCTACAGACGCTATTGACTAACATGAACACACTTTTAGTGTTTCGAATTGAAACCCCTAGGAGTTTTTCTCTGGAAACCATTCCTCTAACGACAAAAATGGTGCCCCTTGCATCCCTCAGGGCCAAATCAAAAATCCAAAACCTTTATGCACATCTACAGACCCTATTGATTAACATGAACACACTTTTAGTATTTCGAATTGAAACCCCTAGGAGTTTTTCACTGGAAACCATTCCTCTAACAACAAAAGTGGTGGCCCTTGCGCCCTCGAGGGCCGAATCAAAAATCCAAATCCTTTATGCACATCTACAGACCCTATGAATGAACATGAACACACTTTCAATGTTTCGAATTGAAACCCCTAGGAGTTTTTCTCCGGAAACCATTCTTCTAACGACAAAAATGGTGCCCCGTGCACCCCTCGAAGCTGAATCAAAAATCCAGAACCTTTATGCACATCTACAGACCCAATTGATTAACATGAACACACTTCCAGTGTTTCGAATTGAAAGCCTGGGAGTTTTTTTTCCGGAAACCATTCCTCTAACGACAAAAAAATGGTGCCCCTTGCGCCCTCCGAAGCTGAATCAAAAATACAAAACCTTTATGCACATCTACAGGCCCTAATGATTAACATGAACACACTTTCAGTGTTTCGAATTGAAACCCCTAGGAGTTTTTCTCCGGAAACCATTCCTCTAACGACAAAAATGGTGCCCCTTGCGCCCCTCGGGGCCGAATCAAAAATCCACAACCTTTATGCACATCTACAGACCCTACTAATGAACATGAACACACTTTCAATGTTTCGAATTGAAACCCCTAGGAGTTTTTCTCCGGAAACCATTCCTCTAACGACAAAAATGGTGCCCCTTGCGCCCCTCGGGGCCGAATCAAAAATCCAAAACCTTTATGCACATCTACAGACCCTATGAATGAACATGAACACACTTTCAATGTTTCGAATTTAAACCCCTAGGAGATTTTCGCCGGAAACCATTCCTCTAATGACAAAAGTGGTGCCCCTTATGCCCCTGAGGGCCGAATCAAAAATACAAAACCTTTATGCACATCTACAAACCCTATTGATTAACATGAACACACTTTCAGTGTTTTGAATTGAAACCCCTAGGAGTTTTTCTCCGGAAACCATTCCTCTAACAACAATGAAAGTGTCAATGACACTGTAGCTTAACTTGTGTGTTGTGTTTGATGAAAAGGATAATGTTCAATGTTTATGAAAGGATTATGAAATAAGACAAGAAATGTGATAATTGGGAATATGTTCATTTCTGTTCCCTGTGTGCTATGTTTATGATAAAAATAATATGAGGTGTACACTGTACTAAAGAGCTGAGGGGTGGGTTAATATGACCTCACAGTTAATGTATGTGGCCCTCACAGTTAACGTATATCAACAAAAGTTACCAAGTTACAGTGAAATTATTCCAAAACGAGTCATCCTATCAAGTTACATTAAAATCCCCTCATAAATATGGACTGTAGACTGTGCTAAAGGTTTTCGGGCTTCGGGCCCCTGTAGCCGTCAGTTTCCCAATTGCGTCCAAAGGGGACGTTCTCATCTAGACATTATATGAAGTCAATCTACCAAGTTACAATGAAATCCCTTAATAAATATGACCTGTAGACTGTGCTAAAGGTTTTTGGGCTTTGGGCTCTGGCAGCCATCAAGGTTGAATGATCGCAACCAAAAGGGGACATTCTCATCTGGACACTATTTGGAGTCATCCTACCAAGCTACAATGAAATCCCTTCATAATTATGACCTGTAGACTGTTCTAAAGGTTTTCGGGCTTTGGTCCCCTGAAGCCGTCACAGTTGCCCAATCGTGTCCAAAAGGGGACGTTCTCATCTAGACATTATATGAAGTCAACCAACCAAGTTACAATGAAATCCCTTCATAAATATGACCTGTAGACTGTGCTAAAGGTTTTCCGGGCAACGGGCTCGGGCAGCCATCATGGTTGAATGATCGCAACCAAAGGAGACAATTTGATCTCATCTGGGCATCATCTGGAGTGATCCTGCGAAGTTACAATGAAATCCCTTCATAAATATGACCTGTAGACTGTGCTCAAGGTTTTCGGGCTTCGGGCACCTGTAGCAATCACAGCTGACCAATCACAACCATAAGGGGATGTCATCATCTAGGTATTATATGGAATCAACCTAACAGGTTACAATGAAATCCTTCTATACATATAACCTTTTGCCTATGCTAAAGGTTTTGGGGCTCGGGCACCCATCAAGGCTGAATGATCACGGCCAAAATGGCCAAAATGGGACGTTCTCATCTAGACATTATTTGGAGTCATCCTACCAAGTTACAATGAAATCCCTTCATAAATATGACCTGTAGACAGCGCAAAGGGTTTTTGGGCTTCGGGTACCTTTAGCTGTCAAAGTTGCCCAATCATGTCCAAAAGGGGACGTTCTCATCTAGACATTATATGAAGTTAACCTACCAAGTTACAATGAAATTCCTTCATAAATTTGACCTGTAGACTGTGCTTAAGGTTTTCGGGCTTCGGGCTCGGGCAGCCATCATGGTTGAATGATCGCAACCAAAGGGGACAATCTCATCTGGGCATCATCTGGAGTGATCCTACGAAGTTACAATGAAATCCCTTCATAAATATGACCTGTAGACTGTGCTCAAGGTTTTTGGGCTTCGGGCACTTGTAGCCATCACAGCTGACCAATAACGACCAAAAGGGGATGTCATCATCTAGGCATTATATGGAGTCAACTTAATAGGTTACAATGAAATTCTTCCACAAATATGACCTTTTACCTATACTAAAGGTTTTTGGGCTCGGGCACCCATCAAGGCTGAATGATCGCGATCAAAATGGGATGTTCTCATCTAGACATTATTTGGAGTCATCCTACCAAGTTACAATGAAATCCCCTCATAAATATGGCCTGAAGACTGTGCTAAAGGTTTTCAGGCTTCGGGCACCTTTAGCCCTCACAGTAGCCCAATCATGTCCAAAAGGGGACATTCTCATCTAGACATTATATGAAGTTAACCTACCAAGTTACAATGAAATCCCTTCATAAATATGACCTGTAGACTGTGCTAAAGGTTTTCGGGCTTCGGGCTCGGGCAGCCATCATGGTTGAATGATCACAACCAAAGGGGACAATCTCATCTGGGCATCATCTGGAGTGATCCTACGAAGTTACAATGAAATCCCTTCATAAATATGACCTGTAGACTGTGCTCAAGGTTTTTGGGCTTCGGGCACTTGTAGCCATCACAGCTGACCAATCACGACCAAAAGGGGATGTCATCATCTAGGCATTATATGGAGTCAACCTAATAGGTTACAATGAAATCCTTCCATAAATATGACCTTTTACCTATACTAAAGGTTTTTGGGCTCAGGCACCCATCAAGGCTGAATGATCGCGATCAAAATGGGATGTTCTCATCTAGACATTATTTGGAGTCATCCTACCAAGTTACAATGAAATCCCCTCATAAATATGACCTGAAGACTGTGCTAAAGGTTTTCGGGCTTCGGGCACCTTTAGCCCTCACAGTAGCCCAATCATGTCCAAAAGGGGACGTTCTCATCTAGACATTATATGAAGTTAACCTACCAAGTTACAATGAAATCCCTTCATAAATATGACCTGTAGACTGTGCTAAAGGTTTTCGGGCTTCGGGCTCGGGCAGCCATCATGGCTGAATGATCGCAACCAAAGGGGACAATCTCATCTGGGCATCATCTGGAGTGATCCTACGAAGTTACAATGAAATCCCTTCATAAATATGACCTGTAGACTGTGCTCAAGGTTTTCGGGCTTCGGGCACCTGGAGCCATCACAGTTGACCAATTACGACCAAAAGGGGATGTCATCATCTAGGCATTATATGGAGTCAACCTAACAGGTTACAATGAAATCCTTCTATAAATATAACCTTTTGCCTATGCTAAAGGTTTTTGGGCTCGGGCACCCATCAAGGCTGCATGATCGCGATCAAAATGGGACGTTCTCATCTAGACATTATTTGGAGTCATTCTATCAAGTTACAATGAAATTCCTTCATAAATATGTCCTCTAGACTGTGCTAAAGGTTTTCGGGCTTTGGGCCCCTGTAGCCGTCACAGTTGCCCAATCATGCCCAAAAGGTGACTTTCTCATCTAGACATTGTGTGAAGTCAACCCACCAAGATACAATGAAATTCCTCAATAAATATGACCTGTAGACTGTGGTAAAGGTTTTCGGATTTTGGGCTCAGGCAGTCATCATGGTTGGCAGATCATGCCCAAATGGGGAAATTCTCATCTAGACATCATAAGGAGTCACCCTACCAAGTTACAATGAAATCCCTCCACATTAAACATGACCTGCACACTGTGCTAAAAGTTTTTGGGTTTCGGGCTTGGGCAGCCATCACGGTTGATAGATCATGCCCAAAAGGGGACGTTCTCATCTAGGCATTATACAGAGGCATCCTACCAAGTTACAATGAAATCCCTTCATAAATACGACCTGTAGACTGTGCTAATGGTTTTCGGGTTTTGGGCTCGGGCAGCCATACCAGTTGCCCGATCGTGACCAAAAGGGGACGTTCTCATCTAGACATGACCCCAAACCTGCATATGAAATTTCGTGACTATCAGACAAGAACTGCGGGGTGTAGCCCGTGCTAAAGGAAAATGTGAACAGACGTCACAGACGTCACAGACTTCCGCATGCGTGATGGCAATAGCTTATCTTGACTATGTCAAGTTAAGCTAAAAATGGTGCCCCTTGCGCCCCTCGGGGCCGAATCAAAAATCCAAAACCTTTATGCACATCTACAGACCCAACTAATGAACATGAACACACTTTCAGTGTTTCGAATTGAAACCCCTAGGAGTTTTTCGCCGGAAACCATTCCTCTAACGACAAAAATGGTGCCCCTTGCGCCCCTTGGGGTCGAATCAAAAATCCAAAACCTTTGTGCACATCTACAGACCCTATGAATGAACATGAACACACTTTCAATGTTTCGAATTGAAACCCCCAGTAGTTTTTCGCCGGAAACCATTCCTCTAACGACAAAAATGGTGCCCCTTGCGCCCCTCGGGGCCGAATCAAAAATCCAAAACCTTTGTGCACATCTACAGACCCTATGAATGAACATGAACACACTTTCAATGTTTCGAATTGAAACCCCTAGTAGTTTTTTGCCAGAAACCATTCCTCTAACGACAAAAGTGGTGCCCCTTATGCCCCCCGAGGGCCGAATCAAAAATCCAAAACCTTTATGCACATCTACAGACCCTATGAATGAACATGAACACACTTTCAATGTTTCAAATTGAAACCCCTAGGAGTTTTTTGCCGGAAACCATTCCTCTAACGACAAAAGCGGTGCCCCTTACGCCCCTGAGGGCCGAATCAAAAATCCAAAACCTTTATGCACATCTACAGACCCTATGAATGAACATGAACACACTTTCAATGCTTTGAATTGAAACCCCTATGAGTTTTTCGCCGGAAACCATTCCTCTAACGACAAAAGTGGTGCCCCTTACGCCCCGAGGGCCGAATCAAAAATCAAAAACCTTTATGCACATCTACAGACCCTATGAATGAACATGAACACACTTTCAATGTTTTGAATTGAAACCCCTAGGAGTTTTTCGCCGGAAACCATTCCTGGACGTACGGACGGACGGACGGACGGACGGAGACGACTATTATATCCCCGCATTTTTTCAAATGCGGGGATAAAAATTGTTTGCATATTCAATTATCACACCATCTGCCAATTAACTGTCCATTTGCCAGTAAATATATATGCAAATGATGCAATGCCGATTGTCAAAAAGAAAATATATGGTATTTGGTTCAAAAATATAACCTCTCTTTAAACTGCATGAGTGAAAGATATTGCTTCTTTTGGGCCAAATATTCAAAACTTTTTCCTATAGGGCTGAACCCCTGTTCTACCAGATGCACTAAGTGTTTGTTGTCCTGCATAAGTGCTATAGCCAGGGTCATCCATGGCCTTTGGCTGGCACCGAGTGTGCGTTATTAGTAGGGTATATGAAAAGAGTTAGAAATTGGGACTACTTGCAGCAAATTGCTGATTATCCTTGCAAAAAAAAAACAATGATAAAGGTGTAATTCTGGTGACACAGCCAGCGGTGGTATTGCATGCACATTTTTCATTATCCCTCAGGCAAACCTGTAAATAACCTCAAAATTGATGCAAAATGTGTTTACCCTTTACCCACCACAGGGAGCGCGGTGGCTCAGTTGGTAGAGGTGCAGGCTGCAAGCCGAGAGGTCCTCGGTTCGAATCCCACCTGCAGCAACCGCGTTGTGTCCTTGGGCAAGACACTTCATCTCCATTGCCCGCGTGGGGGCACGATGACGCCGTGTACTAAGGCGTACTGCACATCGATGGTGCGCATGTCTTCAACCAATCTAACCCTGCCTGTGCTGCAGTGCGGAGTTACGATGTTGGGGAGCTGGCAGCTGCTCGTCGTTGCCCGGTGGTTCTCTCCGGGTACTCCGGCTTCCTCCACCCGTAAAACTGTCACGGTCATGATTAGCCATTGTGCATAAATATGTGACCTTAAACATCAATAAATAATAATAATAATATTTACCCACCACAACGACCTAAAACCAGCAAGCTCTATTCACAATTCAATTTTCATTACTTTTTCAGTTTTTGTCACAAAACATAGCTTATGACACATCAATGGAACAAGCTCATTGAGCTCGTTCCAATGAGAGGTCATAAGCTATGTTTTTGATGCAAAAAATGAAAAAAATTTGTTATTCAAGAATTTTGTTTTGCAAGTGTCATCTGCTTTTTGTGTTAGTTAAAGCGTTAACAAACTATATTTCGCACACATCTTGTGAAATACAGATGATATCTTTTAAAAGAAAGTTACTCATTCTAATCACTATGATGCTATTTATGTTCCCATGGACGGGCCTAAATGCCACATCTCAGTGAGGAAGCTGGGAACATTGAACTTGAAAATCCAGGGGAGGAAAGCAGACAAAGAATGCCTACCAGATTGTGACCCAATCATGATCCTGTAAAAACTTAGTATCCATTTTTGTAATTAGACTACATCTTACCTGGAACAATAACTCCAAGTAACCCAAGTTTTCCACATTTTTTCCAAAAATCCTACAACAAAAATTTCAAACTAAATAATTTAAAATAACCAATCTTTTTCAACAAAGAACACATTAGAAATAAAACAATTCACCATTAACACTCTATCTAATAAATCAGCCTCATCTGCTGCACAATTTCCAAAATAAGCAGTTGAAAAATAAATAAAAAAAAAAAAAAAAATTTCAGCAAAACCATATCATGTGATCCCTCATTGAAAAAAAAACAACAACTGAAATAATAAATATTCATATCCCGTGTGCGGGGTGAAGGTTACATTTCATATCTAGAGGTAGCCACCTAGGGGTGGCAAATCCCCCCCCCCCCCCCAAAAAAAAAAAAATCACCCTGATACTGTTACCTTGACCTTTGGCACAATGATCCCAAAATGAAAAGGGTTTTTCCTCTCAACACCTCTAAACCCACAGTTTGGCTTCAGTCGGCCAAGTGGAACTTTAATTACAGAGCAAAAATCAATACTGATAGAAATTTAAGTTCAAGGTCATCTGTCACAGACGGACAGGTGGAAGGATGGGCAGTGTCACATCTATATCCCCCCGAAAAAATTTTGGGGGATAATAACTTTAATTCCTCAAGAAAACCTAATTTCCCCATAGATTATAACCCTTTACACACTGATCTCAAAATATTGAAATGTCTGGCAGCTATTTTTCACCAAATGCAATTCGGAATAGGTCCCTGAGATTATTGTACTGATCCAGGAAGAAGTCCTGGGGGTGTGTGAAGTGAAAAAGGGCATAAGCATAGGAGAGGAATTATTTTCAAGAGGTCAAGCCTGCAGGAGAATTTGGATGCAAAGTTAACACAAAGTTAGGAGACTCGGTCAGTCCCATATCAACTAGAGGTACTGTGAGCAAACTCACAAAGTGATACTTCCCCCCCATGCCTGAAATGTATGAGTTAGATTATCTCCCCTTGGAAATGTCAGAACGGAATTATATTGCTTCATGCACATCTTCATATGGAGTTCTTCCATTGTGTAAAGTTTCATGAAAATTCTTCAAACGGTTTAGGAGGAGTTGTGCTTACAAGGATGGACAGACAGTATAAGTTAGATTATCTCCCCTTGGAAATGTCCGAACGGAATTATATTGCTTCTTGCACATCTTCATAAGAAGTTCTTCCATTGTGTAAAGTTTCATGAAAATTCTTCAAACGGTTTAGGAAGAGTTGCGCTTATAAGGATGGACAGACGGTATAAGTTAGATTATCTCCCCTTGGAAATGTCAGAATGGAATTATATTGCTTCATGTACATCTGCATATGGAGTTCTTCCATTTGGTAAAGTTTCATGAAAATTCTTCAGAAGTTTAGGAGGAGTTGCACTTACAAGGATGGACAGACGGACGGACAGGGTGATTCCTATATACCCCCCGACCCCCCCCCCCCCCAAACTTTGTTTGCGGGGGGTATAATGATGCATTAAACATTTACCAACAAATCAGCTGCAAGAGCTCTCGTAATTTACAAATTTAACAGTTAAAAAAATGTAAAACAATAGGACTATACAGAGGCTCAAGTGAGCCTAAAATGTGCACCTGGCTCAAATTGTCAAAAGAGATGAGTGTATCAGTAAGTAATCAGCAGCAAGAGCAATATTTTGATTTGCTATGACACAACCAAAGGCAACTTTTTTGGCCATTTATTTCTGCTGGTCCTAGGAAAGCTTTCTAGCAAGCTCTGTTCTGTGAAGTATTAAAAATCAACAAACAAACGAAATTTTTGTTTTGTTTTCAACAACTACTGTGGTTCTCTCTAGCCCCCCCCCCCCCCCCCCCCCCAAAAAAAAAACCAAAAAAAAACAAACAAGTTTTGTAAATCGTTTATACCCATGTTGCCCATTTTAGAGGACTTCCACCCCAAGCATTGGTGACTGGGTCCTATTTTACCAGTGTAACGGAACTTGTTTACCACAGTAAACAAGCACTGCTGCACTTCCCGGAGTTCCCAGGGGGGAGTAAAAGTGTATGTTAACCCTAATAATTTTGGATACTAAAAATAATTTTTTAGTGTTCTGTGATTTGAGAATAAATGGGGAATGGGAAGGCTATGGGTATTGAATTTGTTTCTATTTTTTGCTCCTTGGGTTCCCACTGGGCACCAAAAATGCCCCCTGAAGAAACTTGAATCACACCTCTCTAAGAATGATATACACCAAATATCAAATGATTCTGACTGCTGGATATGAAGAAAGAGATTTTTAAAGAATATTCCTCATATTGAACAAAGTTACAATTTGTGTTAACCCTAATAATTTTGGATACTAAATATAATTTTTTAGTGGTCTGTGATTTGAGAATAAATGGGGAATGCGAAGACTATGGGTATTTGAATTTGTTACTATTTTTTGCTCCTGTTGTTCCCACTGGGCACAAAAAAAATGCCCCCTGAACAAACTTGAATCACACCTCCCTAAGGATGATATACACCAAATATCAAAAGATTCTGACTGCTGGATCTGAAGAAAGAGATTTTTAAAAAATATTTTTCATATTGAACAGTTACAATTTGGGCTCCCATAGGGAGCCCAAATATGAAAGCAGGGTCTTGGCTTGAACAAACCTGAATCTCCCTTCCCTAGGGATGCTGTATACCAAATATCAAAATATTCTGACTGTCGGATCTGGAGAAGATTTTTAAAGATCCCTCATATTGCACTAATTTGAACATTTGGGCTCCTGTAGAATGCCCAAATATGGACCCAGGGATTAAATTTCAACAACCATGTGAATCAATCTTCCATAGATGTTATATGTGAAATATGAAAGCTTTTGGAGCAGTGGTTGAGAAGAAAAAGATTATTTTATATTTTTCCCATTACCTTCAGTGTTAAATAATGCTGACTCAGCATTTTTTCAAAGTCCCGAAACAGTACCTTAGAACAAAACCGATAGCAATTTTTTTCGCCATTCCTTTCTATTGGTCATAAGGAAGCTTCACACCAAATAAAAAGTTTCAGTGCCGTGCAGGTTTGGAGATATGGGCATTTGAATTTTTTTCTATTTTTAGCTCCTGAGGTTCCCACGGGGCAGTGGGAAAAGTTTTGGCATGAATCAAGTACTTAGGACCCAATAATACCTCATAGCAAATTTGGTTCAAATTGGCCTCTCGGTTCGGGAAATAGAAAGTTTGGGCGGGGCACAAAATGGGGATCCTCCCGTAGCGAGCCCAAATATTGACCGAGAAAATTTCTTTGAACAAACTTGAATCTTGAGTACCAAAGGAGCTTACATACCAGATATCACAGCATTCTGACTGGTGGTTCATAAGAAGATTTCAGGAGAAATTGATGCTTTTGGGGCATCACCCCCACCCCTGTGGGGACACCAAGTTCATTTTAACAAACTGGAAAGAGGATACCCCCAAAATATTGTATGTCAAATTTGTTTGGGTTTGGGCTAGTGGTTTTAAAGGAGAAGATCGAGTCGCAAAGTTAACGGACGACGGATGCCAAGTGATGGCAAAAGCTCACACTGACTTTCAGTCAGGTGAGCTAACAGGAGAATTTGGTGATTGTCAGGGTAATTTTTTGGCATATTAGAAGATTTTTTATTCAGTTAACAGTTTTCTCTACATGCAATTAACAGGTCAAATTTGTATTGAATGGATGGTAAATGGTTTTGTGTTTGGAAGTTATATTCAATTAACAAGATTATTCAAGTAAGAGATAGCTAATTAAGTGGACTCCACTGAATGATAAATCATAAATGTTATACTCAACCCTCAACTCTGAAAAACTGTTGGTCTTATCAATTTCATATGCTTTGGGTGCCAGTTCCTTCTGAGCAAACTGGAAAACTGTCTCTCTCAACTGGAATAAAGAAAATTTAAAATAATACAAAATTTTTAAAAGGTTTCACAATTTACACAATGATGCAACTGAAGTCTTTCCTTCTGTGCACTCATTTCTTTCCTAACCTTCAGCAGTGTGCAAAATTTCAAAAATGACTAACTGACTGACTGTTCACGTGGTTTGGAGATGGCTAACCGAATGCTCGGCTCCATAAGAATTCTTGGGAAACTGCCTTTTTATCATAAACAAGTATTCATATATTGCGTGGAATTGAAATATATACAGCCTCTCAAGGCAAAAGTCTAAAAATTTATCAAGACACAAGAAAGGCTGGTTAACTGGAAGATTGCTAGAAACCCATATTTGGGCTTTGTTCTGAACTGCAGGTACCTAAAGTTAAAGGCTTCATATCCTATGGATGTCCTTCATATTATCTTGGAAGTAAAATTACTTCATCTCCATCAATTTGCATTGTTACAATTTATGGGAGAGTGCCTATAGGCAATCTCCCATTAGTTGTAACAAGACAAAAATGTTTGAACAAATCTTGAGGCTGAGAAAAAATTTAGCACTCTACCAGTTAAGTTACTCAGACTTTACCATTCAAGATGCAACTTATTCTCTCTGTGGATCCTACTAGAATTCGACCTTTATAGACTTTGCTTTTTCACAAGACTGAGGCTTATCAGCCTCATATAAAAGTTTGTCAGACCTTTCAACAAACCCTACAAACATGAAATGACACAGTATGACCATCAAATGCAGGGGCACTTATTGCACTTTTACAATGAGCAGTCCCTTTTACATCTAAATGGCTTTCTTGTCAGTCTCATAGAGGTTTTGAAAAGGCAAGGTCTGCCTTTAACCCTCAAGTCTTCAGATTTATATATTTATTGGAGTTTAACAACACTTTTGACAGCCAGGGTTGCCTCGTGTCAGACAGTTTTACAGATGGAGGAAGTCCCCGGAGAGAACCACTGAGCAATCACTAGCAACTGTCAGGCTCTCCCCCACACTAACTCCACACAAGCAGGGTTAGCATTGGTTGAAGACAAGTTCACCATTAACATGCATTACGCCTTAGTACATAGCACCTCCATGTTCCCACGTAAGCAATTGGGATTAAGTGCCTTGCCAAGGTGTCCTTTAGAGATTGAACTGTGGACCTCTTGGTTTGAAGTTCAATGCCATAACCACTGAGCCACCATGCTCCCTTAGTCCTCAATTTGATGTTAATATCTACTGTATATACATGTACACAGCTGCAGGTGATTAATAGCGTTTCAACATCATTCTTGGCTGCCTATTCAGGCATCCAACAATGATGTAAAAACACAGTCAAAATAAATGCACCCCACCAGTAAAGTTTTCACGAAAGAATACACTTTTTCCAAGCAATATAAAAAGGGCAATTTGTGGGTGCATGAGGACTTAAGGGTTAAATAGTCAGATGGCTTAACAAACATATTTTGAGATTAACTTTACTTGGTGGGCGCTTTTTTTTTTTGGCACCTATCATTTTATTTTAGCCTACATGTAAGAGCCATCTTTGAAAATTTTCAGTTTTTCCAGGTGGCTGCCAAATTTGAATGTTTTACATCATTTCTTATCACAAAGAAGCAAATGATGCATCAAAATAAAAGTGTATCATGGTCACTAAAATGGAATTTGGAATAAGATCATTTGTCAATTGAGGAATAAAAGATCAGTTTTACATCAGCAACATTTGGGGCATATTCTGAAACAAGAGTGGTGTCACCTACATCCATGCTTGATCCAAATTGTTCTCATTCAACTGAGGGATTTGTGAATCTGTGTAAACTGTAATGGGGTACATGTTGATCTAGTAATATCCAATTAGGGTTCCTGCAGGCAAGGACTGATAAAATTCAAGGCTATTCAATGCCGCTTCTCAGCATTTTTCAAGGACCCACAATAGCCAAAATCAAGAAGACCTGACCGTCACTAGTCCTAACTAGGACCTCCGGTCGTTACCCCCCTCCTCCCACTTGCCTGGGTACATGTTAAGACTGTGTCTTCACTAACTCTGGCATACAGGGTTTCCACTAGGGGAAAGGGAATGAGGCCGTTAGTGTGGCAACCGATGATTGTTGGTACCACGGGCAGACAACGGTTCAGCCCGTGGTGGTAAAATTTTGAATTCCGGAATCCCCAAATCCCCATTTCCTTGCATCTGAGAGGATATTTTGCATCTTTTCACAGAGATATGTCTGTCTGATTTTACACATCGACAGCCAGTAATTTCCAATGAATAAGATGTCAAGAAGATAAAATGGTTGCTCAACCGAAAAATAATTCATAGTATACCTGACTTTCTATTCACCCAGGGCGTTTTGTCCCAATAAAACCAATAAAACTGTCAAGCCTTGGCATTTTCATTGGGACTAAATGGCCAGAGCGAATAAAAAGTGAGAGTAGGAAGGGTAAATTTGCCCATAATGTAAAAAATTCAATTTTAAATTAGGGGCGAAACGATGCTTGTGAGATATTTTAGCAGACACAGGCACTGCGCAAAAATCTCACTGCACGTGCATGGTACAAATGTTGACGTTTGCGGCCACTGTGAAAACGAATACTCGATATTACTATCGTTTGATGTCTTTAATGTTGAAAAATGTTTGAAATCAATTACTCTCCAGGTGCTGCGACAGAATGGTGAAATGGACGTGTTTTGTTTTCAATGAAATATGTGTACGGAAATCGCCAAAAGAAGTTTAGAAATGGCAATTCTACAAGCTAGGAACTAAATGTATTCTCGAGGGACGGGCAGATCATGCGAATTTCAAAAATTCTGTTATGACGGGAAAGTGACCTGGCAAGGGAATGCGGCCGCTTGATGGCCGCTGTACCGGTATAGCGGAAACCCTGGGCATATAAAACTATTTAGTTATAATTATGTGCTTCGTCAGCATTTTTATTTCATAAATATTCAATGCTTTTCAAGGCCTCCTGACACATTTTCCAAGACTTCAATGCCTCGAATGACCCTTAGTCAAATTCAAGGTTGTTCCTTGAATCCAAGGCCCTCGGGAACCCGGTCTATGTAATAAAACCCCTGGGGTAAATTTCTTAGTTAATGTGAAGAATAATAAAGAATTATGTAGGCTCATAGAGTAGAATGTCACATTTTAAGGGTTTCTTTAACATTCAACATGACTGTGTAGAAAAGTCTATAATTATTGCAAGATGTACTCAACACCTGACAATGACTGTTATTACCGTGCTGACTGGGGAGTGTGCCAAGGTGGTATGTGAAGTAAAAAAGGGAAAACGTATATGGGTGGGCTTATTTTCTTGGGGTCAAGCCTGCAAAAGAATTTAGATGCAAAGTTGACACAAAATTAGGTGACTCGGTCAATCCCATAAGATGCACTAACCCTTTCCTTAATGAATTGGTGGCATGTCTGCTTAATTTACAAACTGAACAGTTGAAAAAAAATGTAAAACAATTTCAACAAAACCACATCATGTGACTCCTCAATGGAATGAGCCCACCAAGTTTGTCCAAATAAAAGGTCACATGATATGGTTTTGTTGAAATTGTTTTTAAACATTTGAAAAAGAAATTAGTAAAATAACAAATTTTTATATCATGTTCATTGGGTAGGGGGGTTCTTTTTCATTGTAACAACGTAAACCAGCAACGCTGAAATCAATGTTGTCATTTCAAAGTCAGGTACTGGGCTTATTCATAAAGAGAGAACTCTGAAAATGAAAGCTGAAAAGTTGGGAGGTGGGCTTATTTTTGATTATGGGCTCAAATATGGGTCAGTATTGTATTACCATAATAAAATTCAGTCTAGGTATTGACCCATCTGTTTTACATCTATCTGAGTTATTATTGATTGAAATACCTATTCACTTAGAGCCTTTTCTATGAACTTGGAATATATTCAGTATTGAGTGGGGGTAACTTACCTATGTGGGCATAACCTGAAACCACAGTAAAGCTGATGGCTTCCCTCCTTCTATCTCCATCGGGTTACATTTTTTAATTTGTGCTGGAGATAAAGCTGTTACACTTCCAATGAGTTTCAACTTGATGTTCAAATGTACTAAGTTGATAGGGTCATACTATGCTTAAAATATCAACATGACCATCTTTCAAAATTTTGGGCCAGTTGCTCCATTTCTTTTAGCCTTATATTAAAATGTGAAAGGGCCAAAAATTTGGAAAGTGTGTTGTTTTCTAAATTTTTGGCTCTGCCCACTTTTCTAAGTGATGAAATGCATGTATGAACTGGGGAAATGCATTGGGGGTTACAAATGCAATTTCCAGCAGGTAGAAATGAAAGTGTCAATGACTGAATGTGTGTTGTATTTGATGAAAAGGATAATGTTCAATGTTTATGAAAGGATTATGACATTCGACAAGAATTGTGATAATTGAGAATATGTTAATTTCTGTTCCCTGCATGCTATGTTTTCAATAAAAATAATTTGAGGTGTAAACTGTACTAAAGACCTGAGGGGTGGGTTAATGTGGCCCTCACAGTTAATGTATGTCAACCAAAGTTACCAGGTTACAGTGAAATTATTCCAAAATGAGTCATCCTATCAAGTTACTATGAAATCCCTTCATAAATTACGGCCTGTAGACTGTGCTAAAGGTTTCTGGGCTTCGGGCCCCTGTGGCCGTCACAGTTGACTGATTGCAACCAAAAGGGGACATTCTCATCTAGACATTATATGGAGTCATCCTACCAAGTTAGAATGAAATCCTTCCATAAATACGACCTGTAGACTGTGATAAAGGTTTTCAGGTTTTAGAAGAGGACAACCGTCACGATTGACAGATTGCAACCAAATGGGGAACTTCTCATCTAGACATCATACGGAGTCATCCTACCAAGTTACAATGAAATCCCTCCATATATTAAATACGACCTGCAGATGTGCTAAAAGTTTTTGGGTTTTGGGCTTGGGCAACCGTCACGGTTTACAGATCATGACCAAAAGCGGACGTTCTCATCTAGACATTATACAGAGTCATCCTACCAAGTTACAATGAAATCCCTTTGTAAATACGACCTGTAGACTTGCTAAAGGTTTTCGGGTTTTGGGCTCGGGCAGCCATCACGGTTGACCGATCCTGACCAAAAGGGGATGTTCTCATGCAGACATGACCTCAAACGTGCATATAAAATTTTGTGACGATAGCCTGTGCTAAAGGAAAATGTGAACACACTCACAGACTTCCGCATGCATGATGGCAATAGCTTACCTTGACTTTGTCATCAAACATTGAAGACCATAATAAAAGTCAAGGAGCACTAGAATGTTTCCATCAAACACTGAAGTCCATGATAAAAGTCAAGGAGCTCCACAATGAAACCATCAAACACTGGCCTGTGGGGAGGATAATGAGAAGGATTAGTACGAAGGAGTACATTGTTTATTTGCAGTCCTTGAGACTGTACAGGAATCTCTGAGGTTTGGTTTGGCCCCTTTGAATTAGTGTTTGAACACTCAGTGAGGGGTTCACTCACTGTTTCGAAGGAGAAATGACTCGAGGAAGCGTCACATGGAATTTCTCTCCTGGACATCAGTTTACAGAAAGTCCAGAGTCACATGATGAAGACTTGGTATGATAAAAAGTTAAGATTTTGCTGTCTTCCTGCAAATCACCTGGCCCTTATATTGTTAAGCACAATATCAGTGACACTGATTATGTTGTTGAGACTCCTGATAGGCTTAAAAGTACTCAGCAGTGCCATATAAATATGTTAAAAATGTATTGTGAGAGTCAACGAAGCCATCACGCCGCAACTGTAGACACCTGCCGAGTACCTGAACCTTTTCCTCCTTCAACACGCCAAGACATGTAAAAACTGACCATATACTGTCGCTGAGGGTCGAAAGGGGCTTGTTCCCCAAACCGTCCCTGCGCGCCTTCGGCACTTGAAACCATTCCATCCGTGAGAGAGAACCAAACTCTCTACCTGTTTCAACAGTCAACTGCATGGAAAATCCTGTAGAGGAAAATATACCACTGAAGTTGTAGAACTTTGATGTTCTGAAAGATTTACATAAGAAAATGGATTATTTACTGCTTGACCAAAGAAAGGATTTAGTTAATTTAATTTTAAAACATGAACACTTATTTCCTGATATGTGTAGTAGATCATCTGTTATTTTTCATGATGCTGATGTGGGAGAGGTAAACCCCATCAAATAGCATCCATATCGATTAAACCCTTTCAAAACTGACGTCATGCAAAAGGAAAAACAGTATATACTGGACAATATCATTGAACCTAGTCATAGCAATTGGAGTTCGCCCTGTATACTTGTCCCAAAGCCTGATGGGAGTTACTGATTTTGTACAGATTATCGAAAAGCGAACAGCCTCTCTAAAACAGACAATTACCCAATTCCAAGAATTGATGCCTGTATGGATCAGCTTGGCCCATGCTAAATTTGTGACATAATATGACTGGTAAAGTATTATTGGCAAGTCCCTTTAACAGAAAGAGCAAAATATCTACTTTTGTTACCCCTTTTGGGTTGTATCAATATAAAGTTACCCCTCTCGGAATGAAAAATTCTCCGGCAATTTTCCAGCACACTGATAAGCACTTAATTGCAGACCTAGATCACAGTGAAGCTTTCATTGATGATGTTATTATACACACAGGATCAAAGATACAATTTGGGCTGATCACCTAAAGCACATTCAGGAATTTTTTGTTAAAGTGACCAGAGCCAAGCTAACTATTCAACTTGGTGTAATCTTAATTTGGCAAAGTAACTGTAAATTATTTATGCCATGTTGTGGATCAGGGGCAAGTGAAGCAAATTGGGGCAGAAATTGATGCCATTGTAAATTTTCCAGTACCAGGCTCTGAAAAAGAGCTCATGAGATTCTTAGGCATGGATGGTTATTATAGAAAATTTTGCTTAAATTTCTCAGATGATGTCTCCTCTTTCAGCAATTTATTGAGCAAGTGGTTAAGTTTGTTTGGACTGAAGAGTGTTAGAAATCCCTCAATAGAATAAAAACAAATGAGCCCAAATATGCAAAACAGGACTTGCATATTTTACATTCAGTGATTTTTTTGTTCTCTTCAAGTTCTAAGATTATGAAGTGGGCCCATACATCCAATTTTCATTTTCCAAGCAACTTTGTAGATGCCATGATGGTGTGATGATGGTCACAGTTGGTCGACGCAATTTGTGATAATTCGCAGTGAGTCTGGGTCACTGTTGAGTGTTGCGAGCAATATGAATCTTGTGATTCCTTTGATCCTTTCTGACAAAGCATTGCACGTGTTCTCCAAAATGCACAGACAGGTTGACAATGTCATAGGTTTCATAACTCTTTGAAGTTGATCGACAAACAGTATTCCATAATGTAGGTACAAATCTAACGTTTAATGACACTGTGTCCTCAGTGTATCAGTTTTCTGTGAGTACTGTCAACGAAATATCCCCCTTATGTATGCCGGTATGGAGATGAATTTATTAACAGTTCAACACGGATTGCTCACAACTTCAAAATAGTAATCAAATGCCTCATATTATTGGATGCAATATCGGGACTATGGTTATCTGGTTGATGGCTTTTCTAACCGATTGAGTTTCTTTGCAACCGGATATCCGGCTAATCGATGCAGCTCTTTCTATTACACATTAATAAATGAAAGTGTCAATGACACTGTAGCTCAACTTGTCAAGACAAAGACATGTACATAGATAGTATGTGACACAGCAATGACAAACATCTAGGTAATGACCCGATAACAAAGGTACATATAAAGTATTGTAACGGTCTGTACAAAAATAATGACCATTGCCTGTAACAAATGTATAGGTAAAGTATTGTAAAGGTGGGTGACAGTCAGATGCTAAACTAGAAAAAAATCTTTGAGTCCCAGAGTGGGTCTGACTGAACCCCAAAATATTTGTTCTCATAGCACAGTGATAACAAAGGCACCCCAAAACACACTCGTTCCTGTCCCAAGGTGAAAACAAAAGTACCCAAGAAGTTTTGTGAAGATCAGTTCATAAATACGAGCTGTATAGAACTTGTGACAAAAAACTGATTGGACCTAATTTCGGTACAAAATGGCCACTGGCAGCCATATTGAATTTTGGACCGTACCCAGAAACACTCATTCTCATCCCAAGGTGATAACAAAGGTACCCAAGAAGTTTTGTGAAGATCGGTTCATAAATACAGCCTCTACCCTGAGCCGTATTGACATGTGTGCTTACATTGTGTAAGTAGCACTGAATAAATCAAAGTTCATCTAATTTGCATAATTTCTGCACGAAAAAAAACCCCTTACAATATGTGATGTATTCCATGTTACTAAACATTCATACAAAAATTTATTCAAATCAGAACTTTCATACAGAAGTTATGTACAAAAAACTGATTGCACTAATTTTGGTACAAAATGGCTGCTGGTGGCCATCTTAAATTTCGGACCACACCCAAAAACATTCGTTCTCATCCCATGGTGATAACAAAGGTACCCAAGAAGTTTCGTAAAGATTGGTTCATAAATATGGCCTCCAGTCTGAGCTGTATAGAAGTTGTGTACAAAAAACTGATTAGACCTAATTTCGGTACAAAATGGCCACTGGCAGCCATCTTGAATTTTAGACTGCACCCAGAAACACTCGTTCTCGTCCCAAGGTGATAACAAAGGTACCCAAGACATTTCGTGAAGATCAGTTCATAAATACAGACTCTAGTCTGAGCCGTATTGACATGTGTACTTACTGTGTGCAAGTCGCACTGAAAAAATCAAAGTTCATCCAATTTGCATAATTTCTGCACGAGAAAAAAACCTGTATTATATGTGATGTATCCCATGGTACTAAACATTCACACAAAAAATTATTCAAATCAGCGCTTTCATATGGAAGTTCTGTGCAAAAATCTGATTGCACCTAATTTTGTACAAAATGGCTGCCATCGGCCATCTTGAATTTCGGACCAGACCCAAAAACACTCGTTCTCATCCCACGGTGATACCAAAGGTACCCAAGAAGTTTCGTAAAGATCGGTTCATAAATACGGCCTCTAGCCCGAGCCGTATTGGCATTTGCACTTACAGTGCTGAAAGTAACCCAAAAAAACATCAAAATTAGTCTAATTTGCACAATTTACGCACGAGAAAAAACCCCGTATTATATGTGATGTATCCCATGGTACTAAACATTCATACACAAAATTATTCAAATCAGAGCTTTCATATGGAAGTTCTGTACAAAAAACAGATTTCTGCATTGTCGGTACAAAATGGCAGCTGGCAGCCATCTTGAATTTCGGACCGCACCCAAAAAGATCGGTTCATAAATACGGCCTCTAGCCCGAGCCGTATCCAATTGTTGACGTACGGACAGACGGACGACAGGCCATGACAAAAGCTCAAATTTGGCTTCGCCAAAGTTGAGCTAAAAAGCAAATATACTTGTGAATGGTTATCTAAATTTGGAGGGTTATCCAAATTTTTTGGGGGCATAAATGTTTTGGGGTTGTCAAATTTTCAATTTGTGCATCCCTGATAAGGTAATTTTTAAATAAACAATTCTATGGTATATGATGAAAACGGATGTCAGGGGTGGAAAACACTCTCAATTAAAAAAATTGATAATGGTTATTTGTTAAGTTACCTAAAGCTACATGTACAAATTGTTGTCCAGTGCAGTCATAAAATGATGATGGATGAAATGATGAAAGGTGACATTTCTGAAAAATGAGATAAAAGAATGTGTTGGTGATGGAGTGTGTATCATGAAAAGGTGACATAACAATAAAAGAAAACTTAATGAGGCGATTTAATTCAACCAATCAGCAATTGGTAGAATAAAAGAACATTGGAGAAATTTCTCATTCTGGAACTTTCTCTTTGAAGACTATAGTCTATATAAATAACTTCTGTCAATAGACTTCTGACTTTTATTCATCGAACACAGGTTTGAGAAGCGACTTAGTTAAATATGCAGCATTCATTGAACACTGGAGATTATTATTGCAGGGCAGTGCATTACTA
The DNA here is from genome assembly GCA_031216915.1 of Pictodentalium vernedei. Taxonomy (NCBI): domain Eukaryota; kingdom Metazoa; phylum Mollusca; class Scaphopoda; order Dentaliida; family Dentaliidae; genus Pictodentalium; species Pictodentalium vernedei. The sequence goes on along the minus strand of CM062297.1, from coordinate 486,747,026 downwards.
TTAGGTAGTGGAGGAATTTAATATATATTCTGTAGAATACTATTTTGATATCTCTGCATTTTTTGTATTGGAAAAATGTTTCCAAATGTTTGAAGTGAATTATACTAGCTGCATGTGTACCAGAATGCACTTTTGTGAAAAGCCAGGATTCTACTGGATTATTTTAAAACTACCTGTTGAGCCAATACTTATTGGATATTAATTCCATCTGAATTTTGCTGAATACTTTATTGGAATTTATTGGATACTTCTGAATTTTTGAGTGAACATTTCATTAAAATTCATTGGATACTGTTTCTGCAGACAGAGTCTTTAACACTGCAATACCATCTGGAAAGTCTCTTCATCACAGGATTACTTTGGACTAATTGAATTTTTTTTTTGCTTTTATTTTTCTGTAAAACAAATAGTGTAAAACTAAAAGAACTTGTATCATTTTCGCTTCAAATAAATTTTATTAAATTTTAGAATAGCTAAATTCAAGTTATTGTTGTTAATTCTCAGATTTCTAAATGTTACCATTACTGTTATTTTTACACTGTAAAGTGTAAAAGTTGAGTGTGGGGTAGCTCAACTTTTGAGCTTTGTTTGCAGTTGATATAATTTCAGCGAAGTGTGGGGGTACTACTAAATTCTTATCGACCTACAAGACGATTTTTAAAAGAATATAACCTGTTTCTGTTCATCTGTCAACCCAAACAAAGAATCGTCAATTGGATAATGGGAACTTAATCTAAGTGAATTCTTCGATTGTTTTTTTAAATTAGCGGCGAACTGCCTGCAAAAGAGGCGCGACGGACCTCTCAGGGCTGTCATATTTTAATTTCAAAGGTTTCAGATGCGGGTGTATTTCCTTGATCTGCTATGAATAATCATCGGAGTAAAATAGGATATTATTGAACGGGGACTCGAACGGGAGGGTATTCGAGAAGTAGATTAATGTGGTATCCAGGTAAGAGGCAGGAAACCTGCGTTTCAGTTCAGCTGGACCTTAGTGTCGGACCTCGGAAGTGACGCCACACTTGTTAGGGTGACACATGAACTTCGGTCGTCCATTGTTTTCTGGAATACAGAATCTTGATTTATGGATGACAGGTAGTTACTATGAAGTCGATTGATATCTTCAACTGCACAGGTGTACTGGAGGGTGTGATCGACCGTGACCCCATAGCTTCTTGGTCCTTAGCTCTTATAACTAACGCCTATACGACATCATGCTCCCGGGTCATCCTATGACATTCTTTTTGTAGCTTCTGGACTACTACTTTTTGACTTACCCACGGTCGTCGCTCTCTGTACCATGATCAGATTTGGCCGTACCTCCTGCTAGGACCTTCTTTTTACAGTAACGAAGCTCAATCGCTCTGTCCTGACTATTGTATTTTACCACGACGTCTCAGATCCTAGAAAAGTAAAGCTATCACGGTCCTCGACCATCCCATGATCATAATAACTTGACTTGTCCACAATCACAGCTACCTGTGCTATGATCAGTTTCAATTACGCCTGCGTTTGTGTAGTACCACAGCTCTGTCCTTCCGCTACTCCAGTAGATTCTCCTTTCACTATAGTGAGATCTAATCATCACTGCCACGACTACTGTATTTTACTCTAACTTCTTAGATCCTAAGCCGCTCCACAGCCTTCGTGGCTCTTAGGCCTTATAGGTTCCTAGCTCCTACACGGCCCGTGTCTCAAGACCACTCCATGGCCTCCATAGCTGATACGAAGGGGCGAGAGTTAATCGAGCAGTGACTGGAATAGGCTATGCTCTGACGACCCGAATCTCATCCGTAGGTGAGCTATTCAGCAGTCATTCAAAACCAGCTGCTACGAAATAACATGTCTTTTGGGATGCGGATGTCTCTTTTTGGCTCGCTAGAAGGACGTCCGTACAGCAGCATAGAGCCTCCACTGGTCTTCAGAGAGTATCTTGCAATTACAAGATACTTACGTGCAATTACAAGATACTTACGTGCAATTACGAGTTACTGAATTATAATTACAAGACGCTAACTTGTAATTACAAGTTATTATCGTGTAATTTCAATTTAGTTAACTAGTAATTTCAAGTCAGCGAACTTGTAATTGCAATTTGATAACCTGTACGGAAAGTTTAATAACTTGAAATAATTAGAAATTAATTTGTAATTTCAACTTAGGAATATTGTAATTGTAATTTAATAACTTGCCACTGTAACTATAATTTAGCTAACTTCACGAACTTGTTATTTATACAATAACATTATTTTTGAGGGCGTTATGGTTCATTAACGGCCCTACGAAAATGATTAACAGCCCAAGGGTCTATTAGTGGCCCGAGACGAAGTCGAGGGCCACTAATAGGCCCAAGGGCTGTTAATCATTTTCGTAGGGCCGTTAATGAAGCATAACGCCCGTACAAAATAATGTTATTTGTATTATTATCACATTTCAAAGAGGTTACATGCTAAACCAAGAAAAATCAAGATTGCTATTTTTTTCATCATTCATATATTATTATCATTTTTCAATGTAGTAGATGTGTGAAATTCCCACACAATCATTGTCTGCAACTAACTCATGCCTTAAATGCGAATGTATATCTTAATTCTTTCACGCCAAAGATCACAAAATTCCGCCATCACATCTCTCTTCTCCAAATATTCAAACTCAAAGCAGTGTTACCCCGCCTACATCCGGGGATGTGCGGGCCGCCGGGCCATATTGAAACGAATTTTTCATTATTGCCCGGGAACCCGGATGTGAACGGAAACATATGAGTTTTGTGCAGCCCCCGAAAATGAAAATATTCGCCAGGGAGTGCCCTATAAAGTGATAATAATACCAGTTAATAAATTACAATTACAATTTAGTATCTTTTCATGCGGATATTTAGTATCTTTTCATGCTGTTATGTGAGGTATGCCTATTTGTCTGGTATTGCAGTATGGGTTTGACTATGTGTGTCTGTGTTTGTGTAGTCTTAGTCTTAGGTACTTACAAGTCATTAACTTGTAATTACATTTTATGATCTTATCATCATGCGGCTAAGTGGGGTATGCTTGGTTGTCTAGTGCGGTAGCATAGGATGGCCTGTGTGTATCCCTGTTAGTATAATCTTAGCCATTGGTACTAGTTACTCGTGAAATGTTTTTATAAAGGACGAAGGCGCCGTAGGCGCCCGAGTTGAGACGGAGGCGAAGCCGACGTCGAAACTCGTGAGTCATTTATACTATTTTCACACTTTTTTTAACGTAGGAAGTAGTTAACGAGATGAGACTTCACGATAATGACTCTGGCTGATTAAACTTTTAGGGATTTCTCCCAATAGAACCGGGGACAAATAAGGTTACATTACTCGGACGCTAGAACAAGTGATGGCTCTCCACCATTGCTTTCACCCTCATACGGTCAAGGGACCCTTAATATATTGAGTGTGTGTGTGTGTGGGGGGGGGGGGGGGGGGGGAGGTTAATGGGTCACTGATTATGTCACGTGACGACCATAGCAAGTAAAGCACGCTCCTAGCAACGGGCAAACTACTGGACCAATTTTGATACATGGACCCAACATGCATTGCAAACGAAAACAGACAGGTCAATGGTGTCGCCACGTGATCTAGCAACCAGAGCGTCCCCTTAGCAACGGGCTAACTACTGGACCGATTTTGACCAAATTCGGTATACGGACCCAAAATGCATTGCAAATAAAAATAGACAGATCAATGTTGACGTCTCGTGACTTCCCTAGCAACCAGAGCGCGCCCTTAGCAACGGGCTATCTACTGGGCCAGTTTGGACCAAATTCGGTATACAGACCCAAAATGCATTGCAAATGAAAACAGACAGATCAATCATAACGTCACGTGACTTCCATAGCAACCAGAACGCCCCTTAGCAACGGGCTCACTACTGGGCCGATTTTGACCAAATTCGGTATACGGACCCGAAATGCTTTGCAAATGAAAACAGGCAGATCAATGTTGACGTCACGTGACTTCCCTAGCAACCAGAGCGCCACCTTAGCAACGGGCTAACTACTGGGCCGATTTTGACAAAATTCGGTATACGGACCCAAAATGGATTGCAAATGAAAACAGATAGGTCAATGTTGACGTCACGTGACTTCCCTATCAACCAGAGCGCCACCTTAGCAACGGGCTAACTGCTGGGCCGATTTTGACAAAATTCGGTATACGGACCCAAAATGGATTGCAAATGAAAACAGGCAGATCAATGTTGACGTCACGTGACTTCCCTAGCAACCAAAGCGCCACCTTAGCAACGGGCTAACTACTGGGCCGATTTTGACAAAATTCGGTATACGGACCCAAAATGTATTGCAAATAAAAACATACAGGTCAATGTTGACGTCACGTGACTTCCCTAGCAACCAGAGCTCCCCTTAGTAACGGGCTAACTACTGGGCCGATTTTGACCAAATTCGGTATACGGACCCAAACTGCTTTGCAAATGAAAACAGACAGATCAATGTTGACGTCACGTGACTTCCTTAGCAACCAGAGCACCCCCTTAGCAACGGGCTAACTACTGGGCCGATTTTGACAAAATTCGGTATTCGGACCCAAAATGCATTGCAAATGAAAACAGATAGGTCAATGTTGACGTCACGTGACGTCCCTAGCAATCAGAGCTCCACCTTAGCAACGGGCTAACTACTGGGCCGATTTTGACCAAATTCGGTATACGGACCCAAAATGTATTGCAAATAAAAACATACAGGTCAATGTTGACGTCACGTCTATTCAGTAAAACTGCATTGGCATATTTTCATTGTCCGTTTTTTGCACAGCACTGCTGTATTTTCTTGTTTTTACTCCCATATGGCTGCTGTGTGTAGTACGTAATGCTAGGACATGCGGTGTTGTCAGTTCTACTAAATTGTCTAGTACAGTGGCATAGCATGAATTTCTGTACCCTTGGTTGGTTGTCTAAAGCCATTCAATTTACACCTTCGTTGGTTTTATGCTATTTCTTTCAATTCCATTGCTCTGGAGTGTACCCCAGTTCAGTAAAAGACCTTAATAACTCCCAAATTATAACCTTTATGACTCCTAGATCATAGATTATAGCTGCCTCTGCGGGCCATATGGGCACTACAACATGAAACACAGCACCAACCACTACAAAACCAAAAAAACTGCTGTTATGACACCAACAACCCCAACAGCAACCACCACAACTACTACACCAACTACTAAACCATCTACTAAACAGTTGGACGAGTACTATGCTGATACCCTTTATTGGTCACTGGGTGCGTTTTGGGGTTAGCGGGGCATGTACGAGTGAGACGGGCTACATCTTAGCAGGGTGGGGAAACAAGTATTGGGTGCAAAAATTCTACAGGTTGCAGATCCTTTTTGGAGACTAGTGGGGTGGGAGGCCAGAGGCAATAGCAAGAGTGGAGGGGTGAAAAAAGCGGGGGGGGGGGGGGATATTGAACTATATAGGATACCAGGGTGTGTCCATATTCATTTGACTTAGGAATGTGTAATTTCATCTGCTGTTATGTAGTAATTAGTGGTAAACTGAGCCATGGGCGATGATCATACAGCCGATACCGTGGAACGTCAGTCACAGCTTCGTTAGGGCTGACTATAAATAAAGTGTTTTATTGAATTTTTGTGGATTTATTACAGGTTAATATATGTAATTTACACGCAACGTAATTAATAAATTACACTCTTTAAGCGAAACCAAGCTGCACATGTAACGAAAGTACATATCATTTATACATGCGTATGTATAAGCGTGTATATCTGCAAACAATCAGCCATACTATATAATTACCAGAATCTAGATACCCCACAAGTCCATATTGTCTGCAAATAGTAATTTGAATTAGCTGATGATTTAGTATTATGTTATCCCATTTTCTAATTTATATATATATAATCGAATGGTTTTAGCGCGCCGAAGGCGCACTGGGACATTGTGGGGCAAGCCCCTTTCGACCCTCGTTTACAGTATAATATTATTCCATTAATTTGAGACATCGTCATCAGCATCATGTCTGAGTGATGTAAAGGTGGAAGAGGATGGGTGTTGCTGTTCCTTGTTGTTGTTCTTCAGGCAAGTGTCGTCTGCCGCTTGTAATGTTGTAGATTGGATAAGGCCTTCATCGGCAAGTATAGTCTGCCTTGGGCTCTGTTGCTGGCGTGTACGATTATTGACTGACACCGAAAACCCAAAGAAAACGGACCTTAACAAGGTACCACCAACCTGAACATTCCTAGTTCAGGTAACAGGCCTGCTATTTCTTGCTGGGCCGGGACATGGAGTGCGCTAAAAAAGCGCTTTATAAAAAAAAATGATAAAGAAGGCGGGGCGCAGGACCAACGCTCGCCTCCCTGGAGGTGGATGCCCACCTCTGGGGATGGAGTGAAGGATATGCTGAAGCCATAACAGTTATTGAGTTGCCATATATAACGGTTGCTGAAGTCCATATCGGTTATTGGGGAATAAGGTAGAGGCGGAAAGATAGTTTAAAAAAATTAGAGTTAAAGCAGCAAAAGAGAGAGTAGAAGAAAAAAAATGTGCGTGTGGAACGTTGGCTGTCTTTCTGAAGGTGTCTTTGTCGTGTATGTTTTTCAGACCCGAGGGTGTTACTTTCCTGTTCTTCTCTCCGTTTAATTTTTGTCCTTTTTACCATTAATTTGGCAAATTTTTGGGTTTTTGTCTACTGGCGAATATTTCGCTTAGTTTCGGTATTAGTGTGCTGCCTTCGAACCGTTCTAGGTTTTTGGCGGCTAGTGTGGCTAGGCGGTCTTTGATGGTTGGGATTTTGGCCCTTTTGTGGAGAAGTTTAATGGGGCTCGAAGGGCATTTTATTTCAGTTCATTCTTGTTTTATGTTGTTTCATCAAAAACTATTGCATAACATTTTATGTTGTTGTTATTGCACTTTCGGTAAAGGTGTCTCGATCGACCAATAAAGAATATTAAATACCTATCTGACTATTCAGGCTATATTTCGCATGGTTCCTCAATAGAGATTAACCTTCTCAACTTTGTTGAGTCTTGATTTGAACCCGCACCTATCAGCAACTCATATGCTTAAAAAATCGTAAAAACGGTTCTTCATGGTGTTAGAGAATATTATAATTCATAAACTGGATCTTTTTTGGCTCAAAAGTTCATCGATGTATTAACTCTCTCATTCACTAGTGTATTCGTTCACTAAAATAAACACACTCGTGCATCTCTCCATTCATTATACTCAACCATATATTTTCTCTCTTTTTAGGAAACGGAAACGTGGGAATGAGTGGACAGGTTTCAAAAGAAAAAAGGAAAGTTCCAATGATCAAATCTACAAATAATGAAGACACCTAACACACATTTTCTTCTTTTTTTGATCCCAGTAACCGCTATGAAATCATTATAACCGCTACGGATATTTAGTAACCGCTATGGATTCTGTTCATCCTTCACTCCTTCCCCAGAGGTGTTCGACCACCTCCGGGGCGGGGAAGCGAGCGTTGGTCCTGCGACCCTCTTTTTGCCTTTTTTGTAAACGCTCCTAGAGCGCATCTAGGTCCCGGTCAAATAGGAATATAGCAGGCCGGGCCCCGAATCATGGAAGTTCAGGTTGGTGTTACCTTGTCAAGGATCGTTATTTTTATATGTTAACTGCCTCCGAATCCATTAACATCTATAACGAGCCCGAGGCAGACTAGACTTGCCGATGAAGCCCCCTACCTAAAAACCTACCAAGTGGCAGACTATACTTGCCTGAAGACGACATCACACCGGAACCAGACCCCTTCTCCCACACTCTTCTCCCCCTTTTCACCGCCCAGACATGACGCTGGTGATGACGTTTCAAATTTAAAAAAATATCAATGAGGGTCAACAGGGGCTTGCCCCACATCGTCCCTGTGCGTCTTCGGCGCGCGAAACCATTGATGTTGTTGTATTTTGTTTATTGTTAGTTAATCCTGACAAGCTATGCACTGAATTTTTAAGTGCGTTACTTTTGATATGTAGGGTAATAAATAGTTTGCCCCCCCCCCCTTCCCTTCCAGACTTGCAATCTTTATTTTTTTTTGGGGGGGGGGGGGCTGGGAACACTTAAGTAACTTCTAGAGAAAGACTACAAGTGTTCGAAGAATCAACAGGTGAAAATGCAACAAATCAACAGATATCCCCAATCCCCAAGGCCAAAAAAAAAATGGTACAAATAAACCATACTCTACTACCATACTAGACAACCAAACATTATCAAACAACAATGCATGTCCTAGCGTTACATACTATTTATACCGACCATAGGGCGGTAAAACGCCTAACATGAGTAACTACTAACGAGGGTTAACATTAAAGCAATGGGAATACATTCAATCCATCCGATATGTACAAGTGTACCCTACACATAACCGCGTGACAAGATATTAAATTGTAATTACAAGTTATTATTATCAGATTATTTGGTGTTGTAATGGTTAGTGTAGTAGTTGTAGTTGTAGTGTAGAGTGTCGTATTTCTATGTAAAACACAACAACTACTACACCAACAATTACCACGATAACAACTACTCTACCAACCACTTCTAGGCTAACCACAGCAGTCACTTTACCCAAAGCAACATCTACTACACCACTCTTTACGACACCAGCCACAACTACTACACCAACAACTACTCCAACAACTGATACAACACAATCTACAACACCGAAACCAGGACATTACTACCAACCACCAAATTACCACACCATCAACCACAACCACAGCATCAAGCACCGCAACTACTCCACCAATAACAACACCAATCACAGCAACAACTAAAACAACCACTACAACTACACCAGAAACTATAACACCAACAATAACAATGGTTTGACCAACTACAGTATCAACTGCAACAAGAACAACAATACCAACCACTACAACTCCAACTACTGCAACCATTACGGCAACTACGACACCAACCAGCACAACACCAACCACAATAGCTACCACTACCACTACTAAACTGACCACAACTACAACAGCTACTCTTAAACAACAAACTCGACCACAACACCCAATAGCCACAACCGCACAAACCACTACAACTACATAACATGAGTAACTGTACAGCGGCTAACATTAGACCAGTTGCGTGGTTAGGGGGGCAGTGACCCCCCCCCCCCCAAAAAGTGAAAATTAAAGCACCAGAGGGTCCCAGTTTCACTCTTAGGGTATTGAATTTTCAAAATCTTCTCGGGAGCCCCCCCCCCCCCCCCTCGGACATCCACCATTGGGAGGGGAATCCCGTAGGCTTGAGGTGGGGTGGGTATGGCCCTCCCATTGGTGTGGGTTCGGGGGAGACCCCGAACCCCCACCAATTTGAAGGTCCATACCTAGCCCCCACCTCGGGCCTATGGCCTTCGGATATGCCTGTGGCATATATCGACCTGACACCCCTAAAAATGATGGACGTCATATACTAATAGGGATACACACAGTCTATCCTACACAACTGTACTGGACAACCAAGCGTACACCCACATAACCACATGACAAAATACTATAAGTTATTAACTGTAATTACCAAGTTATCTAAATTGTAATTACAAGTTATTAAATTACAATTTCAAGTTAGCTAAGCTGTAGTTACAAGTTAATACAACTTGTATATAACTTGTAATAACTTGTAATTACAAGCCATTAAATTGTAATTACGAGTTTTTAAATGGTAATTACAAGTTAGCTAACTTGAATTATAAGTTAGCCAACTCAATAATAATGGTAATTACAAGATATTAACTTAATTACAAGTTAGTATTTTCTAATTACAATTTAGTATCTTGTAATTACATCCTAGAGTCTTCTAATTACAAGATAATAAGTGAAGGGCACTGGCAGCACTATGCTGCTGTATAATTACATGTTGGCTAAATTGTATTTACAAGTTAATAACTTGTATTTACAAACTATTACGTTACAATTACAAGTTATTAAATTGTAATTACAAGTTGGCTAAGTTGAAATTACAAGTTAGCTAACTTGACATTTCAAGATAATAACTTGTAATTCCAAAATAGTAAGTTAATAATGATGTGTAATTACAAGTTAGTATCTTTTAATTAAAAGTCGGTGTCTTGTAATTACAAGTTAGTATTTTGTAATTACAAGCTAATCAGTGGGGCCAGTGGAGATTGTAAATAAACTTTAATTTCTCAGACAACGACTTGTTGTTAAACGTCCATCACACTCAGTAAATCAGCGCCGATATCTGTGATCAGGTCACCGTTTCATCATTTTCTGAGAGTTCGTCGACGACAAGTGACAAAAATAGCGTGCTGGTCAAAACGTCCCCAAACCAAAACGTCACCTAATTTTTGGGGTCAAAACGTCCCCATGAGTTGGTCAAAACGTCCCCAACAATTGGTCAAAACGTCCCCAAGAGTTGGTCAAAACGTCCCCAACAATTGGTCAAAACGTCCCCAAGAGTTGGTCAAAACGTCCCCATGAGTTAGTCAAAATATTCCCAACTCATTTATCCTTCTTTCATATTTAATTTAGCAATGTTTATACTATTTTTCGGTCGAAATCTAGGGTTCTAAGTCAGTTGATCCAATACTCTGCTCTCGGCTGGGCATGAACAGGACTTCAGCAGACTATTGAATGAATGAAAAGTTTCAGGGCGCCGGAAGCGCACTGGGACGATGTGGGATTGAAATCCCCTTCAAAACCCGAATAACTTAGTTTGCTTATGGATCCACAAGGGTCGGAAGCGAGGGTCAATAATCTTCTTGGTTTGAGTGTGCGCACAGACAGTAAGGTACTGGGGTCAGACCCCCCAATAACCTCAAACTGGAAGGTGACTTGGAATTGTGCATAACTACGTGATTCTGCTCTGTATTTTACTTAGAAACGTGGGCATATTTATATGGATGGTAATACTGAAACTGCACTATGATGGTTGTCTTAGAAAAAAGAAAAGAAAAAGAAACCCAAACAGTCGGTGTTCGGGAGCAGCCCCAGCACATATTATCCATAACGGTTATAAAAAGGGAAAAATTATACCAATATGTGTTATTGAAAGATGGGAGTCACCCATCAGCCTATAAGGTACAGTGGACGCTGAACCTTGGCCATCTGGTCTACCTTCGACCCCCCCCCCCCCCCACACACACACACAACTAATATTCTTACAAACTACGATGTGTTTCCACCAAGCCAGAATTATCCCACAATTATTCTGAATTAACAAATGACAAATATGGACAGAATAAATAAAGTAACAGGCCACTCCCACTTAGAATATCGGTGACATAAACCAATGATATTTTTTAGTCCTTTTGCAATATATTTCAACCAGGGAAGAATTCAGCTAAATATTCCTACAAGCTGGAAAAATCAGTTAACGTTTTCATAATAGTATTACTAGATAACGCTCCATAAAATCCACAAACAAACAAGAAAAAAATTATCGTTACACCTATTTGTCACTTTTTCTTAATAATTTAATTAAACGCTTCATCGTGTTGATTCCGATTGGCTATTCCACGAGCCACGTGATTGTCATATAATAATAGTCTATTGTTCTATGCCTTCTTTGATCCCTATACATTTATTTCATTGGTTCATGTCAAAAATTGTGTTAAAAACTGGACTGGTCAAATTAATGCATGTTTATTAATCATTCTCTCTGGTGTAAAACGTGCAACACTTTACACCATGGAGTGGTAGCTTAGTAAAACATACATTATTAAAGGGTGAAACACCCACAAAATCAGTTCACCATACTCCCTTCACGTCTTACCACAGTTTTCCCCATAGACAATACTGGACCCCTCTGACATAATTTGCAAGATTTTATTATAAACTTGTTTTTTTAGGATATTTTGTTTTTATTTCTCTGCTTTTTTTTAGTAGTAATAATAATACCTACCTGGCTATATTTTGTGTATCTTGTGTGTGATGTCTGTATTGTTGTGCAGAAACGTGCATTACTACACTGTTATTGTCTCATTATACTACACCCACTCATGTATGTCATTTTCAACAATGCCCATAACGTAATTTGGACAGAATAAATAAAATAACAGGCCACTCCCACTTCCAATCAATGTCGTTGACATAAACCAATGATATTTTTTAGTCCTTTTGCAATAAATTTTCATCCAGGGAAACATTCATATAAATATTCCTACAAGCTGGAAAGATCAGTTAACCTTTTCATAATTGTATTACTGGATAACGCTGCATAAAATCCACAAACCAGAAAAAAGTATCGATACACCTATTTGTCATAATTTTTTCTCAATATTTTAATAAAACGTTTCATCTTGTTTATTTTCGATTGGCTATTCCACGTGCCATGTGATTGTCATATAATAGTAGTCTATTGTTCTATGCCTTCTTTAATTCCTATACAATTATTTCATGGGTTCAAGTCAAAGATAGTGTTAAAACCGGATGGTCAATTAAATGTGTTGACTGTACGTGTGCTTTAAAATTCCTTGAAATTATTTCATTAAATTATGACCAACATAAATTCTAGTGAGTGACCCTTTTAAGCATTTCAGCATTCGCAAGTCTGGCGAAAAAAACTGAGTAATTATGCAAAAACGGGCGGTGCTTTTCAATAAATAATTTCAGGTTGTGTAGCAATGTAGAAGTGTAAGCCATAGTAGGCCGTATGTTAGAATTAATTCGCAATTATTTACTGAGATGCTAATAGGCCCTATTTACAAGTGGTTTAGGCCTCAAATCCCAAGATAACCTCAAATAATGTATTTTAATTTTTTAGGCTTGGTACGTCTTTCAAAGGACGTACCAAACGAAAATTAAAATACGGGTTTTCAGGCCATTTTCGACTAGACCCCCACCCTCTCTCCAAGTTTCTGACCCCTGTGCTAACGGTCAAGGAAGGGGCTGCATCGTGAATGGAGCTCTGCACTTGACCAACGGTTGTAATTTGTGACTGCGTGATTCTTGAAGTAATGACTTTATTAAAGCAACTTGACGTAATAAAGTTATCACTTCAAGAATTGTGCAGTTAAAAGGTATAATTCTAGATCACTGGATACTCACTGATGAACTTGAGAATTCAAAACATGCTGCTAAAAACGACGGCCAAAAAACAATAACGTGACTTTTGGGTACCAAAACCCGCCAGAAGTCTCCAACCCAATCAACGCTCGTGCCTGCCTTTGGCATCTGCATCGGTATCCCGACACTTTTGAAAGGATATCCGTAACAGAATTAACTCTGGGGCCCAAATTACCATTTCCCCGGCACTGGTATATTAATAAGTGTTTTCTATTCATATGGCACGCGCGAAAATAGGGGAGGCACGCATAAATATCGGCCTGATAGAAGCGGGGATATTTATAATTAATGTTTTGTAAAACAATAAATTTGTTTTAAAATAACATGGCAAGTTTTTTCAATGGACTCATTCAAGAAACAACAAAGGAGACGTTTTGACCAACTATTGGGGATGTTTTGACCAACTGTTGGGGATGTTTTGACTAATTTTGGGGGACGTTTTGACCAACTATACTATTCAAAGTTTGCTAAGCACCAAATATTTGACACATCATTGTGAAATTTACTTGTGACATATTTGCAATATTTTTGGTGGATATGATCGAGGAATGTATTGAGATGGTCCCCAGTGTTTTCTTTAGCTCCCTTGACAGGCAGACTTTTCGTGACTGTCATGGAAAGCTTGTACTCCTTGATTTTCATGATGTTTCCGTGTACTGTCTACATGTACATGCCATGTGTAGGATATTCAGTCTTCATTTCAACACAAACCCTTGTGATTTAATGATTGAATATGGCAAATGCAAATGTAAGAAGACATTTGTCTGAAGCAGAAATGTAGCGGGCTGTAAGGATGGTGGAGCAAGGGGCTACCCATCGTGAGGTCGGTGAAGCCCTTGTTGTGCATCATACGGTGATCACCAGAGCCTGGACAAGTTTTCAGCAGTTGAAGACCGTTTTTTTGATCATTCAGGCCCGTAGGAAACGCTTTGCCACATCAACCCAGCTTCGCAGTGACCTTCAGAATGCATCCGGGGTAAATGTTTCGACGCAGAGAATCCGGGCAAAGTTGCACGAATGTGGTCTCCGGTCGAGAAGACCATGTATTCGCATTCCCCATAACCACTGCCAGGCAGGATGTGAATGGGCCATGGACCATGTCGGATGGACCAGAGAAGATTGGCGACCTGTCCTTTTTACAGATGAGTCAAGGTTCTGCCTAGACCACACAGATAGGCGTTCTAGGGTATGGAGAAGACCAGGAGAGCGATTCCATGCAGACAACATTGCTGAGCATGACCACTATGGTGGCGGGTCAATCATGGTCTGGGGCGGCATCAGCAGGGATGGACGTACATAGCTCTGTGTCCTTGAACGTGGTACATTGACTGCACAACGGTATATTGATGAGATCCTGGATGTCCTCGTTAGATTGTATGCATGTGCAGCGGGTGATAGATTCATTCTGATGGACGATAATGCCCGTCCTCATGTTGCCCATCATGGCATGCTGTCGGGGAGTATCGACAGAGGGAAGGGATTGAGCGTATGGACTGGCCAGCAAGATCCATGACCTCAATCCAATCGAACATGTGTCCAGGAGCTTGGTGCTATGCTAATCCAAGAATGGAACAACGTCCCACAAAGGACCGCGTTGTCAAGTTGTAATTAACAGTAATGGGTCTCATACTCGATACTGAACCCATACCTGTTCGCTCCATCAACTTTTTGGCAAATTGAAAAATTTCCTCTTTTATCAATAATATCTATTTTCCATGGGTATCGTATTCAAAAGCTAAAAAATAATGTCAAACACAAATAAAATCTTAATTTCTGTACTTAAATCATTAAAGATATAATTAAATAAAAAATATATGCATTTTTCATTACAATATTTCAACTAAAACGTAAAACATGTAGTTGGGTATACTTGTTGCTTAGCAAACTTTGAGTAGTATATTTGAGGACGTTTTGACCAAAACATTTGGGGACGTTTTGGTTTGGGGATGTTTTGACTAGGATTCGGAGAGAGCAAAAAAACGCTCCCCTGCAGGTTCAGATGCAGGTGGAAGCTGGAGTGGAGAGGTAGTCGCTCTATGAATCAGAGATATCAGAAAAGACACTTTTTCTGATTTCTGCGCTGCGTATTAAGAAAACCCGGTGGGATAACTTGGGAAACACTCTGTCTGCATTTGTCTCTTTTCTGTCTGAATTCTATGGTTTGGCCCTTCTACTCGAAGTTCACCCGGGGATCTTCTGGAAACAACAGTAAAACACACCTGACGACTCACCTTCGAACTTGGTGGGGGCGAGAAAATCATGGCAGGACTCAGAAGTCTCTTGCGTCCATTTTCCCGACATTCAGTCAATTTAAAATGTTGTTTCAAGAATTCACTTCGATTAAGTTCATATTATCCCATTGATGATTCTTTATTTGGTTTGACAGATGAGCAGAAACAGGTACATTGCATCCGTCGGTGTGCGACAAATTACCACAAACTCCCTCTCCCCCCTCTCTCATTCTCAAGGTATCGTGGAACTAAATATTGACATTAGAGTGAACCGCCTTAAAATGGGTAAAGGCCAAGAATAGAGGACCGCGCGTTTTTTAAGAAAATAAAACATATTTCGCAACTTTTTTGAGTTACTTATCATTCTAAGACATGTTTTACACAAAATTAGCCCAAAACACCGATACCCACTCACAAAAATAATCACTTTTAACCCTTTTCTCTGTGATGGGTTTTTGAAACAAAATGAATTTCTGATTGCATTCTGAAATGGATCTGTGGATGTTTCGATGTGACGTCACGGGAGCAATCATTACCTTTTTTGCATGCTAGGATCAGTTTAGGATGGGTACGGGTTAGCTAACCCGTACCCATCCTAAACTGACCCTAATGCATTGGTCGCTTTATTCTAATCATTGCCTTCTTTGCGTACTAGGGTCAGTTTAGGATGGATACGGGTTAGCTAAGCCGTATCCATCCCAAACTGACCCTAATTCGTTCTCCCATTGTAATTACACCCTTGTATACTCCGATCAAATGGAGTATACACGATAGCGGAAAAACAAAGAATCGCGTACCTGTTTACTGCAGGTTTTGTTGTTGAAATTGTTTGGAGAATAAAGTTAACGGAGTGTAAAAAGGGTTAAAAGTGATGATATTTGTCAGTAGGTATCGGCGTTTTGGGCTAATTTTGTGAAAAACATGTCTTAGAATGATAAGAAACTCCAAAAGAGTTGTAAATGAAAGAGTCAATGACTCTGTAGCTCAACTTGGATATGACAGGAATTAGTACTTGCTGTGACCAAGACAACTGAATAATGAATATGACAGGAATTAGTATTTGTTTTGGCCCAGTCAACAATAATAAAAGAATTACAAGGTGACTGTAATGGACTACAGATTAAGACCAATCATTGTAGATTATTATTTTTGTGTGGAAATTTTCAGTCCCAAACAAAATATTTTCAGACTAAAATTTTTTCTTCTTCTTCTTAAAATTGACCAAAATGAATCAAAACACAAAAAACTAATTTCCGGATTTTGGTCCAAAATTTTCTAAGTCCCACCCGGACCCCTAATTTGCATAATTTATTCACGAGAAAAACTCTGTATTATATGTAATGTATCCCATGGTATTAAACATTCATTTAAAAATTTATTCAAAACAGATCTTTCATTTGGAAGTTCTGCGCAAAAATCTGATTGCACTTAATTTTGAACAAAATGGCTGCTAGCGGCCATCTTGAATTTCAGACTGGACCCCAAAACACTCCTTCTCGTCCCACGGTGATAACAAAGGTACCCAAGAAGTTACGTGAAGATCGGTTCATAAATACGGCCTCTAGCCCGAGCCGTATTGGGATTTGCACTCACAGTGCTGAAAGTAACACTAAATAAATCAAAGTTAGCCTAATTTGCATAATTTACGCACAAGAAAAAAACCTGTAATATATGTAATGTATCCCATGGTACTAAACATTCATACAAAAAATTATTCAAATCAGAGCTTTCATATGGAAGTTCTGTACAAAAAACAGATTTCGGCATCGTCGGTACAAAATGGCTGCTGGCAGCCATCTGGAATTTGGGACTGCACCCAAAAACACTCGTTCTCGTCCCACAGTCATAACAAAGGTACCCAAGAAGTTTCGTAAAGATTGGTTCATAAATACGGCCTCTAGCCCGAGCCATAGCAGCTTGGCACTTACAGCTCTGAAAGTAACACTAAATAAATCAAAGTTAGTCTAATTTGCATAATTTACGCACGAGAAAAAAACCCGTATTATATGTGATGTATCCCATTGTACTATACATTTATACAAAACTTTATTCAAATCAGAACTTTCATACAGAAGTTCTGTACAAAAAACTGATTTTTGCATCATCGGTACAAAATGGCCACTGGCAGCCATCTTGAATTTCGGACCACACCCAAAAACACTCGTTCCCGTTCCAGGGTCATAACAAAGGTACCCAAGAAGTTTCGTAAAGATTGGTTCATAAATACGGCCTCTAGCCCGAGCCATAGCAGCTTGGCACTTACAGCTCTGAAAGTAACACTAAATAAATCAAAGTCAGTCTAATTTGCATAATTTACGCACGAGAAAAAAACCCGTATTATATGTGATGTATTCCATGGTACTAAACATTTATACAAAACTTTATTCAAATCAAAACTTTCATACGGAAGTTCTGTACAAAAAACTGATTTTTGCATCATCGGTACAAAATGGCCGCTGGCAGCCATCTTGAATTTCGGACCACACCTAAAAACACTCGTTCCCGTCCCAGGGTCATAACAAAGGTACACAAGAAGTTTCGTAAAGATCGGTTCATAAATACGGCCTCTAGCCCGAGCCATAGCCAATTGTTGACGTACGGACAGACGGACGGATGGACAGGCGGACGACGGGCCTTGACAATAGCTCAAATTTGACTTTGTCAAAGTTCAGCTAAAAATGTTTTATCTTCTTAAAAAATGCGCGGTCCTCTATTCTTGGCCTTTACCGAAATGTTGCACTCGGAAATAAGGCTTCCACGTTCAGACAAATTTGTAAACATTTAAATGACTGTCTGTAAACGAAACGGAAACGTTTACACGCACTAACAATGCAAGTAGTCAATATTTGATAGAAGTGTGTAATAATACACAGTAAGTTCATCATATCTTTGCGTACAGGGCATACAATTTATGTTATTGAGACAGCCGATTTACAGTTCGTCCAAACACGACGTAGACGAACGATCACAGCATGCAGATGCCGAAGGCAAAGTCGCTCAGTCTATGGGGGGGGGGGGGGGGGAGGAGGGGCTGGGGGATTCTCCCCCAGGTAAATTTTGAAATTTATGGGGGTCTCTGAGCTCATGCTGGTGGGTTCGGGGTGAAATTACTTGTGTTTTTTCAAACAGTAATGTTGGAGCTAGTTGCCATGGCACACAAAATAGTGACAATACCGGACTTGAGAGTGGAATGCAATGTCGCAAAAATAAACAAAGTCTACAAACCATGCAGGGGAATCCAAATTTTCAAACACCCCAAGTGCCAGTCTGTCTGTCAAACTCCATAAATTGATCCTAAGATCATCCCATGTGTGAATAATAAATTAATAATCCATGTCGGGTGAACGAAATCATCGAGAACAATTGTGTATCACTTTGGGAATATACATGTAAATCCGAAAAAACTAAAACATCCCACACATGTTTCGAAGGAAACCAAAGATAAGCACGTGCCATGTGGCTCACTTGACTGTGTCACATATGATATCACATGATTTGAAGATGATTTCGTTCGGTTACTGTGGCGGCGGCACCAGTCGGAACCAGTACACAATTTTTCTGAAGCATTACCAAAATATTATATATATATTAATGCCCATAAACGAAACGTTCACGTTTACACGCGTAAACATGGAAGCCTTACTTGGAAATGACGCAATCTCTAAAAATAAACTTGCCTTGGGAAAATCCATTGTTTCAATAAAAGTTTGAAACATTCTATTGACATCTTGCATTGTTGTTGAATATTCCTGATAAAAAAGAGGGTGATTTGATGACTTTTGGACCTAAAAAATACAATTTACTTTTTGTGCGTTTTTGTAGGGAATTCCCTGAAAAATATGTGCACGTGACCAGTACTTCCCTTTGTGTCAGTTTTTCTCTCTTATTTGTTGCATGACACCCTGTTTTCAGATCAGAAAAAGTTGTCTGAAGGGCTTTACTTGACTAGAGATATTTGAATGCCAAAATTAAAGTGATGCGATCATATTTTGTTTCCACCTGAACGTTATGATGGTCGCCTATGGGAAAATATTTAGTTCTGTGATACCTCAAATACAGGCCTGTCTTTTTGAAGGAATCGGGTCGATTCGGCCCCGAGTCGATTCGGCCCCAAGGTAAGTTGAATGGGATTTTACTTTAGTTTAGACCATGTTGGGACAAAAAACAACAAACACTTGATTTTTTATCTGTAATTTATTCCATATCGTACACATATACAAAGACAAGTTGAAAAACAGTAATAAAAGGGTAAAGGCCAAGAATAGAGGACCGCACGTTTTTAAGAAGATAAAACATTTTTTACAACTTTTTTTGAGTTTCTTATCCTTCTAAGACATGTTTTACACTAAATTAGCCCAAAAGACCAATATCTACTGACAAAAATCATCACTTTTAACCCTTTTTATGCTCTGTTAACTTTATTCTCCAAACAATTTCAACAACAAAACCTGCGGTAAACAGGTACGCGATTCTTTGTTTTTTTCCGCTATCGTATATACTCCATTTGATCGGAGTATACAAGGTTTGTAATTACAATGGGAGAACGAATTAGGGTCAGTTTGGGATGGATACAGGTTAGCTAACCCGTCTTAAAATGACCCTAGTACGCAAAGAAGGCAATGATTAGAATACGGTGACCAATGCATTAGGGTCAGTTTAGGGTGGGTACGGGTTAGCTAACCCGTACCCATCCTAAACTGATCCTAGGATGCAAAGAAGGTAATGACTGCTCCCCTGTGACATCACAACGAAACATCCGTAGCTCCATTTCAGAACGCAATCAGAAATTAATTTTGTTTCAAAAACCTGTCTCGGAGAAAAGGGTTAAAAGTGATGATTTTTGTGAGTGGGTATCGGTGTTTTAGGCTAATTTTATGTAAAACATGTCTTAGGATGATAAGAAACTCAAAAAAGTTGTGAAATGTTTTATTTTCTTAAAAAACTTGCGGTCCTCTATTCTTGGCCTTTACCAATAAAAGCAACAAATAAATACAGAATGTAAAGAAGTTGCATTAAACTCAACTATTTTTCATTGTACAGGGATTTCTTTGTCATTAGGAAATGACGATTTTCTATATTTCAGGGTAACTTGACGGATTTCTGGGAAACTTCCATTAACAAACTTTCATTTTCTTACTATTCCGACCTGGTAATTTTGTATTAGTTTCAATTTTAATACATTTTCTCATAACCAAGTGGAAACAAGAAGATGTATTAAGGGCCTATATAAGTAATGAAATTTTATTTATTTTGAAAATTCTCACTTCTGATATTCCTTTAATTCAAACTAAATATACACAAAATGTACATCAAAATGAAGGTTGAGGTGTATAGAACACGAAACTCATGTGTAATCAACTCATAGAGTCGACTGTAGGCACCACTGGTTCCTGGAAGTCTGCTGCTGTATTCGCACCAGAACTGATAATTTAATAATATTTCACAAAAACAACTTATGGCCAAATGTGCTTTACATATCCAAGAACAAAGCTAGGGGATCAAAATTCTTCAAGACACAGCGACAGAGCTGCATGGGGGAAAATTCCAAAGCCTTTGCTTTTGTTTAGTCTGAGTATTCTTTCGATTTCCGGTCGACGTCATCGGACGGAAAAAGCATGTAAGAACAACACCGTCTAAAATTAAATAATGAAAAAGATCGCCTTCGTACAGTGTACTGTTATTAGATAGAGATTGCACAGTTGCCATATGCAATTCAAGGTATCATGATACCTGTTGAAATTTCTTAGAATTACGATTTTGTTTTTCGATGGAAATTTGGGGTATCAAGTGATTTGCGCATGTCTGTCGAGCATGGAAACCATCTTCAATAAAAAATGCAGACAGTGTTGTCCTTTTCCAAAATGCAGTCCTGTCGCTGCACTCGAAAGTTTTATGAATGACTAGCTTTGTTATTGAATATCTGAAGCACATTCGGCCACAAGTTGTTTTCGTGAAATATTATTAAATTATCAGTTCTGGTGCGAATACGATAGCAGACTTCCAGGAACCAGTGGTGCTTGCTGTCAACTCTATGAGTTGATTGCATATGTGTTTCGTGTTCTACGCATCCCAACCTTTATTTTGATGTATAATTTGTGTATATTTAATCTGAATTTAAGGAATATGAGAGGTGAGAATTTCAAAATAAACAAAATTCCATTACTTATATAGCCCCTTAAAATTGTTCTACAGACACGATTTGTTCTTCTGTGTTGCTTTCACTGTTGGGCTCCGAAATCTCTCAGAAGAATTGTCAGTGGTCCCTTGCACTGCGCACAGGCAACATGTAAATGGGAAGTCAATCCTTCGCCTTTTTGCATCCATATAAAAATCATAGTTTATACCAGTTTCACATTCTTTTAGCTTAGTTTCACATTTCCTATGCTGCCATTGCCCACAAATATTGCATGAAACTGCATGCTGCCACGGTCGAACCTCTCTATTACATTTGGTGCAAGAAAATATTGTTAAAACTGAATGTTGCAACCAATGTTACGCTGTATTTTATGTACAGCTGCTATAAAAACAGCCCTTTTGGAAGATTCTTCAAAGTGAGTTCCCACTTTAGTTGCAATCAAAACACAAAACTACCTGAATGTACTTGTTTATTGTAAGAAAAATACAGTCTTTCTAATTAATCTTCAAAGTGAGTACAACCTGAACTGGTATCGTTTCGGGCATTATTGCTATCAAAACACAGTTCTCTGCAACCTGCTTCAAAGTGAGTACCTACCTGAATGTCAAGTTAATTGTTAAAACATTCTCAAAGTATATTGCTTATCAAGATTATCTCTCTAAAACATGATTAACGGAGTTAGAAAAGAGAATGTGGGGAAAGCGCTCAGTTCACGGTTTTTCATCCTAATGTTTACATGGATTATTTACTTCCAATTCATTTTTTAGCTCAACTTTGGCGAAGCCAAATTTGAGCTTATGCCATGGCCCGTCATCCGTCAACAATTGGATACGGCTCGGGCTAGAGGCCGTATTTATGAACCGATCTTTACGAAACTTCATGGGTACCTTTGTTATGACCGTGGGACGAGAACGAGTGTTTTTTGGTTTGGTCTGAAATTCAAGATGGCTGCCAGCCGCCATTTTGTTCCGACGATGCAGAAATCTGTTTTTTGTACAGAACTTCCATATGAAAGCTATGATTTGAATAATTTTTTTGTATGAATGTTTAGTACCATGGGATACATCACATATAATACGTGTTTTTTTCTCGTGCGTAAATTATGCAAATTAGACTAACTTTGATGTTTTTTGGTGTTACTTTCAGCACTGTAAGTGCAAATGCCAATACGGCTCGGGCTAGAGGCCGTATTTATGAACCGATCTTTATGAAATTCCTTGGGTACCTTTGTTATCACCGTGGGACGAGAACGAGTGTTTTGGGGTCCGGTCCGAAATTCATGATGGCCGATGGCAGCCATTTTGTACAAAATTTGGTGCAATCAGATTTTTGCACAGAACTTCCATATGAAAGCGCTGATTTGAATAATTTTTTGTGTGAATGTTTAGTACCATGGGATACATCACATATAATACGGGTTTTTTTCAGGTGCAGAAATTATGCAAATTAGATGAACTTTGATTTTTTCAGTGCTACTTACACACAGTAAGTACACATGTCAATACGGCTCAGGCTAGAGTCTGTATTTATGAACCGATCTTCACGAAACGTCTTGGGTACCTTTGTTATCACTTTGGGACAAGAACGAGTGTTTCTGGGTGCGGTCCAAAATTCAAGATGGCTGCCAGTGGCCATTTTGTACCGAAATTAGGTCTAATCAGTTTTTTGTACACAACTTCTATATACGGCTCAGGCTAGAGGCCGTATTTATGAACCGATCTTTACGAAACTTCTTGGGTACCTATGATATCACCGTGGGATGAGAACGAGTGTTTTTGGGTGTGGTCCAAAATTCAAGATGGCCACCAGCAGCCATTTTGTACCAAAATTAATGCAATCTGTATTTTGTACAGAACTTCTGTATGAAAGTTCTGATTTGAATATATTTTTGTATGAATGTTTAGTAACATGGAATACATCACATATAGTACGGGTTTTTTTCTCGTGTAGAAATTATGCAAATTAGATGAACTTTGATTTATTCAGTGCTACTTATACACTGTAAGTGCACATGTCAATACGGCTCGGGCTAGAGGCTGTATTTATGAACCGATCTTCACAAAACTTCTTGGGGTACCTTTGTTATCTCTTTGGGACGAGAACGAGTGTTTCTAGGTGCAATCCGGAATTCAAGATGGCTGCCAGTGGCCATTTTGTACCGAAATTAGGTCCAATCAGTTTTTTGTCAAAACTTCTACACAGCTCATATTTGTGAACTGATCTTCACGAAACTTCTTGGGTACCTTTGTTTTCACCTTGGGACAGGAATGAGTGTGTTTTGGGGTGCCTTTGTTATCACTGCGCTATGAGAACAAATATTTTGGGGTTCAGTCAGACCCACTCTGGGACTCAAAGATTTTTTTCTAGTTTAGCATCTGACTGTCACCCACCTTTACAATACTTTACCTATACATTTGTTACAGGCAACGGTCAGTATTTATGTACAGACCATTACAATACTTTATATGTACCTTTGTTATCAGGTCATTACCCAGATGTTTGTCATTGCTGTGTCACATACTATACATGTACATGTCTTTGTCTTGACAAGTTGAGCTACAGTGTCATTGACACTTTCATTTTTTATTTCATTTCGTACCTTGGATGTATTCAGTTTTGTTTTCTGTCAATTTTGGTGGATTTTTCATTCATCGCATAAAAAGTAAGTTGTTTTTTATTATTAAATATTTTCCACAAAGTGAGTCGATTTGGCCTAAAAAGTGAGTCGATTCGGCCTAAACAAACGCTGAATCGACTCAAGGCCGAATTGACCCTGAACCTTTTTGAAAATCACAGGAGGGCAGTTGCTGGCTCTCCTTGATCTATATTCAGGTGGGCACAAGCCCACCCAGGTGGGCTGGTACCTTACAAAATCATTAAAATCAGACAGTTGAGGAGAGCAATTACTTTCTCTCTTCAACAAAATTTCAATTGGGCTGTAAGGATCTGGAGCAATCACCCTCCTCAGAATGACAGGCCTGCAAATATATACTAACATAAGCCCTTTGCCATTTTCGCCATGTTAAACCTTAATGGTACTGTATACAAGGTCAGAGGTTGCTTCGGATAAACAAGTTGATCAGTCTACCTGTCAAGACTGTCATACCTGCAATAGCAACAAACAAAATGTATCGTTTGAAAGAAGAACACGCGTTTTTGATTTAATACTAATAAAGATAGAAAAAATATCCCTTCAACGCATCATTTAACCAACAGAACAAAATAGTATTGATTTGTTCGTTAAATGAATACCACAATGAACCCCTTCCTATAAGCCATGTCAGACTAGGCATCACTCAGATAGATCACTCAATATGAAAGCTATGATTTGAATAATTTTTTTGTATGAATGTTTAGTACCATGGGATACATCACATATAATACGTGTTTTTTTCTCGTGCGTAAATTATGCAAATTAGACTAACTTTGATGTTTTTTGGTGTTACTTTCAGCACTGTAAGTGCAAATGCCAATACGGCTCGGGCTAGAGGCCGTATTTATGAACCGATCTTTATGAAATTCCTTGGGTACCTTTGTTATCACCGTGGGACGAGAACGAGTGTTTTGGGGTCCGGTCCGAAATTCATGATGGCCGATGGCAGCCATTTTGTACAAAATTTGGTGCAATCAGATTTTTGCACAGAACTTCCATATGAAAGCGCTGATTTGAATAATTTTTTGTGTGAATGTTTAGTACCATGGGATACATCACATATAATACGGGTTTTTTTCTCGTGCAGAAATTATGCAAATTAGATGAACTTTGATTTTTTCAGTGCTACTTACACACAGTAAGTACACATGTCAATACGGCTCAGGCTAGAGTCTGTATTTATGAACCGATCTTCACGAAACGTCTTGGGTACCTTTGTTATCACTTTGGGACAAGAACGAGTGTTTCTGGGTGCGGTCCAAAATTCAAGATGGCTGCCAGTGGCCATTTTGTACCGAAATTAGGTCTAATCAGTTTTTTGTACACAACTTCTATATACGGCTCAGGCTAGAGGCCGTATTTATGAACCGATCTTTACGAAACTTCTTGAGTACCTATGATATCACCGTGGGATGAGAACGAGTGTTTTTGGGTGTGGTCCAAAATTCAAGATGGCCACCAGCAGCCATTTTGTACCAAAATTAATGCAATCAGTATTTTGTACAGAACTTCTGTATGAAAGTTCTGATTTGAATATATTTTTGTATGAATGTTTAGTAACATGGAATACATCACATATAGTACGGGTTTTTTTCTCGTGTAGAAATTATGCAAATTAGATGAACTTTGATTTATTCAGTGCTACTTATACACTGTAAGTGCACATGTCAATACGGCTCGGGCTAGAGGCTGTATTTATGAACCGATCTTCACAAAACTTCTTGGGGTACCTTTGTTATCTCTTTGGGACGAGAACGAGTGTTTCTAGGTGCAATCCGGAATTCAAGATGGCTGCCAGTGGCCATTTTGTACCGAAATTAGGTCCAATCAGTTTTTTGTCAAAACTTCTACACAGCTCATATTTGTGAACTGATCTTCACGAAACTTCTTGGGTACCTTTGTTTTCACCTTGGGACAGGAATGAGAGTGTTTTGGGGTGCCTTTGTTATCACTGCGCTATGAGAACAAATATTTTGGGGTTCAGTCAGACCCACTCTGGGACTCAAAGATTTTTTTCTAGTTTAGCATCTGACTGTCACCCACCTTTACAATACTTTACCTATACATTTGTTACAGGCAACGGTCAGTATTTATGTACAGACCGTTACAATACTTTATATGTACCTTTGTTATCAGGTCATTACCCAGATGTTTGTCATTGCTGTGTCACATACTATACATGTACATGTCTTTGTCTTGACAAGTTGAGCTACAGTGTCATTGACACTTTCATTTTTTATTTCATTTTGTACCTTGGATGTATTCAGTTTTGTTTTCTGTCAATTTTGGTGGATTTTTCATTCATCGCATAAAAAGTAAGTTGTTTTTTATTATTAAATATTTTCCACAAAGTGAGTCGATTTGGCCTAAAAAGTGAGTCGATTCGGCCTAAACAAACGCTGAATCGACTCAAGGCCGAATTGACCCTGAACCTTTTTGAAAATCACAGGAGGGCAGTTGCTGGCTCTCCTTGATCTATATTCAGGTGGGCACAAGCCCACCCAGGTGGGCCGGTACCTTACAAAATCATTAAAATCAGGCAGTTGAGGAGAGCAATTACTTTCTCTCTTCAACAAAATTTCAATTGGGCTGTAAGGATCTGGAGCAATCGCCCTCCTCAGAATGACAGGCCTGCAAATATATACTAACATAAGCCCTTTGCCATTTTCGCCATGTTAAACCTTAATGGTACCGTATACAAGGTCAGAGGTTGCTTCGGATAAACAAGTTGATCAGTCTACCTGTCAAGACTGTCATACCTGCAATAGCAACAAACAAAATGTATCGTTTGAAAGAAGAACACGCGTTTTTGATTTAATACTAATAAAGATAGAAAAAATATCCCTTCAACGCATCATTTAACCAACAGAACAAAATAGTATTGATTTGTTCGTTAAATGAATACCACAATGAACCCCTTCCTATAAGCCATGTCAGACTAGGCATCACTCAGATAGATCACTCAAATGACACAAAGATCACTGCGTGTGTTAAAATTCAAACCTTGGGTATTCACACAACAAATCAATACAAATCTTTTCAAGCATAACACACACATGTTCCAGCTGGAAAAGGTTGAGGAGAGGATGTGGTCTCTAAAAGGTGAAATTTGTCTGCTATTAGTAGTGTTACATGTCTAAATAATATTTCGTCCATATACAGTACATGTCAAAATGTGCTGAAGAATAACCACTACAGGTATAAACTATAGATGTAATGTTTCCTATACTAATAACACAAGAATCAGACATTCTTTTTTTGTGAATATCTAACAGAGAGCTTCACAGAAAATGATGTAAGATACTTGTATTATCAGCGTACAAGCAGAAACAGTGGGGTTCTCCATTTTTTGTAGTTATGTTACAACCTATTTCGACTGGTAATGTACATGTGTTCTGTAACTTTTTTTTTACACGTTTGGGTTTATACACAGCACTAGAAGAGAGTTAATTGCATTGAAATTCCTATTTCAGTGAATTGTCCAATGCATAGAAATTAAAAATATAATTTATAATATCTATGAAAGGATATTACTTCAGGAAAAGTAAATTTTTGGCTGAAGTTGCTTTGATATGCCAAAAAAATCTAACCCATGAGTGGTGGGAATTTACCCTTCTGGTACTGTTAATTATTACCATTTTACCGGGCGTTCCTTAGACCGTTAATGATGAAAATGCGGGCCTTCATTTGATGTATTTTTGCCGTGATTCGGGCCGCAGGCAATAATAAAAATGAAATTTATTATTGCCCGCCGTCCACGTTTGGGTTTACATTTCTCCTCTGAACTTGCGTTGCAGAAAGATTTTCGCAAATAATCGAGATCATGTTTTGCATTACTTCTGTAACTTCCCAGTAAGGCTTCCACAAAATTTAGAATAGTTTCTATGTAGATTGTTTTTCAATAGGGCTAATCAGGTGAGTTGTTCTGTTTCGTTTTTATTTTCTAAGCGTAATTCTCATACTTTGTTTATGTCTCGCCTTGTTTCGAGGTATCGGATGGCGGGAGGTGTCAGCTGACAGTCACGTGATTGTTGTTTGCAAACAAACATACGACAAACAAGTTCTGAAAATTTACAAACTGGCAAAATGTCACAATCAAGCTCTCTTGATGAAAATGAATTGAATATTCTTGAAAATGCTGCGATAACCACAAACACTTCAAATGCAACAAAATATGCAAGCATCAGGATTTCAGACGTCAACGGAACCGAAAAATCGTTTCCGTGGTTTAAGAGACACGGAACCCGTCGGTAACGAAATTTAGGTACCGTCTATGAGCAGTTATGGGAACCTTTTTGATGTTTTTCCGAACCGAGGGAATTTTATATCATTCGTAGCGTTTTAGATTTCAGACACGTTCCCTCCTAGATAAAACTGCCTGCATACATTGATATACTTATAAGTTATATGTGAAATGATATTGGGACGTTTCGGCCCCGAGACGTTTTGGCCTCCTGTATTAACAGTCCGGAGTGAAGGGAATTACCCCCGGCACGATAGATACCAAACAGAGGTTATTGGGATGTTGATTTTTTAGTATATATTCATTGTTTTAGATATTATAATGCCAGTAAACCTGTGCATGATAACTTTGTTCAAAAAACTGCTTTTCAGTTTTCAACATATATTGAACACAGGTGCTTGTTATTTTATCATACTTAAAACAATTCTCAGACACACAATGAAATTACTTGTGATAATGTTACTGACGAAAAAAACGTCAAGATGTTTACAGAATGAGCCAATCACATTCACTTCAGCAAAAGGGTCCCGCACTTTACTCATTCCAAGAATGTTATTGGTTGAAATGTCTAACGTGTGCAAACGGTACACACGTGTTTTTCCCACTTCAACTTGTTTCTGTATTCAATGTAAACAGCATTTCGTTTCTATCACAGTGATGATTGTTCACCATCGAGCAGCTCTTATGAGCATTTCTTTCAACAACAAATGTTTCAATGTCTTTAGTGACAGATTGAGTGGGTAACGATATTTCGGTTCCGTCATTTTGTGACCACAGTACCGCCATGCTACCGGTAACGATCGTTACCGTGAAATCCTGACACTTGAATATGATGTGAAAAAGTTTGAAGATTGGCTGCAAAAAAGAAGTAAAATATGTGACTTTAAAAACATTTCTGCAGTGGAACTTAATGAGTTGTTGAGGAAGTTTTATGCTGAAGTTAAGCCTTCAAAGAGTGGCACATCACTCACACCAAGTACATTGACAACACTAAGAGCAGCCATCCATCGCCACATAACATCAGGTCCCATAAGTCGCCCAATGAATATTATGAAAGACAAAGAATTTATGAGCTCAAATAAAATGTTCACAGCCAGGTGCAAATTGTATTTCAAGTGTGGTGGAAACTCTAAGCCGAGACATAAACCAAGTATTGGAGAAGCAGATATGAAAAAAATCGGGACGTATTTGGCCAAGTATCAGTCTTCACCAGAAATTCTAATTGAATCGACATGGTTTCATCTTTGCTATAATAATGGAAGACGAGGGAGAGAAGGGTGGGCAGAAATGAAGTTCAGAACAAAAGTACATTTTGCGTTTCTGAAGATTCAGATGGTGTTGAATTTGTTGAATTGTCTGAAGCTGTTGCTTCAAAAAATTATCAAGGTGGCAACCAACAGAATTCCATTGATTATAACACACAAAGGATGTATGGGACAGGTGTTGCTGTTTACAAATTCCATCCTTCAAAGCTACGTCCTGAATGTGATAGGCTATTTCAGCATGGTAGAAAAAACTTCAGACAAAATGAAAATTGGTTCAAAAATGCACCCGTTGGGAAAAATGTTCTCGCTAAAATGATGCAATCAGTATCCAAAAAAGCCAGACTATCACAAATTTATACCTGTCATTCTGTTCGAGCAACAACAATTACTAACTTGTATCAGAGTGGTGTTAATCCCAAAATGATAAGAACTGTCACAAATCACAAAAACACTGAGAGCCTGAAACATTATATTTCTGACAGCTCTGTTGCCCAGAAATGCCAGTGCTCAAACATTTTAACCTCAACTTTAAGTGTAAATCCTGATGCTGATGTTTATCATCCTGAAGAACTGAGTTCTGAAATGGGTGTTAATGACAGTGAAAGTGATAGAGGCAATTTTGAGATTGAAACAAGTACAATAACTGGTGCAGACCATGACAATCAAAGCTTAAATGAAGTGAACTTAACTACTGACAGCCAAGGCATAGTTACGATTTCCATGTGGGAACTGTATTCAATATTGACATTCCCCAAGCACAAGGCACTTCTATGATCCCACCAACTATAAACAATTGCAATAACTTTATGTGCCAATCCTCAAGTGCTCATCTGGCTCCAAACATGTCTGGAGCTTCCTTCCATGGGTGTACCATTAACTTCAACTGTGGAAAGTAGACAGTTCGAAACACATTGATTTTGTCATAATCATTATTGTTTGTTTCTTTCAGTAAACTTGTCAATTGTTGAATTCAGAATCAATTTCTTTAAAGTTTACATGATCATATCAACATACTAAAGCTATTTCTGTCTATTCAAGTAGTGTGTCATTCATAGTGAGGTGGTAATAATGATAATAACATGATTTTGTAGGGCGATATTGTTCATTAATGGCCCAGCAGGAATTATTAACAGCCCTCGGGCTGCTAATAGTCCCTTGGGCTGTTAATAATTCCTGCTGGGCCGTTAATGAACCATATCGCCCTACAAAATCATGTTATTGTATAATTGTTGTGTTTTTTTCAAGCATTGGAAAATGGATTGATAGGAATCTCCATAATCCGCACATCTCACTGCCTTACCCTTTACCTAACAAATTGACTGCAACTGCACACGTAATTCATGAATTTATCAGGTAAAAATGTTTTTTTAAAAGTTTCATACAAACCACATCATGTGATTTATCATCGGAACGAGATTGTTCCCCCAGGGTTCACATAATTTGAAAAATTTAAATTGAAATTTCCAGTTTTAATACTGTCCAGTTTTAATGCTGTCTGTGGGTTAAGTGGTAAAGTACAAATGTACTAAAGTACTACCCTTATAAAAAAGTACCATGGTAAACCATGGTAAATCCCAAAATACCCTGGTAATACCAGGGTATTTTGAGACGTTACCATGGTACATTTTTATAAGGGTATTCTGCCTTTTTTTTGTGATCAGAGTACTTTTTATTGTAGATTATTTCAGCAAGTCAAAATTTGTTATTTTCAATTTGTTTTATAAGGCCAAAAAAAAATAATGATTTGGTTCTGGTTCCCCAACCAACCCTAATTTTGCGCCCCGACCCCAACAATTTTTTTTTATTGAAATTTAAAAAGAAACAGAAAAAACACCCAGATGCCAACCCTTACAACAACGACACAAATAGTGCTGGGCGTTTTATGGTATGCCCATTTATATATATATAATCAGTACCATGTTCAAAACTGTCACTGTCAGTGTCATCAGCAAATTAAATCATATTTCGTATAGCCTACCGAAGTTGTTTTAACAGTCATTCAGGCAGTAACGGGTCACCTTTCATATTTTCGTTTATTTCTCTCAAATAAAATGAGTTATCCAAATTTTGTTTTTCGTTATTGACAGACAGGTATTTGACACTCACTATTGCAGTGGAAATCTTCAGATAAAGCTTCTGTTTATTTTATAAAATTAGATCGTTGGCCTGTCGCAATTTGGTCAGTAACGGGTCGCTTGTTTCTATAAAAATCGCCCACTTTGGCACCCACTGGCGATGTATTTTCCTGCTTTATTAGTTTATATGTATTTATTGGGGTAAAGGTGTAGAATAGGGGACTTTTCGTTTTTTTTTTTAAATAACGATTTGCTCGCTACTTTTTCTCTGTTTTCTTAAAGTAAACTGTATTTTGAACAAAATGACACAAAATTAGGTACCTCTATCATGTTTTAACATGTCAGAGAAAAGATTTTAAATCCTGTTGAATTGCTAGTTTCTCAGTTGCCATTTGTTTCAACCACTGAAAATTACGCAGCATCTGTTGTTTTCATTCGTTGTTACGAGTGAAGTCACAGGGGAGAAATCATTCTTTTTAATAGCAGGTGCGCTTCGATTGTGTGCATTTTTGCAGGTGCGCTTCGCTTGTGTGCGTGTTCTTCGATTTAAGGTCAGTTCAGTTAGGACCAGGGTGAGTTAATCGGTAAGCTAACCCTGGCCCTTACTAGACTGACCCTAAAATTTGATCTAGGGTCAGTTTAGTGAGGGGGCAGGGTTTGTCAGCCGAGATTTCAATTAGTAACTCTCCCCATATGATAGCGGTAATGGAACAGAGCGATTGCAGTGAGTTCGACGGCGCTGTCACAATAAAATCGTTAATATTTCTTAAAAAAAACGATAAAAGTATGTGATTTTGTGTCATTTTGTTCGAAATATAGTTTACATTAAGTAAGACTAAGAGAACAGAGAAAAAAATAGCGAAAAAAGCGTTATTTTTTTTAAAAAACGAAAAGTCCCCTATTCTACACCTTTACCTTTATTGGACACAAAAAGTCTTTTGTGTCTTCTCTGAATTAATTTCGCCACACTAGTCGCAACTTTTACAGTGTAAAGAAGTGAAAAAGAAGTAGATCAAATCACAGACTATAGATTAAGTTAATCTATAGTCTGTGATCAAATGCAGTACTACTACTACTAGTAGTTTTGCGTTAATTTTCTAAAAACAGTTCAACTGGAGCAGTGTTTCAATGGGTTTTACTGCGCATGTCTGACAGTGACCCGGTATTGACAACTCGGTACAGGACGATTCGGCGACAGCGCCTGGACGGTTCGGCGGAGAAAAAAATCGAACCTGTCGAGACGGTTCGGCGTAAAAAAATAGGGACGGTTCGGCGGAAGAAAACAGGTATGAGAGGGATGGTGAAAGACAAGGAATAAGATTATTTCTATATTTTTATTTAAATATTTTCAGTCAAGGTCAATGGTAAGTGGATAATCAATTTGTTTTACAATTTCTCACATTCTAAAATGAAAAGACTTCCTTTTAAGTACTTTACACACACAATAAGAGGATGGAAAAAATAGCACTGAAGGAATAAAATCTATTAAAAAAATATCCAATAATTTAACCCTCGGCGCACACTTATGAAAAGTAGGATTTTTATACACACTTATTAAGGCAATACACTGAAGGAATAAAATCTATAAAAAAAAAAATACCCAACAATTTATTTTTTTTCTAAGTTTTTGGTTTCATTTGCCCCAAAACATAGCTTATGATTCATCACTGAAACGACATCAATTGAGTTCGTTTCAGGGAGGGAGCATAAGCTATGTTTTAAGGCAATACACTGAAGGAATAAAATCTAGAAAAAAAATACCCAATAAATTTAACCCTCGGCGAACACTTATGAAAAGTCGGATTTTTTTGGTGTAATACTGAAGAGTCGGGAATTTTTTTCTTAGTTTTTTGATTTCATTTGCCCCAAAACATAGCTTATGATTCATCACTGAAACGACATCAATTGAGTTCGTTTCAGTGGGGAGCATAAACTATGTTTTAAGGCAATACACTGAAGGAATAAAATCTAGAAAAAAATACCCAGTAATTTAACCCTCGGCGCACACTTATGAAAAGTCGGATTTTTTTGGTGTAATACTGAAGAGTCGGGAATTTTTTTCTTAGTTTTTTGATTTCATTTGCCCCAAAACATAGCTTATGATTCATCACTGAAACGACATCAATTGAGATCGTTTCAGGGAGGGAGCATAAGCTATGTTTTAAGGCAATACACTGAAGGAATAAAATCTAGAAAAAAAAATACCCAATAATTTAACCCTCGGCGCACACTTATGAAAAGTCGGATTTTTTTGGTGTAATACTGAAGAGTCGGGAATTTTTTTCTCAGTTTTTTGATTTCATTTGCTCCAAAACATAGCTTATGATTCATCACTGAAACGACAATAAAAAAAATATCAAACTAAAACAAAAATAATTTCAGAGCATCGAAATTACAAACAAAACGTTAAAAAAAGGCGAAATTTCAAAAAAATTATGAGCCACTACTCCATGTTATCCGTCCCATGACTTGGACGATTCGACGGAGCCATTGGGCGGTTCGCCGAAGCATTTTTTCTGGACGGTTCGGCGGTGTCGCCGAATCGCACTTCCGCCGAATCGTCCTGTATTCGACAACTCGACTCGCTGTTGAAACGGAATAAATATATCATGATGCCAGATATTTATCCCAATTATTAGGCTTTCCCAAACCCAGTTTGGGAAAGACTATTGTTATTCTTTTTCAAAATTTTTCTTCTTTATTTTTTTTTAATTTTTAAAATTTTTTTCCTCCCTGAATTTTGTCTGTTGAACTGCTCGAAAACAAGCTGTACGATTTTGACCAAATTTGGCACACTTATGTAATGTCATGAAATCTAGTGAAATGCGGTATCGTCATATCTGAAAACGCGTGTTTTCAAAATATTCTGCCAAAACCTTCAAAATTTCACCATTTGTCGAATGTCTCAAAATTGTTTTCAGTTATTTAGCTCAAATTTTCCACACATTTAGAGCATAATATGATACACCACAATCACCACTCAAATCTTTCAACTTTAACCTCCACAGGCCAAAAATGGCATGAATATAGAATTTTTCTTCAAAATTGACCAACTTCAAGGGCAAATTTCTCTAATAACAAGGTTGTTGTAACAATTATTTTGGTTTGGATAGATGCAATAATGATTGCGGAAGAAAGTTACTGTTTACTTTTTAATCTTAGATTTAACCCCCAAGCACAATGAGGGTGAGAATAAGAGCACCGTTTGAAAATGCCAAAATTAGCCAACTTTGGTTGCTTTTTCCATCATTTTGGAAAGGGGTTAATTTCAAACACTTTTCGTGTACGTATTCACAATTGACTACCAAGCATATCTGCTGTTGTAAGTTTAGTTGTAAAGTTTAACCCTATCCCATTCTGGCTGCATAAAAGTAGGTACCGTCCAAAAAAACTCCAATTTTTTCAGCATTTGGTAAGTTTTGGTGACGATTTACTCCATTTATAATTGCTTGAGCTCTGAATGTTTTCTATAGCTGCTTGCAGCACTCAAAGTATGACAAATTTTGTTCTATATATTATTATTAAAAGTTGAACCCTTGGCAGATTTGAGACTTCCCATAAGGGTACTGTCGGAATATTTGTTATTTTCGCCAACTTCAAGATCAATTTTTTTCTAATTACAAGGCAGTTGTAATAATTATTTTGGTATGGCCAGATGCAACAATGATTGTGGAAGAAAGTTACTGTTTACTTCTTAATCTCAGATTTAACCCCCTAGCACAATGAGGCCAAGAATAAGAGTACCGTTTGAAAATGCCAAAATTAGCCATTTTTGGTTGCCTTTTCTATCATTCTGGAAAGGGTTAATTTCAAACACTTTTTATGTACGTATTCACAATTGACTATCGAGCATATTTGCTCTTGTTAGTTTGGTTGTAAAGTTTAACCCTATCCCATTCTGGTTGCATAAAAGTAGGTACCGTCCCAAAAAATTCCAATTTTTTCAGAATTTGGTAAATTTAGGTGGCGATTTACTCCATTTTTAATTGCTTGAGCTCTGAATGTTTTCTATAGCTGCTTGCAGCAGTCAAAGTATGACAAATTTTGTTCTATATGTTATTATTAAAAGTTTAACCCTTGGCAAATTTGAGACTTCCCATAAGTGTACTGTCAGAATAATTGTCATTTTCGCCAACGTTTACATGCACTTTCTCAGCACTGGAGCCATATTGTCTCAAAACCTTTTCCATGAGAGGATTGGGCCTTCATCCAAGAACAATTTTTCTGTTATATATTTTATTCAAAGTTTTAACCTTCGCCAAGTTTTCGGGCCTTGAATTTGAGTGCCCTAAAATTCTTCATAAAATTGGCTAATTTGGAGCTCACTTTTCTTCCATTTTCGAAAGGAATATCGAAAAATGATTTACATGTTCGTATTTACAATTGCCTACCGAGCATATTTGCGTAAAGTTTAACCCTATGCTCGTTCTGTTTGCATAAAGATAGATGCAGTCCAAGAAAACTCTCGTTTACAGAATTTGGTAAGTTTAAGTGACGCTTTACTCCATTCCTAATTGATTGAGCGCTGAACGTTTTCTATGGCTGTATGCAGCAGTCATAGTATGACAACTTTTGTTTTATATGTCATTATTAAAAGTTTGACCGTTGGCAGATTCGAGACTGCCCATATGGGTATGGTCGGAATAATTTTAATTTTCATAAAATCACTGAATATTGATAAGCGTGCAGTGGTAGTTTGGAATAGAATATCCGAAAATGCTTTCGAAATTCGGATTCACAGTTCAATTCCAAGAATATTTTCTGTTATAAGGTTGCTGTAAAGTTTAACGCAATCCCTGTCTCAGATGCATAATGGTAGATGCCATCGAAAAAAACTCATTTTTTCAGAATTTCGTAGGTTTAAGTGACAATTTACTCCATTCCTAATTCATTGAGCGCTGAATGTTTTCTATGCCTGCATGCGGCAAGCATAGCATGACAACTTCTGTTTTATTACGTCATTATCAAAAGTTTAACCCTTGGCATATTTAGGAGTTCCCATGTGGGTATAGTCGGAATAATTGTTATTTTCGTAAAATAAATCCCTGAATATATTGGAAACCGTGCAGTGGCCTTTCAGTGGCGCTACATGAAGCCGCAAATAGTTAAGGTTGAAAAGTTCATCAAATAGACAAATATAATACCTAACTCAGCCGGTGACAGGTAAATAATGAATGGAAAAGTCGTTGAGTTGAGAATAAAGTAGGGACGATTCGTGCCCTCGGTTTCCACCTGATGCACGGTATTTTCACGCGGTCTCGGCACTTGACAAAGATACTAAACTGTCGGGCAGGGACAGTAGGAAACATTCTGAGAATTTCAAGTTGCTGCCTTGCATGATCGGGACATAATTGGAATATATCCGACATTGTATCTGTCGGATATATTCCAATTATGTCCCGATCACTTCACCCCGACTGACCGCATGGGGGCACCATGACGCCGTGTACTAAGGTATACTGCATGTCGATGGTGTGCATGTCTTCAACCAATCTAACCCTACCTGTGCTACAGTGCGGAGGCACTATGTTGGGGAGCTGGCAGCTGCTCGTCATTGCTCGGTGGTTCTCTCTGGGTACTCCGGCTTCCTCCACCCATACAACTGTCAACGACATAATATGACATTGGCTGTTAATGTGTCGTTAAAACCAAATAAATAAATAAATAAATAAATCCAGTACCAGTTTTGCTCCTACAAATATTAGTACCGTCAGACAAAATTCATTTTCTTATTAATTTCGTACTTTTCTGTACACACTTTCCCTGAGTAAGATTGGTATACCTTTTCAATCTCAGATTTAACCCTCAAGCACAATGAGAGTGAGAATAAGTGTACTATTTGGAAATACCCAAATTATGCAACTTTGGTTACTCTCTACTATCATTTTGGAATGGGTTAATTTGAGACACTTTGCTTTGCTATATGCAGAGATGTTTAATCAATAAATCCGGCTTTAGTTGTGTTCTGGGACTCATGAAACATGTGCTTTGGCCATTTAAAAATAGCACTGTCTGCAAAAAATTACTTTGAGTGAATACTCACTTGTCCAAAAACAAAAAGGAAAGAGCTCTTTGAGCTTTCCATAACTGCTTTCAAAAATCAATGGGGAGCAAATATTGTGTTATATGTTTTGGTATTCCGTGTTATCCAACACCAGTTTGGCCGTACAAATATGAATACCGCCAGGAAAGAAAGCACATTTTCTCAGTGGTAGACTGTTTGACTTCTATGATAGAGGTCCCGAGTATTATCCCTATCTGGGACGACCCACGTAATGTCCTTGGGCAAGGCACTTTATCCCGGTTGCCAACACAGGGGCACGATGATGCCATGTACTAAGGCGTACTACATGTCAGTGGTGCACATGTCTTCAACCGCTGGTACCCTGCTTCAGTGGAGCTTGAACATAATTAGACTTCCCCCACCCGAAAAACTGTCACGGTCACGATTCGCCATTGTGGATAAGTATGTGACCGCAAACACCAATGAATAAATACCGTCAGGGAAACCCTCTGTGAAATCCTTCTGTCAATAAATAGCAAAGTTGTAATGTAATGCAAGAAATATTAAGGGGCTATATAAGTAATGGAATTTTGTTTATTTTGAAATTCTCACCTCTCATGTTCCTTAAATTCAGATTAAATATACACAAATTATACATCAAAATGAAGGTTGGGATGCATAGAACATGAAAAACATATGTAATCAACTCATAGAGTTGACAGCAGGCACCACTGATTCCTGGAAGTCTGCTATCGTATTCGCACCAGAACTGACAATAAAATAATATTTCGCAAGAACAACTCGTGGCCGAATGTGCTTCAGATGTTCAATAACAAAGCTGGGCATTCAAATCGCTTTCGAGTGCAGCGGTAGGACTGCATTTTGGAAAAGGACAACACTGTCTGCATTTTTTTTATTGAAGATGGATTCCATGCTCGACAGACATGCGCAAATCATTCGATACCACGAATTTCCATCGAAAAACAAAATCGTAATTCTAAGAAATTTCAACAGGTATCATGATACCTTGCATTGAATATGGCAACTGTGCAGTCTCTATCTAATAACAGTATACTGTATGAAGGCGATCTTTTCATTATCTGATTTTAGACGGCGTTGTTTTTACATGCCTTTTCCGTCCGATGACGTCGACCGGAAATCGAAAGTATATTTTAACGTAAACAAAAGCAAAGGCTTTGGAATTTACCCCCATGCAGCTCTGTTGCCGTGTTTTGAAGAATTTTGCTCCCCTAGCTTTGTTCTTGGTTATGTAAAGCACATTTGGCCACAAGTTGTTTTTGTGAAATATTATTAAATTATCAGTTCTGGTGCGAATACGGCAGCAGACTTCCAGGAACCAGTGGTGCCTACAGTGGACTCTATGAGTTGATTACACATGTGTTTCGTATTCTATACATCTCATTCTTCATTTTGATGTACGTTTTCTGTATATTTAATTTGAATTGAAGGAATATCAGAGGTGAGTATTTTCAAAATAAACAAAATTTCATTACTTATATAGGCCCTTAACAAGCTGTTCAACATCCCATTAATCAACTCATTTTGACTTGAAGTGTACCCATCACTGTGTATACTAGCTCTCAAGATGGTTTAAACCATATCAAATAAACAACTAATTTGTGCGTGACAGTACTTCATATTACATGTATTTCATTGTATCTGAAACAGATATGTTGGAAAAATTGTGAAGTCATGGAGTAGGAAGCTTACCCTCGTTTGTTGACAAATCACACACATTCACAAACAGACAGAATGATAGAGAATAAATTAATTATTGATATTTAAGGTCACTTTCAGCATCTACAGCTATATCATGACCATAATATAGGTATTTATTCAAGTACAGGTATTCATTGCATAGGCGTACAAGGCTATTTTTCAGGAGTGGGGGGGGGGGGGGGGGTGAACCCTTTTAGCCCGAAAAAGTTGAATCTCAGGAGGAAATGCCAAATGTGGGTATGGTAGGGTAGGGACTACCTGGAGAGAGCCACCGAGCAGTGGCAAGCAACTCAGACTCCCCAACATACTAACTCCACAAAGCAGGGTTAGCATTGGTTGAAGACAAGTGCACTCTCAAAGTACCCTCAGTACACATCGCCATCATGCCCCCTCCCATCCCACGTGGGAAATTAAGTTGGAATGAAGTGTCTTGCTCAAGGACACAATGTGGTTGCCACAGGCGGGATTCGAACCGACGACTTCTTGGATTGCAACAATCATCTCTACCTTCTGAGCCACCGTGCTCTCGTGATATGCAGTAATAGAGAACTCATTATATGTACTTGTGTGATTATAAATGAATAATATTAAGGTGGATACGGTTCCACTGAATCAACTTGTACAGTATAATGGTCAGTTTACTTGCTACTTCTAAGTGATGAGATAGGAAAACAACATTTTGTGTGGAAAACCAAAATGTTTTGTGGTCATGTCTGGCAACTAAATTGTCCGAAATTTTCTGGCATATTGGCTGAAAAATCGGCTCCTTCCTGACTCAGGTTGGGGCACAGTCCTTCCTGAAACCGCGGACCGTACGCCCATAATTCATATGTACTAATTATTTTTTTCCAAAGCAGAAATGACATCCCTTGTTTTGCTTTCTATGAAAATATTCTGTAATTATTGAAGAGCAAATTTTGTGTTAAATGTTTTGGTCACCTGCTGTATCTCAAATATCTGTTTTGGCTGCATAAAAACTAGTAGCATCACAAAAACTTTGATTTCCACTAAATTTTCTGTTTTCAAAACTGATCGATAGTTTTTTGTACAATGCAGTTTGCCTTTTCCCATTAAAAAGTTGGGAAAGCCCGTAATTTGTCCAACAAATTACAATTCTCTAGTTTTATCTTCAATTTGAAGCGCTGACAAACCTGTTCAAATAATAATACTTACATTCACACTCTTTATATTTCTCTTCCCGAAATTGAGACGAAAACTTTTTTTGCGGTTTCGCGTGTCCAAATTTTCTTCCAGCGCACATTCAGTCTTTTTAAAAAAATCACTTTCGTCAACAAAAAACAACAACAAACTTGCGAAACTTTCAAAGACGACGGGCAACAAATTACTTCAAAAACTGGAATAAAATTTCAGTTTGAAATGCTCTTCAAATTCGATTTTTTAAGGCTCAACATCGCCTGACCCGTTACTGCCCGAATGACTGTTTGCAAATTTCAACTTGTTTATCACGGTTTACAAAAAGTGAATTTACCTCACTGGTGCGGATTACTGTTGATTTAAATTTGGGTCTTTCCCTTTTTACAACCCTGTCCAGCCTCGCAGACTATGGGGCCATTCTTTATTACTTTTCACTCCAAACTGTTCAAGTGGTTTGTTTCGACAATCACCATTAAAACAAAAATGATAGAACAGAGCTCACCTCTAATTTGTCAAAAACAAGTTGAGGTGAAAAGTCACAACCACATGTACTGCATTACACAAAGGTTGCGTCGTCAGTCACATTGAACATTCAACCAATCGCATTCCTGCTATTTAAAACCAGAAAATTTTTCTTGGGATTCTCCAAGGGATTCCCTGTAGTTTTACACTTATACTTCAAAGTGATTGGCTGGTTGCACACGGTGGCGTAATGATAGCATCTTGCCCTCAAAACAGTGTTTACGCAAGTGTTTCATACAAGACCGACGCAAGGTACATTGACATTGTTTTCGGGACACACTAAAAAGTGTAGTCCGTGTCCGTGTCGGAGAAAAAGTGTAGTCGGGAATGAAATTATCATTTTCTCCTTTATTTGTCGGTTGTTTTCTATGAAATTTGGAAAGTATACTCAGGGGAGGATACGAAATATATATGCCAAAAGAGAAATGTGTACGATGTTATTTTACGATGTTAGAAGACATTTTCTCTTTCAAACACACTAAAAAGTGTAGCTGACTCGGCGCCGTGTTAGCTTGCCTAATTAATTGGTTTTCGCTGTATTGACACATGATCATGACATGAGGAGATTAGAGGGGTGTTGATTGGATTGATAGATTCTCTTTCTAATAAATATGTTTTTCTGCCAAAATGCCGCCCAGCTAAAAAACTTTTAAATATTTTTCTGGTAACATATATCCAGCATAATATATGTTACTTTTAATCATAAGTTTTTCTAGTTACACGCGAAAATGCATTTAATATATAGTTGCCAATGTATTCCGTACATGTATTCTACTTTATGGGTTTTTTTTTTGCTGAATCAATAATTAAAATACTTTCCACCAATGAAAAAAATGGGGGCGGAGAAACAAACATTGAATAAAGTATAGGAAGCTGCACATTGAGTGAAGAATGAAGTGGGCGGAGACAGAAACAATAAACTAAACTGAAATAATAATTTTACAATACCAGCTGCAGTTATAGGACAGATGCTGGAAAACTGAATTCTCTTATATTTTCCAATTGTTGATAATTCCAACACTTGACATTATTTCATTGGAAGCTCTCGTAGAAAGCTTCCAAAGATATTATGTCAGGTGTTGGAATTTGTAAAATTGTGGAGTAGTGGAGACCCTGGAACATTTTCTCATGGAATGCCCAAAATATATGCCTCGCCCGACTCAAGGGGAGTTCAGCCCACCCAGCCCTCCTCTACATGTGCAGAAAATGTTTCGGTGCTAGTTAAGTGTAGCAAATAATTGGGACAGATTTCTCTGATCTATAACCATTGATATCTTCTAGTGTTTTATCTGATATGTAGAAAAAAAATAAAATATACACAAAATGCTCGTGCTTTGACTTTCATTTATGTTATTTGTTCCCTGTATCCAGTCAATCATTAGCTGAAAATTTGCCTGTACTTCACGTGCTTTGTTTTTATCTTACAATCAACATGTATTTTGTCTGTATTAACTCTGCAACTGTCGTGTATCCGACCCCCTAATACAGATGTTTGTATCAGGGGGTCGGATACAAGCACGTTCCTTTTGCGCGAGTTCCATTTTTTTCTTTTTGTTCATCCGTAAGAATAAATAGTTCGTTATATATTTGTCTACATTCTTGACTTATCCCCAATATATTGAAAGATAAAATGATTATTACCATTATGTGGATGTACAAAATGTACATCCACATAATGGTAATAATCTCTATGTACAGAATTGTACAAAATCTGGAAAATCTACCTCCCCCTCCCACTGTTACCAGTATTCAAATGTTAAACTGACCACAATGGAATAAGTGTTTTATGTGATAGAGTTAATGTTGTGTATGTCCCCAAAACCTTGTGCTTATTTATCTACTGTCGCAGACTAAATTTACACTTGTTTTTCATATATATGTTT
The DNA here is from genome assembly GCA_031216915.1 of Pictodentalium vernedei. Classification (NCBI taxonomy): domain Eukaryota; kingdom Metazoa; phylum Mollusca; class Scaphopoda; order Dentaliida; family Dentaliidae; genus Pictodentalium; species Pictodentalium vernedei. Next base: position 486,704,071 of record CM062297.1, on the reverse strand, counting down.
GTTATTTGTTCATGTTTGTGCTATATCGCTACATGTACACTTTTTAACGTGTTTGTAAGATCCGCCGCTGCTCTTCTATCATTGTATAAACTTCTCTGTGTGCTTTGTCTTTCATTTATGTTATTTGTTCTTGTTTGTGCTATGACGAAATGTATTTTTTAAGTTGTTATCAATTTATGTTGTATCCAGTGGTCGTTGAGCTGAAATTTTACTCCACGTGCTGTCTTTGTAGAGAATTCTACAAAATCGCCTGTTGAAAAATCTACCTCCATACCCCCTCCCCCCCCCCACCACCACCACAACACACAAATTGAAATGTAATCCACCCTCCACGGTCGGGTGTTACTGTAACATGTATACGTAAACTGAACACAATGTGATAAGTGGTTTTCCACTCGATGAGAATGTTTTCTTTTTTAAGAAACACAATTAACACTTGGGAAGGTTTCAGCTCATGGACACACGTGATGGTCCAAGAGCTGAAACTTTGCTAGTTGATCATGGGCTTCTCCTGCATTTTCCTGAAATTTGTTGGTAATCGCAACATTTGACATCATTTGTAAGGAGGTCTCCGTGCTTGAGACTTTCTCAAGAAATGATGTCAAATGTTGGAATTATAAATAATTAGGTGAAAAAATCTTGTTCTTATTTCGGCTGGTTTTAAAACACGATCGACACCTTTATCCACTGTCGCAGGGAATCCAACCACAAAACACTCGGGACGACATACCAACTAAATTTACTTTTGCTCTTTATATATATGTTTGTTATTTGTTCATGTTTGTGCTGTATCTCTATATCTTTGTGCTATGCTATATCCAGTATGTCCTGTATTTATCAAATAAAATACTGAAAATTAAATTAATCGTTATTTCTTTCATCTACACCCCACTAATCTCCTTATAATCATAAAAAGAACCAGGATAATCAGCCCGCCTCGCTGTGTCAACACAGTGTAAATCAATTAATTAGCTAACACGGCGCCGAGTCAGCTACACTTTTTAGTGTGTTTGAAAGAGAAAATGTCTTCAAACATCGTAAAATAACATCGTACAAACTTCTCTTTTGGCCTATATGTTTTGTATCGTCCCCTGAGTATACTGTCCAAATTTCATAGAAAACAACCGATAAATAAAGGAGAAAATGATAATTTAATTCCCGACCACACTTTTTCTCCGACACGGACTACAGTTTTTAGTATGTCCCTTCTTTTCAAATAAAGCAAGTCGTTTGTGCTTCCTCTGCCAAGATCAGGGGCGGCGGAGCGAATTGAAAAGTGGGGGGGCACAGAGATGCCGAAGGCATCTGCCGCGAGTGCCGAAGGCACTCGCTTTAAAAGGGGGGGTCTGGGGGGGTTCTCCCCCCCAGAAAATTTTTGAAAATGAGCTATCAAATGGAGCTCTCTCGTGACTTTTGGGCCGAAAATGCAGTCATTTTTATTACTGTGAAAATGACATTTTTTTTAAAACCAGTAAGTTTGAATTTCCCTTATTTGCGATTTTGTGTACATGTTTGTAGCATGCACTGTTGCCACAAATTTTTCACCACACATGATACCACCATATAAGCTCTGAATGACAGTGAATCGTTTCATTTTGCATTTGCCTTTTGTTCATTATACGTGTTTAACTTGTTTCTTGGCTAACTAAGTAGCTCTTGTATTGATGTAAATCACAGGGTGAGAAAACAATAAAAATATAAACTGAAATGCTTTTTTCTTTATTTTTGTGGGATGTATGTGACAGGTGGGTGGCAATGGCCAGTCAGTCAGTCTCTATCTCTCTCTCCTGATAGACAGAGTGGGTAGTTGTGACCAGCCGTGGCAGTTAATCCCTCTCTCTCTCTCTCTCTCTCTCTTCGAGAGAGAGAGAGAGAGAGAGAGAGAGAGAGAGAGATTTATAGGCTTTATACACAAGCCTGTTCAAGATAAGACTGGTGCACAGGTAAACATTCATGACCTTCGAACGGTCAGGAATAATTGAAGCTACATAACTATACTTGGAATCAACATAGCCTACAAAGGCAGGGGTTGTAGTCTACAACCCAACGCCTATGCAGGCTATGTTGATTCTAAGTCTAGTTATCAAGAACTTGTAGTCCTCTATTACGATGGCCTACATTGGCACCGGAAGGTCCTATATATTGCCCCGACCATAAGATCAAGCGCGATTCGTGGGTCACAGGACACGCAGGGCCGACCATGGTTCGGCCGTGCGCGAGAAAATTTTGAGTCTGGAAGTTGAAAAGGAGCGATTTTCTCGATTCTGGGATCTTAATTTCCTTACTAGAGCACTGCTCTAGTAAGGAAATTAAGCCCCCAGAATCGAGGAAATGCATGCACCATCAGTTTACTTTCTCAAGCGGGTTAATAAATTAAAGTCGCTGCGCTCTAATGAGAATCGCGTCGTTAACTTAAACTTCTAGAGTCTTTGTGAATTCCATGACATTCCATATAAACGGGCCGAGGGTGGATGCTGTCTGCCGATCAGGAGTGTGTGTGTGTGTGTGTGTGTGTGTGTGGCGGGGTGGGGGGGGGGGGTCTACTTGTCACGTATACTAGGTACGTAGAATGGAGCCCATAGGCGGATCCAGGGGGGGCGCCCCCGGCGCCCCCTATGGGCCAGACAGAACCCTTGGGCATTCCCTTTCGTGGTCGCCCCTGAGGGCGTTTTGCGGCTCAGATGTTGCTTCACATCAAGTTGGCGCCCCCCCCCCCCCTTTGACAAAATCCTGGATCCGCCCCTGCTCAGCCCCCCCCCCCCCCCCCCCCCATACACACTTCACAATGAGCTCAATAAGTTCATTAACCCCCTTCACTCTGATATTAGAATTTCAAATTTCCTCGCCGTAGCTTATTTCTCCATATATTGTCAAGGGTTAAGCAATTTATATTTTGCTTAACAGAGCTCATGGAGCTCTGTCAACCAAAATATAAATTGTTGAGCCTTTGGCAACTCCAGGGGAGGTACCCATCATGCAAAGTGCGACGGTCGCCCCGGTAACGACATATCAAATGGCGTCATGTTCTCCCAATTGTCAGCTGTATCTTTGCGTGTTAGTTATCTCAAGTCGGAGATAAGTTTCGCTCAAAAAAAAAAAAAAAAAAAAAATGTGGGAGTCAAATTATTGCCCCGACCAAGGTCGGGGTAGTCGGGCGGTTCCGGCGCCTATGGCCTGGGTGAGTAGAGTCCCTTGCCTATGTTAATTCCAAATAGAATTATCCAACTTTGATAATTGTCTCATGAAAGGCGGGGGTCCAGTAGTAAATACGTTTTAATATAACACACAGATTTTTTTTATTTCACTTCAATACTAGTAAATGTTGGGGACCACATTTTTAATGATTCCCAAAAAACACCTTCCGTACTGCATCACTCTTGTCACTGATAAACTTGTGAGCAATAGCAGCCTCGGAAAGTTCATCAGTTTTTTCTTTGTAATGACAGAGATTGAGTCAAGTGAACGTGTATAGTTGATGTTTGACTCGACCAACGTTACTGATGGTGTGTTCGTTGTTCGAAAAACAACACAACATTTCATCAGTTTGCGCGAATAACTGGGGGGGCAAAATTATGGTTCAGCCCCCCCCTGGTCTCAGAGTGAGGGGGCTGAGCCCCCCTATGCCCCCCCCTTGTCCGCCGCCACTGGCCAAGATATTAGATAAATACGATGATACTCAACCAGTCCATTACCACAATCACTTAAAATGTCAATTTATTTCATGTGCTGAGGTGCGTTAATTTTAACACTTTCCGTGATAAAAAGAGACGTGCGAATGCACACTTCACTTCAGAATCTGAGGACAGCTGATGATAATGTTATCAAGACGCCTCTGAATCAGTTTCATTTTGAAGTTGCAGAATTTACACCTGAAATGTTCGCTGCAATCGCGAATAAAGCATCTGCTGATAAATTGCCATTTTGGGTGTAATTTTGCAATTCAGATTCAACAGAATATCAAAGAGTATATTTCAGTCACAACGGTTGGAAGAATTTGGTTGTAAAAATGAACTCCAGCACAAATTCAAAGGAAAAAAAAAATATATCCCGATCTACTGACCCTATTTTTAGCTCAACTTTGACGAAGTCAAATTTGAGCTATTGTCATGGCCCGTCGTCCGTCTGTCCGTCCGTCCGTCCGTCTGTCCGTCTGGCCGTCTGTCCGTCTGTCCGTACGTCAACAATTGGCTATGGCGCGGGCTAGAGGTCGTATTTATGAACTGATCTTTACGAAACTTCTTGTGTACCTTTGTTATGACCCTGGGACGGGAACGAGTGTTTTTAGGTGTGGTCCGAAATTCAAGATGGCTGCCAGTGGCCATTTTGTACCGATGATGCAAAAATCAGTTTTTTGTACAGAACTTCTGTATGAAAGTTCTGATTTGAATAAAGTTTTGTATAAATGTTTAGTACCATGGGATACATCACATATAATACGGGTTTTTTTCTCGTGCGTAAATTATGCAAATTAGACTGACTTTGATTTATTTAGTGTTACTTTCAGAGCTGTAAGTGCCAAGCTGCTATGGCTCGGGCTAGAGGCCGTATTTATGAACCGATCTTTACGAAACTTCTTGGGTACCTTTGTTATGACCGTGGGACGAGAACGAGTGTTTTTGGGTGCGGTCAGAAATTCAAGATGGCTGCCAGCCACCATTTTGTACCGACGATGCAGAAATCTGTTTTTTGTACAGAACTTCCATATGAAAGCTCTGATTTGAATAATTTTTTGTATGAATGTTTAGTACCATGGGATACATCACATATAATACGGGTTTTTTTCTCGTACGTAAATTGTGCAAATTAGACTAATTTTGATGTTTTTTGGGGTTACTTTCAGCACTGTAAGTGCAAATGCCAATACGGCTCGGGCTAGAGGCCGTATTTATGAGCCGATCTTTACGAAACTTCTTGGGTACCTTTGGTATCACCGTGGGACGAGAACGAGTGTTTTGGGGTCCGGTCCGAAATTCAAGATGGCCGATGGCAGCCATTTTGTACAAAATTAGGTGCAATCAGATTTTTGCACATAACTTCCATATGAAAGCCCTGATTTGAATAATTATTTTGTGTGAATGTTTAGTACCATGGGATGCATCACATATAATACGGGTTTTTTTCTCGTGCAGAAATTATGCAAATTAGATGAACTTTGATTTTTTCAGTGCGACTTACACACAGTAAGTACACATGTCAATACGGCTCAGACTAGAGTCTGTATTTATGAACTGATCTTCACGAAATGTCTTGGGTACCTTTATTATCACCTTGGGACGAGAACGAGTGTTTCTGGGTGCGGTCTAAAATTCAAGATGGCTGCCAGTGGCCATTTTGTACCGAAATTAGGTCTAATCAGTTTTTTGTACACATCTTCTATACAGCTCAGACTAGAGGTCATATTTATGAACCAATCTTTACGAAACTTCTTGGGTACCTTTGTTATCACCGTGGGATGAGAGCGAGTGTTTTTGGGTGTGGTCCGAAATTCAAGATGGCCACCAGCAGCCATTTTGTACCAAAATTAGTGCAATCAGTCTTTTGTATAGAACTTCTGTATGAAAGTTCTGATTTGAATAAATTTTTGTATGAATGTTTAGTAACATGGAATACATCACATATTGTAAGGTGTTTTTTTTCGTGCCGAAATTATGCAAATTAGATGAACTTTGATTTATTCAGTGCTATTTACACAATGTAAGCACACATGTCAATACGGCTCAGGGTAGAGGCTGTATGTATGAACCGATCTTCACAAAACTTCTTGGGTACCTTTGTTATCTCCTTGGGATGAGAATGAGTGTTTCTGGGTACGGTCCAAAATTCAAGATGGCTGCCAGTGGCCATTTTGTACCGAAATTAGGTCCATTCAGTTTTTTGTCACAAGTTCTATACAGCTCGTATTTATGAACTGATCTTCACAAAACTTCTTGAGTACTTTTGTTTTCACCTTGGGACAGGAACGAGTGTGTTTTGGGGTGCCTTTGTTATCACTGTGCTATGAGAACAAATATTTTGGGGTTCAGTCAGACCCACTCTGGGACTCAAAGATTTTTTCTAGTTCAGCATCTGACTGTCACCCACCTTTACAATACTTTACCTATACATTTGTTACAGGCAACGGTCAGTATTCATGTACAGACCGTTACAATACTTTATATGTACCTTTGTTATCAGGTCATTACCTAGATGTTTGTCATTGCTGTGTCACATACTATACATGTACATGTCTTTGTCTTGACAAGTTGAGCTACAGTGTCATTGACACTTTCATTTTCTGCTATGTAACCGGAACCAAACTATTAATTTTTTTTGGCCTAACCACGAAATATTGAAGTATAGCTATGACTACAGTCCAATAATTTTTAATATACTACTCGAAGTTTGTTAAGCACTAAATATTTGACACATCATTGTGAAATTTGCTTGTAACATATTTCTTTATGATATTTTTGGTGGATATGATTGAGGAATGTATTGAGATGGTCCCCAGTGTTTACATTAGCTCTCTTGACAGGCAGACTTTTCGTGACAGTCATGGAAAGCATGTACCCCTTGATTTTCATGATGTTTTTGTGTACTGTCTACATGTTCATGACATGTGTAGGGTATTCAATCTTCATTTCAACACAAACCCTTGTGATTTAATGATTGAATATGGCAAATGCAAATGTAAGAAGACATTTGTCTGTGGCGGGCTGTAGGGATGGTGGAGCAAGGGGCTACCCATCGTCAGGTTGGTGAAGTCCTTGGTGTGCACCATACGGTGTTCACCAGAGCCTGGGCAAAATTTCAGCAGTATGGCACACCAGTCAGACGGCATGGTGGTGGCAGAGACAGGGCAACATCTGCATCTGAAGACCGGTTTTTGATCAATCTGGCCTGTACGAGCCACTTTGCCACAGCAACCCAGCTTCGCAGTGACCTTCAGAATGCATCTGGGGTAAATGTTTTGATGCAGACGATCCGGGCAAGGTTGCACGAAGGTGGTCTCCGATCGAGAAGACCATGTATTTGCATTTCGCTGTCCCAGAACCACCGCCAGGCATGATATGAATGGGCCATGGACCACGTTGGGTGGACCAGAGAAGATTGGCGACCTGTCCTTTTTACAGATGAGTCAAGGCACTACCTAGACCACACAGATAAGCGTTCTAGGGTATGGAGAAGACCAGGAGAGCGATTCCATGCAGCCAACATTGCTGAGCATGACCACTATCTTGGAGGGTCAGTCATGGTCTGGGGCGGCATCAGCAGGGGTGGATGTACAGAGCTCTGTGTCCTTGAATGTGGTACATTGACTGCACAGCGGTATATTGATGAGATCCTGGATGTCCACGTCAGATTGTATGCAGGTGCAGTGGGTGATAGATTCATTCTGATGGACGATAATGCCAGTCCTCATGTTGCCCATGCTGTCGGGGAGTACCAACAGAGGGAGTGGATTGAGCGTATGGACTGGCCAGCAAGATCCCCTGACCTCAATCCAATGGAACATGTCTGGAATGAGTTGCAGTTTCAGCCCATCCAGTCCAGCCAAGAAGTGTCCAGGAGCTTGGTGCCATGCTGGTCCAAGAATGGAACAACATCCCACAAAGGACCTGATTGGGCGCATGAGAAGGCTTTGTGAAGCTGTAAGTAACAGTAATGGGTCTCATACTTGATATTGAACACATAGCAGTTTGCTCCGTCAACTTTTTGACAAATTTGAAAAATTTCCTCTTTTGCCAATAATATCCATTTTCCATGGTTATCGTATTCAGAAGCTAAAAAATAATATCAAACACAAATAAAATCTTACTTTCTGTTCTTAAATCATTAAAGATATAATTAAATAAAAAATGTATACACTTTTCATCACAATTTTTCAACTAAAACGTAAAACACGTAGTTGGATATACTTGGTGCTTAGCAAACTTTGATTAGTATAGAACTAATCTGTAAATGAACAATTATTTATTTAATAGCTAAGTATGAAATGTCTGGAAAAAGACTTGATATGAGTATAAATACATATCATATTCATACAGTATTTGTAGACTTGAACATATGCTTCAAGTCTACAAATATTGTATGAATCAAAATAAGTTGTAGCATAACCGCAATAAACAAAGTAGCCCACTTCCATTACACCAATAACACAAGAACCTGATATCATTTTCTGGAAAGCTCTCAGTGAGAGCTCTCCAGAAAATGGTGTCAGGTTCTTGTGTTATTGGTGTAACTGAAGATGCATAGTTTTTAGTTGTTATTCTACAATTTATTTCGACTCATACTGTAAGTTACATGATTTCAGAATTCCACTCGGAGGTCCGCTTGCTGAAATTTTGCTCATGCAAAACAACACACTGGGCATCAAGCGCTGGCAGCAAGTAAAAACTTGTAACTCAACAAGCAAATCTTCAGTTTAAGGACCACTGAGTAGTTAGTTATCTGGTGGTCCATAAACTGCAGATTATTTTGTTAAATCCCCAGCTTTCTGCAAGACAGGTCAAGAATATGTTGGAAGCATATGTATATCTTCCTACTCAGAGGACAAGAACAAAATCACCCTGCATGTACTGTAATACAATATCCATGTATGGCATTGTATGCACATTTTGGTCATGGATCCATGGTCAGCGAGAGGGTGGAGGGCTCGGGTTAGTAACCCCAGAGTCTTGAACTTTGGGGGGCCCGGGTTTGGCCCAGGAGTGAAGGATTTTTGGTTAGGCCTGCCCACCCCATCCCCTAATCCAAACATGGCCCGAAAGACTGTAATTTAATTTTTAGCTCACCTGGCCTAAAAGGCCATGTGTGCTTTTCACAACATTTGGCGTCCATTGTCCGTAAACTTTTAACATTTTCATCTTTTCTGAAACCGCTAAGCCGGCATGAACCAAACTTGGCAGGAATGGCCTACGGGAGGTCCTTCACAAACGGTCCTCATTTTGTCTCTATCGGATGAAAAACATGGCTTCCAGAGACATTCTTTGATTCTTGTTGGTGGATTTTGAAAAATCTTCTCCTCTGAAACCGCCAGGCCAAATGTTTTGAAACTTCACATAAATGATGACTGGGACCCCCCCCACTTCCAAAAATGCTAATTTAATGTTGATCGGGTCACAAACATGACCGCAATTGCAGCTTACAGTTGCTATAGAAACCCTATGAGAAATCACATTTTCATCTTCTCTGGGAACTACTGAGCCGACATGAACCAAACCTGGCAAGGATAGTCTAATGGGAGATCCTCATTTTGTTCCCATAGGTTTGAAAATATGGCTGCCAGAGGCTTTCTTTGATTCTGATTGGTGGATTTTGAAAAATCTTCTCCTCTGAAACTGTCAGACCAAATGTTTTGATACTTCACATAAATGATGACTGAGACCCTCCCTACCAACGATCCTCATTTAATGTTGATTGGGTTGTAAACATGGCTGCAATTGCAGCTTATAGTTACTATAGAAACCCTATGGGAAATCACATTTTCATCTTCCCTGGAACTACTGAGCCGACATGAACCAAACTTGGCAGGAATGGTCTGTGGGTCCTCTACAAACAATCCTCATTTTGTTCCTGTGGGTTGAAAAACATGGCCGCCAGAAGCATTCTTTGATTCTGGTTGGTGGATTTTCAAAAAATCTTCTCCTCTGAAACTGCCAGACCAAATGTTTTGATACTTCACATAAATGATGACTGAGACTCCCTCTACCAACGATCCTCATTTAATGTTGATCGGGTTGTAAACATGGCTGCAATTGCGGCTTATAGTTACTATAGAAACCCTATAGGAAATCACATTTTCATCTTCTTTTCTGGAACGTCTGAGCCAACGCAGGGATAGTCTATGGGAGGTCTTCTACAAATGCTCGTCATGTTTGTTACCGTGCATCGAAAAACATAACTGCCAGAAGCATTCTTTGATTCTGATTGGTGGAGATTGAAAAATCTTCTCTGAAACCACAGGGCCAAGTGTTTTGAAACTTTGCATGGTTGATGACTGAGACACCCTCTTCCAACGATCCTCATTTAATGTTGATCAGGTTGCAAACATGACTGCAATTGTGGCTTATAGTTACTATAGAAACCCTATGGGAAATCACATTTTCATCTTCTCTGGAACTATTGAGCTGATGTGAATCAAACCTGGCAAGGATAGTCTATGGCAGATTCTCTATAAATGCTCCTCATTTTGTTACCGTGCATCGAAAAACATGGCTGCCAAAAGCTTTTTTTGATTCTGATTGGTGGATTTTGAAAAATCTTCTCTGAAACCACCGGGCCAAATGTTTTGAAACTTTGCATGGTTGATGACTGGGACACCCTCTACCAATGATCCTCATTTAATGTTGATCGTGTTGCAAACATGACCACAATTGTGGCTTATAGTTACTATAGAAACCCTATGGGAAATCACATTTTCATCATCTTCTCTGGAACTACTGAGCCGACCTAAACCCATTGGTTGGAAAATATGGTCACCAGAGACACTCTCTGATTCTTATTGATGGATTTTGCAAAAATCCTACTCTCTGAAACTACAAAGTCAAATGTTTTGAAACTTCACATCATTGAGGACTGGAACACCTTCTACCAATGATCCTCATGTAATGTTGACGTAATGTTGCAAACATGGCCACAATTGCAGCTCATAGTTACCATGGAAAGCCTATGGGAAATCACATTTTGATATGTAGTGCCAGGTGAGCGATTACAGGCTCTTTAGAGCCTCTAGTTGGTTTTGGTACGTCCTTTCAAAGGATGTACCAAAACAAAAAAAAATAAAAATACAAGCTTTCAGGCCATGTTTGGGCTAGTGCCAACATCCCCCCTCCCTCTCCCCTCATCTTCTGACTCTTATGCCAACAGTTAAGAAGGTTGGGGCGTTATGGTGAATGAAGCTATTTACGTGACCAGCAGTTGTAATTTTGGTCTGCATGATTCTTGAAGTAATAACTTTATTAAATCAACTTGACGTAACAAAGTTATCACTTCAAGAATTGTGCAATCAATAGCTAAAACTCTAGATCATTGGATACTCACTGATGAACTTGTAAATTTGAAACATACTGCTAAAAATGTCATTTGACAGCCAAAAATAACATGATTTTTTATCCTAAATGCCGCCAGAAGACTCCATTTGATAACCGATTTCAAAATATTATTGGTGGGAGAACACACTCCCCAAAAATCACCCAATGACTGATCTCCCATTCAGCACTCACTGCAGGTGCCTTTATCATCTGCATCAATATCCCAACACTTTTGAAAGAGGGCCCGTCACAGAATTGACCCCAGGGCCCAAATTTCATCTCCCCAACCCTGCATGGATCTTCCATGTTGTGGGTGTTTTTTATAATAAGAAAACTTTCACTGTGTGGCATGTAAATTTGAGTTGAAGGAGAAAATGGTCAAAAGAAAAATTTATATATATGTTTTCATGTCCGATTCTTGTGTTATTAGTATTTATTGTGATTTAACGACACTTTCAACATCCAGGGTCACCTCGTGTTGGACAGTTTTGTGGGTGGAGGAAGCCGGAGTTCACGGAGAGAACCACTGAGTAATGTCGAGTATCTGTCAGGCTCCCCAACATACTAAATCCACACAAGCAGGGTAAGCATCGGTTGAAAACAAGTGCACCAGCAATACGCAGTACGCCTTATTACATAACTCCACGGCACCCCAAGTGGGCAAAGGAGGTTAAGTATCTTGCCCAAGGACACAAAGTGGTTGCCGCAGGTGGGATTCAAACCGAGGACCTCTCGGCTTGTAGCCTGAGCCTGCACCTCTGCCTTCTGAGACACCACGTCCCCCTTGTGTTATTAGTATAGGAAACATTACATCTATAGTCTATACCTGTACTGGTTATTCTTCAGCTCATTTTGACTTGTACTGTATATGGACAAAATATAATTAGATACGCGACAATGCCAATAGCAGACGATTGTCACCTTTTGGGGACCAACCCTCTCACACATCTCTTCCAACTGCAATATCTGTGTGTTGTGCTTGAAAATATTTGTGTTGATTGGTTATTTGGAGTTCAGGGTTTGAATTTTCACTCAAACAGTCATCTGTGTGTTGTTTGAGTGATCTATCTGCCGTTTTGTCACTCGTCAACAAAGAAGCATGATTCCTAGTCTGCCTTCACTTATGGGAAGGGGTTCATTGCGGTATTAATTTGATGAATAAATCAATGTTATTTTGTTCTGTGACGTGTTGAAAGTATGTTATTTTTAGCTTAACTTGACAAAGTCAAGATAAGCTATCGCCATCACGCGTGTGGAAGTCTGTTAGTCTGTGAGTCGTCAGTTAATCTGTGAGTCTGTTCACACTTTCCTTTAGCACAGGCTACACCCCGTAGTTCTTGTCCGATCATCACAAAATTTCATATGCAGGTTTGAGTTCATGTCTAGATGAGAAAGTCCCCTTTTGGTCACGATCGGTCAACCGCGATGGCTGCCCGAGCCCAAAACCTTTAGCACAGTCTACAGGTTGTATTTATGAAGGGATTTCATTGTAACTTGGTAGGATGCCTCTGTACATGTATAACATCTAGATGAGAACGTCCCCTTTTGGTCATGATCTGTCAACCGTGACGGCTGCTCAAGCCCGAAAGCCAAAAACTTTTAGCACAGTCTACAGGTCATATTTAATATGGGGGGATTTTATTGTAACTTGGTAGGATGACTCCATATGATGTCTAGATGAGAACTTTCCCATTTGGTTGCGATCTGTCTACCTTAACGACTGTCCACGCCCAAAACTTGAAAACCTTTAGAACAGTCTACAGGTTGTATTTATTGACGGATTTCATTGTAACTTGTTAGGTTGACTCCATATAATTTCTAGATGAGAACATCCCCTTTTGGTTGCAATTGGTCAACTGTGGCATCTACAGGGGCCCGAAGCCCGAAAACCTTTAGCAAAGTCTACAGTCATATTTATGAAGAGATTTCATTGTAACTTGGTAGGAGACTCCAGATAATGTTTAGATGAGAACGTGCCCTTTTTGTCATGATAATTCAGCCTAAGGCTGCTGCAAGTAATCTCATGATCGATCAATGATTGTCCAAGATCATGATCGATCACAATTTTTAGCTTAACTTGACAAAGTCAAGTTTTTGTCTGTTCATCACGAAATTTCATATGCAGGATTGGGGTTATGTCCAGATGAGAACATCCCCTTTTGGTCGCAATCAGTCAACCGGTATTTAATATGGGGGGATTTCATTGTAACTTGGTAGGATGACTCCATATGATGTCTAGATGAGAACTTTCCCATTTGGTTGCGATCTGCCAACCGTGACGATTGCCCGAGCCCAAAACCCGAAAACCTTTAGCACAGTCTACAGGTCATATTTATTGAGGAATTTCATTGTAACTTGGTGGGTTGACCCAAAAACCTTTAGCATAGGCAAAAGGTCATATTTATGGAAGGATTTCATTGTAACCTGTTAGGTTGACTCCATATAATGCCTAGATGATGACATCTGCTTTTGGTCGTGATTGGTCAACTGTGATGGCTACAGGTGCATGAAGCCCAAAAACCTTAAGCACAGTCTACAGGTCATATTTATGAAGGGATTTCATTGTAACTTGGTAGGTTGACTTCATATAATGTCTAGACGAGAACGTCCCCTTTTGGACACGATTGGGCAACTGTGACGGCTACAAGGGCCCGAAGCCCGAAAACCTTTAGAATAGTCTACAGGTCATAATTATGAATGGATTTCATTGTAGCTTGGTAGGATGACTCCAAATAATGTCTAGATGAGAACATCCCCTTTGGTTGCGATCATTCAGCCTTTATGGCTGCCCGAGCCCAAAGACCTTTAGCATAGTGTATAGGTCGTATTTATGGAAGGATTTCATTGTAACTTGTTGGGTTGACTCCATATAATACCTAGATGATGACATCCCCTTTTGGTTGTGATTGGTCAAGTGTGATGACTACAGGCGCCTGAAGCCCGAAAATCTTGAGCACAGTCTACAGGTCATATTTATGAAGGGATTTCATTGTAACTTCGTAGGATCACTCCAGATGATGCCCAGATGAGAATGTCCCCTTTTGGTTGCGATCATTCAACCATTATGGCTGCTCGAGCCTGAAGCCTGAATACCTTTAGCACAGTCTACAGGTCATATTTATGAAGGGATTTCATTGTAACTTGGTAGGTTTGACTTCATATAATGTCTAGATGAGAACGTCCCCTTTTGGACACGATTGGGCAACTGTGACAGCTGCAGGGGCCTGAAGCCCGAAAACCTTGAGCACAGTCTACAGGTCATATTTATGAAGGGATTTCATTGTAACTTCGTAGGATCACTCCAGATGATGCCCAGATGAGAATGTCCCCTTTTGGTTGCGATCATTCAACCATTATGGCTGCCCGAGCCTGAAGCCTGAATACCTTTAGCACAGTCTACAGGTGATATTTATGAAGGGATTTCATTGTACCTTGGTAGGATGACTCCAAATAATGTCTAGATGAGAACGTCCCCTTTTGGTCATGATCATTCAGCCTTGATGGCTGCCCGAGCCCAAAACCCCAAAACCTTTAGCATGGTCTATAGGTCATATTTATGGAAGGATTTCATTGTAACATGTTAGTTTGACTCCATATAATGCCTAGATGATGGCATCCCCTTTTGGTGGTGATTGGTCAACTGTGACGGCTTCAGGGGCCTGAAGCCCAAAAACCTTGAGCACAGTCTACAGGTCATATTTATGAAGAGATTTCATTGTAACTTCGTAGGATCACTCCAGATGATGACCAGATGAGCATGTCCCCTTTTGGTTGCGATCATTCAACCATGATGGCTGCCCAAGCCCAAAGCCCAAAAACCTTTAGCACAGTCTACAGGTCATATTTATGAAGGGATTTATTTCATTGTAACTTGGTAGGGTGACTTCATATAATGTCAAGATGAGAACGTCCCCTTTGGACGCAATTTGGAAACTGACGGCTACAGGGGCCTGAAGCCAGAAAACCTTTAGCACAGTCTACAGGCCATATTTATGAAGGGATTTCAATGTAACTTGATAGGATGACTCGTTTTGGAATAATTTCACTGTAACTTGGTAACTTTTGTTGATATATTTAGCTGTGTGGGCCACATACATTAACTGTGAGGTCATATTAACCCACCCCTCAGCTCTTTAGTACAGTGTACACCTCATATTATTTTTATCAAAAACATAGCATACAGGGAACAGAAATGAACATATTCCCAATTATCACAATTCTTGTCTTATTTCATAATCCTTTCATAAACATTGAACATTATCCTTTACATCAAACACAACACACAAGTTAAGCTACAGTGTCTTTGACACTTTCATTAATGATTGATTATTCAGGGCAAATCCAAGGGTCACCATTGGGTGGTATTCAAAGGGTTATCAGTATGACGAAACAGTCCCTTGTGCACTCTGGTGTATTTTGTATCACAACACGGTTAATTTTCGATACTGGGGAATACTAGTGGACTACAAAAATTGATTTGTGCTGAAAACAAACTGGGACAACAATTATTGCTCAATTAGGAATTTCTGTTCAAGTTCTGTGATGTTTGTGGCAGGTGAAATCGACATGTCACTAAGTCGTGAGTTTCTGTTCACTCCATTAGAACTGCAAGCCATTTGAACTTAGTGCCAGTTATTGGGGCTTTGATGATTCCGTGTTTGATGTTAGCCACCTTTGATGTTGCTGATAGATGTCCTTGACTATCCTGGGATAGTCCAATTGTCTGTCTCGCCCATGATGCTTAATTAGTATAGTGAGAGAATGATCCCATAAATGAAGACAGACGTATAAGGATCCATTTTTTATCACAGCAAGCTCGAACACAACGGTCCACATATCATAAATCGTGCCCGTGATGCTTGATTAGTACAATGAGAGAATGATCCCATAATTAGAAGACAGATGTATAATTATTTATTGCCAAATAGATAATTATCTACCTGGGTTCCATTTTGCTGTAAGTCATATCTATGATGTATGTACACTTAGAAGAAAATGGAACTCGGTAGTGAAATGTGAATTTACTGTTAACCACGCTTGAAACGCAAATAAGAATGTACATTTCTATATCCTGCTTTCCTTAAGACCCAGAGTTCAACTGTTCAACTTCGTCATGACTGTCTGAAGTGGATGACTCCAAGTCCAATCGATTGGATCACGTAACATTCGCATTTTAAAATTAACACCTCCTCCCACCCCCTCAAACAATCGAGAGTGTTGACAGTTTGGGACATTTTGTTATGTATTCGTTTACCAAAAAAACACATAGCAATGTGTTCCAGACTGTCATTTGTATTATTCAGCAAACGAAAACATCAGATTTAGCTTTAATAGTCTTTATACCCGGAACAAAACATCTGTTGTGGTGCACAGTGTTCCCATCACAACCGACACAAGGATGGGGAGTAAGCAGACAAAATAATCATTAAAAGTCGATCTTTTCTATAAAATAATCGATCATGAAAATTCATAATCGAGGCCTTAATTCAGCCATGATGGCTGCCCAAGCCGAAAACCCCAAAACCTTTAGCACTGTCTACAGGTCATATTTATGGAGGGATTTCATTGTACCTTGTGAAGTGAAAACTCAGGAGTGACATTTTAATGCCGGAAAAGCTTAAATGAAAAAAATGAATAAATGTTCAGAACCAAGTCAATTAGAACAGCTAAGATTCCTCCATGATGCCACTGAAACCATTAGAATGTGGCATGGACAAAATGTTAATTGCAAAAAAGAACCAATTTTTGGAGGCTGCTTCAGTAAATTAAGACTTGCCTCTCACTTACTTTTCTGAAGCAGTGAGTACCATATTTGAAGTGTCTTTTACCCCCAGACAAAGACCAGTCATTGGCATAGGATGGGTACGACAGAACATCTTTTGAGTAGGCCATGCAGCTGCCCATAGTGTTCAAACATGTACACACCACTCGTTTCACATGTTGCTAATCGGCTGAACATAAGTCAAGTTGAGTCAACCTCAATTGTTTTTACCATGAATACCCATATACTCCACTTCTGAAACATGTCTAAAACAGGTGCTGCATTAGGATTCTTTTAGGTATCTACAGAAGCCCTTTATAGGACCCTTTCTCTTTGACATTTAGGCATGTTTTTTCCCCAATTCCCAACCTCAAATTTCCCTTTCTCAGTTTCCACTAAAACAAAGATTTAATGCACAACTGGTGTCCTGAATTGGGTAGTCATAAGGCCTCAGAAAACCAAATGTTTTTCTGAGGCCCAGTGGCGGCGCCAGAAATTTTTTTTTTGGGGGGGGGGGGGGGGGGGGGCAACTGGGGGGGGGGGCAAACTCCCATGAAGGGGGGCAAATACGTAAAGGATCATATCATTACTTTGTTATGAGGTAGTACAAACTTGGACCCAAAGTCCGTAATATACTTTTTTGGTTTGGTACGTCCTGTGGACGTACCAAACCAAAAAATTATATTACAGACTTTGGGTCCAAGTTTCGACTAAATGTAATGGTAATTAGCGGTCCTCCTTTCAAAAAATCCTGGATCCGCGTCTGGTGGGTCTGAGAGAGAGAGAGAGAGAGAGAGAGAGAGAGAGAGAGAGAGAGAGAGAGAGAGAGAGACTCATAATGCCCGTCTGTCATAATGCGAAATCCATGAATTTTTTTAGACAAGGGATATGGATAGACATGCCTTTGTTGGCTCATAACTTAATTATAACTTGTAAGTATCTGTATCCGAGACTTTAAATCTCTACTGCCTGGATGTGTTCATCAGCTAGCCTGAGGCTTTGGGCTAAGTGTGTATGGGAAATTATTGGGAATAAAAAAGAGAGGGGTGTGTGTGTGTGTGAGAGAGAGAGAGAGTGACTGAATGTGTTTGTGTGTGAGGGTGGAGGGAAATGCATGCGAGATGGTTGAGGGGGGGCAACTGGGGAGGCAAATCCACCCCCCCATGCCCCCCCCTCCCCCCGCCCCCCAGCACCGCCACTGCTGAGGCCTTATGACCACCCAGTTCAGGACACCAGTTGTACATTAAATGTTTAAATTGCTTGCCTGACGAAGTCTCTTAATTCAAAAGCAAATGAAACGTTTATAATAGTATAAGAACAGTTTAATAGAGACTACAGAGACTGCGTGAGCATGATTTCATGTGACTGTTTGTTATAAAATATATATATGCAGTTGCATAGGCATTGGTCTTAATGTTCTCTGCTCAATTTGAAAGTAAACTTTCTTAGTCTTGGTATGTTTTTCCCCTGCAAAACAAATTCCCAAATGGAGCCTCGATGATGGAAATTTTCTCAAAGGCATGGGCCGTGGACCCTTTCTCAAAGGGCAGAAGAATCCCTGTACATGTAATGCAGGAAGAGCCCAGGTCAGTAAAGGGACTGGGCATTCCTGGTTCAATTTCTGTTTGGAATTGCAGGAAATGGGGCTGGTAGAATGCTGAGGGGAGTTCAGGGTCCCATAAGTTAGTGCATTTGCGTTCTTTTTGGAATTGCAGGAAATGGGGCTGGTAGAATGCTGAGGGGTGTGCAGGGTCCCATAAATTAGTGTATTTGCCTTGCCCCCCTCCCTCCCATTGAAATGCATAATAACAATAAATATACTTTCCAAGACATTAGTAATGCATAATGCCATTGCACACCATGTTCTAGAAGTGGCACATGATATCACTAATTTCTGTCAGAAATTTCAGGTCCTTGTCCCTTATTAATTGAGGATATATCAATGTGAACACAACCTTACCTTACACACAATTTTAAAACAAATGAATGTCAAAAAGACAGAAAAATTCATAATTCCATCTGGCAACAAAACCGTTTGTGTGTGTGGGGGAAGGCAGTATGCCCTTTGTATCTGTTCTTGAGGAAGAGAATTGAATATCACGGTGTACAATGTATGTTTTGATTCCCAATTAAATTTTAGGCTTATGTTATTTATATTATTAGTCTGTGTGAAACACACAGACTATTGTTTTTGCACGGTTTCTTTTTTTTTTTTTTAGCTCAACTTTGACGAAGTCAAATTTGAGCTATTGTCATGGCCCGTCGTCCATCTGTCCGTCTGTCCGTACGTCAACAATTGGCTATGGCTCGGGCTAGAGGTCGTATTTATGAACCGATCTTTACGAAACTTCTTGTGTACCTTTGTTATGACCCTGGGACGGGAACGAGTATTTTTAGGTGTGGTCCGAAATTCAAGATGGCTGCCAGCGGCCATATTGTACCGATGATGCAAAAATCAGTTTTTTGTACAGAACTTCTGTATGAAAGTTCTGATTTGAATAAAGTTTTGTATAAATGTTTAGTACCATGGGATACATCACATATAATACAGGTTTTTTTCTCGTGCGTAAATTATGCAAATTAGACTGACTTTGATTTATTTAGTGTTACTTTCAGAGCTGTAAGTGCCAAGCTGCTATGGCTCGGGCTAGAGGCCGTATTTATGAACCAATCTTTACGAAACTTCTTGGGTACCTTTGTTATGACCCTGGGATGGGAACGAGTGTTTTTGGGTGTGGTCCGAAATTCAAGATGGCTGCCAGTGGCCATTTTGTACCGATGATGCAAAAATCAGTTTTTTGTACAGAACTTCTGTATGAAAGTTCTGATTTGAATAAAGTTTTGTATAAATGTATAGGACAATGGGATACATCACATATAAGACTAACTTTGATTTATTTAGTGTTACTTTCAGAGCTGTAAGTGCCAAGCTGCTATGGCTCGGGCTAGAGGCCGTATTTATGAACCAATCTTTACGAAACTTCTTGGGTACCTTTGTTATGACCGTGGGACGAGAACGAGTGTTTTTGGGTGCAGTCCCTAATTCCAGATGGCTGCCAGCAGCCATTTTGTACCGACGATGCCGAAATCTGTTTTTTGTACAGAACTTCCATATGAAAGCTCTGATTTGAATAATTTTTTGTATGTATGTTTAGTACCATGGGATACATTACATATATTACAGGTTTTTTTCTTGTGCGTAAATTATGCAAATTAGGCTAACTTTGATTTATTTAGTGTTACTTTCAGCACTGTGAGTGCAAATCCCAATACGGCTCGGGCTAGAGGCCGTATTTATGAACCGATCTTCACGAAACTTCTTGGGTACCTTTGTTATCACTGTGGGACGAGAAGGAGTGTTTTGGGGTCCAGTCTGAAATTCAAGATGGCCGCTAGCAGCCATTTTGTTCAAAATTAAGTGCAATCAGATTTTTGCGCAGAACTTCCAAATGAAAGATCTGATTTGAATAAATTTTTGTATGAATGTTTAGTACCATGGGATAAATTACATATAATACAGAGTTTTTCTCGTGAATAAATTATGCAAATAATGGCCCAAAATCCGGAAATAAGTTTTTTGGTTTTTTATGCGTTTTGGTCAATTTTAAGACAAAAAAAAATAATTTTTTTTTACACTGAAAATTTGGGGTCCGGGTGGGACTTCGAAAATTTTGGACCAAAATCCGGAAATTAGTTTTTTGTGTTTTGATGCATTTTGGTCAATTTTAAGAAGAAGAAAAAATTTTAGTTTGAAAATATTTTGTTTGGGACTGAAAATTTCCACACAAAAATAATAATCTACAATGATTGGTCTTAATCTGTAGTCCATTACAGTCACCTTGTAATTCTTTTATTATTGTTGACTGGGCCAAAACAAATACTAATTCCTGTCATATTCATTATTCAGTTGTCTTGGTCAGAGCAAGTTCTAATTCCTGTCATATCCAAGTTGAGCTACAGAGTCATTGACTCTTTCATTTTCTTCTTCTTCTTCTTCTTCTTCTTCTTCTTTCTTCTTTCTTCTTCTTCTTCTTCTTCTTCTTCTTCTTCTTCTTCTTCTTCTTCTTCTTCTTCTCCTGTCTTCTGTCTTCTCATCACTATTTTGTCCGCAAGATAACTCGAAAACGAATTGCCCTATCTCGTTGATTTTTGGCATGCTGATAGACAGCCACAAGTTCTCGGCCACCTATGTTTTTCAGATTCCTGGAGTATCAGGGGTGTCTGTAGGGGTGTTTTGAAAGTGGGTCACGCCCATATCTCAGGCGTGGTATGACCTACAGACCTGGGACCGACACCAAATGAGTCGACACTCGATGGAGGTTCAAAATATGGGTCAAGGTCACGGAGGTCACCTAGGGGTCATTGAGTGCATGTTTCATAATTGCTGGAAATCACATTTTTTGACCCCCTAAAGCATTCCTGATGTACACACATGCATTTTGACATAAAAAAAGTGGGTGTGGCCAAAATTTTTAAAAGTGGATCACGCTCATATCTCAAGCATAGTATGACGTGTGGACATGGGACCAACACCAAATGAGTCGACACTCGATGGAGATTCAAAATATGGGTCAAGGTCACGGAGGTCACCTAGGGGTCATTAAGTGCATTTTTCATAATTGCTGGAAATCACATTTTTTGACCCCCTAAAGCATTCCTGATGTACACACATGCATTTTGACGTAAAAAAGTGGGCGTGGCCAAAATTTTTAAAAGTGGGTCATGCTCATATCTTAAGCATGGTATAACATATGGACCTGGGACCAACACCAAATGAGTCGACACTCGATGGAGATTCAAAATATGGGTCAAGGTCATGAAGGTCACCTAGGGGTCATTAAGTGCATTTTTCATAATTGCTGGAAATAACATTTTTTGACCCCCCAAAGCATTCCTGATGTACACACGTGCATTTTGACGTAAAAAAAGTGGGCGCGGCCAAAATTTTTGAAAGTGGGTCACACTCATATCTCAAGCATGGTATGACATATGGACCTGGGACCAGCACCAAATGAGTTGACACTCGATGGAGATTCAAAATATGGGTCAAGGTCATGAAGGTCACCTAAGGGTCATTAAGTGCATTTTTCATAATTGCTGAAAATCACATTTTTTGACCCCCCCCAAAGCATTCCTGATGTACACACATGCATTTTCACGTAAAAAAAGTGGGCGTGGCCAAAATTTTTGAAAGTGGGTCACGCTCATATCTCAAGCATGGTACGACATATGGACCTGGGACCAACATCAAATGAGTCAACACTCGGTGGAGATTCAAAATATGGGTCAAGGTCATGAAGGTCACCTAGGGGTCATTAAGTGCATTTTTCATAATTGCTAGAAATCACCTTTTTTGACCCCCTGAATCATTCCTGATGTACCACATGCATTTTGACGTAAAAAAGTGGGCGTGGCCACAATTTTTGAAAGTGGGTCACGCTCATATCTCAAGCATGGTATGACATATGGATCTGGGACCAACACCAAATGAGTCGACACTCAATGGAGATTCAAAATATGGGTCAAGGTCACAGAGGTCACCTAGGGGTCATTGAGTGCATTTTTCATAATTGCTGGAAATCACATTTATTGACCCCTAAAGCATTTCTGACATACATACATGCATTTTGACGTAAAAAAGTGGGCGTGGCCAAATTTTTTAGAAGTGAGTCGCACTCATATCTCAAGGATGGTATGACACATAGACATGGGGACCAACACCAAATGAGTCAACACTCCATAGAGGTTCACAATATGGACAAGTTCACTGAGGTCACCCAGGGATAACTGAGTGCATTTTTTAGTATTGCTGGGAATCACATTTTTGGACACCTAATGCATTCTCTTGACAAACCTTTTGAATGCTGTGCACATATATGCCTTTTCTGGATTCTTAGAAGAATTGTTCTGATTCCGTTATGAATATCTGTAAATACTGTTTACGAAAATCCATTCCTGATTTGTTTAAAAATATGTTACTCTCGAAAATAACCCTCCATAAATTCTCTTTCTATATAGTTTTTTCCCAATAGATATTTTAACTCTTTTCTTACAAGCTTCAATTTACTGGATGCAGTAAATTCTATTTCTCTAGTATTAACATTATTTTCTATTTCAATGATTTTTGTCTGTTGGATTCTTTACTATTCTACTTAAATTTGGCAGATATGTAGAGCTTCATTAGAAGTTTCTCATCTGGATCATGGCATTTCTGAAGTTTTTCGTTTTCTGCCAAAACCGTGCAAAATGTTGTCACAATGTTACGTTTTTCCACAATTCTCAAACAAGACCCAGGACGATTTGGCTGGAGCTTTCATTATATTTGTAGCATGACTTACTACACCTGACTACATAAGCTGTATTACCCACGTTGCTCCCTTTTGACCTCAAAATTCTGAGCAAAGTGCAATTTTGGAAAAACTGGTCAATTTGCACATGCAATTTCTCAGCTCTGCGGCCACATTTTTTCAAACCTATGAGAAGTTTGGGCATTCATCCAAGAATAATTTGGCTGTTATATATTCTATTCAAAGTTTTAACCTTCAACTCGTTTTCGAGCCTTGAATTCGAGTACCCTTAACTCGTTCATAAAAATGGCTCATTTTTAGTTCATTGTTCTTCCATTTACGAATGGTTTATCGAAAAATGATTTACATGTTCGTATTCACAATTACCTATCAAGCAGTTTTTCTGTTGTACGTTTGGTTGTAAAGTTTAACCATATGCCCATTCTGTTTGCATAAAGATAGGTGCTGTCCAAAAAACTCACGCTTTTTCAGAATTTGGTACGATTAAGTGACAATAATATTACTCCATTCCTAACTGATTGAGTGCTGAATGTTTTCAATAGCTGCATGCAGCAGTGAAAGTATGAAAACTTTTGTTTTATATGTGAGTATTAAAAGTTTAACCCTTAGCAGATTTGAGACTCCCATATAGGTACTGTCTGAATAATTGTGATTTTGGTAATATCTGAAAATTTTGTTGACATTCAGATTTACAGTTCAAGTCCAACAAGATTTTCCTTGATAAGGTAGCTGTAAAGTTTAACCCAATCCCTGTTTTGGTTGCATAAAGATAGGTGCCATCGAAAATAACTCCATTTTTCAGAATTTGGTAAGTTTAAGTCCCAATTTACTCCATTCCTAATTGATTGAGTGCTGAATGTTGTCTATGGGTGCATGCGGCTAGCAAAGTATGACAATGTTTGTTTTACATATTATTATTAAAAGGTTAATCCTTGGCAGATTTGAGAGTTCCCAAGTGGGTACTGTTGAAATAATTGTTATTTTCGTAAAATCAGTACCTGAATATTGTTAAGCATGCAGTGATCTTTCGGTCCTATATAAAGGTGCAAATAGTTAAAGTTGAACAGTTCATCAGACAGAAATAATGCCAAACTCTGCCGTTGACAGATAAATAATGAATGGAAATTTCATTGCATTGAAAATAAAGTGGCAACGAACCGTCCCCTTGATTTCCACGCGAGGCGTGGTGTTTTTCACGCGGTCAGAACACTCGATTTTATGCCCAAATCTCGGCCAGGCTTCATAGAACAAGTTCTGAAAATTGCAAGTCGCTGCCTTCAGCGGTCTGGACACAGTGAGCGTATGCCTGAAGTGCTATTTTAATGTCTTATATGCAAATTCTCATTAATCTTTTCCCGCCAAAAACCTACTCACCGCCGTTTTCTTTTCAGTTTTAACTTCCGATGATTCTCATAGGTTTCAAGGTTGCGATGAGATCCCTGGGCGCTGTTCTTAAAGAAACTACTTTGATTTACGGCCATCTCTCCGTCAGTCGCGCTCTATTGTAACTTTTAAGTGGACCTACCCCAGTGAGGGGGCACCATGAGAGACTGTGCCCATTCCCGCCCTCTTCTTTCGCTCCGACTTGAAAAAGACCAAATTCAGAAAATTACCTCCTCTCTTCAAAAACGCTATATGTCAGCGAATTCTCCGCCGATTTCCACGAAATTTTCACTCAGCATTCACGAGTAGTTGCTCCATCGGATGCCTGGAAAGTCGACACGAATTGCGCATTTCCTCAAGTCCAATTCCAAAAGAGCGTATGCGCATGCTCATGAGTCTCCCACGGGCTATGCACTCGGTTGTTGGATATTTCAGGCACAGGTCGAGTTGGGCAGAGCTTCTAGAACAAACGTTGAAAATTTCGAGTCGCAACTCTAAATACTCTCTCCGCAATCTACTGTACATGTAACGGAGTGTATACTTTTTGTGACCTGCCGGCAGTACCAACCACCCTTCTAGTTTTATATCATGTTATTAATAAACGTTTAACCCTTGGCAGATTTGAGACTTCTCTTATGGGTACATCCATGATGTTTTCACTCGGTCACAGGACTCCAGAAAGATACTAAACTGTCGCGCGGGTATAGTAGAACACATTCTCAGAATTTGAAGTGGCTGCCATGGACGGTCTGGTTACAATCGGCGTATGTCCTTGTTATGCCCACAACGAATAGTCAGGGGGCATATTGTTTTACCTCTGTCTTTCCCTCTATCTTTCTGCATATAGCTTATATTGTTTGTCCGTCTAACCTCTCTTATTAGCTCATCTTGACAAAGTCAAGCTGAGATAATCTCATCGCTCTCCGTCCGTCGTCCGCCGTGCGTCAACACCATTTTGTGGTCTTCTACTCCAAAGCCACTGGGCCAATTTAAGTGAAAGTTTGTGTGAGTGATGATTCCAAAGGGACATTGCATTTTTGTTCAACTCAGCATGCCCAGTCCCATAGGAAGGGAGTGGGGACAATGCTCCAAAATATTCTCAAAATCTTCTTCTTAAGAACCAGTGAGTACAATGACTTGACATTTGCTATCGAACTTCCTTTTGGGGACTAGAATCAACTTTTTTCAAACGAAGTTCGTGAAGCAATATTTGGTTTGTAATGGGTGGGGTAAGATTTTTGACCCCGTGCAAAATTTCTATTTTCTTAACCGATGGTCCAGTATGAACCAAATTTTGTATGTGGTATTATAGGGTCATAAGTACTTGACCCATGCAAAAAAAAAAATTCCTGCATCCCCATGGGAACCCTGGGAGCTAAAAATATAAATATATTTTCAAACGCCCATATTTCCCAAACCACATGGAACAGAGAGCTGTTATTTGGTATGAAGTATCCTTAGTACCAGTAGAATTGAATGGTTAAAAAATTGCCATCAGTTATGTTAGTTAGGGTGTTCTGTAATGGGCATCGAAAAAAGTGCTTTTTCTCCAGAACCAATCATCAGAATCTTTTGATACTTGGTATACCACATTCATAGGGGGGTCAGATGCAAGTTTGTTGAAATAAAAAAAGCTCATTGGTTCATATTTGGGCTCACCATAGGAGCCCAATTTTTTAACATAGGGTTATATGGGGAATATTCTTTAAAAATCTTCTTCTTCAGAACCACCAGTCAGAATCTCTTAATGTTTGGTATGCATCATTGTTACGAGGGTCAGATTCAAGATGGTTCAAACAAAGTCCCTAGGTTGATATTTGGGCTTCCTACAGAAGCCCAAATTTTAACTTTGTTCAATATGGGGGGGGGGGGGGGGGGGGGGGGGGGGGGGAATTTAAAAAAAATCTTCAGATCCACCAGTCACAGATTCAAGTTTGTTCAAATCAGATCCCTAGGTATATGTTTGGGCTTGCTATGGTAGCCCAATTTTTTACTTAGTGCAATATGAGGAAATTTCTTTAAAAATCTTCTTCTTCAGATCCACCAGTCGGAATGCTTTCATATATTTGGTATACAACATCTCTGGGGGGAGGGGGGGGGGGGACAGATTCCAGTTTATTCAGAATTGCAAATTCAAGTTTGTTCAAATCGGATGCATAGGTTAATATTTGGGCTCGCTATGGTAGCCCAAATTTCAACTTGATGCAATATGAAGAAATTTCTTTAAAATTTCTCTTCTTCAGATCCAACAGTCAGAATGCTTTTATATTTGGTACACAACATCTCTAAGGAAGTCAGATTCAACTGTGTTCAAATCGAGAGCTTGGGTTAACATTTGGGCTCCTTATGGAGCCGGAATTGGCCATTCTGCTGAAGAATTAAAAATTTTGTATTCAGTACCCTCAAGAGGTGTGGAACTAGGATTAATCCACAAAGGTTGTATCAAGGGGCTTCATTGGGGAGCTCTACATTTTACTTTATGATCAACTGAAGAAAAGGCATGATGCCCGTATTATTTTTGTCACTTCTGAGGGACTCAAGAATTGAGAGTGTAGCCTATGGAGATGGCTTGCTTAAAGTACTCATTCTTGGACTCTGTTTAAGGTGTGTTCTGTTCAAGATGAGCACTTCAGTCCCCATGAGGCCTCTTGTAATTTTCAAGGTATTACTTTCTTTATTTCAGAGGATGTTTCTACATTTTCCAGATGTGTGCGTATTGTCAGAATTTTGACTTGCCTTGATATTTTACAAAACTACTGGTTGTTAAACTTAGTCCATTTTTAGCTCAACTTTGGCGAAGCCAAATTCGAGGTATTGTCATGGCCCATCGTCTGTCTGTCCGTGTGTCTGTCGTGCCGTACACATGGCTCGGGCTAGAGGCCGTATTTATGAAACAAAACTTCTTGGGTACCTTTGTTGTCACTGTGAGAAGAGAACAAGTGTTTTGGGGCCCGGTCCAAAATTCAAGATGACCACTGGCAACCATTCTGTACAAAATTGGGTGCAATCAGATTTTTTTGGTGCAGAACTTCCATATGAAAGCTCTGATTTGAATAATTTTTTGTATGAATGTTCAGTACCATGGAATACATCACATATAACACGTTTTTTTCTCGTGTGTAAATTATGCAAATTAGACTAACTTTTGATTTAATTAGTGTTACTTTCAGCACTAAGTACAAATACCAATACGGCTCGGGCAAAAGGCCGTATTTATGAACCGATCTTTACGAAACTTCTTGGGTACCTTTGTTATCACCGTGGGACGAGAACGAGTGTTTTGGGGTCCGTTCTGAAATTCAAGATGGCTGCTGGCAGCCATTTTGTACAAAATTAGGTGCAATCAGATTTTTGCGCAGAACTTCCATATGAAAGCACTGATTTGAATAATTTTTTGTGTGAATGTTTAGTACCGTGGGATACATCACATATAATACGTTTTTTTTTTTCTCGTACATAAATTCAATTAGACTAACTTTGATCTATTTAATACTTTCAGCACTGTAACTGCAAATGCCAATACGGCTCGGACTGGAGGCTGTATTTATGAACTGATCTTTACGAAACTTCTTGGGTACCTTTGTTATCAGTGTGGGACGAGAACGAGTGGTTTTGGGTGCAGTCCGAAATTCAAGATGGCCACCAGCAGCCATTTTGTACTTTAGTTAGTGCATCAGTTTTTAGCTCATCTTGACAAAGTCAAGCTGAGCTAATCTAATCGCTTCCTGTCCGTCGTCAGTCGTCCGTCGTCCGTCGTCCGTCAACACCATGTTTTGGTCTTCTCCTCCAAAGCCACTGGGCCAATTCAAGTGAAAGTTTGTGTGAGTGATGGTCCCAAAGGGGCATTTCATTTTTGTTCAACTCAGCATGCCCAGCCCCATAGGGAGGGAGTGGGGGAAAATGCTCCAAAATATTTTAAAAATCTTCTTCTCAAGAACCAGTGTGTACAATGACTTGATATTTGCTATGGAGCTTCCATATGAGGTGTAGAATCAAGTTTGTTCAAACGAAGTTCGTAAAGTAATATTTGGCTTTGTAATAGGAGGGGTAAGATTTTTGGCCCCGCCCAAAATTTCTATTTTCTGAACCGATAGTCCGGTATGAACCAAATTTAGTTTGTGGTAGTATTGGGTCATAAGTACTTGACCCATGCAAAAAAAAAAAATTCCTGCATCCCCATGGGAACCCTGGGAGCTAAAAATAGAAATATTTTCAAACGCCCATATTTCCCAAACCCCACGGAACAGAGAGCTTTTATATGGTATGAAGTATCCTTACGACCAGTAGAATTGAATGGTAAAAAAAAAATTGCCATCGGTTATGTTAGGGTGTTCTGTAATGGGCATCGAAAAAATGCTGAGTCAGCACATTTGCAAAAATTTTAAAAAATCTTTTCTCCAGAACCAATCATCAGAATCTTTTGATATTTGGTATACAGCATTCATAGGGGGGTCAGATAAAAGTTTGTAGAAATAAAGCTCATTGGTTCATATTTGGGCTCTCTACAGGAGCCCGAAGTTTTAACATAGGGTAATATGGGGAATATTCTTTAAAAATCTTCTTCTTCAGAACCACCAGTCAGAATCTTTTAATAATTGGTATACATCATTGTTATGAAGGTCAGATTCTAGATTGTTCAAACCAAGTCCCTAGGTTAATATTTGGGCTTCCTACGGAAGCCCAAATTTTATCTTTGTTCAATATGGAGGGTAATTTAAAAAAATCTTCTTCTTCAGATCCATCAGTCAGAATGCTTTGATATTTGGTATGCAACATCTCTATGGAGGTCAGATTCAAGTTTGTTCAAATCAAATTCCTAGGAATATATTTGGGCTCACTATGGTAGCCCAAATTTTTACTTAGTGCAATATGAGAAAATTTCTTTTAAAATCTTCTTCTTCAGATCCACCAGTCGGAATGCTTTTATATTTGGTATACAACATCTCTAGGGGGGTCAGATTCCAGGTTGTTCAATTCGAGTGCCTAGGTTAATATTTGGGCTCCATATGGGGACATGAAATTTAACTTAGTACAATATGAGGGAATTTCTTCAAAAATCTTCTTCTTCAGATTCACTTGTCAGAATGCTTTCACATTTGGTATACAACATCTCTAGGGGGGTCAGATTCAAGTTTGTTCAAATCGGATCCATAGGTCAATATTTGGGCTCGCTATTGTAGCCCAAATTTGAACTTAGTGCAATTCAAAGAAATTTCTTTACAATTTCTCTTCTTCAGATCCAACAGTCAGAATGCTTTCATATTCGGTACACAACATCTCTAGGGAAGTCAGATTTAACTGTGTTCAAATCAAGAGCCTGGGTTAATATTTGGGCTCTCTATGGGAGCTGGAATTGGCCATTTTGCTGAAGAATTAAAAATTTTGTATTCAGTACCCTCTAGAGGTACTAAGATTAATCCACATAGGTTGTATCAAGGGGCTTCATAGGGGAGCTCTACATTTTACTTATGATCAACTGAAGGAAAGGCATGATGCCCAGATTATTTTTGTCACTCCTGAGGGACTCAAGGATTGACAGTGTAGCCTATAGAGATGGCTTGCTTAATGTAGACTCATTCTTGGACTCTGTTCAAATTGTGTTCTGTACAAGATGAGCGCTTCAGGCCCCGTGGGGCCTCTTGTTTTGTACAGAACTTATGTATGAAAGTTCTGATTTGAATAAATTTTTGTATGAATGTTTAGTACCATGGGATACATCACATATATTACAGGTTTTTTTTCTCGAGCAGAAATTATGCAAATTAGATGAACTTTTGATTTATTTAATGCTACTAATACACAGTAAGTGCATGTGTCAATACGACTCGGGCTACAGGCTGTATTTATGAACCGATCTTCACAAAATTTCTTGGGTACCTTTGTTATCACATTGTGACAGGAATGAGTGTATTTGGGCGCCTTTGTTATCACTGTGTTATGAGAACAAATATTTTTGGGTTCAGTCAGACCCACTCTGGGACTCAAAGATTTCTTTTTATGTCCCCCCCCCCTCCGACTAAAGTCGGGTGGCATATAGTGATTGAAGTGTGCATGTGTCCGCCTGTGTGTGTGTCCATGTGTGTGTGCCCGAGACAATAACTCGAAGACTGTTAGGGTCACAGTCATCCATCTTCACACAATTATAAAGGACCATGGGAGGATGGCCGGGGTTTCTCTAGTTATAAAGTAGTTTTTGCTCATACTTCAGGCTTGGTGTGACCTATAGAAATAGTACCTACACCAAATGAGTTGAAACTTGCTAGAGGTTCAAAATGTGGTCCACCTCTATGCGGTCAAGAGAGGTCATTAAATGCATATTTTTTGCGACCTATTAGGAAAGTCATTTTATACCAATTAATTCAATTCTGAAGATTATACGTGTATCTCATCAATCAAATGGCAGTGGCAGTAATGTCAATTTCTGATTCCTTGGTCGAACCCTATAAATGGTGTGCACATATATGCCTTTTCGGGTTTCTTAGAAAAATTGTTCCGATTCCTGTATGAATATTTTCTCCATGAAAGAATTTCACAAAAAGCAGTTAGGGAGTAAGCTGTGACAGTCACATACAATAACATGATCTGTTTATTTAATCTCATTGTACAGAATTAATTCCCAAACCAAGTTGATATAAAAACAAACAACTTGATCATGAAGAATTCCAGTGTACATGTAATTGTAAAACTACACTGAAGATTTGTTATTGAAACCTCTCACAATACTGTCAGTATGCCGGTAAAAAATGCAATACTGACATAGTTGACTGTACTGTTAACTGTGTTAGTGCTATGACTGTTTAAAATTAATTTATTAGAGAATTTCTAGTTTTATGTATGCCTTGTTTAGGTCACTAGATGCCCTTTTAAGAGTAGGCCTTCAAATGATGGGGGTTTTAAGGTTTTTATGACAATATCTCCGAAATAGAGTCTATGCACCCTTTGTCAGTGCGACAACTCAAATACGGTTCGTCCTATCTCTATGCATTTTGGCATGCTGGTTAACAATACCCAGTTTGCACTAATCTATGTTTTTTGCATCCGTTCGATCTGAATGACAGATCTGAAGTTGGTGGAGCCATTATTTCAAAGTGGGTTGTGCTCATTCTTCAATGTAGATGTAGACATGGGACTACACTGACTGAGTTAAAAATTGCTGGAGATTCAGTATATTGTCCACCTGAATGGGGTCATCAAGTGCATATTATTAAGAATGACTGGGAAATGCATTTACACCTTAATGTATTTCTAAAGTTTATGAATGTATTTCAACACTCAAATTAGTGGGCAGAGCCAAACTTTTCATTTCTGATTCGTATATCAAACTCTTTGAATGCTGGTCACATATATGCCTTTTCTGGTTTCTTATAAAAATTGTTCTGATTCCTGTATGAATATCTGTAAATACTGTTAACGAAAACCCATTTCTGATTTGTTAAAAAATATTTTACTTCAGAAAATAAGCCTCCATAAATTCTCTTTCTGTAGAGTTTATTCCTGATACTTTAACCCTTTTCACACAGACTTGAATTTACTGGATGCAGTAAATTCTGTTTCTCTAGTTGTTACTTTGTTTTTACACCATCATTCCTGTTCTCTGTCAAGTACCCAGAGGCAGTGGAATCAGATAAAGAGTGGTAGGGGTTTTAACCCTTTACCTAACGAATCGGCTGCAACCGCCCACAAAATGTACAAAATGAGCCGCTGGAAAACAATTATTTTTCAAAAAATTTTAACAAAACCACATGTGACTCCTCATTGGAACAAGCTCATCAAGCTCGTTTGAGAGGTCACATGATATGGTTGTGGTGTTGAGAACCACATAAGTTTGTACTGGTGGGTCCATACATTGAGAAGGAGACACAGAAATGTGTGCAGAGAAGGAAAGAATTTAATTGCAACATTGTGAAGTTTTATCAACAAGTTCCATTAGGCCCATGCAGAGATGTTTAATAGTATACACCCTGTCCATCTGCCCGTCTGTCCATCCATATTCCATTTCCAGATGAGAACTCTAGTTTCCCATAGCCTACTGTTCCTATTGTTATGAAATTTCAGTGCACATGCATGTAGCCTATGATGTTAGATGTGCTGTGTAATTTTTGTCTGGTCCTAGGTCAAATATTCGGGTTGCAGTTACTAAAAATAGATTTTTGCACATTATTTAATTTTCAGATGAGAAGTTGAGTTTCCATGGGCTGATTGTTATGAAAATATTGGGATTTGCTGTTACTAAAAACAGGGCATTTAATTAGGAAAATTTGCCACAACAAAAAAATTGCCTACGAAAATTGGGTTTGATGGTCTTTTATTTATTACACACCACAGTAGCCTGTCAACTGAACAGATCATGAGATGGCTTTTCAGAACGTTCAGTGGATTTACCTCAAATCTCAACGACACTGCAAATTACATTTAGAATAAACATTAATATATAAACATCAAAATCGACCTCAAAACCAATTTTTAATGTGATAATCCTTTGTGTTTTTCTTGTTCCCGACAGGAAAAAATTTGAACATGTGCTTAAAAATTGCAACATTCATGAAAATGCCTCAGCAAATTTATTTCCTAGGAAAATGGATTTTAGGACGGCAAATACCTCAGCAATGCATTGTGCCTAGGATTAATTAAATGCCCTGCTAAAAATAAATTTTTTGTCCTGTTGTGCCGAAGTGAAACTTGACTAATAGTTTGATGAAGTTGGGCAGGTGTCCAGACAGAAGTGAACAGTTGGTTTTGGGGGCGGAACTTTACAGGTAGTTCTATAAATGTAGGTCTCCCAAATTTACATGGTTGGTAACTCATGACAGTGGAAGAACCCTATCAACTTTCAGGTTCACTGACCAATAGAGCATGGAGGTTTTTTGGTTTTACGGTTCGGTTTCGGTTTTTGCCGCAAACCGAAAAACCAAATTGACAGGGGCCAAAAAAACTGTCCATACGGTTTTTGCATACTGTGACGTTAAACTTCGGAATTTACAACGACCACCTCGTAATCTCATTTTGAAAATGACAGCGAACATCAGCGGAACAGGCAAATCCAAAAGCGATTATTTAAATCTGTATAATTATGTCCGTGTTTTAGTCGCTCCCACATATAATTCGCACCCAATATTTTCAGCCAAAATACCTCCCCTGCGACTGTTACCTTTGTACAAGTCGCACCCCGACTGAGAATATCCGGGCCTACACAAGAACAAATATCATATGGCTAGTGAGTATGAGCTTTAACAGGGGACACACTAAAAAGTGTAGCCCGAGCCTGAGCCAGAGCTGAGAATATGGTGTAGCTGAGAAATAAAGTTTTGCTTTCTTTCTTATTTATCATTAGTTTTCAGTTATTTGTGGTATATAAATCGTAGACAAATGAATCTAGACAAAGTGAATGGGTGTTTTTAAATGTATATTTAGTGAAATATACGATAAAATTGCTCCGAGAGACACTAAAAAGTGTAGCCGAGAATCTGGTGTAGCCGAGTAATAAAGTGTCGTTTTCTCTTTTGTTTATCGCTCAATTTCAATAATTTTTGGTATATATATTAGTGATAGCCAGGCGAATCCAGATAAAAAGAAACGGATATTTTAAACAGTATATTTTATGAGAAATACGAAAAAAATAACTCCCGAGAGACACTAACAAGTGGAGCTGAATTGCCGAGCCGGTTAAAATAAACTAGTATGTTGACATTATTTTCACAACAAAGGCGATTAACAGTAATCCTAACAATAGCATCATAACAATAGTCTTGGTGATTATTCTTCATGGCTATTCTGTTTTTTGTTTTTAGTTTGAAGATATTAAAATGTTGTTGTTGTTGTCATCTTTTTATATAATTCATGTGTGTTTTTAGCATAACGTATGTAAACACATCATTTGCATCTTCAGGTACTTTTATCAGACTTCTATCATTTTATAGTTAATTGGTCATCACCGAAGTGAGTTGTTTGTTGTATAAACAGGTGAATTTCATCTGTATATAATGTCCTTTGCACCTAGCCAAGACAGTTTCATTTTGCACCACGATGTCGGTTCCAATATATGACAACAGGGAGAAACCCCTTAGCGTAAATGAAATTCTAGCAATTTTCAACAGCCCAGATGTAGAGAAGATTACAAATGTCTCGCCAACTAAACCAAAGGCAGGTTCGCTTTACCTCATCAATAATACAAAAGACGCTCTTTGTGATCAGTATATGTGGGTAAACAAAGGAGGCCAAAATGTTCCAAGAAAAGATCCAATTTATTTCCGACGATCATATAAGGTAAATATAATTTCATTTCATTACTCCCTTTTTACTGTTATATACACGTATCATCAATAATTTGTGGAGGAAGCCGGAGTACCAGAGAGAAGCCCCGAGAGCAACGTATTCTGTTGAGTTTCAGTGAACTTGATACTTATTAGCTCAACTTTGGGGGAGCCAAATTTGAGCTTATGCCATGGCCCGTCGTCCGTCTGGCTGTCTGTCCGTCTGTCCGTCTGTCTGTCTGTCTGTCTGTCTGTCTGTCTGTCTGTCTGTCTGTCTGTCTGTCTGTCAACAATTGGATACGGCTCGGGCTAGAGGCCGTATTTATGAACCGATCTTTACGAAACTTCTTGGGTACCTTTGTTATGACAGTGGGACGAGAACGAGTGTTTTTGGGTGCGATCCGAAATTCAAGATGGCTGCCAGCCGCCATTTTGTACCGACGATGCAGAAATCTGTTTTTTGTACAGAACTTCCATATGAAAGCTCTGATTTGAATAATTTTTTGTATGAATGTTTAGTACCATGGGATACATCACATATAATACAGGTTTTTTTCTCGTGCGTAAATTATGCAAATTAGACTAACTTTGATGTTTTTTGGTGTTACTTTCAGCACTGTAAGTGCAAATGCCAATACGGCTTGGGCTAGAGGCTGTATTTATGAACCGATCTTTACGAAACTCCTTGGGTACCTTTGTTATCACCGTGGGATGAGAAGGAGTGTTTTGGGGTCCAGTCCGAAATTCAAGATGGCCAATGGCAGCCATTTTGTACAAAATTTGGTGCAATCAGATTTTTGCACAGAACTTCCATATGAAAGCGCTGATTTGAATAATTTTTTGTGTGAATGTTTAGTACCATGGAATACATCACATATAATATGGGTTTTTTTCTCGTGCAGAAATTATGCAAATTAGATGAACTTTGATTTTTTCAGTGCTACTTACAGTAAGTACACATGTCAATACGGCTTGGGCTAGAGTCTGTATTTATCAACCGATCTTCACGAAACGTCTTGGGTACCTTTGTTATCACCTTGGGACGAGAACAAGTGTTTCTGGGTGCGGTCCAAAAATCAAGATGGCTGCCAGTGGCCATTTTGTACCGAAATTAGGTCTAATCAGTTTTTTGTACACAACTTCTATATGGCTCAGGCTAGAGGCCGTATTTATGAACTGATCTTTACGAAACTTCTTGGGTACCTTTGTTATCACCGTGGGATGAGAACAAGTGTTTTTGGGTGTGGTCCGAAATTCAAGATGGCCACCAGCAGCCATTTTGTACCAAAATTAGTGCAATCAGTCTTTTGTACAGAACTTCTGTATGAAAGTTCTGATTTGAATAAATTTTTGTATGAATGTTTAGTAACATGGAATACATCACATATAGTACAGGTTTTTTTCTCGTGCAGAAATTATGCAAATTAGATGAATTTTGATTTATTCAGTGCTACTTATACACTGTAAGTGCACATGTCAATACGGCTCGGGCTAGAGGCTGTATTTATGAACTGATCTTCACAAAACTTCTTGGGTACCTTTGTTATCACCTTGGGATGAGAACGAGTGTTTCTGGGTGCAGTCCAAAATTCAAGATGGCTGCCAGTGGCCATTTTGTACCGAAATTAGGTCCAATCGGTTTTTTGTCACAACTTCTACACAGCTCATATTTGTGAACTGATCTTCATGAAACTTCTTGGGTACCTTTGTTTTCACCTTGGGACAGGAATGAGTGTGTTTTGGGGTGCCTTTGTTATCACTGTGCTATGAGAACAAATATTTTGGGGTTCAGTCAGACCCACTCTGGGACTCAAAGATTTCTTTTCTAGTTTAGCATCTAACTGTCACCCCACTTTTACAATACTTTACCTATACTTTTGTAACAGGCAACGGTCAGTATATATGTACAGACCGTTACAATACTTTATATGTACTTTGTTATCAGGTCATTACCTAGATGTTTGTCATTGCTGAGTCACATACTATACATGTACATGTCTTTGTCTTGACAAGTTGAGCTACAGTGTCATTGACACTTTCATTTTTTTATTGGTGTTCAATGTAATATATTTATGCACAGTGACTAATCATGACCGCAACACAGGTATAAATTCAAATTTACCTAATTATGTATAACTTTGTTCAAGTGTGTTGCCCATTTTAAGGGAATCTGAAAACTGTTAATATAACTAACGTCACTAGGAAGGGGACGAGGGGTGGCGGTGGTAGACTTACGGGGCCTGAATTTTTTTTATGTTTGCATTCTTTTTAAACTCCCGACTTTGTATGAAAAACATATACATGTACTTTCCCTCTTTGGGGAGCTTTTGAAGAATTAACCCTTTGCATTGCACCACAAAATTCCTCCCCACACTCCAGGCCTCCACACCAAGTTTTGGAGCCCTGGGGTTTGGGGAGGTAATATGGAGGTAAAGGTGACGATATCGTAGTTTATTGTGACGACATCCATCCATTCATTCGTTCCTTCGTTTATTCATTTATTTATTCATTCATTCATTCTCTTCATTCTGTTCTCTCTACGGAACGGACTCAATTGAGGAAATGGATATATGAATGAATAAAGTAGAAGTAATTTCATTCATTCGTTAAATGGATAAATAAATAATTGAATAAATAAACAAATAAGTCGTGCAATTTCTGTGTATCTTATGTTATGTGTTATAAACTTTTTTCACGCTATTTTATTTTTAACTTATCGAGTGCTATGCTGTTTATCGCTTGTTTTATGTCATGTCTGTCTACTTCACTTTGAAGACTTTTCTGTAACCTCGTTTTATTCATTTTTAAGTGATTATCTAGAATAAAAGATGTCTTTAACTGGTCGTTAAACTCATAACCCAGCAAGTCAATTCAATCGCCTGTTGAAATTCTTGTTTTGACATAATCCATACTCGCCCTTGTTAATTAACTAGCTCAACAATCCAGATACACTTTCAAGTGTATATCGGAGCCGGGCCAGTTAATTAACTGGCTCAGAAATTCAGCTACACTTGTCAGTGTCTCTCGGAATTATTTTTTCGTATTTCTCTCAAAATATACTGTTTAAAATATCCATTTCACTTTGTCTGGATTCGCTTGTCTATCACTAATACATATTCCAAAAATTATTGAAATTAATCGATAAACAAACGAGAAAACTACGCTTTATTACAAGGCTACACCAGATTCTCGGCTACACTTTTTAGTGTCTCTCAGAGTAATTTTTTCATATATTTCACGAAATATACGTTTAAAAATACCCATTTCACTTTGTCTAGATTCATTTGGCTACCAGTGATTTATATACCAAAAATAACTGAAATCTAACAATAAATAAGAAAGAAAACAAAACTTTATTTCTCAGCTACACCATATTCTCAGCTCGGGCTCGGGCTACACTTTTTAGTGTGTCCCTTTAACTGCATGAAATTAGGTGAGTGTCGGAACATGTGAACGGTTTTTTTTTTGTTTTTTTTTTCATTTCAGTCATATTTATCTCAAAATAAATGCGTGAAATAAAATAATAATTGAAATATATATAGGGTTATTTACTTTGACCATTTATTCCCCATGTGATACTCGTTGATGCCGTAAATCCATTTTATTTTGCACATAACAACATGAGGGAGAGCTCATACTCTGTACTTCAAAAGGAGGCGAGAGGTCCAGTGAGGGATTGAGGAGCAGGACAGTGAATGGAGTCCCTGTTTTATGGCAATGTTAAACATAACAGAAAAGTTACAAGTGAAAATTATTTATTTTATCGAAATTAAAACTGAACAAAATAACAAAGCAGGTATATAATGTATAGCAGTGACAGCACCCGGATTTCGATCGGGGGGGGGGGGGGGGGGGAGGGGGAGGGGTGCTAAGTAAGATGTGGGGGTCCAAGGTCGAGATGCTTATGGCATCTCCCAAAGGTCGTAAATCTGAGCCAGGGGTGTGGGCATGGGAGAGTTTGCCCCACCCATTGGTTTGGGATCTGTCGGCCATGCCCCAGGAAAAAGAAAATCACATTTGAATAACTTGGATGCCATCGGAGCGATATCTGAACATTTCTACAATGCCTAACATGGTCTTCAAAGGTGCCCAGGTTGTTGTTGTTTTTTGTTTTTTTTGGGTGGGGGGGGGGGAGTAGGGGGGTGAGTGCAAGCTGATTTGAATAATTTTCTGTATGAATGTTTAGTACCATGGGATACATCACATACAACACAGGTTTTTTTCTCGTGCGTAAATTATGCAAATTAGACTAACTTTGATGTTTTTAGCTCACCTGACTGAAAGTCAGGGTGAGCTTTTCTTGTCACTCGTCATCCGTCGGCCATCGTCCTGCGTGAAGGTGGTGTTTGAGCCTCTTTCTCCTAAACCACTGGCCACATTTTAATTAAATTTCATGTAAATGGTGGTTATATAGGGGCATTTTGATTTTTATCCAAATTAGGTTTCGGCTCATATTGAGCAGAGGTGTGGGGAAAAAATGGCCAAATTTTTTGAAAATCTTCTTCTAATGAACCACCAGTAGCAGAGACTTGATATGTGGTATACAGAGTCCTTTTGAGGTTTAGAATCAAGTTTGTTCAAGAGAAGTTTGTCGGGCATTATTTGCCTTCGTTATGGGAGGGGCAAAAATTTTGGCCACGCCTAAAATTTCTATTTTCGGAACTGTGAGGTCGATTTGAACCAAATTTGATATGAGATGATAATGGGTCATAAGTAGTTGATTGATGCAAAAAAAATTTTTCTCATTGCCCCGTGGGAACCTCGGGAGCTAAAAATAGGAAAAACCTTAAAGCTGCCCTATCTCCAAAACTACACGACACAGAGAATTCTTATTTTGTATAAAGCTTACTTTTATCCAGTAAAATAGAATGGTTAAAAAAAATCCCTATCGGTTTGATCACAAGGTACTTTTTTCAGGACTTAGAAAAAGTGCTGAGTCAGCACTTTTTAACACTGTAGGCAATGGGAAAAACATTAAAAAATCTTCTTCTCCAGATCCAGTAGCCAGAATCTTTTGATATTTGGTATGCAACATTGTAGGGTGGATCTGATTCAAGTTTGTTCAAATCGGCCCCCTTGGTTCATATTTGGGCTCAGTATAGGAGCCCGATTTCGAACTTAGTGCATTTCAGGCAAATTTCTTTAAAAATCTTCTTCTCCAGATCCAGCAGGCAGAATCTTTTGATATTTGGTATGCAACAGTGTGGGGTGGATCTGATTCAGGTTTGTTCAAATCGACTTCCTAGATTCATATTTGTGCACACTATAGAAGCTCAAATTCGAACTTAGTGCATTTCGGGCAAATTTCTTCAAAAATCTTCTTCTCCAGATCCAGCAGGCAGAATCTTTTCATATTTGGTATGCAACATTGTGGGGTGGATCTGATTCAAGTTTGTTCAAATCGGCCCCCTGGATTCATATTTGGGCTTACTATAGAAGCCCGAATTCGAATTTAGTGCATTTCAGGCAAATTTATTAAAAAATCTTCTCCAGATCCAGAATGCAGAATCTTTTGATATTTGGTATGCAACATTGTGGGGTGGATCTGATTCAAGTTTGTTTAAATTGGCTTCCTAGATTCATATTTGGGCTCACTATAGAAGCTCGAATTCGAATTTAGTGCATTTCAGGCAAATTTCTTTGAAAATCTTCTTCTCAAGATCCAGCAGGTAGAATCTTCTGATATTGGGTATGCACCATGCTTAGGGGGGGGGGGATTCAAGTTTGTTCAAGCCAAGTCCCTGGGTTCATATTTGGGCTCACTGTGGTAGCCCGAATTATAACTTAGTTCAAAATGAGGAATTTTCTTTAAAAATCTTCTTCTTCAGATCCAGCAGTCGGAATGTTTTGATATTTGGTATGCAGCATCCTTAGGGGGTGAGATTCAAGTTTGTTCAAGCCATGTCCCTAGATCCATATTTGGACTCACTGTGGGAGCTCGAATTGTAACTTAGTTCAAAATAAGGAATTTTCTTTAAAAATCTTCTTCTTCAGATCCAGCAGTCGGAATGTTTTGATATTTGGTGTGCAGCATCCTTAGGGGGGTGAGATTCAAGTTTGTTAAAGCCAAGTCCCTGGGTTCATATATGAGCTCCCTGTGGGAGCCTGAATTATAACTTAGTTCAATATGAGGAATATTCTTTAAAAATCTTTTTTTTTTTTAGATCCACTGGTCAGAATCTTTGGATATTTGGTATAAGCTTTTCTTAGGAAGAGCAGATGCAACTTGTTGAAGTCAATTCTCTGGGTTGATATTTAGGCTACCATGTCAGGTGAGTGCCCTCAGGCCCCTTGGGGCCTCTTGTTTGGTGTTACTTTCCGCACTATAAGTGCAAATGCCAATACGGCTCGGGCTATATTTATGAACCAATCTTTACGAAACTTCTTGGGTACCTTTGGTATCATCGTGGGACGCGAATGAGTGTTTTGGTGTCCGGTCCGAAATTCAAGATGGCCGATGCAGCCATTTTGTACAAAATTAGGTGCAATCAGATTTTTGCACAGAACTTCCATATGAAAGTGCTGATTTGAATAATTTTTTGTGTGAATGTTTAGTACCATGGGATACATCACATATAATACAGGTTTTTTTCTCGTGCAGAAATTATGCAAATTAGATGAACTTTGATTACTTTAATTACTTACACACAGTAAGTACACATGTCAATACGGCTCGGGCTAGAGTCTGTATTTATGAACCAATCTTCACGAAATGTCACGAAAACGAGTGTTTCTGGGTGCGGTCTAAAATTCAAGATAGCTGCCAGTGGCCATTTTGTACCGAAATTAGGTCTAATCAGTTTTTTGTACACAACTTCTATATGGCTTAGGCTAGAGGCCGTATATATGAACCGATCTTTACAAAACTTCTTGGGTACCTTTGTTTTCACCGTGGGATGAGAATGAGTGTTTTTGGGTGTGGTCCAAAATTCAAGATGGCCTCCAGCAGCCATTTTGTACCAAAATTAGTGCAATCAGTCTTTTGTACAGAACTTCTGTATGAAAGTTTTGATTTGAATAAATTTTTGTATGAATGTTTAGTAACATGGAATACATCACATATAATACGGGGTTTTTCTCGTGCAGAAATTATGCAAATTAGATGAACTTTGATTTATTCAGTGCTATTTATACACTGTGAGTGCATATATCAATACGGCTCGGGCTAGAGGATGTATTTATGAACCGATCTTCACAAAACTTCTTGGGTACCTTTGTTATCACCTTGGGACGAGAATGAGTGTTTCTGGGTGCGATCCAAAATTCAAGATGGCTGCCAGTGGCCATTTTGTACCGAAATTAGGTCCAATCAGTTTTTTTTTAAACTTCTATACAGCTCGTATTTATGAACTGATCTTCACGAAAATTCTTGGGTCTTTTTGTTTTCACCTTGGGACAGGAACGAGTGTGTTTTGGGGTGCCTTTGTTATCACTGTGCTATGAGAACAAATATTTTGGGGTTCAGTCAGACCCACTCTGGGACTCAAAGATTTTTTCTAGTTTAGCATCTGACTGTCACCCACCTTTACAATACTTTACCTATACATTTGTTACAGGCTACGGTCAGTATTTATTATGTACAGACCGTTACAATACTTTATATGTACCTTTGTTATCAGGTCATTACCTAGATGTTTGTCATTGCTGTGTCACATACTATGCATGTACATGTCTTAAGTTCAGCTACAGTGTCATTGACACTTTCATTTTTTTTTTTTACTAAAATTTCTTGGGAGTTTTGGCTTGGTAACAGAATAATTATTCTGTTTTTCCCCATGCTTACGTCCTCACCCTTGGGTGGTTAGGCCTTTTGGTCTGCATCTAACATCTGATGTACTGCAGTTTCTTCTCTGGAAGTCTCTGTTTTACATCGGATAGTGTTTAAATTGGTAACTGATTTTGGGCCATGTTTACAGTGCCTGTAGTCATGTTTCCGGTTTTTGTACACTTTGGTTTACGTTGACAACGGTTACTTCTGATAGTGATTACTTGTCTTCTGTTTAGTTTTGCTCATAACCAGATACATTAATATTGTCCGTAAGTGTTACATTAATTTTTAAATATGTTTTAAAAATTTTTGTCCACACTTAGGCTTTTTTGGGATGCATTTGGGCTCATTGTTCCCATTGGGAACTTGGGCTCTTCTGAAATTTTTTTGAAATTTTTTTTTTCTTTTGAATTATTTTTTCGAAATGTTATAATGGATTGACATTATATTATGTATCTTTGTTTTCAAGGGTTAGTGCGAGTACTATGACTGTTTATATTTTTTCATGATGAAAGAATATTGTTCAAATTGTAATGCGAGGAAGTCTTCCTCTGATTCTCATCTTCATTGTGTTTCTTGTAGTCAATGTACTCGCACTAATTCTTGCTCAGTGTGTGTAAATTGGGATGACAAACGTTGGAGACGTGTGTCACGGTATATTGTTAGCGGTGAGAGGTCCATGCCGGTCCTCTCTCCATAAGGTCACTCTAGTTTTTCAGTCTCTTTTTCAGAGGAACAAGAACAGGGTGATGTTTTCAAGAAGGTGCCTCCGTCGTCGCAGTCTAACGAAAAGCTAGCGGCTAAGTGCTCATGGAAATATGGCAATTGCCTAAGAGGTCCCAAGTAGGATCGATGGCGTTGTCGTCCGCTAGCTCGCCCGGTGTATCGACCATTCATGGAATGGCTCGGCAGCCAGGTTCATCCGTTGCGGTCCAGGGAAGGAGTTCGGGTGATGCGAGCACTATAAACATTGAATGTGCACACCCAGCGACGAGGGATCCGAGGATAGTACGGAGGAAGCCTGTCAGTCCGGTAGCTAGCTCGTCTAGGTCTACCCGGACCGTGAGCGAGAGAGGCCCCCTCTCTCTTACAAC
Source organism: Pictodentalium vernedei (assembly GCA_031216915.1). Lineage (NCBI taxonomy): Eukaryota > Metazoa > Mollusca > Scaphopoda > Dentaliida > Dentaliidae > Pictodentalium > Pictodentalium vernedei. The sequence goes on along the minus strand of CM062297.1, from coordinate 486,660,495 downwards.
AACATCTGGGCCCAGATGTTGTGGTATGGAACGTTCGTTAGTCGGAGCATACATCCACTCCTCCTGCTCGGGATGCTTCGTCGCATTGACAGTCCGACGCGGCTTGTCTATTGGCTTCCTCATCCTCACGTCAGGACCGCACCTTAGCTATGTGACCACAGATATCCAGCCTGCTTCACCGTCCAGGGAGTCCATGTCGATCAGGTCACGCCATCCGCTAGCCAAGGACACAAGGCCTTTCCAGTTGGGACGTTCGCATATGAGAAGTATGCAGGAATTAACGTCCCTGGAGCTTCCAGCGGCTAATTACATAAGACCGCAACTCCACAGGTCTCCGTGACGGACTTGCTATCACAGATAGTTCAATTCATAGCAGCATCCCAGCAGCTATCAGAAACTCTTTCAGTAAAGAAACTGTCTGAGCAAGCTGGGTCGGTTCGCTCCCCTGCAGAGTCAGAAAGGGACGACCGAGATTCTTATGTGGTCCAGGCAGATGGTAAAAGGGAATCAGCACAGCTGAAATTTTCCCTTTCCAAACAACTTAAGGTGGCCGTAGATTTCATCCGGCATCACCTTTTAGAAGTTGTTTTTCCGGACCGAAATGCTGCGTTACCTGATAAGAAACTGAAAGCGTCACTGGACACAGACTTTTTCAGCCGGATTAGGGATACTGTCCCTGAGTTTCCGACCCAGTCCAGAAATGTCGCAGACATTTGAACTTTTGAATGATGCTATATTCAAGCTAGCCTCTAAGACTGGCAAATCCAGTTTCTTATCGCCTAGCGCTATACAGCTGCCTTTCATCAATGCTAGACATAGATTTGAAACGGCAGGACAAGGCTTTTGGACGACCAGGCTGAAGACGCCGGCGTCCATGTCTATTAACTTCAGTATACTGGAGACGACAATCTCGTCTAATAGAATTAATTTAGATGCATTATCTCACGCAGATCACCTTACCAGAGTGTTATCACTACGTCCCGAAGGGAAAGAATTCCAGGATGTTCAGACTTCCTTAAGAGTTCTTTCGAGGGCTATAGCATATTCTGTGTATAACTCCGCCCTTTCAGTGGCAATATGGAGTTAGTCAGATGTGATGCTGCCCTGGCTGCATCCACAAGAGTGGATAGTAAGGTGAAAAAACTCTCTTCCAGTCGCTCCGGTCTCAGGAGAGCTTCTCTTCGACGTTAAGCTTTCTACAATCTATAAACAGATTACTAAGAAAGCTTCAGATTCTCTGCTTTTAATTCCGCTTTGAAAAAGTCGGACTCAGCAGGGAGGAGTAAGGCAAGTACTTTGGGGGCGAATGCGTCCAAAGGAAGTTCCTATAGAGGATCTAAGAAAGCCTCTATGTCTTACTCCGGAAACCAGAGTAGCGTCTCACATAGGGGTCATAATGCTGGCCGAGATATCCGGTCAGACGCCCCTAGGTCGACTGGGCGAGGTGCGGGTCGTGGAGAACCATGGTTTCTCCTTCCGCAATCCTCGCAGAGCCAGGAGGTGATGGTCTAAACCTCTATTGCGTTCCAGTGGGCGGAAGGCTGTCGAGATTCTTAACCAATTGGTTGTCAATTACGGACGACCCATGGGTGCAAGGGGTTATTTCCGAAGGTCTAAACTGTCCTTCAAGGAAAAGCCTCCATTAACTCGAAGTCTACGCTGGTCTCAGCTTCCGTTAAACGTTCAGAAGAGAGATTCGCTTCTATCAGAAGTTCAATCTCTTCTGGACAAGAACGCTATAGACGTCGTAGAAAACCAGGAATCTCCAGTTTTCTGCAGTCACCTGTTCCTGGTTCTAAGATCAGACGGCTCGTTTCATCCAGTTATAGATCTGAGCTGGATAAACAAGCTGATCGTGGCTCCAAAATTTTATATGGAGACCATCCGATTGGTCAGAGCGAGCACTGGAGTGAACGATTATGCTGTGAGCATAGATCTCAAGGATGCGTACTTTTACGTCATGGTACATCCGGCGTTTAGAAAGTATTTTCGCTTCGCTGTCCCAGGAGTTTTTTTCAGTTCTGAGCAATGATGCTCTGGTCTGAACCTAGCGTCCTGGGCATTCACTCGAATAATGATATCGGTAATGACTCATTTACGAGCTCATTCGTCTGTGCTAACGTTGGCCTACTTGGACGACATTCTTCAGGGTTACGGCAGCAAGTTAATACTTCAGAACGATGTTCAGAGTCTGCTTCTATTGCTCCGATGTCTCGGTTTCATAGTAAACGAAAAGAAATCGGATCTAGTGCCGTCCAAATCATTCACCCATGTGGGAATGAGCTTAGAGACGCAAAACAATCTCGTTCGTCTGCCGTTAACAAAAGTGATATTAGTCAGTTGTTACGCTCGCTTTTGTCTTCACTCAGATGTAGTAACAGCGAGAGAATTCATGAGACTGACAGGTTTGTGCGGACCTGCTGCGGATCTTATTCCGATGGAGCGGCTACGCACTCGTCCACGCCACATATATTTTATCTCAGAATTGGAGTGTGAAGACTCATTCGCTCGAATCGAATATCGTCTTGTCGAATCAAGTGAAACAAGAGATTCAGACTTGGGCAGATATTCAGTGGTTAACTCAAGGAGTATCACTGCAACTGCCGGATCCGAGTTTTACGATAATGACGGATGCGAGTCAAACAGGTTGGGGCGCAACTCTGAGCCCAACGGATTCGAGGTGCCAGGGTCTTTGGGATCCGCAGTTCCTAAACAAGCACATAAACATCAAGACATGATGTCAATATGGCTTGCGCTACGTCAGTGAATGAACATTCTTCAGAATTCGCATGTTCAAATTCTGTCCGACAATTCGACAGTAGTAGTATACATTCGGAACCAGGAAGGCACTCATTCCATTCCGTTATTCAGTTTAACAGAAAGGATCCTTCTGTTTGTCCTAGAGCATCAAGTTCTTCTATCGGCCCATCATATACCGGGTCGTCTGAACATTCTAACAGACTTCCTTTCTCGGAAAGGTCGCATGTTGCCATCAGGATGGACTGTCAACAAACGAATATTCAATCAGATTTGCTACCAATGGGATCGTCCAATGATAGACTTATTTGTGACGCATCTCAACAATCAGTTGCAGACGTATGTGTCGCCATGCCCAGATCCTTGAGCGTTTGCAGTAGACGCTCTCTCAATTTCTTGGGACAGAATGATAGGATACGCATATCCTCCAGCGCCATTGATTCAGCAGATATTGCTCAAGATAAAGCAATCTCACTGCAAAATTCTGTTGGTAGCATCTCTGTCACCCCAGAGACCATGGATAAATCTACTCAGGGGTCTGTTGTGTAACATACCGTGGAAGCTTCCTCCATCGGAGGATCTTCTTTAGGAGGGGAAATCGCGCACACTGCATCACAACCCGCAAGGTCTCAACCTTCACATATTTCCGTTGTGCGGTCCTTCTTGCACGGCAAGCAATTTACAGGACGAGCAGTTGACGCAATTTCTAACTGTAGGAGGACCTCCTCTTCGCTAAATTATGCTGCTAAGTGGAAGGTTTTCTCACGGTGGTGTAGGGATCATTCTGTTGATATTTATGATCCCTCCATTCCAGACATTGCTAATTTTCTAGTCTACCTGTTTGATGAGATCAAACTGCAGCCTGTTATCATTAAGGGTTATAGGTCTATGCTATATGATACCTATGCACATCATGATAGTTTACAGATTGGATCTAATGTCTCTTTATCTAAGTTAGTGAAAAACTTTTCGATAAATAGACCTAGAACCCTTAGATTAATTCCTAAGTGGAATTTAGCTTGGGTTCTTCTTTAGCTAAAAGAAGCGCCATTTAAGCCTCTTGACACGGTGGACTTCAAATTCTTATCTTATAAGACAGCTTTTCTCTTAGCCTTCTCTTCGGCTAGAAGAGTTAGTGAGCTTCATGCACTATCTGTTGATGATTCTCACTATCGTAGTATAGGTAATACTATTACCTTGACTACTAATGTTGGATTTTTGGCTAAGAATCAGGCTCCTAATAAGTATCTGGAACCTATTGTTATTAAGGCTCTTCCATCTTCAGACAGGCATAGGCCTTTACTCTGTCCTGTTAGAGCTATACGTATTTACAAACGTAGATCTGAGTTTATCAGAAAGGGACGTAAACGTTTCTTTCTGTCTCTGCTGCCTAATAGAAGGGACATTACGGTCCATTCTATTGCAAGGTGGATTCAATTAACTATCCGTACTGCTTATGAAAAATTATCTTCAACTCAGCAGTCTGTGCTTAAAATTTCGGCGCATGAAGTAAGAGCTCTATCTACATCTTGGGCTTATGCTAATAGTGTTGCTATTACAGATTTAATGAAGGCTGCATATTGGTCTCAGCCTTCCACATTCACGAATTTTTATCTTAGAAATATTGAGTCCATTTCTGGAGACCTGCATTGTTTAGGTCCGTTATCTGTTGCTCAGAATGTCGTCCACGAAACAGTTGCAACTATAGATATGGAAGGTTTTTGTGTTCCGGCAGTGACTCTGTCCTGCTGCCCTCTTCTCTCTAGGGTATTTGACCCAGGGCAAGGGGAAGGGGGGGGGGGGGATGGTGTTCCCTTCGGTCACCTGCTTTATAGTGAAAAGCAAGGGAATACGTCCTCTAGAGTCAGTAATTCCGAGTCGGTGCCGGGATGGTTTTAAAGTGTAAAGCTAATGTTTAACTCACTCATGAAATATTTTTAAAGTGTAGCTCGGTGTGAAGCATTTGTATATGTCACGTGTCATACGAGTGTTAATATACAATCCTCAAACACTTTTAATGAGTATAAAGAGTCTCATTCTCTGGACTTCCTTTATTTATTGGCTTTCCTTTAAAAATTAGTATAACAGGTTATACTGGATGTTAATAGAGATCATTGATGTTATTGTGCTCAATTACAGAATGGTATTGTGTCTTTCTTTTTTGATACAAATAAGAAAGATACATGTAAAGCCTGTTTCTCCTTTTTTCCTTGAGGGGATAATTCTGTTTACATGTATTTGAGCCTATTGGATTTTCCTTTATGTCCTAGACCCTCCAGCCTTTTTTCTATTCAGCTAAGTCTGGGTCATTGGTACAGTATAAAAATGTTAAAAAATTTATAGTAATTTATATATTTTTTATACTTAACCAATGACCCAGACGGGGATGGCCCTCCCATGATTTGGGAACTCATACCTCCCTGCTGATTACATAACGCTTACCAGTCACTGGTTGTAAGGAATGACTTTCGGCACCAATTTCGAGACCTCCTTGACACTGCGCATGCACAGTGGATAAAAAGTATGGAGGACCACATAGGACATTGAAATTTCGGATTTTGATGCAAATTTTGGGGATATTGGGGGGGGGGGGGGGGCAAAATTTGTGTTTGGCCCTAGAATTTAAGGAGTTAGCACCAGCTAAGTCTGGGTCATTGGTAAGTATAAAAAATATATAAATTACTATGAATTTTTTAACTTTTAATAGTGTTATTTTAATCTTGTTTTTTTTCAGTTAAGAGAGACAGTCTTCCAGTTTGCCCAGAAGGAATTGGCACCCAAAGCATATGAAATTGATAAGACAAACAGTTTTCCAGAAATGAAGGTACATTATTGAGTAAGACATTCTTTATGTTAGTTATCTTCCTCAGCGCACTGTACAATGAAGAGCTGATTTCCACAAAAATAACCACAGAGTGGGTTCCCCGCTTAGATGATTCTCTAAAATGTAGGGATTCTTTTGGGGGTTTACAAAGGCCGAATGTGGGATGCTTTCCCAATGGCATTTGGGCAAGTTTTTTCCCAATTCAAACCCCACAAATTTCCCCTTTCTGAGCCTCTATTCACCAAATAATTATTTAACAATTGGTGTCAAACAAATATGCATTTTATACCATTCTTGCCAATGTTACTACCTGTGGAAAGCCAGTATGTTAAATTTTAGCTTTTAACCCCACAACCGGTGTAAAACTTCTACTGTGGTTAAAAACAAATTACACCTATAGTAGGAAATTCATCCAACTTGACCTTTGGCATGACGCAATTTGCCAACTCATATACATTCACACTTCGCGATGTTTCATTCAAACATACGACATATTGCGTTACTATCTACTACGTGCAATGACTTATTTTTATACGCCCGTTTTGAAAAAACAGGTTGTACTATGGTATACTTTTGTCCGTCTGTCTGTTCAATCTGTACGTCCGGTCACACGTCGTATGATAACTCAAGAACGCTTTGAGAGATTTTCGTGATTTTTGGGTAGGTGGTGTATATCGATGGAGGGAAGCTTCCTTTCGTTTAGTGTCGCCGTTCGATTAGTCATTCCAGAGTTATGGGACTTTATTACTTAGAAAATTATTGATTTTTTACACGTCGTACGATAACTCGAGAACGCTTTGAGAGATTTTTGTGATTTTTGAGTAAGTGGTGTATATCGATGGAGGGAAGCTCCCTTTCGTTTAGTGTCACTGTTCGATTAGTCATTCCAGAGTTATGGGACTTTATTACTTAGAAAATTGTTGATTTTTTACACCTCGTACAATACCTGGAGAACGCTTTGAGAGATTTTCACGATTTTTTGGTAGGTGGTTTATGTTGATGGAAGGAAACTCCCTTTCGGTTGGTGTCGCCGTTCGATTAGTCATTCCAGAGTTATGGGACTTTATTTTTCACATGGCGAACAATAACTTGAAAATGCTTAGAGCAATTTTCATGATTTTTTGGTTGCAAGTATATGTTGATAGAAGGAATCTCCCTTTCGATTTGTGTCGCTGTCCGATTTGTCATTCCAGAGTTATGGGACTTTATTCATCAAAATATAGGCATTTTTTCCACATGTTGGACTTTGAGCAATTTTCATGATTTTTGCTGGCAAGTATATGTATCCTGACAAGTACACATGTATACTCACATTGTGTGGTTCCTCTTGTAATTAATAACGGGCGTATCATGCGCTCATGGCGCAGCTGTTTATTAAAATACCTACAATTAAATATTTAATAAAATTTAAGAATTGTTAATTATAATTTGACTGAAAAAGCAAGGTAAAATCAGTCAACTGTGACAATGTGTCTAGCTGTCAATCAAGCATTCATGTACAGCCTGTAGTACTGCCCAGCAGTGCAGATGTAAACAAAACAAACCTGTGTGTTTGCGATAGAAAGTGTCATTTTTTTCTCTATTTTAAAGGACAATGTTGATTATTTATTAAGAGCATGGCATAAATAAAGAAATAGGTACTAGGGCTAGTAATTTAAACTGCTCGTAGAATAAGGGTTTTAACCACTCGTAAGCCGAGGTGGTTAAAACCCTTATCATACTTGTGGTTTAAATCTGATTACCAGCCCTAGTACCTGTTTATTCTATAGGAAATCCTTCTGTCAGATACACAAATACAGGATGACAGTCACAAAACTTTTGGTACCTTTTACCATGGCAGACACCAAAGAAAAAAAAAGTTATTTGCTTCCTTTGTTGCCGGAGTGCCATGATATCTTTTCCCCTCTGTACCTCGCCCCATTTCTCCCCCACTATACGTGAAACATACGCATGTCCCGGATGAGACAGTAGGGTGGGTCGATATTTCTATCCCACCACCCCAAGTGACATACTTATTTGCATATTTTATTAGGTCACTGGAACTAGTTCATCATCGTCTGCACAATTGTAAATAAACAAAATGGCTTCACGATTTCCCGCATGTAATCTACGTGCCATTCAAAATCAACATTGTTGATTTGTTTCAACCCGATGTTTCTCTGCAGATTTAATAATATCACTGCACGAATTTATCGATCGATCAATAATCTCACAATGCCCTTTACCTTAGAGTTTGACACGTGCAAATTCATTAACCCCTTAACAGACAGTGTTACAAATCAATTTTTTAGTATTTACCTTTGGTATATACCTAACTTTTGTACGATCTTTCCGATGAAATTGTTCGTTTTTCAAAAGGACTACGACTTGATAAATTGGGTATGTCAGCATGTGACCTCCAATTATCTATAATGACGTAATCCTTGTGTGGGGGTGAGAAAAATCATCCTCGATGAGTCTGAAGGTGGGAATGGGGAAATGTCACCCTCGGGGCAAGATATTTGAACCAGACCCACGGCAAGCCTCGGGTCTGGTTCAAATATCTTGCCCCTCGGGTGAGATTTCCCCATCCCACCTCCAGACTCATCGGGGATCATAATAATTTCCCCCCCCCCCCACCACCCTGGATATCTTCTCCCACCAAAATAAAAAATAATAAAACTACTTATAAAAACATAACATTTATTTACTGAATCACATTAACATTGAAAAAGTTGTTCAAACTCTTGAATACATACATTTATGCATTTCCTTTTAGGCTACACAAAGTAAATTAATTGATTCTCAGGCTTTTTTTTTCAAATCAGTGAGGGAGGGAGGGAGGGTTTTATTTTTAATTTTTATTTTTCTTTTGCACAAACTGAGCAAACTTGGAGAGGATTTGGGCTTTTGGCTGTCTTTTTACACACAGAAATATAGAAAAGGCATATTTATAGAAATAAATTTATTTTTAATTTGAAAAATAAAACTTTCCTCTAAAAACAAACTGCAGGTAAAGCAATTCAAAGGCTTCATATTCTTTTGATGCTCTTCATATTATCCTCGAAGTAAAAGTATTTAATCTATGGGGATTTGCCTCATTATAATTTATGAAAGAGAGTGCCTATAGGCAGTCTCCCATAAATTGTGTCAAGGCAAACATATTGGAAACGCAACTAAATAAATAAATCAAAAAATGTAATTTCGGGTCGGCCAGAGTACTAATATTGGAAGCACTGAAAGGCAATAAAAATGTCCAATGAGAGGGTTCAAATGCAATGAGGGGTTGCCTGAGAATCAAGACACTTTTATTTTTATACTGTACCAATGACCCAGACTTAGCTGGTGCTAACTCTAACAAAACCAGGGCCAAACACAAATTTTGCCCCCCAATCCCCAAAATTTGCATCCAAAACAAAAAGAAATCATGTCCTAAAGGACCTCCATACTACGCCTCCACTGCGCATGCGCAGTGACGCAGACGTCCCGAAATTGGCACCAATTATCATTCTCTGTTTGGCCCTTCATCAGTCAACATCTCACTGATCTTTGTGCTTGTAAATCTCAGTTTAAAGGATGCCAGACACGTAATTTTTGGAGAAAATGTGATTCTAAGGAGGATAGAAGGAGGAGAGGAAAAAGAAGTGACAAAAAATAATCAGGGCTGTACTTAAAATTTTTTGATGAAATTATGTTAAGTTGCCTATTTTCGAGGCATGGGCCTCTTGTTGTCATTCTTGCTAAATGTTGCACTGCTTATTCAGTGTTTCCTCTCCCCTAGCCTTCTAAAGTCCCCCCTTGCAATTCTCCCATGCTTTTGGCATATTTTTGAGAAATTTCATTTCTAAAATTTCCTGGGAGAGTTGCTTGGTTACAGAATGTTTTCTGTTATTTTCCCCATAGTTACGTTTTCACCCATGGGTGTATAACGTTTGTGTTCTGCATCTTCCATCTGATGTTCTGCAGATTCTCCCCTGGGAGTCTCTGTTTTGCATCAGATAGAGTGTAATTTGATGACTGATTCCGGGCCAGTTTTTTCAGTGCCTGGAGTCATGTTTTCTGGTGTTTTTACACTGTTTGTTTACATTGGCAACAGCCTTTTTTGAGGGGGGCTGTTTGCCTTTGCTGTAGTTTATCTCACTATAAGATACATTTATATTATCCGTAAGTGTCTCATTAATTATTTAATATAAATTTAAAATTTTTGACCACACTTTGCCATCGGATCCATCGGGGCTCAACGTTACTTTTCAGCAACTTGGGCTTCGCTGAAAAAATATTTTTTCAAAATTATTTTGATTTGCAATTGTTTTTTCATTTATTAATGGATCATGTTACTATGTATCTTTGTGTCAGGGGTTTTTGCGAGTAACTAGGACTTATTGTTGTTCTTTCACAATGAAGGGACATTGTTCAAATTGTAATAGGAAGAAATCTTCCTCTGACTTTCATGATCATTGTATTAATTGTAGTCAGTGTTCTCGCATTAATCCCTGTCCTATATGTGAATATTGGGATGAGAAACATTGGAAACGTGTGTCACGATATGTTGTTTCTGGAGAAAGGGCTATGCCGGCTCTTTCTCCGCAAGGTCACTCTACTCTCTCAGTTTCTATTTCAGAGGAACCAGAACAGGGTGATGTTTCCATGTTATCTTCTACAAGTGTGCGTCCGTCGTCACAAATGAATTCAGAGCTAGCGGCAAAAGTGCTCATGGAGATTAGACAAATGTCGTCCGCTAGCTCGCCCGGTGTAGCGTCCATTTACCGAATGGTTCGGCAGCCGGGTTCGTCCAATGCGGTCCAGGAGGAAATTTTGGGTGATGCGAGCACTATAAACATAATAGATGCACACCCAGTGACGGCGGATAGTAAGCGAGAACGGAGGAAGCCTTTGAGTCCGGTTCCTAGCTCGTTCAGGTCCAGCCGGGCCGCGAGCGAGAGAGGCCCCTCTCTCGTACAACAACATCTGGGACCAGATGTTGTGGTACAAAATGTGTCTTTAGCGGAGCATACGTCCGTCGCTCGGGACGCTCCGTTGTATAAGCAGTCCGCGGAGACTGTTAAGGCTTCCTCTTCTCGTCAGCGCACACGACCGCACCTTGGCTGCGTGACCGCCGATATATTACCAGCTTCGCCGATCAAGGATTCTTCGGCGACCAGGTCACACCATCCGGCAGCCAGGGATTCGAGACCGATGGACTCCGGACGTTCGCATAGGAAAAGTATGCGGGAGCCATCTGATGCGGAGCTGCCCTCGGCGAAGCAGCGAAAGACTGCGCCTCCGCAGGTCTCGACGCTGGACATTCTTGTGCAGATAGCACAGCTTATCGCAGCATCCCAGCAGCCGACAGAAACGGTGTCGGATCGAGAATTATCCGACGGCGCTGGGTCGGTACGCTCCGCCGAAGCATCGGGGGCGGACGACCGGGAACATCATGAGGTCCGACCGGATGGTGAAAGGGATACGGATGACTTGGAGCTATCCCTTTCGGAACAACATAAAGCTGCCGTGGACTTCATCCGGCACTTTCTCCCTCAAGTTGTTCCGTCGGGCCAGACTGCTGCGGTTCCGGACAAGAGAATTGTAGCGTCATTGGACTCTGAATTTTTTGAGCGGTTCAGGGACATCGCTCCCGAGTTTCCGTCGCAGTCCAATAATGTTGCAAGAACATTTGAATTATTGAACAACGCTATATTTAAACTTGCTTCCAGGACGGGGAAAGCAGGTTTCTTGTCCGCTAATACTCTCAACCTGCCTTTCATTAATGCAAGGAATAAATTCGATACGGCAGGACAGGGTATACCGAGAGTTCCTCTGCGTATGGACGATGAGGCAGAAGACTTAGAGCTATCATTACCGTCGTCGGCTTCTATTCCAACCGCAGTGTTGGAAACAGCTATTGCGTCTAACAGAGCCAATTTAGATGCCTTATCTTACGCAGATCACCTTACTAAGGCGTTATCACTGCGCCTTCAGGGGAAAGAGTTTCAGGATATACAATCCTCTTTAAGACTTCTTTCAAGGGCAGTAGCTTATTCCACGTGTAACTCCGCCCTTTCAGTGGCAAATCTGGAGTTGGTTAGACGTGACGCAGCCCTAGCTACATCCACACTAGTGGATACTAAGGTGAACAACTCTCTTAGAGTCGCTTCGGTCTCAGGAGAACTTCTCTTTGACGGCAAGCTTTCTGCTATTTATGATAAAATTACAAAGAAAGCTAAGGATTCTCTGTTGTTCAAATCTGCTCCTAAGAAGTCGGATACAGCAGACACGAATAAGACAGGCACTTCTGGGTCTAATGCGCCCAAGAGAGGTTCCTATAGAGGTTCCGGTGCGTCCTCTTGGTCTTATTCGAGAGACCGTCAGGGTAGCGACTCTCGTTCGGGACGTCCTTCAGGCCGGGACAATCGGTCGGACGCCCCGAGGTCGACGGGGCGAGGTGCGGGCTGTGGAGGACGTGGTTTCTCCTACCGCAGGCCTCGCAGGTCCAGGAGGTGATGGCTTAAACCTCTATCGCGTACCGGTTGGCGGAAGGTTGTCGAGCTTTTCACAAGAATGGGCGTCGATTACGGACGACCCTTGGGTGAGAGGAGTGACTTCGGAAGGTCTAAAGATATCCTTCAAACGAAAGCCTCCATTAACTCGAAGTCCAAAGTGGACTCATCTTCCGTCAAATCTGCAGAAAAGAGACGCTCTGTTATCAGAGGTGCAGTCTCTTTTAATGAAGAACGCGGTAGAGGTCGTAGAAAACCAGGAATCTCCGGGATTCTACAGCCATCTGTTTCTGGTTCCGAAACCAGACAGCTCGTTCCGTTCAGTCATAGATTTGAGCTGGATAAACAAGCTGATCGTCGCTCCGAAGTTTTATATGGAGACGATTCGATCGGTCAGAGCGAGTATTCGGGTGAACGATTATGCAACGAGCATAGATCTCAAAGATGCGTACTTTCACGTCATGGTACATCCGACATTCCGAAAGTACCTACGCTTCGCAGTCCTAGGAGTGGTGTATCAATTCCGGGCGATGTGCTTCGGATTGAATCTAGCACCCTGGGCTTTCACTCTGGTAATGAACTCGGTAATGATCTATTTCCGAGCTCATTCGTCTGCGGTAACGTCGACCTACCTGGACGACATTCTTCAGAGGTACGGCAACGAGTTAACGCTTCAGAACGATGTTCAGAATCTTCTTCTATTGCTCCGACGTCTCGGTTTTATAGTAAACGAGGAGAAGTCGGATCTGGTGCCGTCCAAGTCATTCACTCATCTGGGAATGAGCTTCGAGACGTACAACAATCTCGTTTGTCTGCCGTTAACCAGAGCGAAATTAGTCAGTTGTTACGCTCGCTATTGTCTGCACGCAGACAAAGTCACGGCGAGAGAATTTATGAGACTGATAGGTCTGTGCGGAGCCGCCGCGGATCTCATTCCGATGGGGCGGTTACGCACACGTCCTCTTCAAATTTTCTTGACTCAGAATTGGAGTGTGAAAATTCATTCGCTCGATGTAGACGTTCTCTTGTCAGATCAAGTGAAACAAGAGATTCAGACTTGGGCAAACATTCAGTGGTTAATTCAGGGAGTTCCGCTGCAGTTGCCGGATCCGAGTTTTATCATTATGACTGATGCCAGTCAAACAGGTTGGGGTGCATCATTAATCCCAACGGATTCGAGATGCCAGGGTCTTTGGGATCCGCAATTCCTGTGCAAGCACATAAACATCAAGGAAATGATGTCAATTTGGCTTGCGTTACGTCACTGGATGGACATTATTCACAATGCTCATGTCCAAATCCTATCCGACAATACGACAGTAGTGGCGTATATACGGAATCAGGGAGGCACTTATTCAGTTCCGTTGTTCAATCTAACGGAAAGAATCCTTCTGTTTGCGCTAGAACATCACGTTCTTCTTTCGGTCCGTCACATACCGGGTCGTCTGAATGTGCTAGCAGACTCCTTTTCACGAAAGGGTCGCTTGTTGCCGTCGGAGTGGACTCTCAACAAACAAGTATTCAATCAGATTTGCTACCAATGGGAACGGCCAATGATAGACTTATTTGCGACACATCTCAACAATCAGTTGCAGACGTATGTGTCTCCGTGTCCGGATCCAAGAGCATTTGCAGTAGACGCTCTGTCGATCCCTTGGGACGGAATGATAGGATATGCGTGTCCTCCAGGGCCGTTAATTCAACAAGTATTGCTAAAGATAAAACAATCTCAATGCAAGATTCTGTTGGTAGCATCTCTGTCGCCACAGAGACCGTGGATAAATCTACTCAGGTGTCTGTTGTGGGACCTACCGCGAAAGCTTCCTCCACGGGAGGATCTTCTTTTGCAGGGGAAATCGCGCCAACTCCATCACAACCCGCAAGGTCTCAACCTTCACGTTTTTCCGTTGTGCGGTCCTTCTTGCATGGCAAACACTTTACAGGACGAGCAGTGGACGCGATTTCTAACTGTAGGAGGACCTCCTCTTCGCTAAACTATGCGGCTAAGTGGAAGGTTTTTCGTCGTTGGTGTAGGGATCATTCTGTAGATATATTCGATCCCTCTATACCAGACATTGCAAACTTTCTAGTATACTTGTTTGACGAAATCAAACTGCAGCCTGTTACTATAAAGGGTTATAGATCTATGTTATCTGATACCTATGCACATCATGATAGTTTACAAATTGGATCTAATGTCTCTTTATCTAAGTTGGTTAGAAACTTTTCGATAAATAGACCCAGAACTCTTAGATTAATTCCTAAGTGGAATTTAGCTTGGGTTCTTCTTAAATTGAAGGAAAAGCCATTTGAACCTCTTGGGACTGTAGATTTCAAATTCTTATCTTATAAGACAGCTTTTCTCTTAGCTTTCTCTTCTGCTAGAAGAGTCAGTGAGCTTCATGCACTGTCGGTGGATGATTCTCATTATCGTAGTGTTGGGAACACTATCACCTTCACTACTAATGTGGGTTTTTTAGCTAAGAATCAGGCTCCTAATAAATATCCGGAGCCTATTGTTATTAAGGCTCTTCCGTCTTCAGACGGGCATAGGCCTTTACTCTGTCCTGTTAGAGCGTTACGTATCTATAAACAGAGATCTCAGTTTATCAGAAAGGGACGGAAACGTTTCTTTCTGTCTTTGATGCCTAATAGAAAGGACATTTCGGTCCATTCTATTGCTAGATGGATTCAATTAACTATCCATACTGCTTATGAAGATTTATCTTCTTCTCAGCAGTCTGTGCTTAAGATTTCTGCTCATGAAGTAAGAGCTCTTTCTACTTCCTGGGCTTATGCTAATAGTGTTGCTATTACAGATTTAATGAAGGCTGCTTATTGGTCTCAGCCATCCACATTTACGAATTTTTATCTCAGAAATATTGAGTCCATTTCTGGAGACCTGCATTGTTTAGGTCCGTTATCTGTTGCTCAGAATGTCGTCCACTAAACAGTTGCAACTATAGTTATGCAGGCTTTCTGTTCCGGCAGTGACTCCGTCCGGCTGCCCTCTTCACTCTGGGCTATTTGACCCAGGGCAAGGGGAAGGGGGGGGGGGGTGGCGGGTGTTCCCTTAGGTCACCTGCTTTATAGTGAAAAGCAAGGGAATGCCTCCTCCAAGTCAGTATTTCTGAGTCGCTTCCGGGATGGTTTTAAAGTGTAATATTAATGTTAAAATTCATTCATGTCTTATTTTTAAAGTGTAGCTCGGTGTGAAGCATTTGTATATGTCAAGTGTCAAACGGGCTTTAATATACAATACTCGGACACTTTTAAATGACTATAAAGAGTCTCAATTCTCTGGACTACTTTATTTATTGGCTTGCTTTAAAAATAATTAGTATAAGGGATATACTGGATGTTAATAGAGAACATGAATGTTATTGTGCTCAATTATTAAGGGTAGTGTATCTTTCTAATTTAATATTAAATAAGAAAGATACATGTAAAGCCTAATACTCCTTTTCTCCTTAAGGGGTTACCTCTTTACTATATAGTTGAGCTTATTGGATTTTCCTCTATGTCCTAGGCCCTCCAGCCTGTTTACTATTCAGCTAAGTCTGGGTCATTGGTACAGTATAAAAATGTTAAAAAATTTATAGTAATTTATATATTTTTTATACTTACCAATGACCCAGACGGGGATGGCCCTCCCTGGAGTTGGGAACTCTTGCCTCCCCGCTGAGTACATAGCGCTGACCAGGCACTGCCAGTAAGAATGATAATTGGCGCCAATTTCGGGACGTCTGCGTCACTGCGCATGCGCAGTGGAGGCGTAGTATGGAGGTCCTTTAGGACATGATTTCTTTTTGTTTTGGATGCAAATTTTGGGGATTGGGGGGCAAAATTTGTGTTTGGCCCTGGTTTTGTTAGAGTTAGCACCAGCTAAGTCTGGGTCATTGGTAAGTATAAAAAATATATAAATTACTATAAATTTTTTAACTTTTTTAGCCGTAAGTTCTTATCTTCCTCTTCACCCATTCCCATAGCAACCATTTGAAAAAATAAATAAATAGGTTTTATTTACAACCTCACCCATCCATAACAAAGTCCAGACAATGGTTGTAAAGGTTGTATGAATATCTACAGGACATTGACAAGGTAATGAGTGTGTGTGTGTGTGGGGGGGGGGGGGGGGTATCCAAGGCTTTATCTCTTCCCCCCCCCTTCTCCACACACCTATGTCAAATATAATATAGAAAACTTGGAAGAAAAAAAAAATCTTCCAACCTTATATTGTTAAAACCCACGATGATAAAAGAAGTAAAAACAGAGTCATTTTATTACTTGGAAATTTAGAAAATGAAAATTTTAGATTTTGACAGTGGGTGGGTGTTTGGTGAAGATGTCCAGGCCTGGGTATCTCGCACCCCCCCCCCCCCCCCCCCCCCCACATTGTCAAAATATATCACAGTCATGAAAAAAGGAAGATATATATTTATTTTAATGAGATACTATTAAAGCTTATCTACTGAATTGGAATTAGCCAACTTTACAATCTTTGATGATGGGAGAAGATGTCCGGGCCTGGATATCTTCCCCCTCATCTTGTCAAAATATTTATCACTGTGAAAACAAACTGTGGAATGCTATAATGGTATTTGTACACTAATGAATTAGAAACACCCTATCTTAGAACCTCTGTAACTTTTGTTTTGAGATTTTGACAGGGTGAGGAGGAAGATGAATTGTTTCGAAAATTCATTCAAAATATTTTTTTCCCTAACTTATTCCACATTTTGTTATGTAATCCCGAGTAATTTTATGCAAGGATTTAGCTGTTTAATATCAAATATTGTGAAATAATAGTAAAAGAAACAAAATTAATAAATTAAAAATTTAGGTGGGGTGTGGTGGGGGGGTGTGGACATCCCATTAACTGAATAGCCACTTTGCCAGTGAAGATTTTTCAGTTAACAGGAGCATTCAATTAGCAGGGATTTGGTCACTTTGCTGTATTGTAGAGATAAACTGAACATTAATTCTATTATATCTTGTTTGCCAGAGCTCATAGAGCTCTGTTCCCTGCCGGAACCCCAGGAAGTGAAGCAGGTCCTGTTCACTGCAGTAAACAGGCTCAGTTTTGCAGGTAAAATAGGACCCAGTCACCAATGCTTGGGAGGTGCAAACCCTCTCTAACTAAAATGAGCAACATGGCGTATTAATGATGACCCCCTGGTCTTGAGTTGATACTCATGTTGTGGTCATGATTAGCCATTGTGCAAAAATATGTGACTTAAACACCAATAAATAAATAAATAACGTAGAGCTCTGTTAAACAGGTGGAATATAATAAATATCAAGCCAGTAAAATTAAACAAGATATAATAGATTAAGTGACTGTATTAGCAGTACTGAGGCCAAAGGGGTCTATAAACATGGGGAATTTGGTGTCAGGGTAATTTCTCGACATATTACAAGATTTTATATTCAATTGACAAGAGTTCACTCTGCAACCTATATTCAATTAACAGGTCAGATTTGTAAATGGTTTTTGTGTTTGGTAATTATATTCAATTAACAGTGTTATTCAATTAGCACGGTAATGTGTCTTTGGGGTCACACTTCAGAATTTCCTCTGAGACAAGTTAAAACTTTGTGTGTCATGCCACAGGTTAGCCACATTGCTCTTTTTAGCAGTGTGCAAAATTTCAAAAATGACTCTGACTGACTGTTCATGTGGGCTGCAGATGGCTAACCAAATGCTCGGCCATGCAAAAATTCTTGGGAAACTGCTTTTTTATCATTAACGAGTATTCATATATTGCATGGAATTGAAATATATATAGCCTCTCAGGACAAAAGTCTAAAAATCTATCAAGACACAAGAAAGGCTGCTTAACTGGCAGAGTGCTAGAAGCCCATATTTGGGCTTTATTCTGAACTGCAGGTACCTAAAGATAAAGGCTTCATATTCTGTGGATGTTCTTAATATTATCTTGTACGTAAAATTACTTCATCTCCATCGATTTGCATTGTTACAATTTATGGGAGAGTGCCTATAGGCACTCTCCCATGAATTGTAACGAGACAAAAATGTGTGAACAAATCTTGAGGCTGAGAAAAAAATTTAGCACTCTACCAGTTAAGTGACTCAGACTTTGCCATACAAGATGCAACTTTCGGCTAACCAGTCATCCGTTCGTGTTCATTTAAATTTGCATAAACACCACACGAATGTTCTTGTTAAATTTTGCATGCTGCTTTAGCAAGGAAGAAGCAAATACTTTCTTTTCACCAAGACAAGTTGGGGTGTCTTTATAAACGCCAATCCAGTAATTTATGATTGTTGATGTTTTTCTTGAAAACATTTTCCCTTATACTGAGACTAAACAATAGCATGCTTCACTTCAAATAGTAGCAAGCAGTATACAGCACACCTCCCGTTTTCAAAACCAAAAGACTATTTCATCTTTGTCTCAAAAACATAGGTTATGACCCACTCATTGGAATGAGCTCGAGCTTGTTCCAAAGAGGGGTCATAACCTATATTTTTGAGACAAAAAATGAAAAAATAATGAAAATTAATTGGAGATTTTTGTGAATAGTGCTGGCCGGTTTTGGCCGTTACATTGGGTAAAGGGTTAAATTCCTTATTGCATTATGAGAAAATTTTCAGCTTGAAAGTTTGATATCTGTGTACAATGGGTTAATATTGACTACTAACTGTTGTAAATGATCTTGTCAACACAAAAACAGCAACTTGCTGAAAAGGCATGCAATTGTACCTGCAAGCCAGAAAATAAGCAGACTGTCATCTGCAAAATGAGATCCCCAGAGGGGGAATTCAGTGATGCTACCTTGGAAAGCAGGGTAGCATCACTAAATTTACCCTCTGTTAATCTCAATCTGAATCAGGGTCTCAAAACTAAACAGAAAGAGGTACCCAGAGGATAAATTGGCCCACTGTATGGGATAGCATCATCAAATTCACCCTCTGGGGACCTCATTCTGCAAATGTCAGACTGCTTATTTTCAACCCTGTGTACCTGTGCATCAAGGAGCATGTCACCTAGCCACATGCAAAATTTGATCATACATGTAGTTGAAAAATCATTTTCGCCAAAAATGAATACTTTTTTCATACCATGGTTTCTGTGTACATGCATATTCAATATTACCTGATGCAGAACAGACATTGAGATATGTGATAGATCCACCATGCTTGAAATCTGACCTGTGTTTAAGAATGCACCTGATTGGTTGTAACACTTCTTATTGATGTTATGATGCGAATGAAATTCTTCAACACAAGGCAGTTTCAAGCAAGAAAGTAAACCAAAGAAGATATTTTTCATTAACTAGTAGAGTGCTAAATTAATTTTCAAAGGTAATTTGTAACGTGAATATTTTTTCAAGGATACCATACTATGAGCAAAAGGAGCTTGAGTTTAGTAAGATTTGTTCGTAAACAATTGTTGTATTACAATTTATTGGCACTCTCCACTAAATTGTACTAAAATAATTTTGTTTGGACATTTTTTGTGTTTCAACTGCTGAACAAATGAAATGAAGTACTGAATACAGTGTAAAGCCATCAACGTGACTTTCAGCACTTTTCAGTAGAGCCCTGATAGTGTGTTCTAGCACTGAACCAGTTAATAAATATATCAGCTTCATTCACCGAATTCAGGTTTAGTGTTGTTACAAGCACAGAAAACAACTCCGGACAACTATGGGGTCGGAGGGGGGGGGTGGGGGGGGGGGGCAGGAATCAGTGACTGTTGTTCAAGATTTTCCTTTAATTCACTTATGTCTATAGCGTTTGTAAAACACTTGGAAAAATTTCAACTCGGTTCATTGATTCCTGTTCCATGCAGCCCCCCCCCCCCCCCACCCCCACCCTATCATGTTCTGTTTTACATGTAGTATCACATCCAAAAGATACCAGTTTTCTGGGCCTGATTTTCACAGTCAAGTGCATCTCTTCATTACAAAAAATTACTTACCCTTATTCCACTCTTCTGTTTCCAAAAGTAGTTGTGCTTTGATGAAACCCAGGTTAAAATGCATTTCATATCATTTGCCAAAGCTTTATTATTGTTTTGTTTGAAATTTCCTTGCAAAACTTCAGATGTCTGTTAAATAACCATTACTTGTGATTGGCAGTGTCTGTTCATGTGAAGTAAAATATTCTGTATATTGAGACAGTTTGTTGGGTGAAAAGTAGTGTTGAAACGACTAGGGTATTTCGTAGTCGACTAGTCGATCGCTATTAGTCGACTTCTAGTCGACTAGTCGGCACCTAATATAAGGTTAGAACGAGAGAGGCCGAATATCGTCCCCATTCCCAATCGAAAATAGTCACTTTTTTCCCCAATTTGCTCCCCAAAATTACCAATTCACTGTAGTTGGCAATTCATTTCTGTGTGACCAGTCGATTATTTTCAAGTGACAAGGACCGAATATTTGGCAGTGGGATTCACAGTGTGAATTGTTTCAGTGCAAAGGGTATTCACGTGTGTTGTTTTGAAACCGTTTTAACAATGTCATGGAGCGTCCTTGACCATGTTCTCCCAGATGTCGCTCTAAATTAGCTCCCTTGATGTGCAACAATGATAACTGAATGACTTGCAGTGACGTAAGTCAAAGTGACATAATGCATCACTACCAAGCATAACTGCTCACGAATGGTGCCTAAATTCCATTACCGATGGATTCCGTGCTTCTTAAAGCATGTTACCGATTTTTAGGTAATTGTTTCAATTCATGGTGTCTGCAAAGTGCATTTTTTCAAATTTAATTCTCATCTGTAATCGTCTGTCTGCAACTGCTCTTGACTCCGTCGGCGTTTGCTGTCAGCGGCCGACCACTGAGTTTAATCTACAGAATATATGTATCTGTGGAAAACGGCGAGTAGTCGACTAGGAAATTGCTAATCGATTATCGGCAGAACCCTAGTCGCCGTCGACTAGTCGACTAATCGATTCAACACTAGTGAAAAGTTATATAAAATATATTGATGGTGTCAGTTTTCTATTTTAAACTTCTATGTAATTGTAAGCTTATCATAGATATGTTGAGAAGGTCTGGTTATTTTGAAAGATTCAGTTTTAAAGAATTTTCTTTGTAGGAGTTCTGGAAAAAATGTGGAAATCTTGGGATACTTGGAGCTGCACCAGGTGAGAAGTTCATGCATACTCATTACTGTTATTTTATCTGTCTTATGCTCTTCAGAGCAAAGCAGCCAACTAATTTCTTGGTCAAATCGTTAGTGATCTGGTCAGAATTTCTGTCCATTATCTTTCCCAAAACACTTTAGAATCTCACCTGTCGAGGAAGAAATGCAAGAGCATTGAAGCTCAGAACTTATGTGCTCAATGCGATGTGTGCATACGATTACGCGTTGTGTACTAGCAAACAGACACATCTGGGAAAATCTGAATAGGTAGTCTAAAGCAGGTAGTAGTCATAACATTGTAGTAGAACAGGTCCAGGAATGTTAGGGTGAGAGTAACCAGAATAGATAGAAGTAGAGGATTTAGTGGAGAAATCCTTGCAAAATAATAGGCATTAGGTTGTTTGTGGTAATTCTAGGAAGTAACCGAGATTGATTTGGAGTGATTGTCAGGGTTATTTAGGTGATTAGATCTATTCCTATTCAATTGGACACAGGGAATGTGCAGCTCCTCCCGCACCTGCGGTGGGTGTGGAACGCTGTCATTTCGGGGCCTCCCGACTCGACCATGTCTGGTGAGAGTTATTCCCCATCCGTGGGGGATGTGCAGTTTTTAGCTCAACTTGACAAAGTCAAGCTGAGCTATTGCCATCACTTCTCGTCCGTCGGCGTACATACGTACGTTAGTACGTTAGTATGTTAGTACGTTAGTACGTACATCCACAATTTCCTTTGGCACACCTCACAGGTTGCATTTATGATCAGATTACTTTGAAACTTCTTATGCTTGTTTGGGGTGATCTCTAGATGGGAGCTATCGATTTTCTTCAATTTCCGTCAAAAAATGTTGCCGCGGCCAACGTTCTAAGAACTTAGTTTAGTCAGACCTCAATATTTCCCTTTGGCACACCCTACAGGGCACATTTATGATTTGATTGCTTTGAAACCTGATACGCTTATTTAGGGTAACCTCTAGATGGAAGCTATCGATTTTCTTCAATTTCCCGCAAAAAATGTTGCCACGGCCAACGTTCGTAGAACTTAGTTTAGTCAGACCTCAATATTTCCCTTTGGCACAGCCTACAGGGTACATTTACAATCAGATTGCTTTGAAACCTGGTATGCTTGTTTGGGGAGACATCTAGATGGGAGCTATCGATTTTCTTCAATTTCTGTCAAAAAATGTTGCCGCGGCCAACCTTCTTAGAACTAAGTTTAGTCAGAAGATTCAATATTTCCCTTTGGCACACCCTACAGGGTACATTTATGACCGGATTGCTTTGAAACTTGGCATGCTTGTTTGTGATGACCTCTAGATGGGAGCTATCGATTTTCTTCAATTTCTGTCAAAAAATGTTGCCGCGGCCAACGTTCTTAGAACTTAGTTTAGTCAAACCACAATATTTCCCTTTGGCACACCCTACAGGGCACATTTATGATTTGATTGCTTTGAAACCTGGTATGCTTATTTAGGGTGACCTCTAGATGGGAGCTATCGGTTTTCTTCAATTTCCGGCAAAAATTGTTGCCGCGGCCAACGTTCTTAGAACTTGGTTTAGTCAGAAGACTCGATATTTCCCTTTGGCACACCCTACAGGGCACATTTATGATTGGATTGCTTTGAAACCTGGCATGCTTGTTTGGGGAGGTCTCTAGATGGGAGCTATCGATTTTCTTCGGTTTCTGTCCAAAAATGTTGCCACTGGCAAAAAAACTGACATTGGTCCCAATGATCTTCAATTTTGCCATTTCATTTATAACTTACCAAGTTCAAGTTTGTCAAGTTGAGCTACAGTGTCATTGACACTTTCATTTTTTATTGTGGTGGATACTGCGGGAGCTGTTGGATTTCTGGTGAAGAGATGCCTGGTTCCGGGTCTATGCGCCCTCTCCATTCGACATCTGAGGCTGTCACTAGGGTTGTGACTCCTTTGGAGGCCAAGCTAGGTGGCTCTCTCCCCTTTTCTGCCAGTTCCAACAGCTCCTGTCGTATCTACTGCTACTGCTGTTCCATCGACAACGTCATCGGGCACCGTTTTTAGCTGGCCTCGGCTTATGCCTGCAAGGGTCTGCAGGGATGTCTGTAGTGTGGTTGTGGGGTATCGGCCTCAGCCTTCCCCGACTTCAACTCGGCGAAGTCGGAAGTGGCTGCCGACTGAACCCCCTGCTGTGTCCTCTCAGCCATTGAGCACAGCAGTTTTATACCTGCACTGGTCTGCAGCGGTGTCTGGTAGTGTAGGTGTGGGGTATCAGCCTCAGCCTTCCCTGACTTCAACTCGGCGAAGTTGGAAGTGGCTGCCGGCCGAACCCTCTATTGTGGTCTCTGCGCCGTCGAGTACCACAGTTTTGTCATTGGCGTTTCCGTCCACTCATTCTGGTCACACAGCTAGTTTTGCGGGACCAACGCCTTCTGTGCAGCCTGGACCTTCTGCCACACAGAGGTCCACGGCGACTCTCCTGAGTTCCCGCTATGTTGATCCTCGGGGTGTGTCGTACCCCTATACATGTCTGCCCTCAGATGTTTCGGCTGCTGCCCATCGCCCCGCTTCGGGTGTATTGGAGGATCGTGACCCTTCGCTGGTTAAGAGGGTCAGGTGTGAAGCCACTTTCCTGGTTCGTCCCCATGTTGAACCGGGCGGTACGGGCAGTGAGTTTAGGGAGGCCCTCTCCTTACTCACTCAGGTTCTGTCCAAGAGCCTTCCCGTTGCTTCCAGCAAGGCAGCGAGTGGTTTCCAGGCGGGCCCTATGGCTCTGCCTCCCAGGATTGGAAACAGGCCGCTTTCTGATCCTCCTGGTGTGCCTACACCATGGGAGGCGTCGGCTGGTTTGCCCATGATGGGCTATGTGTCTTCCGACTCCGGGGAGGAGTCAGACATCTGACTTGGGGGCAGCTCTTGACTTTGTGTTTGGGTTCCTTCCGGATCTCAAACCATCAAACCAGCCGACAGTGTCAGCCAGGCCGTGATCATCGGTCGCGCGCCTACAGCCTGTGGAGCAACCTGCTTCTGGGCGTCTTTGACCGTGCCAGTCAGTACAGGTGGTTGAAGCATTTTCAGCCTTGGACTCGAAGCTGAGTTCCAAGACTATGAAGGCTCCGTTCTTCACCAGGGTTGACACCTTTTTGCCCCCGGTGCATTATCATTACTACGATTTCGCCAATCCGTCAGTCTGCCAGACTTTGACGGTTTTGGATCAGGACTCCAATTCCCTCGGGCTTTCCAAGCCCAAGTCTGCCGTCATTCCTATGTTGACTCTGGAGTCCATGTTGGGCTTATCGAGAGAAATGCTTGGTATGTTTTCTCTCTCCGATCACGTCGTCTCTGCCTTAGCTGCCTATCTGCCTCCATATAGGCTTGACGATGTACAGGCTCCTTTGTGTGTGCTGTCCAAGGCGCTCATGCATCTTACTCACACGCATGCCTGTAACACGGCTATTTTGGAACTAGTTCGAAGGGACTCTGTGCTGGACACAGGCCGATCCTTTCCTGAGGGGCAGCGTGCTGCTCTTCGATCTGCTTCTTTGGCAGGTCCACTACTGTTCCATGGGTTCCGTGTCGATGGTCCGGATTGACGTCCTACGTCATTCCAAAGATCAGAGATGCTTCGTCAGCTTGATCAGCCTTCTAGGGGAGGCAGGGACCGTTCAAAGCCTAACAAGTACCCTTCTGCTTCCTCTGTGAAGCAAAGGGCTGATCCTTCTGCCACCACTTCTACTTCTTACTCGTCGGTAGGCTAGAGGGAAGTCTCAGGATTCTTCATTCAGTAGAGGAGGTGGTTTCTCCTCTCGCGGGCCTCGTCGGGGCTCGAACTGAAGGTCCTCACCTCGATTCGTCCCAGGTTGGAGGAAGGATAGCAGAGTTCACAGACTGTTGGGCCACCATCACATCCGATCCTTGGGTGTTAAAAGTTGTTTGGTCCGGGCTGCGAATATCCTTCCGAAGGCACCCCACTCTGTCCAGAGTGCCTCTTCCAACCACAGTTCCTTCAGACGTTTTACGTCGGGAACTTTTGTCCATGGAGATGGACAATCTCCTGGCCAAGGGGGCGATCGAGTTCGTCAAGAACATTCAGTCAGTGGGGTTTTATTCCCGCCTGTTCTTGGTGCCGAAGAAGGACGGCCGACTCCGACCGGTTATCGATCTGAGTATCCTGAACCAGTCTATCATTGCTCCCAAGTTCAGCATGGAGACTTTCAGGTCAGTCCGCCGTTCCATTCACCAGGGAGATTTCGCTTCCAGCATCGACCTGCGAGGCACTTACTTTCACGTTCTGATTCATCGGGTGTTGCGGAAGTATCTCAGGTTCGCTTTTCTGGGGCGAGTTTACCAGTTGAAGGCCATGCCTTTCGGCCTCAACCTGGCTCCTTGGGCCTTCATCCGACTGATGTCGCATGTGATAGCCTTCCATCGCACACAGTCCATGGTGACTACTTCGGCATATCTAGGTGATATCCTCCAGAGGCATTCCAGTGCTGCCTTACTGGAGTTGGATGTCGACACTCTGTTGAGCTTGCTCACGTCGCTAGGATTCAGAGTCAACGAGGAGAAGTCGGATCTGGTCCCTTCTCAGTCATTTTTTTCATCTGGGGATGGCCTTCCGCACTCAGTTCATTACGGTGGCGGTTCCCCAGGCCAGGGCTGTGATTCTCTCAGCTTTTGCTCTGACTCTGTCCCAGTCCACATCCGCGACAGCACGGGGTATTCTCCGGCTGCTTTCTGCTCAGTCGTTGGAGACCGAATGTCGATTCTCTGGATCTGGTGCTTCAGTTACCAGAATCTCTTCATCCTCACCTTCTCCACTGGATGAATGTTCAGTGGATCACGCAGGGTGTCCCGTTGGACTTACCCACGCCCAATCGCGTTCTGATGGCAGATGCCAGCGATCTTGGATGGAGTGCGGCATTGGATCCTCTAGGTCTTTCACTTTACGGGATGTGGGACCAGGATCGGGCATCTCTACACATCAACCAGAAGGAGCTTCTTGCTCTTCTTCTGAGTTTCAGGCAGTGGATCCCTCACCTGTCGAATCATCAGGTCCTTCTGTTGTCCGACAATTCGACAGTGGTTGCTTTCTTTCGGAACCAGGGCGGCACGCACTCGCTTCCAATGTACGAATTGGCTCGGGATCTTCTACTGCTCGCTCAGGTTGTCAACACCTGGGTGGTTGTTCGTCACATTCCCGGTCGTCTGAACGTCCTAGCTGATTCCCTGTCCCGACAGGGCAGGTTCTTTTCCACCGAGTGGATGCTCCACATGGCGGTGTTCCATCAATCTCTTTGCAACTCGTTGGAACCATCAGGTGGACACTTTCGTGTCCCCGTGTCCTGATGCTCTGGCTTTCGCCCTGGACGCTCTGGCCCTCCTTTGGGATGGTCTTGTCGGCTACGCCTTCCTGCCGGTTGCGATTCCGCCTCAGGTTCTAGCCCAGATATGAACCTGCAGTCGTCGATTCCTTTCGATCACACCCGTCACCTCGGGTGTGGATCAATCTGCTCTGCTCTCTGTTAGCGGCGGTTCCGGCATGTCTCCCTCTATGTCGCGACTTTCTTTGCCAAAGTTGCCTGAGGAGGTTTCAGTTGACCCGACTTTTATCGGGTCCTGTCTCTTCCGTAGTGGTTTTCAGAGATAAGCAGTGGAGTTGCTTTTCTTCTTCAAGGAGGCACTCAATCCACTGGTTTAGCCTCTGGCTCAGTCGAACGTTCTTCTGTCGATGGTGTGCGATCACTCTGTTGCTTCTGTCACTTCTTCGATCACATCGATTGCGGAGTTTCTGGTATATGTTTGTTTCTGGGGGTCTCCAGCAATGGGTACATGTCCATGCGTCGGAGACCTTTTTCATATGTGGTACCGCATTGTTTCGACACTCATCCTTGCCTCTCCAAGCTTGTTCAGCTCTTTTCCTTGAAAAGGCCTAGCACTTTGCAGTTTACTCCAAGATGGACACTTTCTTGGGCGCTGCTCTGCTTGTGGGAGGGGGGGGGGGGGTGTTCGCACCTTTATGCTGGATGGATCTGCGTTTTCTCACATGCCAGATCTCTCCTGCATCCATTTCTCGATGGATTTGTCTTGCTATTCGTGCAGCTTCCACTCGTCTAGCTACTGGTGATTGTATTACCAATTGTTTTTTCTGCCACGAAGTGCGTGCATTGTCTTCCTCTCGGGGCTTTTACTAACTCCGTCATGTTGTCGGATGTTATACTGGCAGCTACTGGAGAAATGCTACCTTCTCCATTTTTCTGCGACAGTTGCAGGAGCCGACAGAGGACCTTTGTCCTACAGGCCCTCTTTCTTCAGTTCAGGCTGTTGTCTATCCCAGCCATTCAGCATTTTACAGGGTCAGTTCCAGCTCCGTGCTGTTACTGTCCTTTCTGTCTGTGTGTCACACTTCACCATACGCCTCATCTTTCATTGTCTTTTACTAATGTTTGTGATGCTGTGGTTTGATAGGCCTAGGGATCTCTTCCTCTGTGCACGGTTCCAGTGCAATTGAGTTATGTGTGGGTTGGTTATGTGATTCCCTCCATCCTATTGTCTATTCAGCCTGTAGTAAACAATTGTAAGGTAGGTTGATAAGAAATATAAATTTTATAGTAAATTTCCTTTCTTATTATACCTACCGCAATTGTTTACATGGAGGCCCTCCCATCTTCTTATTCGGGTAAGAATCCTTCCTCCCCACTGATCACATACCTCCCATGTTGGCAGACTCAGAAGAATGGTTTGATGACTGCTTGCGCACTGGTTAACGGAAGCCGTGGAATTGTACTAAGAGAAGAGCGTCCCTTACTGGGTGTGTGCCGATGGCGCTCGACCCAGTTTTGGCTTTGTATTTTATCCGAGTTAGGTTCTTCCACTGTAGTGCAAGCCTGTAGTAAAACAATTGCGGTAGGTATAATAAGAAAGGAAATTTACTATAAAATTTATATTTTCTTAAATGCAGTATGAATAGTAGCATTTCTTATACTTGGTTCCAGGTCATTCCAAAGCCTAGGATAGTTGAAACAAGGGAGGTAATCTAAGGATATTGTTTTTGTTCTGCAGATGCGAATCTAACAACATACGCTGTGAACACACACTGACACCATGTATCACTATGTTGATGATGCCACAAAATGGCTGCTCACACAGGCTACAATGCCAACCAAACATGACATAGCAGGGTCACATGACTACGATGTCACTTCTGGGGTCCAAGCAAAAAGGAATGATCCATCCCTTTCCTACTACATGTACTTATGAGAATTATGAATTTTTCAACTTACTAACCCAAAACAAGCTGGTTCAGCACTAGTTGAGGCATTTGTGCCGTAAACATGCATGTACTGTATGCATTATGACACTACATTCTCATATTCTCAGGCTGGCAGTTGGGATTAAGTGTCTTGCCCAATAACTCAACAAAGATGACGCAGGTTGGAATTGTACATATAACCTCTCAGTCTGAAAACCAGTGCTTTAACCAGTGAGACATCTTAGGCTATTAAAAAAAAAATTCTTGTTTCTCAGGCACCTCCTTCATCATAGAAAATCTGCCTCATCACCATTTTTTCACCTGGAAATCTCTTCTATGACACTATTTTGCACTTGTAGGACAAATATTTAACCAACTATAGTTGGTTAAATTTTCAGCTACCATATGGGAAATTTTCATTTCTGAAAACATTGGTTTGCCACAAAATAGTGTGAGCAGTTAAATTTCTGATTCTAACTATTGTCAGAACTGTTTTGTGATTAAATGGAAAAAAAAGAAGCCTCCCTCCCTTATCATAAAATTGAGGAAACATTGCCCAAGAAACAAGAAATCTTTTTTGTTGGCCTTATTCTCATTTGATTTTATCAGGGAAGGGTGTCATACTCCCTTAGTTCAATAACATTAAACTCAGACTTCGTCAAACTAATTTATATTTGTGTTTTTAGCTCAACTTGACATCAAGTATGAGCTACTGGGATGGGTTGTGATCTGTCGTCCGTACATATGTCTGTCTGACCACAATTCCTTTAGCACACCCTACAGGCCACAGCTCTCTCCCTATCAGTTCCAAATTTCATATGTGGCTTTGGGGCAATGTCTAGATGGGAGATATCAATTTTTTTTTTATTTTTGTTGAAAAACATGGCTGCCAGTGGTTATCTTGGATTTGGATATAAATTGTCCAACAAGGTCGCAGCTCTCACCAGATCAGTCTCAAATTTCGTATGTAGTTTTGGGCCAATGTCTAAATGGGAGCTATCAAATTTTTCCGAATTTTTTTAAAAAACATGGCCGCCAGCAGCCATCTTATATTTGGCCTATAAATTGTCAACAATTCCATCAGCACACCCTACATGCCGCATCTCTCACTCAATCGTATTCAGATTTCATATGTAACTGGTGTGATTTCTAGATGGGAATTTTTCTGATTTTTGTTGAAAAACATGGCTGCCAGCAGCCATCTTGGATTTCGATATAAATTGTCCAACGCAATTGTCAACAATTCCTTTAGCACACCCTACATTGCGCGGCTCTCCCCAGATCAGTCCCAAATTTCATATGTGGCTTTGGGGTAATGTCTGGATGGGAGCTTTCACATTTTTCCATATTTCATTAAAAAACATGGCCGCCAGTGGCCATCTTAGATTTGGCAAATGAATTGT
The DNA here is from genome assembly GCA_031216915.1 of Pictodentalium vernedei. NCBI lineage: Eukaryota > Metazoa > Mollusca > Scaphopoda > Dentaliida > Dentaliidae > Pictodentalium > Pictodentalium vernedei. The sequence goes on along the minus strand of CM062297.1, from coordinate 486,630,687 downwards.
CTACAGTTCTATTAGGAGGCTGCATCTCTCACCTGATCTTTTTCAGATTTCATATGTAGCTTTGGTTTGATGTCCATATAGGAGTTATCAAAGTTTTCTAAATTCTGTTGAAAAAGATAGCCTCCACCGGCCATCTTGGATTTGACATATAAATTGTCAACAATTCCATTAGTATACCCAACAGGCCCCATCCCTCGTCAGATTTTTTTCAGATTTCATTTATAGCTTTGGTGTGATGTCTTTTCTGCAGAAACTTGAGTGAGTGATGTGACATTACTGGATCTTTCTATTTAGTTCAGTCAGTTCTTGGACAAGTGGGGAGCGCGGCGGCTCAGTTGGTAGAGGTGCAGGCTGTAAGCCGAGAGGTCCTTGGTTCGAATCCCACCTGCGGCAAGCACGTTGTGTCCTTGGGAAAGACACTTCATCTCCATTGCCCGCGTGGGGGCACGATGACGCCGTGTACTAATGCGTACTGCACGTCGATGGTATGCATGTCTTCAACCAATCTAACCCTGCCTGTGCTGCAGTGCGGAGTTACGATGTTGGGGAGCTGGCAGCTGCTCGTCGTTGCTCGGTGGTTCTCTCCGGGTACTCCGGCTTCCTCCACCCGTAAAACTGTCACGGTCATGATTAGCCATTGTGCATAAATATGTGACCTTAAACATCAGTAAATAAATAAATAAATAATAAATCTTGGACAAGTTGAGCTGCAGTGTCATGGACACTTTCATTCTAGATGTTTGGTGTCGTCAGATTTTCATATTATCAATCATTCAGATACTCATAACAGACTTTGCTAGGGTAGGTTCACTTTACACTTGTAAATCTTATTGTAAGTACTGTTTTCAGTCTATATTAACTTATTGAAGTAGGTACAATGTCTCAATTGAAGTGAAGAAAATCTGAAATTTTGAATTTTGTAAACAAAATTTTCAAAAATGAAGCAGAAACTTAAAACCTGTTAATGGAAACCCGGAAGTGTGTAAATTAAAAGTTGTTAAAAATGAAAATAAGATTTGGACCTGTATACAGAATGAAATTCTACCACCCCAATAACATTCTAATGTGGTGATGCCCTCCATTCATTTGTGAATTGTGGAATATATATTTATACACATACAGTTATCACAAACGAAATTGGAGCGTTTAATGTATTTAGTTCACTGCATTCTTTTTAGCTCACCTGACTGAAAGTCAGTGTGAGCTTTTGCCATCACTTGGCGTCCGTCGTCTGTCATCCGTTAACTTTTGCGACTCGGTCTTCTCCTTCAAAACCACTAGCCCAAACCCAAACAAATTTTTACATACAATATTTTGGGGGTATCCTCTTTCCAGTTTGTTAAAATGAACTCAGTACCCCCACAGGGGTGGGGGTGGTGCCCCAAAAGCATCAATTTCTCCTGAAATCTTCTTTTGAAACAACCAGTCAGAATGCAGTGATATTTGCTATGAAAGCTCCTTTGGTACTCAAGATTGAAGTTTGTTCAAAATTTCTATTTTCTGAACCGAGAGGCCGATTTGAACCAAATTTGCTATGAGGTATTATTGGGTCCTAAGTACTTGATTCATGCAAAAAAATTTTTCCCACCTCCCCGTGGGAACCTCAGGAGCTAAAAATAGGAAAAAATTCAAATGCCCATATCTCCAAAACTGCACGGCACTGAAACTTTTTATTTGGTGTGAAGCTTCCTTAGGACCAACAGAAAGGAATGGTGAAAAAAGATCGCTATCGGTTTTGTCCTAAGGTACAGTTTCGGGACTTTGAAAAATGCTGAGTCAGCATTATTTAACGCTGAAGGTAATGGGAAATATATAAAATAATCTTTTTCTCCCCAGCCACTGCTCCAAAAGCTTTCATATTTCACATATAACATCTATGGAAGATTAATTCACATGGTTGTTGAAATTTAACCCCTGGGTCCATATTTGGGCACTCTACAGGAGCCCAAATGTTCAAATTAGTGCAATATGAGGGATATTCTTTAAAAATCTTCTTCTCCAGATCCAACAGTCAGAATCTTTTGATATTTGGTATAGAGCATCCTTAGGGAAGGGGGATTCAGGTTTGTTCAAGCCAAGTCCCTAGGTTAATATTTGGTCTCCCTATGGGAGCCCAAATTGTAACTTTGTTCAATATGAGGAATATTCTTTAAAAATCTCTTTCTTCAGATCCAGCACTCAGAATCTTTTGATATTTGGTGTATATTATCCTTAGGGAGGTGTGATTCAAGTTTGTTCAGGGGGCATTTTTTTGTGCCCAGTGGGAACCCCAGGAGCAAAAAATAGAAACAAATTCAAATACCCATAGCCTTCCCATTCCCCATTTATTCTCAAATCACAGAACACTAAACAATTATATTTAATGTCCCAAATTATTAGGGTTAACACAAATTGTAACTTTGTTCAATATGAGGAATATTCTTTAAAAATCTCTTTGTTCAGGTCCAGCAGTCAGAATCTTTTGATATTTGGTGTATATCATTCTTAGGGAGGTGTGATTCAAGTTTGTTCAGGGAGCATTTTGATACCCCCACTTTCGAAGAAAATAGGGGTATACTGGATTACATGCGTCTGTCTGTCCGTCCGTCTGTCCGTCCGTGTGTGAGTCCGTCCGAAAGTATTCATAACTTAAGTAAATTATTATTTTTTATAATATTTGTTGGTCATAGGTTATTTTTTTTTTTTTATTATTTGTTCACTTAGATATTGTGTCCGTCCGAGCCAAATTTTGTCTGTTCAGCCTGTATCTCGGGTATCGAATGTTCTATTGCAATGAAATTTGCCATGAACACTGCTTATGGTATAGGCTTTTAAAAAAGGATTCAACGGTATTTCTCACATTCTCCTTTTTAGAGTTATCTCCCTTTTTTGACTTAGAAATTGTAGGAAATAGACATTATTTGTATGTTCAGCCTGTATCTCAGGTATGGGTTATCAGATTTTGGTGAAATATGGCATGCAGTTTGCCTATGACAAAGGCTTCTGCCTCATTACATAAAACTTCCAAACTCCAAACAATTTACCATACCTTTTGACTTAGAACTTGTTGGAAATTGTTGAAAACTTTTGAAGAGAATGGGAGGGGTGGGGGGCATACTGGATTGGGGTTATCAGATTTCAGTGAAATATGGCATGCAGTTTGCCTATGACAAAGGCTTCTGCTTCATTGCATAGAACTTCCAAACACCAAACAATTTACCATACCTTTTGACTTAGAATTGTTGAAAACTTTCGAAGAAAATAGAAGGGGGGGGGGTATACTGAATTGCGTCCGTCCATCTGTGCATCTGTCCGTCAGTCCGTATGAGAATATTCATAAATGATATTTGTTGGTCATAGGTATGCCCACACTAGGCGGTACACCACGTGGGGGTATGCACCGGACAAAAGTCCAGCTCTTGTTTGTGCCCAGTGGGAACCCCAGGAGCAAAAAATAAAAACAAATTCAATACCCATAGCCTTCCCATTCCCCATTTATTCTCAAATCACAGAACACTAAAAAATTATATTTAGTATCCAAATTTATTAGGGTTAACATACACTTTTATTATTTGGGAACTCCGGGAAGTGCAGCATTGCTTGTTTACTGTGGTAAACAAGTTCCGTTACACTGGTAAAATAGGACCCAGTCCCCAATGCTTGGGGTGGAAGTCCTGTAAAATGGGCAACATGGGTATAAACGATTTACAAAACTTGACTTTATCTCCATGTTGTGGTCACGATTAGCGATTGTGCATAAATATGTGACCTTAAACACCAATAAGTAAGTACACTAAAAAATTTTTTTGTCTCTGTGGTTCTGATCCTTGATGCCTAAATACCTGCATTCCTTTTTTTACAACTCGTTAGCTCACCTGACTGAAAGTCAGGTTGAGCTTTTCTTATCACTCTTCGTCCGTCGTCCGCCGTCTGTCATCCGCCGTCCGTCGTCCTGCGTGAAGGTGGTGTTTGAGCCTCTTTCTCCTAAACCACTGGCCACATTTTAATTAAATTTCATGTAAGTAGTGGTTATGTAGGGGCATTTTGATTTTTATGCAAATTAGTTTTCGGCTCATATTGAGCAGAGGTGTGGGGAAAAAATGGCCAAATTTTTTGAAAATCTTCTATTGAACCACCAGTAGCAGAGACTTGATATGTGGTATACAGAGTCCTTTTGAGGTTTAGAATCAAATTTGTTCAAGAGAAGTTTGTCGGGCATTATTTGCCTTCGTTATGGGATGGGCAAAAATTTTGGCCACGCCTAAACTTTCTATTTTCAGAACCGTGAGGTCGATTTGAACCAAATTTGATATGAGATGATAATGGGTCATAAGTAGTTGATTGATGCAAAAAATTTTGTTCTCATTGCCCCGTGGGAACCTCGGGAGCTAAAAATAGGGAAAACCTTAAAACTGCCATATCTCCAAAACTACATGGCACAGAGAATTCTTATTTTGTATAATGCTTAATTTTATCTAGTAGAATGGAATGGTTAAAAAAAATCCCTATCGGTTTGGTCACAAGGTACTTTTTTCAGGACTTAGAAAAAGTGCTGAGTCCGCACTTTTTAACACTGTAGGCAATGGGAAAAACATTAAAAAATCTTCTTCTCCAGATCCAGCAGGCAGAATCTATTGACATTTGGTATGCAACATTATAGGCTGGATCTGATTCAAGTTTGTTCAAATCGGCCCCCTGGGTTCATATTTGGGCTCAGTATAGGAGCCTGATTTCGAACTTAGTGCATTTCAGGCAATTTTCTTAAAAAATCTTCTTCTCCAGATCCAGCAGACAGAATCTTTTGATATTTGGTACACAACATTGTGGGGTGGATCTGATTCAAGTTTGTTCAAATTGGCCCCCTGGATTCATATTTGGGCTCACTATAGAAGCCCGAATTTGAACTTAGTGCATTTCAGGCACATTTCTTAAAAAAAATCTTCTTCTCCAGATCCAGCAAGCAGAATCTTTTGATATTTGTTATGCAACATTGTGGGGTGGATCTGATTCAAGTTTGTTCAAATTGGCTCCCTGGGTTTATATTTGGACTCCGTATAGGAGCCCAAATTTGAACTTTTCAGGCAAATTTCTTTGAAAATCTTCTTCTCAAGATCCAGCAGGCAGAATCTTTTGATATTGGGTATGCACCATGCTTAGGGGGGTGAGATTCAAGTTTGTTCAAGCCATGTCCCTAGGTCCATATTTGGGCTCACTGTGGGAGCCCGAATGATAACTTAGTTCAAAATGAGGAATTTTCTTTAAAAATCTTCTTCTTCAGATCCAGCTGTCGGAATGTTTGGATATTTGGTATGCAGCATCCTTAGGAGGGTGAGATTCAAGTTTGTTCAAGCCATGCCCCTAGGTCCATATTTGGACTCACTGTAGGAGCTCGAATTGTAACTTAGTTCAAAATGAGGAATTTTCTTTAAAAATCATCTTCTTCAGATCCAGCAGTTGGAATGTTTTGATATTTGGTGTGCAGCATCCTTAGGGGTGGGGGGGGGGGGGGTGGGGGGTGATATTCAAGTTTGTTAAAGCCAAGTCCCTGGGTTCATATATGGGCTCCCTGTGGGATTCAATATGAGGAATATTCTTTAAAAATATTTTTTTTTTTTAGATCCACTGGTCAGAATCTTTATTGGTATAAGCTTTTCTTAGGAGGAGCAGATGCAATAGGGAATGAGAATGTGAATAAACAGGCAGAAAAACAGCTTAACTGTGGCCTTCTACTAGAAAGGGCTGCCTTCACCGACTCAACTAAAAGTTACATCAGGAATAAATACTGTTATAAAAACTAAATAATAAATAGGGAACGATTGGGGTCCCAATTACGAGAGTATGTTACTGCACTTACGAATGTAAAGATTCGTGCATTTCATACTCTCCCCCATAGCGACAAGCACACACACAGCACAATACCACACGGAGGGGGGGGGGGGGGAGGAGGGGGAGGGGGGGGGCTGGGTCTCAAGCACGAGAGTATGTTACTGCTCTTACGAATGTAAAGATTCGTGCATTCCATACTTTCCCCCACACACACAGCAGATACCACAAGGACAAGCAACGGAAGAGGTGCTACTTTTATCTTTACAGTTTACATATTCTAATGAAAACTAATTCTACCTTCTTCTTTTAAGCAGGTACACAGAAGATGTTTTTTTTTTACCAGCACCCCAATAACCGCTACAGACAGTCTTACCGTTATGGAAACAGTCAGCCCCACGGTTCCTGAACATCCTCCGCTCCATCCCTAAAAGTGGTCAACCACTTTAAGGGAGGCGAGCATTGGTCCTGCGTCCCGCCTCTGCCCCTTTTTGTAAGCGCATTGCGCATCTTTTTGTCCCAACCCAATAGGACTACAATGCAGGCCTGCCCCCGAACCAGGGAAGTTAGGGTCTTCTTCTTCTTGGTGGTCCCCGAAAGGGGTCGTTGTTGTTTTCCTCCAAAGAGTCCAACTACAACAGAGACAGCCTGAGGCAGATTATACTTGCCAGTGATGGCCATCACTCAAAATCATCCTCGAAGCGGCAGACTATACTTGCCCGAAAATCCAGATCAACTGCACTCTCGGGGAGAGGTAGTACCTTTGTGAGAGGACCCAACCTCCCACACTGGTCCTCACCTGAGGGTCCAACCGACATCAGTCAACGAGACCGCCTACTCACAACTGGAGACACCTGCCGAGTACCGGATCCTTTTCCTCCTTCAACACGCCTAGACATGTGACAGCCATCATATACAGCTACCGAGGGTCGAAAGGGGCTTGTCCCCCATACCGTCCCTGCACGCCTTCGGCGTGCGAAATCATCATTTCGGCAGATGCAACTTGTTGAAGTCAATTCTCTGGGTTGATATTTAGGCTACCATGTCAGGTGTGCGCCCTCAGGCCCCCTGGGGCCTCTTGTTTTCCTCAACCACAGATCAGAGTGCTTTGATATTTGATATGCAACCTCTTTTGGTACCCAAAATTCCAATTTGTCAACGAAAGTTTCTAGGTCAATATTTGAACTCACTACAGGAAGATCGAAATTTTGTGTCCCACACAAAATTTTTATTTCCCGAATTGAGAGGCCAATGTGAAAAACAATATTTTTATACTGTACCAATGACCCAGACTTAGCTGGTGCTAACTCTAACAAAACCAGGGCCAAACACAAATTTTGCCCCCCAATCCCCAAAATTTGCATCCAAAACCAAAAGAAATCATGTCCTATAGGACCTCCATACTTCGCCGCTACTGCGCATGCGCAGTGTCAAGGACGTCCCGAAATTGGCGCCAATTATCATTCTCTGTTTGGCCCTTCATCAGTCAACATCTCACTGATCTTTGTGCTTGTAAATCTCAGTTTAAAGGATGCCAGACACGTAATTTTTGGAGAAATGGTGATTCTAAGGAGGATATAGAAGGAGGAGAGGGAAAAGGAGTGACAAAAAATAATCAGGGCTGTACTTAAAATTTTTTATGAAATTATGTTAAGTTGCCTATTTTCGAGGCATGGGCCTCTTGTTGTCATTCTTGCTAAAATGTTGCACTGCTTATTCAGTGTTTCCTCTCCCCTGGCCTTCTAAGTCCCCCCTTGCAATTCTCCCATGCTTTTGGCATATTTTTGAGAAAGTTCATTTCTAAAATTCTCTTGGGAGAGTTGCTTGGTTACAGAATGTTTTCTGTTATTTTCCCCATAGTTTCGTTTTCACCCATGGGTGTATAAACGTGGTGTTCTGCATCTTCCATCTGATGTTCTGCAGATTCTCCCCTGGGAGTCTCTGTCTTGCATCAGATAGAGTGTAATTTTGATGACTGATTTCGGGCCAGTTTTTTCAGTGCCTGGAGTCATGTTTTCTGGTGTTTTACACTGTTTGTTTACATTGGCAACAGCCTTTTTTGAGGGGGGTTGTTTGCCTTTGGTGTAGTTTATCTCACTATAAGATACATTTCTATTATCCGTAAGTGTCTCATTAATTATTTAATTTAAATTTAAAATTTTTGACCACACTTAGCCATCGGATCCATCGGGGCTCAACGTTACTTTTCAGAAACTTGGGCTTCGCTGAAAAAATATTTTTTCAAAATTATTTTGTTTTGCAATTGTTTTTTCATTATTAATGGATCATGTTATTATGTATCTTTGTGTCAGGGGTTTGTGCGAGTAACTAGGACTTGTTGTTGACTTTTCACAATGAAAGGATATTGTTCAAATTGTAATGGGAAGAAATCTTCCTCTGACTTTCATGATCATTGTATTAATTGTAGTCAGTGTTCTCGCACTAATCCCTGTTCTATATGTCAATATTGGGATGACAAACATTGGAAACGTGTGTCACGGTATGTTGTTACTGGAGAAAGGGCTATGCCAGCTCTTTCTCCGCAAGGTCACTCTACTTTCTCAGTTTCTATTTCAGAGGAACAAGAACAGGGTGATGTTTCCATGTTATCTTCTGCAAGTGCGCTTCCGTCGTCACAAATGAATACAGAGCTAGCGGCAAAAGTGCTCATGGAGATTAAACAAATGTCGTCCGTTAGCTCGCCCAGTGTAGCGTCCATTCACCGAATGGTTCGGCATCCGGGTTCGTCCGATGCGGTCCAGGAGGAAATGTTGGGTGATGCGAGCACTATAAACATTCAATGTGCACACCCAGTGACGGCGGATAGTAGGCGAGATCGGAGGAAGCCTTTTAGTCCGGTTCCTAGCTCGTCCAGGTCCAGCCGGGCCACGAGCGAGAGAGGCCGCTCTCTCGTACAACAACATCTGGGACCAGTTGTTGTGGTACAAAATGTGTCGCATGCGGAGCATACATCCGTCGCTCGGGACGCTCCGTTGTATAGGCAGTCCGCGGAGACTGCTCAGGCTTCTTCTTCTCGTCAGCGCACACAACCGCACCTTGGCTGCGTGACCGCCGATATCTTACCAGCTTCGCCGATCAGGGATTCTTGGGCGACCAGGTCACACCATCCGGCAGCCAGGGACACGAGACCGATGGACTCCGGACGTTCGCATAGAAAAAGTATGCGGGAGCCATCTGATGCGGAGCTGCCCTCGGCGAAGCAGCGAAAGACTGCGCCTCCGCAGATCTCGACGCCGGACATACTTGTGCAGATAGCACAACTTATCGCAGCATCCCAGCAGCTGACAGAAACGGTGTCGGATCGGGAATTATCCGACGGCGCTGGGTCGGTACGCTCCGCCGAAGCATCGGGGGCGGACGACCGGGAGCATGAGGTCCGACCGGATGGTGAAAGGGATACGGATGATTTGGAGCTATCCCTTTCGGAACAACATAAAGCTGCCGTGGACTTCATCCGGCACTTTCTCCCTCAAGTTGTTCTGTCGGGCCAGACTGCTGCGGTTCCGGACAAGAGGATTATAGCGTCATTGGACTCTGAATTTTTTGAGCGGTTCAGGGATATCGCTCCCGAGTTTCCGTCGCAGTCCAATAATGTTGCAAGAACATTTGAATTATTGAACGACGCTATATTTAAACTTGCTTCCAGAACGGGGAAAGCAGGTTTCTTGTCCGCCAATACTCTCAACCTGCCTTTCATTAATGCAAGGAATAAATTCGACACGGCAGGACAGGGTATTCCGAGAGTTCCTCTGCGTATGGACGACGAGGCGGAAGACTTAGAGCTATCATTACCGTCGTCGACTTCTATTCCAACCGCGGTGTTGGAACCAGCTATTTCGTCTAACAGAGCCAATTTAGATGCCTTATCTTACGCAGATCACCTTACTAAGGCATTATCACTGCGCCTTCAAGGGAAAGAATTTCAGGATATACAATCCTCTTTAAGACCTCTTTCAAGGGCAGTAGCTTATTCCACGTGTAACTCCGCCCTTTCAGTGGCAAACCTGGAGTTGGTTAGACGTGACGCAGCCCTTGCTACATCCACACTCGTGGATACTAAGGTGAAGAACTCTCTCAGAGTCGCTTCGGTCTCCGGAGAACTTCTCTTTGACGGCAAGCTTTCTGCTATTTATGATAAAATTACAAAGAAAGCTTCGGATTCTCTGTTGTTCAAATCTGCTTCTAAGAAGTCGGATACGGCAGACAAGAATAAGACAGGCACTTCTGGGTCTAATGCGCCCAAGAGAGGTTCCTTTAGAGGTTCCGGTGCGTCCTCTTGGTCTTATTCGGGAGACCGTCAGGGTAGCGACTCTCGTTCGGGACGTCCTTCGGGCCGGGACAACCGGTCGGACGCCCCGAGGTCGACGGGACGAGGTGCGGGTCGTGGAGAACGTGGTTTCTCCTACCGCAGGCCTCGCAGGTCCAGGAGGTGATGGCTTAAACCTCTATCGCGTACCGGTTGGCGGAAGGTTGTCGAGCTTTTCACAAGAATGGGCGTCGATTACGGACGACCCTTGGGTGAGAGGAGTGACTTCGGAAGGTCTAAAGATATCCTTCAAACGAAAGCCTCCATTAACTCGAAGTCCAAAGTGGACTCAACTTCCGTCAAATCCGCAGAAAAGAGACGCTCTATTATCAGAGGTGCAGTCTCTTTTAATGAAGAACGTGGTAGAGGTCGTAGAAAACCAGGAGACTCCGGGATTCTACAGCCATCTGTTTCTGGTTCCGAAACCAGACGGCTCGTTCCGTCCAGTCATAGATTTGAGCTGGATAAACAAGCTGATCGTCGCTCCGAAGTTTTATATGGAGACGATTCGGTCGGTCAGACCGAGTATTCGGGTGAACGATTATGCAACAAGCATAGATCTCAAAGATGCGTACTTTCACGTCATGGTACATCCAACATTCAGAAAGTATCTACGCTTCGCAGTCCTAGGAGTGGTGTATCAATTCCGGGCGATGTGCTTCGGACTGAATCTAGCACCCTGGGCTTTCACTCGGGTAATGAACTCGGTAATGGTCTATTTCCGAGCTCATTCGTCTGCGGTAACGTCGGCCTACCTGGACGACATTCTTCAGAGGTACGGCAACGAGTTAGCGCTTCAGAACGATGTTCAGAATCTACTTCTATTGCTCCGACGTCTCGGTTTTATAGTAAACGAGGAGAAGTCAGATCTGGTGCCGTCCAAGTCATTCACACATCTGGGAATGAGCTTCGAGACGCACAACAATCTTGTTCGTCTGCCGTTAACCAGAGCGAAATTAGTCAGTTGTTACGCTAGCTATTGTCAGCACGCAGACAAAGTCACAGCGAGAAAATTTATGAGACTGATAGGTCTGTGCGGAGCCGCTGCGGATCTCATTCCGATGGGGCGGTTACGCACGCGTCCTCTCCAAATTTTCTTGACTCAGAATTGGAGTGTGAAAATTCATTCGCTCGACGTAGACGTTCTCTTGTCAGATCAAGTGAAACAAGAGATTCAGACTTGGGCAAACATTCAGTGGTTAACTCAAGGAGTTCCGCTGCAGTTGCCAGATCCGAGTTTTACCATTATGACGGATGCCAGTCAAACAGGTTGGGGTGCATCATTGATCCCAACGGATTCGAGATGCCAGGGTCTTTGGGATCCGCAATTCCTGGGTAAGCACATAAACATCAAGGAAATGATGTCAATTTGGCTTGCGTTACGTCATTGGATGGACATTATTCACAATGCTCATGTCCAAATCCTATCCGACAATACGACAGTAGTGGCGTATATACGGAATCAGGGAGGCACTCATTCAGTTCCGTTGTTCAATCTAACGGAAAGAATCCTTCTGTTTGCGCTAGAACATCAGGTTCTTCTTTCGGTCCGTCACATACCGGGTCGTCTGAATGTGCTAGCAGACTCCCTTTCACGAAAGGGTCACTTGTTGCCGTCGGAGTGGACTCTCAACAAACAAGTATTCAATCAGATTTGCTACCAATGGGAACGGCCAATGATAGACTTATTTGCGACACATCTCAACAATCAGTTGCAGACGTATGTGTCTCCGTGTCCGGATCCAAGAGCATTTGCAGTAGACGCTCTGTCGATCCCTTGGGACGGAATGATAGGATATGCGTATCCTCCAGCGCCGTTAATTCAGCAAGTATTGCTAAAGATAAAACAATCTCAATGCAAGATTCTGTTGGTAGCATCTCTGTCGCCACAGAGACCGTGGATAAATCTACTCAGGTGTCTGTTGTGGGACCTACCGCGAAAGCTTCCTCCACGGGAGGATCTTCTTTTGCAGGGGAAATCGCGTCAACTCCATCACAACCCGCAAGGTCTCAACCTTCACGTTTTTCCATTGTGGCATGGCAAGCACTTTACAGGACGAGCAGTGGACGTGATTTCTAACTGTAGGAGGACCTCCTCTTCACTAAACTATGCGGCTAAGTGGAAGATTTTTCGTCGTTGGTGTAGGGATCATTCTGTAGATATTTTCGATCCCTCTATACCAGACATTGCAAACTTTCTAGTATACTTGTTTGACGAAATCAAACTGCAGCCTGTTACTATTAAGGGTTATAGGTCTATGTTATCTGATACCTATGCACATCATGATAGTTTACAAATTGGATCTAATGTCTCTTTATCTAAGTTGGTTAGAAACTTCTCGATAAATAGACCCAGAACTCTTAGATTAATTCCTAAATGGAATTTAGCTTGGGTTCTTCTTAAATTGAAGGAAAAGCCATTTGAACCTCTTGGGACAGTAGATTTCAAATTCTTATCTTATAAGACAGCTTTTCTCTTAGCTTTCTCTTCTGCTAGAAGAGTCAGTGAGCTTCATGCACTGTCGGTGGATGATTCTCACTATCGTAGTGTCGGGAACACTATCACCTTCACTACTAATGTGGGTTTTTTAGCTAAGAATCAGGCTCCTAATAAATATCCGGAACCTATTGTTATTAAGGCTCTTCCGTCTTCAGACGGGCGTAGGCCTTTACTCTGTCCTGTTAGAGCGTTACGTATCTATAAACAGAGATCTCAGTTTATCAGAAAGGGACGGAAACGTTTCTTTCTGTCTTTGATGCCTAATAGAAGGGACATTTCGGTCCATTCTATTGCTAGATGGATTCAATTAACTATCCGTACTGCTTATGAGAGTTTATCTTCTTCTCAGCAGTCTGTGCTTAAGATTTCTGCTCATGAAGTAAGAGCTCTTTCTACTTCCTGGGCTTATGCTAATAGTGTTGCTATTACAGATTTAATGAAGGCTGCTTATTGGTCTCAGCCATCCACATTTACTAATTTTTATCTCAGAAATATTGAGTCCATTTCTGGAGACCTGCATTGTTTAGGTCCGTTATCTGTTGCTCAGAATGTCGTCCACTAAACAGTTGCAACTATAGTTATGCAGGCTTTCTGTTCCGGCAGTGACTCCGTCTGGCTGCCCTCTTCGCTCTGGGCTATTTGACCCAGGGCAAGGGGAAGGGGGGGGGGTGGGTGTTCCCTTAGGTCACCATGCTTTATAGTGAAAAGCAAGGGAATGCCTCCTCCAAAGTCAGTATTTCTGAGTCGCTTCCGGGATGGTTTTAAAGTGTAATATTAATGTTAAAATTCATTCATGTCATATTTTTAAAGTGTAGCTCGGTGTGAAGCATTTGTATATGTCAAGTGTCAAACGGGCTTTAATGTACAATACTCAGACACTTTTAAAAGATTATAAAGAGTCTCAATTCTCTGGACTACTTTATTTATTGGCTTACTTTAAAAATAATTAGTATAAGGGTTATACTGGATGTTAATAGAGAACATGAATGTTATTGTGCTCAATTATAAAGGGTATTGTATCTTTCTAATTTAATATTAAATAAGAAAGATACATGTAAAGCCTAATACTCCTTTTCTCCTTAAGGGGTTACCTCTTTATTGTATAGTTGAGCTTATTGGATTTTCCTCTATGTCCTAGGCCCTCCAGCCTTTTTACTATTCAGCTAAGTCTGGGTCATTGGTACAGTATAAAAATGTTAAAAAATTTATAGTAATTTATATATTTTTTATACTTACCAATGACCCAGACGGGGATGGCCCTCCCAGGAGTTGGGAACTCTTGCCTCCCTGCTGAGTACATAGCGCTGACCAGGCACTGCCAGTAAGAATGATAATTGGCGCCAATTTCGGGACGTCCTTGACACTGCGCATGCGCAGTAGGGGCGAAGTATGGAGGTCCTATAGGACATGATTTCTTTTGGTTTTGGATGCAAATTTTGGGGATTGGGGGGCAAAATTTGTGTTTGGCCCTGGTTTTGTTAGAGTTGGCACCAGCTAAGTCTGGGTCATTGGTAAGTATAAAAAATATATAAATTACTATAAATTTTTTTAACTTTCTCCTCACAAACCAATGACCCAAATTGAAACATATATGGGCCACATCATCTTGGGGGTATTCTATTCAAATGGGGCCTCCGCCCTTTTTGGGCGTGGTTTTATGCCCAAATATGATGAAATTCGTTAAAAATCTTCTTCTCATGAACCACAAGTGGGAATGCTTTGATATTTTGTATGAAACTTCGTCTGGTGTTCAAGATTAAAAGTTGTTCATAGAAAGTTGATAGGTCCATATTTGGGCTCTCCAGGGGATGGGCTCACTTTTGAGCTCCCCTGAAAATTTCTATTTCAAGAACCAGTGGAGCGATTTGAACCAAATTTTATATGTGGCATTAGTTGACCCTAAGTACTTCATTCATGCCCCCAAAATTTTTCGTGTGGGAACATCTGGTGCTAAAAATGAACAGAAAAAAATAAAATGTCCAATATTTACAAACTGCACGGACTAGAGATTATGTATTTGGTATGAAGCTTTCTTCTGAGCAGTTGAAACAATTGGACAAAAAAATTGCTGGCGAATCTGTCATATGGTTCATTCAGATTACATTTTTTCCATACCCATAACCCTTACAGTTTAGGACAACTTGGTCCAGGTGAGCATTTTAGGCTCTCTTGAGCCTCTAGTTTGTCTGGATATCTTTGATTCTGTTCATTCATTTCAACCTTTTACGAGGAACCTTGTAACCCCGACTGTTTACAGTGAGGGCTATAGTCATGACTTTCGTCTGTCTGTCCATCCATCTGTCCATCTGTCCACCTGTTAACATTTAGAGTTTTGGTTAAAGTTTGTGGTTAAAGTTTTTTACTGAAGGTTCAAGTGTTTTTTGGGTTTTTTTTCCTGTTTTGTCATGACTTTCATCTGTCCGTCTGTTAACATTTGGAGTTTTGGTTAAAGTTTGTGGTTAAAGTTTTTTGGTTTTTTTAGCCCGACTGTTTACAGTGAGGGCTATAGTCATGACTTTTGTCCATCCTTCCATCCATCTGTCTGTCCGTCCATCTGTCTGTCCGTCTGTTAACATTTAGAGTTGTGGTTAAAGTTTTTTACTGAAAGTTTAAGTGTTTTTTTTTTTTCCCTGTTTAGTAAACATTTGGAGTTTTGGTTAAAGTTTGTGGTTAAAGTTTTTTATTCATCCTTCAAGTACAGGCTACACCCCGTAGTTCTTGTCTGATCATCACAAAATTTCATATGCAGTTTTGGGTCATGTCTAGATGAGAATGTCCCCTTTTGGTTGTGATCGGTCAACCGGTATGGCTGCCCGAGCACAAAACCTGAAAACCATTAGCACAGTCTACAGGTCGTATTTATATAAAGGGATTTCATTGTAACTTGGTAGGATGCCTCTGTATAATGCGTAGATGAGAACGTCCCCTTTTGGGCATGATCTGTCAACCGTGATGGCTGCCCAAGCCCGAAACCCAAAAACTTTTAGCACAGTCTGCAGGTCATGTTTAATATGGAGGTATTCCATTGTAACTTGCTACGATGACTCCATATGATGTCAAGATGAGAATTTCCCCATTTGGGCATGATCTGTCAACCATGATGACTGCCGAAAACCTTTAGCACAGTCTACAGGTCATATTTATGAAGGGATTTCATTGTATCTTGATAGGTTGACTTCATATAATGTCTAGATGAGAAGATCCCCTTTTGGACGTGATTGGACAACTGTGACGGCCCGAAGCCCAAAAACATTTAGCATGGTCTACAGGTCATATTTATGAAGGGATTTCATTGTAACGTGGTAGGATGATTCCAAATAATGTCTAGATGAGAACGTCCCATTTTGATCTCGATCATTCAGCCTTGATGGCTGCCCAAGCCCAAAAACCTTTAGCATAGTCAAAAGGTCATATTTATAAGGGATTTCATTGTAACTTGTTAGGTTGACTCCATATAATGCCTAGATGATGACATCCTCTTTTGGTCGTGATTGGTCAACTGTGACGGCTACAAGTGCCCAAAGCCCGAAAACCTTGAGCACAGTCTACAGGTCATATTTATGAAGGCATTTCATTGTAACTTCGTAGAATCACTCCAGATGATGCCCAGATGAGAGTGTGCCCTTTTGGATGCGATCATTCAACCATGATGGCTGCCCGAGCCCGAAGGCCGAAAACCTTTAGCACCATCTGCAGGTCATATTTATGAAGGGATTTCATTGTAACTTGGTAGGTTGACTTCATATAATATCTAGATGAGAACGTCCCCTTTTGGATGTGATTGGGCAACTGTGACAGCTACAGGGACCTGAAGCCCCAAAACCTTTAGCACAGTCTACAGGTCATAATTATGAAGGGATTTCATTGTAGCTTGGTAGGATGACTCCAAATAATGTCTAGATGAGAACGTCCCCTTTTGGTCACGATCATTCAGCCTTGATGGCTGCCCGAGCCCAAAAACCTTTAGCATAGTCTATAAGTCGAATTTATGGAAGGATTTCATTGTAACTTGTTAGGTTGACACCATATAATGTCTAGATGATGACATCACCGTTTGGTTGTGATTGGTCAACTATTATGGCTACAGGCGCCCGAAGCCCGAAAATCTTGAGCACAGTCTACTGGTCATATTTATTAAGGGATTTCATTGTAACTTCATAGGATCACTCTAGATGATGGCCATATGAGAATGTCCCCTTTTGGTTGCGATCATTCAACCACGATGGCTGCCCGAGCCCGAAGCCCAAAAACCTATTTTCCATATTTATGAAAGGATTTCATTGTAACATGGTAGGTTGACTTCATATAATGTCTAGATGAGAACAGCCCCTTTTGGACACGATTGGGCAAGTGTGATGGCTACAGGGGCCCGAAGCCTGAAAACCTTTAGCACAGTCTACAGGTCATATTTATGAAGGGATTTCATTCTAACTTGTTAGGTTGACTCCATATAATGCCTAGATGATGACATCCTCTTTTGTTCGCGATCATTCAGCCTTGATGGCTGCCTGAGTCCAAAAACCATTAGCATAGTCTATAAGTCATATTTATGGAAGGATTTCATTGTAACTTGTTAGGTTGACTCCATATAATGCCTAGATGATGACATCCCCTTTTGTCATGATTGGTCAACTGTGACCGCTACAGGGGCCCGGAGCCCGAAAACTTTGAGCACAGTCTACAGGTCATATTTATGAAGGGATTTCATTGTAACTTCGTAGGATCACTCCAGATGATGCCCAGATGAGAATGTCCCCTTTTGGTTGTGCTCATTCAACCATGATGGCTGCCTGAGCCGAAAGCCCGAAAACCTATAGCACAGTCTACAGGTCATATTTATGAAGGGATTTCATTGTAACTTGGTAGGTTGACTTCATATAATGTCTAGATGAAAAGATCTCCTTTTGGATGCAATTGGGCAACTGTGATGGCTACAGGGGCCCGAAGCCCGAAAACATTAAGCACTGTCTAGAGGTCATATTTATGAAGGGATTTCAATGTAACTTGGTAGGATGACTCCAAATAATGTCTAGATGAGAATGTCCCCTTGTGGTTGCGATCATTTAGCCTTGATGGCTGACTGGGCCCAAAACCCCAAAACCTTTAGCATAGTCTATAAGTCGTATTTATGGAAGGATTTCATTGTAACTTGTTAGGTTGACTCCATATAATGCCTAGATGATGACATCCCCTTTTGGTTGTGTTTGGTGAACTGTGATTGCTTCAGGGCCCCAAAGCCCGAAAACCTTGAGCACAGTCAACAGGTCATATATATGAAGGGGTTTCATTGTAACTTCGTAGCCTACGAAGTCACTCCAGATTATGCCCTGATGACAACGCCCACTTTTGTTTGCGATCATTCAACCATGATGGCTTCCTGAGCCAAAAACTTTAGTACAGACTACATGTCATATTTGTGAAGGGATTTCATTGTAACTTAGTAGAATGACTCAGTATAATGTCGAGATT
The DNA here is from genome assembly GCA_031216915.1 of Pictodentalium vernedei. Classification (NCBI taxonomy): domain Eukaryota; kingdom Metazoa; phylum Mollusca; class Scaphopoda; order Dentaliida; family Dentaliidae; genus Pictodentalium; species Pictodentalium vernedei. The sequence goes on along the minus strand of CM062297.1, from coordinate 486,612,589 downwards.
ACGACGTTCCCTTTTAGTTGCAATTGGTCTACCATCATGGCTACACAGGCCTGAAGCCGGAAAACTTTCAGCACAGTCTACAGGCCATATTTATGAAGGGATTTCAATGTAACTTGATAGGATGACTCATTTTGAAATAATTTCACTGTAATTTGGTAACTTTGATTGACATACGTTAACTGTGAGGTCATATTAACCCATCCCTCAGCTCTTTAGTACCGTGTACACCTCATATTATTTTTATTAAAAACATAGCATAAAGGAAACAGAAATTAACATATTTCCAATTATCACAATTCTTGTCTTATTTCATAATCCTTTCATAAACATTGAACATTATCCTTTTAATCAAACACAACACACAGACAAGTTAAGCTACAGTGTCATTGACACTTTCATAATGCCTTCCCACAAGGGAGGGATATAGCACAGAGCTCGCTCCGTCTGTCTATCTGTCATTTCATCCGTCAGTCCATCCGTTCATTCACCAGGCCATCTGTCTGTCCGAATTTTCTTTATGCCATAACTTAAACAAAAGTTAACGGATTTCAATTCTTTTCTGTACATGTCTCTAGGCCAAGTTTGATGATCACAATCATCCAATGAAAATTATTGAAGTTATTGCCCTGCCCAGCCCCCGCCAATTAGGTATTTTTTTTTTCTTCCTTTCCTCCAATATGCATTTTGAACTATTTACAGGCACTACATGCGTAACTTTTTTTTAAACTCACATACCCTCCCCCCACTTTTTTTTTCTTTCGTCAAAAATGCATTTTTACAGTTTTGCTTAAAAGTTTTTTGTTAAAAATCCAGACAACACCACACACCCCCTTTTTGCCAATCAATTTCATTCTCCAAACACTCTGTTACAATGTCATTTCTTTTTAGCTCACCGAAGGGAGCGTAACTTATCACCGGCCGGCCGTCGTCCGTGTTCGTGAACATTTTTCAAACGACTTCTCCTCTGAAACCACTGGTCCGATTTTCACGAAACTTCATGTGGATGTTCATTACTATATGTCAATTCAGGTTTGTTCAAATGAAATGGCCAGGTCCCATGGGGGCTCTGTATGGGGCATAACTCTGATAGCACCGTATGAATTATAGAAAAATTATTAAAAAATCTTCTCCAGAACCAGTGGGCAGAATCTTTTGATACTTGGTATGCAGCATCCTGGTATGGGTCTGATTCAAGTTTGTTCAAATCGGCCCCCCTGGATTTATATTTGGGCTCACTATAGAAGCCCAAATTCGAACTTAGTGCATTTCAGGCAAATTTCTTAAAAAATCTTCTTCTCCAGATCCAGCAGGCAGAATCTTCTGATATTTCGTATGCAACATTGTGGGGTGGATCTGATTCAAGTTTGTTCAAATCGGCCCCCTGGATTCACATTTGGGCTCACTATAGAAGCCCGAATTTGAACTTAGTGCATTTCAGGTAAATTTCTTAAAAAATCTTCTCCAGATCCAGCAGGCAGAATCTTTTGATATTTGGTATGCAACATTGTGGGGTGGATCTGATTCAAGTTTGTTCAAATCGGCCCCCTGTATTCACATTTGGGCTCAGTATAGAAGCCCGACTTCGAACTTAGTGCATTTCAGGCAAATTTCTTTAAAAATCTTCTTCTCCAGATCCAGCAGGCAGAATCTTTGGATATTTGGTATGCAACATTGTGGGGTGGATCTGATTCAAGTTTGTTGAAATCGGCCCCCTGGATTCATATTTGGGCTCAGTATAGGAGCCCAAATTTGAACTTAGTGCATTTAAGGCAAATTTCTTTAAAAATCTTCTTCTCAAGATCGAGCAGGCAGAATCTTTTGATATTGGGAATGCAGCATGCTTTGGGGGTGAGATTCAAGATTGTTCAAGCCAAGTCCCTGAGTTCATATTTGGGCTCACAGTGGTAGCCCGAATTATAACTTAGTTCAAAATGAGGAATTTTCTTTAAAAATCTTCTCCTTCAGATCCAGCAGTCGGAATGTTTTGATATTTGGTATGCAGCATCCTTAGGGAGGTGAGATTCAAGTTTGTTCAAGCCATGTCCCTAGGTCCATATTTGGGCTCACTGTGGCAGCTTGAATTGTAACTTAGTTTGAAATGAGGAATTTTCTTAAAAAATCTTCTTCTTCAGATCCAGCAGTCAGAATGTTTTGATATGTGGTGTGTAGTATCCTTAGGGGGGTTAGGGGGTGAGATTCAAGTTTGTTGAAGCCAAGTCCCTGGGTCCATATTTGGGCTCCCTGTGAGAGCCTGAATTATAACTTAGTCAATTTGAGGAATTTTTCTTTAAAAATCTTCTTCTTCAGATTCAGCAGTCGGAATGTTTTAATATTTGGCATGCAGTATCCTTAGGGGGTGAGATTCAATTTTGTTTAAGCCATGTCCCTAGGCCCATATTTGGGCTCACTGTGGGAGCCCAAATGATAACTTAGTTCAAAATGAGGAATTTTCTTTAAAAATCTTCTTCTTCAGATCCAGCAGATGAATGCTTTTGATATTTGGTATGCAGCATCCTTAGGGGGGTAAGGTTCAAGTTTGTTCAAGCCATGGCCCTAGTTCCATAAAATTTGTCTCTCATGACTTCATTCCTTTGTAGTGTTGATGAACCATGTCTAACTGAATGTGACCCCCAAATACTTCTTTGAACCACTTTGGCTGGTGAGTGATTAAGGCTCCATGGGGCCTCTTGTTTTGTTTTTTTATGGTCCTCCATACTTTTTCTCCACTGGGCATGCGCAGTGTCAAGGAGGTCTCGAAATTGCCGCCAAAAGTCAATCTTTTGTTTGGCCCTCAATTCAGTTACACTTCACTGTTATTTGTGCTTGTAAATCTCAGTTTTAAGATGCCAGATACATAATTATGAGAGAATTGGTGGATATATGGTGGAAATAGAAGGTGGAGAGGAAAAAACAGTGGATACAAATGTTCAGGGCTGTAACTTATAATTTTTTTTACAAAATTATTCATGTTACCTATTTTCGAGGCATGGCCTTGTTGTGGTTATTCTTGCTATGAATGTCCCATTGTTTAATCAGTGTTTCCTCTCTCCCCTTTCCTTTATTCCCCCCTAGCTATTCTCCTATGCTTTTGGCTTATTTTTGTAATGTTTATTAGTAAAATTTCTTGTGAGTTTTGGCTTGGTAACAGAATTATTTTCTGTTTTTTTCCCCATGTTACGTCCTCACCCTAGGGGTGTTTAGGCGTTTTGGGCTGCATCTACCATCTGATGTTCTAAAGTTTCTTTTCTGGAAGCCTCAGTTTTGCATCAGACAGTGTTTTAATTCGTAAGTGATTTCAGGTCATGTTTGTTTCAGTGCCTGGAGTCATGTTTCCGGTTTGTTGACACTTTTGCTTATGTTGACAACTGTTACTTCTGACAGTGATTACTTGTCTTCTGCTTAATTTAGTTCATAGTAAGATACATTAATATTGTCCGTAAGTTTTACATTAATTTTTCAAAATGATTTTAAATTTTTGTCCACACTAAGGCTTTTTGGGGATCCATTTGGGCTCAGGGTTCCCATTAGGAACTTGGACTGTTAAAAAATTTTTCAAAATTTTTTTTCTTTTTGAATAATTTTTTCGCAATGTTATAATGGATTATTTTATTATGTATCTTTGTTTTCAAGGTTTGGTGCGAGTACTATGACTGTTTACTTTTTCACTTTGAAAATTTATTGTTCAATTGTAATGGGAGGAAATCTTCCTCTGAAAATTTATTGTTCAATTGTAATGGGAGGAAATCTTCCTAAGATTTCTGTATTAATTATAGTCAACGTTCTCGCACTAACCCTTGTTCAATGTGTATTGATTGAGATGACTAACGTCGGAGGCGTGTGTCATGGTAGGTTGTTAGTGGGGAGAGGACCATGCGGCCCTCTCTCTGCCGGGTCACTCTAGTTTGTCACTCTCTTTTTCAGAGGAACAAGAACAGGGTGATGTTTCCATGATGTCGTCCAAGAGTGTGCTTCCATCGTCACAATGAAGAGCTAGTGGCAAAAGTGCTCATGGGTATACGGCAATTGCCTAAGAGGCCCCTAGTAGGGTCGACGGCGTCAACGTCAATGTCCGCTAGCTCGCCCGGTGTCGTCCCCATTTACCAAATGGGTCAGCACCCGGGTTCGTCCGTTGCGGTTCAGGAAGGAATTTGAGGTGTTGCGAGCACTATAAACATACCATGTGCACACCCAGTGACGACGGAACAGAGGATAGTACGGAGGAAGCCTGTTAGTCCGGTTTCTAGCTCGTCCAGGTCCATCCGGACCGCGAGCGAGAGGGCCCACTCTCTCTTACATCAACATCTGTGCAGCGATGTTGTTGTATGTTCGTTTGATAGTCAGAGCATACGTCCACTCCTCCTGCTCGGGACGCTCCGTCGCATAGACAGTCCGACGTGGCTGTTCTATTGGCTTCCTCATCCTCACGTCAGCACACACGACCGCACCTTGGCTTTGTGACCACAGATTCCGGAGGATGTTCATATATGATATAAGGCAGGAAGGAACGTTCCGGGATCTCCTGCTTCGCCGTCCAGGGATTCCAAGTCAACCAGGTCACTCCATCCGCTTGCCAAGGACACGAGGCATTTCCAGTTGGGACGTTCGCATATTATATAAATGCAGGAATGAATGTCCCTGGAGTTTCCAGCGGCTATTTACGTAAGACCGCGGCTCCACAGGTCTCTTTGACGATCAAGAACTGAGTAATGTTTCCGTGATGTCTTCAAAGTGTGCTTCCGTCGTCACAATCAAATGAAGAGCTAGCGGCAAGAGTGCTCATGCAGATATGTCAATTGCCTAAGAAATCCCAAGTAGGATCGACGGCTTTGGCATCTGCTAATTCGCCCGGTGTAGAGACCATTCAGCGAATGGCTCGGCACCCGGGTTAGTCTGTTGCGGTCCAGGAGGAGGTTTGGGTGATGCGAGCACTATAAATACACGTGCACACCCAGAGACAACGATATGAGGATGGTATGGAGGAAGCCTATTAGTCCGGTTCCTAGCTCGTCCAGCTCCGCACGGGCGGCGAGTGAGAGAGGTCCCTCTCTCGTACAACAACATCTGGGTACAGATTTTGTCGTACAGAATGTTCCTCAGTTGGTGCATACGTCCACCGCTTGGGACGCTCTATGATATAGACAGTCCGGAGAGACTTTATTGGCTTCCTCATCCTCACAGCAGTGCACACGACCGCACTTTGGCTATGTGACCAGTGATATCCAGCCAATCTCGCCGACCAGGAATTCACGGCGACCAGGTCACGCCATTCGGTAGCCAAGGATACGAGGCCTTCATACTTCGGACGTTCGCATTAAAAAGTATGCAGGAGTCAACGTCTTAGGAGCTTCCAGCGGCTAAATATTGTAAGACCGCAGCGCCACAGGCCTCCGTTACGGCTGTGCTACTGCAGTTAGCACAAATTGTCGCAGCATCCCAGCAACCGACAGAAACTCTTGTCGGATCAGGAATTATTCGTAGAAGCTGGGTCGGTACATTCCACTGCAGGTGCAGACATGGACAACCAAGTATTACAAGTGGTCCGACTGGATGGCGAAAGGGATACGGAATAGTTGAATTTTTCCCTTTCGGAACAACATAATTGCCGTGGAGTTCATCCGGCTTCAATTTTTTGACGTTGTTCCTCCGGACCAAAATGCTGCGTTGCTGAATAAAAGACTGATAGCGCCACTGGACACAGATTTCTTTAATCGGTTCAGGGACATCGTCTCTCAGTTTCCGTCTCAGTCCAGAAATGTCTCAGAGACATTTGAATTTTTATATGACGCTATATATAACTTGCTGTTAATAGAGCAAGTCCGATCTCATATCGGCAAGTGCTCTTCATCTGCCTTTCATCAATTCATGGAATAATTTGAAACGGCAGGACAGGGCATTCCGAGAGTTCTTCTGCGTCTCGATGACCAGGTCTAAGTCCTAGAGTTGTCTATACTTCGTCTATGTCTATTCCAACCATGTTGGAAACGTTAATATCGTCTAATACGGCTAGCTTAGGCACATTATGGTACGCAGATCACCTTACCAGAGCGTTATCATTCGGGTGTACAACTATGCTACATGCATAGATTTCTAGTTGCATACTTTGACGTCATGGTACATCAGGCGTTTAGAAAGTATCTTTAATATCGAACTCAGTGATGACTCATTTCCAAGCTCATTCATATGCGGTAATATTGGCCTACCTGGACGACATTCTTCAGAGGTATGGCAATGAGTTAACGCTTCAGAATGATGTGCAGATTCTGCTTCTATTGATCTGATGTCTCGGTTTCTTAAGTAATCGAGGAGAAGTCGGATCTGGTTTCGTCCAAGTCATTTACCCACCGAGGGATGAGCTTCGAGATGCATTACATTCTTGTTCGTCTGCCGTTAACCAGAGCGAAATTAATCAGTTGTTATGCTCACTATTGTCTTCAAATGACAAGGTCTCAGCGAGAGATCTCATGAGACTGATATGCTTATGCGGAACTGCTGCGATTTTATTCCGGTGGGGCGATTACGCATTGGTCCTCTTCAATTTCTTTTAATTCAGAATTGGAGGGTGAGGATTCTTTCGCTCGATACGGACATCTTCTTGTCAAATCAAGAGAATAAGAGTTTCAGGCTTGGGCAAGTTTTCAGTGCTTAACTCAGGTAGTTCCACTGCAATTGCCGGATCCGAGTTTTACAGTTTTGACGGATGCCAGTCAAACACGTTGGGTCGATTCATTGAGCCCAACGGATTTGAAGTGCCTGGGTCTTCTGATTCTGTAGTTCCTTATCAAGCCCTCAAACATCAAGGATGATGTCATTTTGGCTTGCGCTACGTTATTGGATAACGTTATTCAGAATGCTCATATGCTAATTCTGTCCGACAACTCGACGATATTAGCATATTTTCGGAATTATAGAAGCACTAATTCCATCCTGTTATTCATGTTAACGGAATGAATCTTTCGGTAGGTACTAGAACATCAAGTTCTCTTATCGGTCCGTCATTTTCTGGGTCGTCTGAACGTATTATCGGACTCCCTTCATGGAGGGGCCGTTTGTTGCCGCCAAAATGGGCTTTCAACAAACGAGTATTCAATCAGATTGCTACCAAGGAGAGCGGTCTATGATCGACGTATTCGCGACGCATCTCAACAATCAGTTGCAGACGTATGTGTCAATGTTTGGATCTTCGAGCATTTGCAGTAAATGCTTTATCGATCTTGTGAGACGGAATAATAAGATATGCATATCTTCCAGCGCCGTTGATTCAGCAGATATTGCTCTAGTGTAATTTTTTCAATGCAAATTCTGTTGGTAGCTTCTCTAGCTCCACAAAGACTGTGGACAAATTTACTTAGGCGTCTGTTGTGGGACATGCCGTGGTAGCTTCCTCCACATTTCGGTCCATTCTATGGCCAGATGGATTCAATTTACTATCAGTACTGCTTATGATAATATCTTCAATCAGCAGTCTGTGCTTTAGTTTTAAGCTCATGAAGTAAGAGTTCTTCTACATCATGGGCTTAAGCTAATAATGTTGCTATTACAGATCTAATGAGGGCTGCATATTGGTCTTAGCCCTCCATTTTCACGATTTTGTATCTGAGAATATTGAGTCCTTTTCTGCAGATCTACATTGTTTAGGTCCGTTATTTTTTACTCGAAATGTCATCTACTAAACAGTGGCAGCTATGTGTGTTAGGCTTTCGGGTTCCGGCAGTGACTCTGTCCTGCTGCCCTCTTTGCTCTGGAGTATTTGATCCAGGGCAAGGGAAAGGGGGGTGGGGGGGTGGGGCGGGTGTTCCCTTAGGTCACCTGCTTTATAGTGTAAAGCAAGGGAATACCTACCTTGGAGTCAGTAATTCCGAGTCGGTTCCGGGATGATTTTTAGGGTAAAGCCTATGTTTACTCATCTGTGTAATAATTTTTAAGTATTGATTGGTGTGAAACATTTGTCTATATCACGTGATTAATTGGACGTTAATATACAATCCTTGAATACTTTTAAATGAGTATATAGAGCCTCATTTATCTAGACTCCTGTATTTATTGGCTTTCTTTATTAAAAAATATTAGTATAAAGGGTTATACTGGATGTTTATAGAGATCATTGATGTTATTGTGCTCAATTACAGAATAGTGTTGTGTTTTTCTTTTTTGATACAAATAAGAAAGATACATGTAAGCCTATCTCTCCTTTTCTCCTTACGGGAATAGGTCTGTTATGGGTAATTGAGTCTATTGGATTTTCCTTATGTCCTAGGCCCTCCAACCTTTTTACTATTCAGCTAAGTCTGGGTCATTGGTACAGTATAAAAATGTTAAAAAATTTACAGTAATTTATATATTTTTCATACTTACCGATGACCCAGATGGGGATGGCCCTCCCATGAGTTCAGAACTCATACCTCCCAGCTGATTACATAACACTTACCAGGCACTGGTTGTAAGAATGACTTTTGGCGGCAATTTCAAGACCTCCTTGACACTGCGCATGCGCAGTGGAGTAAAAGTATGGAGGACCATATAGGACATGTATTTTTCGGTTTTAGATGCAAATTTTGGGGATTGAGGGGTAAAATTTGCGTTTGGCCCTAGATATTTTAGAGTTAGCACCAGCTAAGTCTGGGTCATTGGTAAGTATAAAAAATATATAAATTACTATAAATTTTTTAACTTCTGACCAATAACTCCAGTTTGGATTATTTGATTTCAACCAAAGTTGATATGTGTATTTTCCTGCTAGTAATACAGACCAGGTTTGAATATAGGTTCCACAACTCTGGCTGCATGCGTGACATCACTCTAGTTTTTTTCAAGTTGTCGATAAAAAGCTGTGATATTTTGATCCAGTAATTTATTTCCTGAAGAAAAATGTTTGTTTTGAAAAGTTATATGTTTTAGATAACTGCCAGTTATCAGTGCCAGCTAGGTACTGTATAATTTACTGTAAATCGTACATAGACGGTTGATAGAGAGAGTCTGATGGGAAATGCAAAGATAAGATTAAACCACATATTTGTTAAATACCATAAACCTCCAAATTTCAATTTGGTACAATTTGCAGGTTTACTCTTATTGAACTACATACTCCCTCTGATGTAAGGGATACACCTAATTATATTTGAACTTTGTGCTTTTACTCTTATATCTAACGAATCGCCTGCATCCGCTTGCGTAATATGCAAATTCAGCAGTTGAAAAAATATTATTTTTCAAAAAATTTCGACAAAACCATATCACATGACCCCTCATTGGAACAAGCTCATTCCAATGAGGGGTCACATGATATGGTTTTGTTGAAATTTTTTGAAAAAATTAAAAAAATGATATTTAAAATAATAAATTTTGATATCGTCTGCATTGGGTAAAGGGTTTACCTGCAGAGTATTTAGATATTTTTCATCAAATCTGGTCATGGTTGCTGTAAAGCACCCATGACAAGATATGATGGAAAATTAATATAAAGGTAACTCAAGGAATCATTGGTGTAAAAATCCATCGACTTTTCAGGGAAAAAATGATTAAATGTACCCAAAATATACTTATTTCAGTGGCAAGACAAATCCTGTCTTTGGACAGCAATATCTGTCAGCATCATGCAAGGAGTTAAGGCTGTCACCAACAGCATTGATCATGTGATGTGCTAAGTTTCAGAAGCTGATGGCAGATGACATTGAAATTTCTTCTTTACTTTGATTTTTTTCTAAATTGACAGCTGAATATGGAGGGTCAGAAATGGGCTATTTAGAATATGCTATCATCATGGAAGAATTATCTCGAGCTTGTGCTGCGGTAGCACTCAGTGTGGGTGCTCATTGTGGCTTATGTATGCATCAAATAGTGAAACATGGGAGTGAAGAACAAAAGAAAAAATATCTTCCAAAGGTAGGTAGAGTGCATGTACATTGTGTATGCATTGTGTATGAAAGTGGCCTTAGAAATAAATAAATAAATAAATAAATAAATAAATAAATAAATAAATAAATAAATAAATAAATAAATAAAGAAAATTTTGTGAACATGTTTCTATTTTTGAGTGAGTGCCTCTAGATACCTAAGTGATACCTCCAGTGCCTAAGATACATGTAGCTTTTAATAAATGTTTTGTGATTTGCCACATCGTGGTATAATTTTGTTTATGAAGATGTAAATAGTTTTGAAATGAGAATTTTTTTTTGTCTTTATCATTGTAGTTGTGTACAGGAGAATATATTGGTGCTTTAGCAATGAGTGAAGCAGGCAGTGGATCAGATGTAGTCTCCATGAAATTAAAAGCTGAGAAAAAAGGTTTGTAGAAGAGAAAGAAGGAATAATTTTAAGACACTGCACACTGACATGAAATTTTTGAGATTTCAAGCAGCACATTATTTTTATACTATACTACTCAAAGTTTGCTAAGCACCAAGTAGATCCAACTACCTGTTTTACGTTTTAGTTGAAATATTGTAATGAAAAGTGTATATATTTTTTTATTTAATTATATCTTGAATGATTTAAGTACAGAAATTAAGATTTTATTTGTGTTTGACATTATTTTTTAGCTTTTGAATACGATAACCATGGAAAATGGATATTTTGTGTAAATGAGGAAATTTTTCAATATGCCAAAAAGTTGACAGAGCGAACTGTTATGGCTTCAATATCGAGTATGAGACCCATTATTGTTAATTACAGCTTGACAACTCCTTCTCATGCTCCCAATCAGGTTCCTGGTGGTCCTTTGTAGGATGTTGTTCCATTCTTGGACCAGCATGGCACCAAGCTACTGGACACTTCTTGACTGGACTGGACGGGCAGAAATTGCAAGCTGCTACTCATTCCAGACATGTTCGATTGGATTGAGGTCAGGGGATCTTGCTGGCCAGTCCATACGCTCAATCCTCTCCCTCTGTCAGTATCCCCGACAGCATGGGCAACATGAGGACGGGCATTATTGTCCATCAGAATGAATCTATCTCCCACTGCACCTGCATACAATCAGATGTGGACATCCAGGATCTCATCAATATACCGCTGTGCAGTCAATGTACCACGTTCAAGGACACAGAGCTCTGTACGTCCATCCCAGCTGATGCCACCCCAGACCATGATTGACCCTCCACCATAGCAGTCATGCTCAGCAATGTTGGCTGCATGGAATCGCTCTCCTGGTCTTCTCCACACCCTAGAATGCCTATCTGTCTGGTCTAGGCAGTACCTTGATTCATCTGTAAAAAAGACAGGTTGCCAATCTTCTCTGGTCCATCCAAGGTGTTCCATAGCCCATATATATTGCCTGGCAGTGGTTCTGGGACAGCGGAATGGGAATACTTGGTCTTCTCGATCGGAGACCACCTTTGTGCATCCTTGCCCGGATAGTCTGCGTCAAAACATTTACCCCGGATGCATTCTGAAGGTCACTGCGAAGCTGGGTTGCTGTTGCAAAGCAGTTCCTACGGGCCTGAATGATCATAAACTGGTCTTCAGATGCAGATGTTGTCCTGTCTCTGCCACCACCTTGCCGTCTTACTGGTGTGCCATACTGCTGAAATCTTGCCCAGGCTCTGGTGATCACCATATGGTGCACACCAAGGGCTTCACCAACCTGACGATGGGTAGCCCCTTGCTCCACCATCCCTACAGCCCACCACATTTCTGCTTCAGACAAATGTCTTCTTACATTTGCATTTGCCATATTCAATCATTAGATCACAAGGGTTTGTGTGGAAATGAAGATTGAATACCCTTCACATGTCTTGTACATGTAGACAGTGCACGAAAACATCATGAAAATCAAGGGGTACATGCTTTCCATGACTGTCATAAAAAGTCTGCCTGTCAGGAGACCTAATTTAAACACTGGAGACCATCTCAATACATTCCTCAATCATATCCACCAAAAATATCGCAAATATGTCACAAGCAAATTTCACAATGATGTGTCAAATATTTGGTGCTTAACAAACTTTGAGTAGTATATAACCCAATGGCCCAGACTAGCTGGTGCAAACTCAAAGTTATCAAGAGTCAAACACAAATTTTGAACCCCCAATCCCCAGAATTTGCTTGCAAAACCGAAAATTAAAAGTCCTATCTGGTCCTCCATACTTTTACTCTCTGCACATGCGCAGCTGTCAGGAAGCGACCAGAATTAATGCAAACATCATTCTTTGTTTGGCCCTAAAATCAGCGACAATGAACTGACATCTGTGCTTTAAAATCTCCGTTTTTGAGGATGCCAGACACAAATCAATGCAAGAATTGGTGGATCCAAGGCTGTTATTGGATGATGGAAGTGTTCAACGGTGGTTTTAGACGTTCAGGGCTGTAACTTTATTTATTTATTTATTTATTTATTTATTTATTTATTTATTTATTTATTTATTTATTTATTTATTTATTTATTTAGTGATGTTTAAGGTCACATATTTATGCACAATGGCTAACCATGACCGTGATAGTTTTACGGGTGGAGGAAGCCGGAGTACCCAGAGAGAACCACCGAGCAACGACAAGCAGCTGCCAGCTCCCCAACATCGTAACTCCGCACTGCAGCACAGGCAGGGTTAGATTGGTTGAAGACATGCGTACCATCGACGTGCAGTACGCCTTAGTACACAGCGGCATCGTGCCCCCACGCGGGCAATGGAGATGAAGTGTCTTGCCCAAGGACACAACGCGGTTGCCGCAGGTGGGATTCGAACCGAGGACCTCTCGGCTTGCAGTCTGCACCTCTACCTACTGAGCCACCGCGCTCCCCTGTAACTTTATAATAATTATAAAATTATTTCATGTTTCCCAATTTCGGGACATACGCCTGACGTCATCATTTTTGATGTGATTATTCCACTGTTTGTTAAGTATTCCTTCCCTATCCTTCCATAAACCCTTCCTGTTAAACTCTTAAGCCTTTTTGGCTATCTTTTATTGAAATTTTTTATTAAATTTCTTGTGAGTTTAACATGTATTACAGAATATTTATTCTATCTTTCCCCATGGTTACGTCCTCACCCTAGGAATGTTAGGTCGTTTAGTCTTGCATCTTCTATCCGATGTATCGTTTTTCCTTCATATGAAGATCTAGCATTGCATCTGGTAGCATTTAAATTGGTTTCTGACTTTGGGCCTTTTTGTGTGCCTGATGTCTTGTTTCCGTTTTTTCATTGACGTTGTTTACATTGACAACGTCCTCATATTTTGGTAGTATTTTATATTCTATTATTGTAGAATTACTGTAGGATACATGGATTATTATTTTGGTAGTGTAGCTCAATAAATTTGGATTTTGTCCACACTTAGGCTCTATCGGGATGGCTTTGGGCTCTTAATGTTCCCTTTGGGAATATAGGCATTTTTAAAAAAAAAAAATTTTCTCAAAAAAATATTTTGAATTTAATTTTGATTGCTATTATTCATGTATCTTAATTATATATTTTGTTGTAGAGTGTGGAGGACTAATATTGACTTTAGTCAATGCACTCCTGAGGACTCTTGTCATTCTTGTGTTCACTGGGATGACTAATGTTGGAGACGGGTGTTGCGGTACGTTGTTGGCGGTGAGGTTCTGAGGCCAGGCCTCTCACCGCGTTATAATTCATTTTTTCAGTTTCTATTTCAGAGGAACATGAACATGGTGATGATATTCTGACACCCATCCAAGTTTGCTACCGTCGTCGTGCTCCGTTGAACATATAGAGCTAGCTGCAGTGCTCATTATTGCAAGAGTTAGGACCTTTTGTTAAGGGTTTTAATCTCTTGCAAGCAGCTAGCTCGACCGGTGAAGTGGTTACTCCTTCTGTAGGAGCTGTGACACTGGGTAAGTCCGTTGTGGTTGAAGGAAGTGTAGATGTGGGTAGAGCGAACACTTAAATATAAATAAGCTCACCCAGCGACGATGGAAATAATGAGGAAGTCAGCAAGTTTCTTGTACTCGGCAAGGTCTAATAGACCACGAACGGGAGAGGCCCCTCTCGATCCTAACAACATTTGGGCCCAAATGTTGTTATAAGAAACTTGCACAAGCCGGAGCACATGTGGAGCATATGTCCGCCCACCGCCCAGGATGCTCTGTCTAGTCTGCAGCCAGGGTCTGCTTCAGTCAGGGCTTCCTCCGCTACGTTTTACAAGCCAAAATGAAGTTTTCTGGTTGGAAACTTGCACGAGACGGAGCATACGTCTGCCTACCACTCGGGACGCTCCGTCTAGTCTGCAGCCTGGGTCAGCTTCAGTCACAGCTTCCTCAGCTACGTTATTAAAGCACACACAACCACATCCTAGCTACTCGCCTTAGGATATCCAGCCTGCTGCGCGAAGAAGGGACCACTCTTCGCCCGTGAAGTTGAACCATTCGGTGGCTAGGGAGACGAGGCCTCAATCATCGGAATGTTTGGAGAAGAGATCCATCTCCGACACACCGTCCCAGGAGCAGCAAGTGGCTAAGAAACAGAAGATTACTGCTCCGCAGGCCTCGATAACGTAGTACTTGCTATCGCAGATTGCGCAGCTGATCGCAGCATCCCAGCCAGTGCAGGTGCAGCCTCCCTCAGACTCAGAACCTGAGCTGTTGGACAGTGCTGGGTCGGTCCAGTCGTCTGTTCACGCAGATGCAATGGACAGAGATTCCCAACTGATTCTCTCAGATGGTGAAAGGGATAAAGAAGATGATTACCCTTCCCTTTCGGAACAGCACATGGTTGCGATGGATTTCATCCATCAATAATACCCTGAATTTGTTCTGATGAATCAGAATGCTGTGACAACAAGAGAGAAACCGCTGGCGTCGTTAGACGCAGACTTTATACGGACAAAGGAAGAAGTTCTTTCTTTTCCGGTTCAGTCTAGGCAGGTGTCGCAGGCCTTCAGCCATGTAGACGCCACCGTATTCAACCTCTCGAGTGTGAGGAATAAGACGGTTTCTTAACTACATCTTCCATAAACATACCATTTCTTGGACCACGTTCATTTAAAACGGTCGTCGAAGATGTTCAGAGAGCTCCACTGCGTTTCGATGAGCAGGCCAGGGATCTAGATGTATCCTTGCCTGCATCATTCACTATTCGCTCAGACACAATTGAAACGGCAATTTTATCAAGTAGAGCGAATTTGGATGCAATGTCTTACGCAGATCACCTTACCAGAGCTATGGCGCAACGTCTCAACGGGAAGGAATTTGAGGACGTTCGTACCTCTCTTAGAGTTCTTTCCAGGGCAGTTATGTATAACATGTAGGGAGCGCGGTGGCTCAGTAGGTAGAGGTGCAGGCTGCAAGCCGAGAGGTCCTCTGTTCGAATCTCACCTGCGGCAACCGCGTTGTGTCCTTGGGCAAGACACTTCATCTCCATTGCACGATGACGCCGTGTACTAAGGTGTACTGCACGTCGATGGTACGCATGTCTTCAACCAATCTAACCCTGCCTGTGCTGCAGTGCGGAGTTACGATGTTGGGGAGCTGGCAGCTGCTCGTCGTTGCTCAGTGGTTCTCTCCGGGTACTCCGGCTTCCTTCACCCGTAAAACTGTCATGGTCATGATTAGCCATTGTGCATAAATATGTGATCTTAAACATCAATAAATAAATAAATAAATAATGTATGACATGTATAACTCTGCCCTAACAGTGGCTAATCGGGAGTTAATCAGACGTGATGCTGCCCTTGTGTCGTCATCACTTATAGATGACAAGGTGAAAAGCTCTCTCCGGGTCGCTCTGGTCTCCAGACATACTATTTTTGATGACAAGCTTTCGTTAGTCTATGAACAGGCTACTAAGAAAGCATCAAGTACTCTGCTCTTGAAGTCGGTGTCTCAACAACCTGCTTCAGCAGACAAGAGTAAGGAGGATGTTCCAGATCTAAACGTCAAAAGGGAACTCCTCACGAGGGTACAAGAAACCCTCTTACAATAATTACTCTGAAGGTTGTCAATATAGCGACTCAGGAAAGGGGCGTAGGTCTGATCGGGACTATCGGTCAGACACCCCTAGGCTGACGAGACAAGGTTCTTTGCGGGGAGGACATAGTTTCTCCTCCCGTAAGCCTCGCAAGTCATACAGGTGATGTTCAAGACCTCTATTGCTTGCCAGTTGGCAGAAGGTTATCAAACTTTGCGAGAAACTGGATAGCGGTCACAGAAGATCAGTGGGTGAGAAGCGTAGTCTCGGACGGCCTACGGCTATCATTCCGAGCGAAACCCCCACTAACAAGATGTCCGTGTTGGACAATTCTTCCGTCGGATCCTTTCAAAAGAGAGTCTCTCCTAGCAGAGGTACAGGCTCTCTTATTAAAGGAAGCAATAGAGGTCGTCGAGAATCAAGATTCTCAAAGGTTTTTACAGTCACTTGCTCCTCGCACCGAAGCAAGACGGCTTGTTCCGACTGGTAATAGACTTGAGCTGGATAAACAAGCATATCGTGGCTCCAAAATTCTACATGGAGAGCATTTGGTCGGTAAGAGCAAGCATTCAAGTGAACGACTATGCGGCAAGCATAGATCTAAAGGATGTGTACTTTCATGTCCTGGTACATCTGGCATTCAGAAAGTACCTACGGTTCGCCGTACAAGGGAAGGTTTATCAGTTCAGAGCAATGTGCTTTGGTCTGAACCTGGCTCCCTGGGCATTCACTCGAATAATGAACTCTGTAAGGTCATACTTCAGAGCTGCGGTAACGTCGGCTTACTTGGACAACATTCTGCAGAGATACGGCAACAAAATTATTCTTCAGAACGATGTTCAGAGTCTGCTTCTATTACTCCGATGTCTTGGTTTCATCGTAAACAAGAAAAAGTTGGATCTAGCTCCGTCCAAGTCGTTCACTCACTTGGGGATGAGCTTCGACACTCACAACAATCTGGTTCGTTGGCTGTTACCCAGAGCTAGTTAGTTGTTATGCTTGCTTTTGTCTACACTCAGACGCATTAACATCGAGGGAATTCATGTGACTGACGGGGTTGTGCAGAGCGGCTGCAGATCTTATTCCGATGGGCCATCTATGCATGTGTCCCCTCCAGATATTCTTTACTCAGAACTGGAGTGTGAAGATGCATTCGCTCGAAACCAGTATTGTTTTAAAGGACCTAGTAAAACAAAGGGTTCAGATTTGGGCAGATCTTCAGTGATTAACTCGGAGTTCCGCTGCAACTGCCGGATCTGGCTTTCACGATTATGACAGATGTGAGTCAGACGGGTTGGGGCACGACCCTAGGTCCCGCAGACTTGAAGTGTCAGGGTCTTTGGGACCCTCGGTTCCTAGAGATGCACATAAACATCAAGAGATTATGTCAATATGGCTAGCTCTTCAACATTGGATTCACATAATTGCGAATGTCCATGTTCAGATTTTGTCAGACAATTCGACAGTAGTAGCTTACATTAGGAACCAAGGCAGCACTCATTCAATTCCATTATGCGAATTAACGGAGAGGATTCTTCTATACGTCATGAATCATCATGTTCATCCTTCTGTCCATCATATACTGGGTCATCTGAATGTACTAGCAGACTCGCTCTCTTGGAAAGGTCGCCTGTTGCCATCGGAGTGGACTCTCAACAAGCAAATATTCAGGCAGATTTGCTACCAGTGGGATCATTCCATGATAGATCTGTTTGTGACACACCTGAACAATCAGTTACCGACGTTTGTGACGCCATGCCCAGATCATCAAGCGTATGCAGTAGATGCTCTGCCGATCTCATGGGGATGAATGATGGGATATGTGTATTCTCCAACTCCGTTGACTCAGCAGATTCTGTTAAAGAACAGAAACCTTGGATCAATCTTCTACGCCCTTAGTGGCATTATGGAGTCGGTCAGACGTGAGGGAGTCTTGCAGTTCCTATACCCTTTGATGACTAACACAAGAACGATTCAAGTAATGCGGGTGAGGGGGGTTCGATATGATTTTGAATCTCCTCCCCACCGCCAATGTGTTAAGAGGCAATTACCATGCAAGACGTAGTTTTCTTCCTGTAAGCCTCGTATGCATTTAAGTATATACATGCATTTCATGACTTCTCGATTGGCAGCTGGATCGTGTTCTATGGCGACCTTATGGGCACATCCACTTTTTAGTTGGTTTCCTGTATTGTTCGTCAATATGTCATATACGAGCATATGATTCATCATCAATAAATTGCTAGCCTTTGGATACCTAGGAAGCTGTCTAGTCAGTTAGCTGGTATTCAGATGATTACATGCAGGATTTCAATGCTCACGCACATAATAAATGCATTATTAGGCAGATGCATTATTATATGTTATGGACCTTAGAAACAGTGAATTATTTCGGGGGGGGGGGGGGGGGGGGGGGGGCCGTGACAAGTCTGTTAATCATAGCTCGTTCCATTTCTAGATCCAGGTTTCTATTAAATTTCGGTACCCAATCGAATACAACTTGTCTTTACACCCTTGTATATTTGCACGTTTCTAGGAACATAGATATCGGATAGAACGCATCTGGGAGTGTTATTTACTGGAATTTATTGTACACCTGAATGGGCTTGCCTGTGGGTTACCTCGGAAGTGTGTTTACTCTCCAGAGATCGTCCATTGTGATTCTATTGGACACGTGTATGTTATATATTATATCACCGGTTTTCGACCTATCTTCGTATGCCGACTCTGGTATACGTTACTAGCGGGCGATATTAATTACCGGGATCGCCGCTATAGCCTTAGCTTCTGAAGTGGCATTGAGCACCAATTTATTAATAATAATTAATACCTGAGTGCCTGTTCGACGAATATTTATATTGTTATTTGGTACCGCTTTTACTGATTCCAGAGCGCTCCCCTCTTTCTTTTTGAAGAAGATTCCGTCTGTCCGTCAACAATTCAATGCGGCTCGGGCTAGAGGCCGTATTTACGAATCTTCTTGGGTACCTTTGTTATGACCGTGGGATGAGAACGAGTGTTTTTGGGTCCGGTCCGAAATTCAAGATGGCTGATGGCAGCCATTTTGTACAAAATTAGGTGCAATCAGATTTTTGCGCAGAACTTCCATATGAAAGTGCTGATTTGAATAATTTTTAGCTCACCTGAGCGAAGCTCAAGGGGAGCTTTACTAATCACTTTCTGTCCGTCGTCGTCCGTCCGGCATTAACTTTACATTATCCACTTCTTCTCACGAACTACTGGACCAAATTCAACAAAATTTGCTGTTCATGTTCCCTATCATATGTCAATTCAAATTTGTTCAAACAAAGTTGCCACGCCCACAGGGGCACCACAGGGGGCATAACTCTGATAGCCCCTAAATTTGTTTCCAAAATTAAAAAATCTTCTTCTTCAGATCCACTGGGCCGAATTCTTTCATATTTGGTATACAACATTTCTAGGGGGGTCAGATTCAGATTGTTCAAATCGAGTCCTTAGGTTAATATTTGGGCTCCCTATGGGAGCCCGAATTTTAACTTAGTGCAATATGAGGATTTTTTAACTTGGTGCAATATGAGGATTATTCTTTAAAAATCTTCTTCAGATCCACCAGCTAGAATTCTTTCATATTTGGTATACAACATCTCTAGGGGGCTCAGATTCAAGATTGTTCAAATCGAGTCCCTGGGTTCATATTTGGGCTCCCTAAGGGAGCCCAAATTTGAACTTAGTGCAATATGACGATTATTCTTTAAAAATCTTCTTCTTCATATCCACCGGTCAGAATTCTTCCATATTTGGTATACAACATCTCTAGGGGGGTCAGATTCAAGTTTGTTCAAATTGAGTCCCTGGGTTGATATTTTGGGCTCTCTATGGGAGCCCAAATTTGAACTTAGTGCAATATGACGATTATTCTTTAAAAATCTCCCTATGGGAGCCCAAATTTTAACTTGGTGCAATATGAGGATTATTCTTTAAAAATCTTCTTCTTCAGATCCACCAGGTATAATTCTTTCATATTTGGTATACAACATCTCTAGGGGGGGAGGGGGGGTGTCAGAAGCACGTTTGTTCAAATCGAGTCCCTGGGTTGATATTTGGGCTCCCTATGGGAGCGCGAATTTTAACTTAGTGCAACATGAGGATTATTCTTTAAAAATCTTCTTCTTCAGATCCACCCGGCAGAATTCTTTCATATTTGGTATACAACATCTCTAGGGGGAGGGGGGGCAGATTCAAATTTATTCAAATCGAGTCCCTGGGTTGATATTTGGGCTCCCTGTGGGAGCCCAAATTTTAACTTAGTGCAATTTGTGAATTATTGTTTAAAAATCATCTTCTTCAGATCCACCAGGCAGGATTCTTTCATATTTGCTATGCAACATCTTTAGGGGGGTCAAATTCAAATGTGTTCAAATCGAGTCCCTGAGTTGATATTTGGGCTCTCTATGGGAGCCCAAATTTTAACTTGGTGCAATATGAGGATTATTCTTTAAAAATCTTCTTCTCCAGATCCACCAGGCAGAATTCTTTCATATTTGGTATACAACATCTCTAGGGGGGGCCAGATTGAAGTTTGTTCAAATCGAGTCCCTGGGTTCATATTTGGGCTCCCTATGGGAGCCCGAAATTTAACTTAGTGCAATATGTTGAATTTTCTTTAAAAATCTTCTTCACATCCACCAGTCAGAATCTTTTCATATTTGGTATATAGCATCTCTATGGGGGTTAGATTCAAGTTTGTTTAAATTGAGTACCTGGGTCAATATTTGCGCTCCCCATGGGAGTCCGAATTTTAACTTAGTGCAATATGCGGAATGTTTTTCAAAAATCATCTTCTTCAATTCCACCAGTCAGAATCTTTTCATATTTGGTATATAACATCTCTCAGGGGGTCAGATTCCATTTTGTTCAAATTGAGACCCTGGGTCAATATTTGGGCTCCCTATGGGAGCCCAAATTTCAACTTAGTGCAATATGTGGAATATGCTTTAAAAATCTTCCTCTTCAGATCCACCAGTCAGAATCTTTTGATATTTGGTATACAGTATCCTTAGGGAGTTGAGATTCAAGTTTTTTCAAGCCAAGTCCCTGGCTTCATATATATGCTGAAAATTTGGAGTCCAGTCTGGACTTAGAAATTTTGGATCAAAATCTGGAAATGAATTTTTAGCTCACCTGAGCGAAGCTCAAGGGGAGCTTTACTGATCACTTTTCATCCGTCTTCTGTCATTGTCCTTTGTCGTTCATCCAGCGCTAACTTTACATTATTGACTTCTCACGAACTACTGGACCAAATTCAACAAAATTTGCTGTGCATGTTCCCTATCACATGTCAATTTGTTCAAATGAGGTTGCCACGCCCACAGGGGTACCACAGGGGGCATAACTCTGATAGCACTCTAAATTTCTTTCTTTTTCTTCAGATCCACTGGGCCGAATTCTTTCATATTTGGTATATAACATTTCTAGTGGGTTCAGATTCAGATTTGTTTAAATCAAGTCCCTGGGTTAATATTTGGGCTCCCTGTGGGAGCCCGAATTTTAACTTAGTGCCATATGAGGATTATTCTTTAAAAATCTTTATGTCCAAAAATGGCATAAAAATTGTAGGGGTTAGGTCCATGGGGATTAGGTTGTAGATTTTTAGATTGAAATGGGGTGTTTTTGGACACAGGAATTAAATTTTTTTTTTACCATGGGCCAAACCATCGTTGACCCTTGGCCGCCCCCATATTGGGCAGATTTATTTCCCTCTGGTGGAAACCCTGATTATTGTTACCAAGGTTAACTAGCTCAAAATTTAGGGACGCAAACTTCTGAAATGTGAAGGCCTGGAAAGTTTTTTCCGCACACCCCATACCCCATCACAACTCCACCACCGCTTGATAGAAATTCAAGAGGTCTCACCCCCTATTAAAACGACTCTAAACCAGGCTGACATGTGCGAGTTTACCCCCCCCCCCCCCCCCCCCCCCCCTGCCCCAGGGCGAAAAATTTCACGCGAACGCTCGTACCGTTCGCGTGTCGGTTACGCGAAATGTAAACACGCGAACAGTTGATCCGGTTAACGAAAATCGGGCCGCTACTATTGAGCAATGCACCTATGTCCCTTTCTGACATGCAAATTGTTCTTGGAAGTGTTACATGTACTGTAGACGGAACGGAAATTTTACCTTTTGATGAATTTTGAAATGCAGTTTCTTGGAAATGAATTGTAAAAAAAGAGTAGAATAAGGGAGATAACTACTCTTATCATTCTGACTGAAAATTGAAATGCAGTTTCTTGGAAAAGAATTGAAAAAAAGAGTAGATTAAGGGAGATAACTACTCATCATTCTGACTTGTCCATGTTTAACTTTCAACGAGTACAGTCACTACACCCATTTTGTCATCTGCTTCAGGGGCACTTGATTTCACTGAAATCGACCAATACCTATCGGCTTCAAAACGGAAAGTATATTTTTATAATTTCATGGTTACAATTAAATCGGTTTAACTTTTATATAATTTGAACCCCCCTCGTGACCCACGCCTACACTCCCAGGAAGCCTAACACCTGAACAAAATTATATTTGAAACATTATTTTCATAGATTTTAACTGGTGACAAAAAGTTGCAAAATGGTTAGCCAAGAATTTTTGCGAAACCGAACGATCGGTTAGTCAAACCGAAATCACGGGAACGGTCAATTGATTAGAAGGTAATTTTTGAAATTTTTTGCCCTCAATCACCCCCCCCCCCACCCACACACACACACACACACTTTGAAGCTGGCTACGCCACTGTATATCCCTGGCTGAATTTAGTCGAAAAGCTTCATGTGGCAAAGGTCTAAGCTTGCATAGTAAAAATCGAGTTCTTCGGGCAGTTTTCAGAATGTCTTTACCCCGAGCTTGCTTTCAGATGGCATTCAGACAGACAGACAGACTTTCACCTTTTTTATATAGATTATAGATTATTGGAGAGTGTGGCTTTTGGCTCTCTCTAATAATTTGTAACAAAACTAATTTTAATGAACAAATACTTAATCCCAACAATATTCTACCACTCAACCAGTTATGCAATGTTCTGAATTTCCTCATACAAAAACAGCCCAATTTTGTATTACTGTCTACTGAAAGCATGTCAAATTCTAGTCCAAGAAAGCCATTTGTGCTGGTTAAAATTATGGAAGTTCTTTGTGTGTCAGTTACAGAAAGGTAAGAAAAGTAAAAACAGGATGTCGTAAATGAAAGATTCATGACAGAGTAGCTCTAGATAGTTTTTACCCCCCCACACACTCAGAATCATTAAGCATAATGGAGAGTCTGTCAGTGTGTGTGTGAGGGTGTGTGTGCATTTGAAATCCCCCCCCCCCCCCACCACACACACACACACACACACACAGAGGTCATTAAGCATGATGGAAAGTCTATCGGTGTGTGTGTGTGTGTGTGTGTGTGTGTGTGTGTGTGTGTGTGTGTGTGTGTGTGTGTGTGTGTGTATACACATGTATATACATATATAAATCAGTGTCATAATATTTTAATCAGCTGATAGAACTTTGAATTCCCAGTTTTTCTGGAAACAAACTTCGTTTTTCAAATTGCATAGTAACGCATACTACCCATACACCACAGGTACTACTATTGATAAGTATAGATGCTAGAAGTACTGTGGGTTCATAATCTTTACTCCAAATTGTTGTTATTGCCCAAACGAGCGTTTTTAGAAATAATAATCACCACAAAATCCCACAACATTGGCAACTGGTGGATGTGGATAGCTCCTCCCTAGATTGAACCCCTAACTGCCACCCCCAAGCCCTACCCCACCCTACCAAACACATACACTCTCATTTTTAGCTCAACTTTGACGAAGTCAAATTTGAGCTATTGTCATGGCCCGTCGTCTGTCTGTCCGTCCGTCTGTCTGTCTGTCCGACTGGCCGTCTGTCCGTCTGTCCGACTGTCCGTACGTCAACAATTGGCTATGGCTCGGGCTAGAGGTCCTATTTATGAACCGATCTTTACGAAACTTCTTGTGTACCTTTGTTATGACCCTGGGACGGGAACGAGTGTTTTTAGGTGTGGTCCGAAATTCAAGATGGCTGCCAGTGGCCATTTTGTACCGATGATGCAAAAATCAGTTTTTTGTACAGAACTTCTGTATGAAAGTTCTGATTTGAATAAAGTTTTGTATAAATGTTTAGTACCATGGGATACATCACATATAATACGGGTTTTTTTCTCGTGCGTAAATTATGCAAATTAGACTGACTTTGATTTATTTAGTGTTACTTTCAGAGCTGTAAGTGCCAAGCTGCTATGGCTTGGGCTAGAGGCCGTATTTATGAACCGATCTTTACGAAACTTCTTGGGTACCTTTGTTATGACCGTGGGACGAGAACGAGTGTTTTTGGGTGCGGTCCGAAATTCAAGATGGCTGCCAGCCGCCATTTTGTACCGACGATGCAGAAATCTGTTTTTTGTACAGAACTTCCATATGAAAGCTCTGATTTGAATAATTTTTTTGTATGAATGTTTAGTACCATGGGATACATCACATATAATACGGGTTTTTTTCTCGTATGTAAATTGTGCAAATTAGACTAATTTTGATGTTTTTTGGTGTTACTTTCAGCACTGTAAGTGCAAATGCCAATACGGCTCGGGCTAGAGGCCGTATTTATGAACCGATCTTTACGAAACTTCTTGGGTACCTTTGGTATCACCGTGGGACGAGAACGAGTGTTTTGGGGTCCGGTCCGAAATTCAAGATGGCCGATGGCAGCCATTTTGTACAAAATTAGGTGCAATGAGATTTTTGCACAGAACTTCCATATGAAAGCCCTGATTTGAATAATTTTTGTGTGTGAATGTTTAGTACCATGGGATGCATCACATATAATACGGGTTTTTTTCTCGTGCAGAAATTATGCAAATTAGATGAACTTTGATTTTTTCAGTGCGACTTACACACAGTAAGTACACATGTCAATACGGCTCAGACTAGAGTCTGTATTTATGAACTCATCTTCACGAAATGTCTTGGGTACCTTTGTTATCACCTTGGGACGAGAACGAGTGTTTCTGGGTGCGGTCTAAAATTCAAGATGGCTGCCAGTGGCCATTTTGTACCGAAATTAGGTCTAATCAGTTTTTTGTACACATCTTCTATACAGCTCAGACTAGAGGCCATATTTATGAACCAATCTTTACGAAACTTCTTGGGTGCCTTTGTTATCACCGTGGGATGAGAGCGAGTGTTTTTGGGTGTGGTCCGAAATTCAAGATGGCCAACAGCAGCCATTTTGTACCAAAATTAGTGCAATCAGTCTTTTGTATAGAACTTCTGTATGAAAGTTCTGATTTGAATAAATTTTTGTATGAATGTTTAGTAACATGGAATACATCACATATTGTAAGGGTTTTTTTTTCGTGCAGAAATTATGCAAATTAGATGAACTTTGATTTATTCAGTGCTACTTACACAGTGTAAGCACACATGTCAATACTGCTCAGGGTAGAGGCTGTATTTATGAACCGATCTTCACAAAACTTCTTGGGTACCTTTGTTATCTCCTTGGGATGAGAATGAGTGTTTCTGGGTACGGTCCAAAATTCAAGATGGCTGCGAGTGGCCATTTTGTACCGAAATTAGGTCCAATCAGTTTTTTGTTACAAGTTCTATACAGCTCGTATTTATGAACTGATCTTCACAAAACTTCTTGAGTACTTTTGTTTTCACCTTGGGACAGGAACGAGTGTGTTTTGGGGTGCCTGTTTATCACTGTGCTATGAGAACAAATATTTTGGGGTTCAGTCAGACCCACTCTGGGACTCAAAGATTTTTTTCTAGTTCAGCATCTGACTGTCACCCACCTTTACAATACTTTACCTATACATTTGTTACAGGCAGTGGTCAGTATTTATGTACAGACCGTTACAATACTTTATATGTACCTTTGTTACCAGGTCATTACCTAGATGTTTGTCATTGCTGTGTCACATACTATACATGTACATGTCTTTGTCTTGACAAGTTGAGCTACAGTGTCATTGACGCTTTCATTTCTTTACAGTATTTCAAGACAATTTGAGAAAACAGTGGGCGATATGATAAAACAGTGGGCCTGTGTGTGTGAATGCTGGGAGGTTAAGTTTGAGTATTAAGAGTGTGGGGGTGGGTGTGCTGTAGGAAACCATATACGGGACAGCATAAGGTCTTGCAAAGTTTCAGTCAGTGAGTCTCTAGGTGAAACCTGGAAGTCCACTGCCTGAAATTTGACTTGTTGGCTTTTTTTAGTTTGACAAGCAGCTCTATAAACGCCAAGTGTCTGTCTGTCTGTCTGTCTGTCTGTCTGTCTGTCTGTCTGTCTGTCTGTCTGTCTGTCTGTCTGTCTGTCTGTCTGTCTGTCCATCCATCTGTCCATCTGTGACACTTCACAGGCCTATAACTTTCCATCAATTGATCCAATTTTGATGAAACTTACCTGGAACATTGATCCCCCTAGGGCATTTGAGATGTCAAGTTTTGAGGTCATGGGGTCAAGTGTCATGGCCGTAAGCGGCCATTTTGTTTTCCTATGTAATTCCAGCAAAAACAGTGGTTTCCAGACGTTATCTCGAGTTTCACTTAACTGTTCTCGATGAAGTTCACAGGTATTAAGCGATGTACCCAGGGGAAGGTCCCTATTGATTTTGGGGGCGATTCATCAAAATTCCTGCCCTTGGCGGCCATTTTGTTGTCCAATTTCGCGCACAAATGGAGGTTTCTGACCAATAACTTGAGTTTGACTTTACTGATCTGATTGAAATTCACAGGTATTAAGCGATGTACCCAAGGGAAGGTCTCTATTGATTTGGGGGCGATTCGTCAAAATTCCTGCCCTTGGCGGCCATTTTGTTTTCCAAGTTCGCGTGCAAATGGAGGTTTCCGACCAATATCTTGAGTTTGACTTTACCGATCTGCTTCAAGTTACAGGTATTAAGCAATGTACCCAAGGGAAGGTCCCTATTGATTTTGGGGGGCGATTCGTCAAAATTCCTGCCCTTGGCGGCCATTTTGTTGTTCAATTTCACGCGCAGATGGAGGTTTCTGACCAATATCTCGGGTTTGACTTCACCAATCTGCTTCAAGTTCACAGGTATTAAGCAATATACCCAAGGGAAGGTCTCTATTGATTTGGGGGCGATTCGTCAAAATTCCTGCCCTTGGCGGCCATTTTGTTTTCCAAGTTCGCGTGCAAATGGAGGTTTCCGACCAATATCTTGAGTTTGACTTTACCGATCTGCTTCAAGTTACAGGTATTAAGCAATGTACCCAAGGGAAGGTCCCTATTGATTTTGGGGGGCGATTCGTCAAAATTCCTGCCCTTGGCGGCCATTTTGTTGTTCAATTTCACGCGCAGATGGAGGTTTCTGACCAATATCTCGGGTTTGACTTCACCAATCTGCTTCAAGTTCACAGGTATTAAGCAATATACCCAAGGGAAGGTTCCTATTGATTTTGGGGGCGATTCGTGAAAATTCCTGCCGTTGGCGGCCATTTTATTGTCCAATTTCACGCGCAAATGGAGGTTTCCGACCAATATCTTGAGTTTGACTTTACTGATCTACTTGAAGTTCACAGGTATTAAGTGTTCTACCTAAGGGAAGGTCTCTATTGATTTGGGGGGGGGGGGGGACGATTCGTCAAAATTCCTGCCCTTGGCGGCCATTTTGTTATCCAATTTCGTGTGCAAATGGAGGTTTCCGACCCATATCTCGAGTTTGACTTTACCAATCTGCTTCAAGTTCACAGGTATTAAGCGATGTACCCAAGGGAAGGTCCCTATTGATTTTGGGGGCGATTCGTCAAAATTACTGCCCTTGGTGGCCATTTTGTTGTCCAATTTCATGTGCAAATGGAGGTTTCTGAACCATATCTCGAGTTTGTCTTTACCGATCTGCTTTAAGTTCAAGCGTATTAAGCAATGTACCCAAGGGAAGGTCTCTATTGATTTTGGGGTGGATTTGTCAAAATTCCTGTCATTGGCGGCCATTTTGTTGTCAATTTCGCGTGCAAATGTAGGTTTCCGACCAATATCATGACTTTGACTTTATCGATCTGCTTGAAGTTCATAGGTATTAAGCGTTGTACCCAAGGGAAGGTAAATACACAGAGTTTACCATCTACGCTATACCCCTGCAGTACTTGTTGGGCATCGCAGCTCTGAACTGCATCACACTTCTGATAGCCACCCTTGGCATTGCACTTATTTCTTCTACATTTGTTGGTCATAGGTATGCCCACATTAGACGGTACACCCCGTGGGGGTATGCAGCGGACGACAGTCCAGCTCTTGTTTTTTTTGCTGAAAATTTTCTTACAAACTGTCTAAGGAAGATGTTTGTTATTTTTGTTTCTGAACAAACTGTTCTTGAACCGAACGTGATTGCTCAAGCCTTACATGTACATTATCTACGTCTACAGATGTGAACATTTGAATTAATCCGCCCAGGCATGTTGTTTTGTTTTGCCACCATGCTCAATATAAAAAAAAATCATTTTGAAATATGAAAAGTTGTATTATTTGATTTTTAATTTTGGTTTATTCCCTCCCATTGGGAACCCCTGGAAATGAAGCAGTACTTATTTACGGAGATAAACAAGTTCTGTGTTTGACTAGGAAAATAGGACTTGCAGCGCTTAATAATGTTCTGATCGGGGTGTATAATAAGATACATAATTATGACTAACTCTCTATTCACGTTTTCTTAAGTTTGGTATCAAATCAAGCCATGACTGCTATTAGCAGCCATGACTTGATTTCATACCAAACTCCAGAAAATGGGATGCATATTGTAAACATAAGTGGAAATGTTAATCATTTATTTTGTGATCTGACCAGCAACATTCAGCTGGTGTTTGCCAATTTTTTTTTAGAGAGAATCACACCAGATTCGCAAGATAAGACAAATTTTAGGCCCTGGACTTGGTCACTAATGCCTAAAGTGGAACTACTCTAAAATGGGCAGCAAAGATGTACAGTTAAAACTAGAAGTCCTGTCATGAATTGCGTGCAAATGTGTTGATCTGCATGCTTTTCTTTTGTAATATGGTTATCAAATTCTGTACATAATTATAGCCTTAGCACAAGCCGTATTTCGGCCAGTGGACCTCTGTGTAACCTGAAGGTCCATTGGCTGAAAGTGCTTGTGCTTGCTATGGATAAATAGGAGACTCTACCGTGGTTTGGTTGCCATTCGATAAGGAAATTGCACGAAATTCCAACATGCAATTAAGGCTAGATAAGCACACAGTTCATGACAGGACTTGTACTTTGAACTGTAAACAATTGGCTGAACTTGACGTTACACCTTTGTTGTACTTTCAATGAACCATACATGTAGCTGCAAAAAAGTACTTAAACACCAATAAATAAATAAATCAATTCCCAATTTCCCACTCCTTATTTCCCCACCATTGCTGCAAGATACATGTATAGTAGAGTACTCATACCCCTCCTGCACATCCCTGCATACTGGACGCAAAATTTCAAGTGGCAAATTTTCCCCATAATGCATCTTTGAATTGAACCAATTTGATCTTGTTTGACAGCTCATTAAGGTATGTCAAACAACGTTGAATTGCTTCACTTTCTAAATACATCATGGGAAAAACTAGTGATAAGATGATTAATCAGTATACTATTAGGCGTAGGCTGATATATGGACATCAGTTCAGAAGGGTTGGTATACATTAGCCAATGCCATTTGTAAAAACGAAAAGTTTAACATTTTCATATCGCTACGCCTCGAATTTTTGAGCTTACAGAAATTCTCATGCGAGTTCAGCAGGGCTATAATATGAATCGAATCGAGTGGGCTTTTGAATTACATTTTGTTGTTTTCATGTTGCAGTTGTTGTCATAAACTTTTACCACCTGAAAACGTGCGTTATATATAAATTTACATTTACCATCACTTGATGCAAACTGTGTTTGAACAGTCTTTCAGCTTTTCATTGAGCCAGTTGACAACCTTGTAACACAAACGCACCATTTAAGCATGTTACGTTACAATGTGTTTTTCTCCTACAGGAGTCAACCAAATGATCAATGTCAGTGATTCATGTTCAACCAATGAGAATGTACAAACATATGGTTCAACGTCGAGCGAGGTTAGTAGCTGGATGGGTGACCATTTCAGTGACTAATTTGCGCTCCTGCGTTATGTCCTTGGGCAAGGCACTTAACCCCAATTGCCCACATGGGGGCACGATAACGCTGTGTTCTAAGGCATACTGCACGTTGATGGTGCTCATGTCTTCATCCACTCTACATGTAACTCTCCCTGTGCCGTGGTGCAGAGTTCAGCATTACAGTGTTGGAGAGCTGACAGCTGCTTGTATTTGGTCGGTGGTTCTCTCCGGGTACTCCAGCTTCCTCCACCCGTAAAACTGTCACCGACACGAAATGACTCAGACTGTTAATGTGTCGTTGAACCTCAATAAATGGTTGTCAGATTGATGTTATATTCGCCAGAGGAGATAATCCAAATGACAAAACCATTTCTTCTAACAGTGCAAAGTCTCATTTACACTGTCGCACTTAACAACTGAGGTCGCTTTGAAATTTATACAAACAATTCTTAATGATTTTCATTAATTTTAAATACTTAATTCTCATCATCCAACAGAACTTAACAAGTGCCAAATATAAGCCCAAGTGGCAATGACAAGTTAACGTCGAACATGTATAGGGCTAATACGTTGTCTGACTGACAGCAATAGTCAGCCATTTGCAGCCATATAGTTTCCAAATCAAATCTACCCAAAGGCAAAATAAGCTTGTGTGTGTGTGCTGGAGTGGAGTGCCTACTACATGTATCTGCCAACAATTTATAGCTTAGGGGTGATCAATTCTCAAATTAGCCATTGAAAGAAATACGGCAAACTTGTATGTGTGTGGGAGGGCAAGGGGATGAGTGGAGGAGGTAGACTTCACAACATTGCTGTATTGCCATACATTAAATGCCATGTTTCAGAATTGAATTAATTGCCTACACTTAACTTTATCTCCATGTTGTGTCACAATTAGCCATTGTGCGCAAACACATGACATTAAACACCAACTAATAAATAGTTGAATCTCAAAATATCCAATCCTTCGATTTTAGCGTGCGCTGGTGCACGCAGTTCGCAGGTGAATGCCGATAGTAGCGTGTTATGTTCGGCGCATGCTGCCGTTCAGAAAGTAGCGCTTGCAAATAAAAGATTCCCAGTCGCAGTTGGGAATGGTTAACATGTCATTTAATCAGTCACTTATCAGTTCCAATTTGTGTGCAGCCTCTATCGGCATCCTTTGAAGATGAACGTATGCATACAGACAGTCGGGACATAATCACATTGTTCACAGACATAAAAGAGAATAAGACACTGTGTTTTCCAATATCATTGAACTGCGTGCAGTAAACTGCAATATGCATGGTCTTCGTGTGACATCACTCATGATCACCCTAGCCAATCCTATTTATTGTTTTAATCACAGACTTCTCTGCCGATTTCATTTATTAATTTACTCATGGCCATTCAGTGACCCATTTCATTCTGGAAGTTTCCACAGGACACGTTTTTCAATCTAATCAATTTATTTTTGTTCAGGAATCGAACAGTTCTACAGTATCTTTAATTTAGAAATCAACTAAATGTATCTGGATTGTGGTGAATTTTATTGTTTCCTGGAATATTTCAGAATGATCATTCAGCATTTCTGAGAATTCCGAATAGTTGAAGTTGACATTGTGACATTTTCGTGGTATGTGTTCCAGTTTGGGACACATAACCACGAAAACATCACAATGTGTACAACAGTCAACTTCGTCGTGTGACTGACTGGATATGACTTGCAATGTACATCACTACATGTACACCACACGAGGAAGATGCCAGAGAAGGCTGAATAAACTACACCAGTTCATGCATACTTACGTAGGACACCGGGACCCAGTGAGTTCGGAGTATTATATTTTAATTAAATTGTCTGCCGATTGCTAAGGCTGCACAGTATTTGATTTTTCAATTCCGAGTACGGTAATAAAATAAAATACCGCAGTATGACTAAATACCGTTATCATCATCGGCTTTACATTTTTGGGACAGCTGGCCAGGTAAAATTTGATTACAGGTGTCTGGAAACACGTTCTAAAAGATACTATACACATGTATTTTAAATATATAAGAGGGGGTATTTTAAGGTATAAGGGTGATATCTCTTTAGATCAAGTTTCCAGACGCCTGTGCTTCGATGAAGAACGAATGAACATTGTTTTTTCAACGAGCATTTTTCAGAGAATGTATTTTTTTTAACTAATTCGCTGTTATGAATTTCACTCGAGCAAAAGTGTTTTTAAAACTTCAAGTTGGAAGGCCAGTTCCTTTTAAAAGTAATCTACAGAGCCTGGTTGTTTTGGACGTAGCCACCCTAATTGGCTGGAAACATTTCTTCTTATTGAAACCTCTGGTGCCATTGGAGAGCGAGATCACCCCCCCCCCCCCCCCCCCCCCTTCTAAATAGTAAACCTCCTTCACCAAAACCAGCAAACATGACTGGAGGGAGGGAGGAGTGGGGTCATCTCTATTCTGAAATTCTGCATTAACAGTAATATGTGTAGAATGTGATTGGGGGCAGGGGGGGGGGGGGGGCTCAATTCTGAAATTTGGCATTGACCGTAAAATGCCAAAATTGTGTGGTTATTCCCCTGTGGAAGGGAAACATCACAATTTTGCCGTGTTACTATCGATGCTGTGTTTCAGAGCTTGCGTTTTAGAATCATGACTAGGCTGATTGATAGGCCCAATAAATGGGTCCACTAGGCCTGATTTGTACTGTTCAGAGGTGATTTTTCATATTACATATATTGGAAATCAGCCTTGACCCAGTCCAACTGATCAGTCTTTTGAGAATTTGGTTGGGGTTGGGGGGGGGTGGGGTGTGGTGGAGCTTATTACCAGGCTAGGGCCTGGTGAAAATGCAAGCCCTGGTGTTTGATTGAGTTAATTTGCATCAAATCCCTCATTGGTGTGATGTCGCCAGTTTTAGGCAAGTGCTTCTGAATGGAAGTTTATGGAACAGACGTCAGAATATCACTCTTTACTCAAGAGAAAGCAGCACAGATAAGATGTCACAGGTTGTGTATACTAATGAAACTCAAGGAAAAGAAAATCAAATTATGTTTAATTTTCACCCCAGCATAACATAGCACTACAGGATAAGCATTTGGCCTTCTCGTCAGTGGAAGTTTCAATGGTAAAGAAATCCCATATTTTACTGTATTTTGGTGGTAATTTTTAGACTTTCTGCCAAAGCTGCAATGTCGTGATTCATGAACGTATTTATTTGTAATGTTGATCGAATCTTAGACAAAATTTGCAGAAGAGATTTACTATAGAAGGGGTGGTATCCAGGGTTAACCCTTTACCCAAATCTAGCAGTACTAATGCATTATTCACACAAATCTCCATTCAAATTTTATGACCCCTCATTGGAACACACACATTCAGCTCATTCCAACAAAGGTCATATGCCATGTTTTCGAGACAAAACAATAAAAATTTTAGTTATTCATGAAATTTTTAGGCAACTGTTGTCTGTTATTCACATTGCTTCATGAAATTTCAGTACAT
Organism: Pictodentalium vernedei; assembly: GCA_031216915.1. Taxonomy (NCBI): domain Eukaryota; kingdom Metazoa; phylum Mollusca; class Scaphopoda; order Dentaliida; family Dentaliidae; genus Pictodentalium; species Pictodentalium vernedei. The sequence continues at coordinate 486,579,092 of CM062297.1, read as the reverse complement.
TTAGAAGTTACCTCAGTAATCAAGGGTTAATTCCCCTTAATTAAATGTCACCTCTAAAAAACAACCACTTTGCATACCTTACCTTTTTACCAGCATAACTGCCAAAACTTGTCAGCATTCTTCGCAAAAGTCGCTATTCAAATTTTAATTTTTGTCTTTAAAACATACATGTACTTATCGCTTGTAAATACCCCATTGGAATGAGCTTTTTGAGCTCATTCCAATGAGAGGTCGCACACCATGCTTTTTGAGACAAAAAAGCAATATTTTTATACTGTACCAATGACCCAGACATAGCTGGTGCTAACTCTTAAAATATAGGGCCAAACACAAATTTTGCCCCCCAATCCCCAAAATTTGCATCTAAAACTAAAGAAAACATGTCCTGAAAGGCCCTCCACACTTCGCCCCTACTGCGCATGCGCAGTGTCAAGGACGTTCCGAAATTGGCGCCATTAATCATTCTAAGTTTGGCCCTTCATCAGTTAACATCTGACTGATCTTTGTGCTTATAAATCTCAGTTTAAATGATGCCAGACACATAAATATTAGTGAAATGGTGATTCTAAGGAGGATAGAGAAGGAGGAGAGGAAAAGAATGTGTGACAGAATATTATCAGGGCTGTAACTTAAAATTTTTTAATGAAATTATGTTAAGTTACCTATTTTCAAGGCAGCAGCCATTTTGTTGTCATTCTGATTATTTAGTTACACTGTTTTCTAAGTGTTTTCCTCTCTCCCTGTCCTTTAAGTTCCCCCTTGCTATTCTCCCATGCTTTTGGCATAGTTTCTGTAATTATTATTACTAAAATTTCTTGGGAGTTTTAGCTGAATAACAGAATGAATTCTGTTCTTTCCCCATGTTTACGTCTTCACCTACGGGTGGTTAGGCGTTGTGTTCTGCATCTACCATCTGATGTTCTGCAGTTTCTTCCCTGGAAGTCTCTGTTTTGCATCAGATAGTGTATTTTTGGTAACTGATTTCGGGCCTGGGTGCCTGGAGTCTTATTTTAGTGTTTTTACACTCATTGTTTACATTTACAACAGCCCTCTGTGTGAGGGGGGGATTTCTAAAGAATAATATCTTTATGTTATTTTAATCATAACTAGATACATTATTATTGTTCGTAAGTGTTGAATAAATTGTTTAAAATATTTTAAAAATTTTTGTATTTTGATTGCCAGGGGTTAGTGCGAGTACCTGGACTTGTTTTCTTTTCACATTGAAAGGATATTGATCAATTGTTTCAAGAGGAAGTCTTCCTCTGACTTTATTATCATTCTATATGTGGTCAGTGTACTCGCATTAACTCCTGTTCTGTATCGTATGATTTCGATGACAATATGGGAAGCGTATGTCACGGTATGTTGTTGGGGATTTGGACACTCCGGTCCTTTCCCCGCAGGGTCACTCTACTTTATCAGTTTCTATTTCAGACGATCAAGATTAGGGTGATGTATCTGTGATGTCTTCCAACAGTGTGCCTCCGTCGTCACAATTAATGAAGGGCTAGCGGAAAAGTGCTCATGTAAATACGCCAATTGCCTAAGAGGACCCTAGTAGGTTCGACGGCCTTTGACGTCCGCTAGCTCGCCCGGTGTAGCGTCCATTAACCGAATGGTTCGGCAGCCGGGTTCGTCCGTTGCAGTCTAGAAGGAATTTTGGGGTGATGCGAGCACTATAAATTAACTTAATGCACACCCAGTGACGGCGGATCGGAGGGAGAACGCAGGAAGCCTTTTAGTCTGGTTCATAGCTCGTTCCGGTCCATCCGGACGGCAAGCGAGAGAGGCCCCTCTCTCGTTCAACAACATCTGGCCCCAGATGTTGTGGTACAAAATGTGTCGCAAGCGGATCATACGTCCGTCGCTCGGGACGCTCCGTTGTATAGGCAGTCCGCTGAGACTGCTAAGGCTTCCTCTTCTCGTCAGCGCACACGACCGCACCTTGGCTGCGTGACCGCCGATATATTACCAGCTTCGCCGATCAAGGATTCTTCGGCGACCAGGTCACACCATCCGGTAGCCAGGGACACGAGGCCTGCAGACTCCGGACGTTCGCATAGGAAGTGTGCGGGAGTCAACGTACACGGAGCTTCCGGCGGCAATGCATCGTAAGACCGCTACTGCACAGGCCTCGGGAACGGACGTGCTTTCCTTAATAGCACAGTTTATCGCAGCATCCCAGCATCAACTGAATCTGTCGCATATATTTTATCCGACGATGCTGGGTCGGGACGCTCCGCGGAAGCGGGTACGGACGTCTGAAAGTTTCATCCGGTCCGACGGGATACCGAAAGGGATTCGGAGGATTTCGAGCTTTCCCTTTCGGAACAACATATGCTGTTGTGTATGTCATCTGACTTGGTCTTCTACAGCTTCTTTCGTCGGACCAGAATGCTGCGATGCCGGATAAGAAACTGATAGCGTCGGTGGACTTAGAAATTTTTGGTTCGGTTCAGGGACATCGTCCCTTAGTTCCGACATAGTCCAATAATGTCACACAAACTTTCGAATTATTGAATGACGCTATATATATTATTATTTTATGCTTGCTATCCAAGCATTTCTGGTTTCTTGTTCGAAGAGTTATGGAGATGTCTTTCAAAAGTGTGCCTCTGTCGTCATAATTAATGAAGAGTTAGCGGCAATAAGTGCTCATGGAATATGTCTATCGCCTACGGAGTGACATTCGCTAGCTCACCCGGTGTAGCGTACATTCATCGAATGGTTCGGCTGCCGGGTTCGTCCGTTGCGGTCTAGGAAGGAGATTTGGGTGATGCGAGCACTTTAATTACTTTAGTACTCACCCAGTGACGGCAGATTGAGGACAGATCGGAGGAAGCCTGTTAGTCCGGTTCCTGGCTTGTCCAGGTCCGTCCGGGCTGTGAGCGAGAGAGGTCCCTCTCTCGCCCAACAACATAGGGGACCGCATGTTGTGGTTCAGATATTTTACATTCGGAGCATATGTCCGTTGGTCGGAACGCTCCGTTATATTGACAGTCCGTGAGACTGTCTTTACTGCTTCCTCATCCTCACAGCAGGGCACACGACCGCACATTGGCTACGTGACCTCGAGTATCCGATCAGTTTCGGCATTCAGTGATTCCACGGCGAATAGGTCGCGCCATCCGGTAGCCAAGGGACACGAGGCCTATACACTCCGTTCACTCGCATATTGGTAGTATGCACGGGGTAACGATCACGGAGCTTCCAGCGGCAATGCATCGTAAGACCGCTTCTCCTCAGGCCTCAGTGACGGACGTGCTATCCGAGTTAGCACAGTTGTTTCGCAGCATCCCAGCAATTGACAGTTTCTCGGTCGAATCAGGAATTATCCGACGGCGCTGGGTCGGTGCGGTCCGCGGTTGCATCAGCTATGGACGACCGAACGCTTTATAGGGTCCGACAGGATGGCGAAAGGGATTCGAAAGATTTCGAGTTTTCCCTTTAGTAGTATCGGAAGATGCCTTTCATATCTTCTGGCATTATCTTCCAGTGATTATTATTTCGGACTTCATTGCTGCGATCTTGGATAAGAGACTTATAGCGTCATTGGACTCGGATTTTTCGATCGGTTCAGGGACATTGTCCCTGACTTACCGACGCAGTCCAATATTGTCATTACAACATGTGTTTTATTTTTCGACGCTATATATATATACAAGCCTGCTACTAAGCATGATAGTTTAGTTTCTTGTCCGCGTTGCTCATTTCTGCCATTTTATCATTTATACAAATAGTTTATTTTGGCAGAGCAGGGCATACCGAGAGTTCATATGCGTCTAGACGGTGTGATTAAAGACTGCATATATTCTTTTTCGCCGTTTATGTCTTTTCCAATTTCAATGTTGGGAACGACATTATGTATAGTAGACTTAACTTAGACGCTTTATTATACGTAATCCGCCTTACTGAGGCGTTATCATTACGTCTTCAAGAAAAGATTTACGGGATATTATTCTCAATGTAATTTCTTTTGAGGGCAGTAGTTTGTTCACGTATAACTCCGCCCTTCAGTGGCTGATTGGAGTTAGTTAGACGCGACGCAGCCCTAGCTACATCCACACGCGTGGATAGTAAGGTTAAGAACTCTCTCAGAGTCGCTTCGTTCTCGGAGGAGCTTCTCTTCGACGGCAACTTTTCGGCAATCCATGAATTGCTCGATTTATACGTTCTCTAGTCTATCTAGTGTTACAAGAGATTCAGACTGGGGCAAACATTCGGTGGTTGACTCAGAGAGTGCCGCCGCAGTTGCCGGACCCGAGTGTGGCTGTTATGACGGTTGCCAGTCAAACAGATTGGGATATAATACTGATCCCTACGGATTCGAAGTGCCAGGGTCTTTGGGTTCCGCAGTCTTTTAACAATCAGTTTAACTTCCGCGGAATAATGTTTTTTAGGCTTGCTTTATGTCATTGCATGAACATTATTCAGAAACGCATGCCCAAATTCCTGTCCTTTAATTCGACAGTAGTGGCGTATCTCCGGAACCAGGGAGGCACTCTTTCGTTTCCATTATTCAATTTAATGGAAAGAATCCGTCTGTTGGTTATAGTACGCCAAGTTCAGTTTTGGTCCGTCATATTCCGGGTCGTCTGATTGTTTTATCGGACTCCCGTTCTCTTACGGGTCGCTTGTTGCTGTCAGAATGGACTCTCAACAAACAAGTATTCAATCAGATTTGGTATCTATGGGAGCGCCCAATGATGATTTATTTTATGACACAGCTTGCTAATCAATTGCAGACGTATGTGTTGGCTTGTCCAGATCTCTGAGCTAATATTGTTAACGCTCTATTGATCTATAGGACGGAATGATAGGATACGCGTATCCTCCGGCGCTGTTGTTTTAGCAGGTATTGCTAAGATAAACAACCACAATACATTTCTGTTGATAGCATCTCTATCTTCACAGAGATCATGAGTAATTTACTCTCTTGTCTACTGTGGGTCTTAACGTGAAATCTTCCTCTATGTGAGGATCTTTTTCACTGGGTAAATCGTGTCATCTTTATCACAACCAGCAAGGTCGCAACCTTCATGTATTCCGTTGTGTGGTCCGTATTGCATTGTAAGCACTGTACTGGACGAGCTTTGGACGCGATTTCTTACTATAGGAGATCCTCTTCTTCGCTATTCTATGCGGCTAAAGTGGAGGCTCTTCCGTCGTGGTGTAGGGATCATTATGTTCATATTGTTGATCCCTCCATACTACTCATTGCTATTTTTTAGTATACTTGTTTCACAAGATCTACTGCACCTTGTTATTATTTAGGTTATAGGTTTATGTTACCTCATACCTATGCACTCTACGATAGTTTACAATTGAGTCTTTTGTCTCTTTATCTAAGTCAGTTAGTAACTTTTTGATAAATAGACTTAGAATCTTTAGATTAAATTCCTATACGGATTTTAACTTCGGTTCTTATTTAGCTAAGTAATCATTTGAGCCTCTGGAAACAGTAGTTTTCAAATTCTGACCTTTTAGACAGTAATTCTGTTGGGTGCTCTTTTACTGTAGAGTCAGTGAGTTTCATGCACTATCGATGGATGATTTTCACTTTCATAGTTTCGGAATCAATACTTCCGTTACTATTTAGGTTGGATTGTTGCATAAGAGTTAGGCTCCTATTATCCGGAACCTATTATTTTAGGTCTTTCCGTCTTCGTATGGGCATAGGCCTTTACTCTTTCCGGGTACAGTTTATGTATTTATAAACAGATATCTGTTTTTTACAAAGGGCGTAAGCTTCTTCTGTCTTTGATGTCTAGTAGAAGGACGTTACGCTCCATTTTATTGTTAATGGATTCTATTAACTATCGGTACTGCTTATGGTATATCATTGACTTAGCAGTTGTGCTTAAGATTTCGGCTCATGAAGTAAGAGTTCTTCTACTTCTTGGGCTTACATTAATAGTGTCGCTATTATAGATTTTTGAAGGCCGCTCATTGCGCTCAGCCATCCACATTCATGAATTTTATCTTAGAAATATCGAGTCCATTTCTGGAGGCCTCTATTGTTAGGTCTATTATCTACTGCTCAGAATGTCATTCACTTAACAGTTGCTATTATAGCTAGGTAGGCTGTCTGTTTCGGCAGTGTCTCCGTTCGGCTGCCCTCTTCGCTCTGGGCTATTTGACCCAGGGCAAGAAAAAGGGGGGGGGGGGAGGGTGTTCCCTTGGGTCACCTGTTTTACTATGAAAACAAGGGGATACCTCCTCCGGAGTTAGTAATTCTGAGCTGTTATTGGGATGGTTGTTTAGTGAGAAGTTTAGGTTTTTAAAATTCATTCAAGTCTTAGTTTTTAAAGTATAGCTTTTGAATATTGCATATGTCAACGGACATGATTATGCAATCCTCAGACACTTTTAGGAGTATAAGAGTCTCTATTCTCTAGACTTACTTTATTTATTGGCTTACTTTAAAAATTATTAGTATAAGGATTATATTGGATATTAATAGAGTACATGGATGTATGAAGCTCAATTTTGGAAGGTGTTGTATCTTTCTAATTTATCATAAATAAGAAAGATACATGTAAGGCCTATTACTTCTTTTTCCCTACAGGGGATGACTCTATTTTATTTTATTGAGCGTATTCCATTTTGCTCTATGTCCTTGGCCCTCCAGCCTTTTTACTATTCAGCTATGTCTGGGTCATTGGTACAGTATAAAAATGTTAAAAAATTTATAGTAATTTATATATTTTTTATACTTACCAATGACCCAGACGGGGATGGCCCTCCCAGGAGTTGGGAACTCTTGCCTCCCCGCTGAGTACATAGCGCTTACCAGGCACTGGTTATTAGAATGATTAATGGCGCCAATTTCGGAACGTCCTTGACACTGCGCATGCGCAGTAGGGGCGAAGTGTGGAGGGCCTTTCAGGACATGTTTTCTTTAGTTTTAGATGCAAATTTTGGGGATTGGGGGGCAAAATTTGTGTTTGGCCCTATATTTTAAGAGTTAGCACCAGCTATGTCTGGGTCATTGGTAAGTATAAAAAATATATAAATTACTATAAATTTTTTAACTTTTTAGTTATTCCAGAATTTCATACGTAAAACACAGCTTTATGACTTCACATTGGAATGAGCCCTCTAAGCTTGTTCCAATCAACATTCACGCACTATGTCTTTGACACAAAAAATAAAATTTTCCACTTATTCAGGAATTTTGTTTGCAGGAACACTCTTACCCAACCTCCCCCCCTCCCCTCCACACACACAAACACAGACACACACACCTAAAAAATCGTCAGCAAAAAAACTGAGTTACTTCAATTTTTAAATGCATTATAGGAACAACTTGCCAAATAAAATTTAAATACTTTTGCATCATTCTGTGTCGAGAACAAACCATTTACCATATCTTTACGCAAAACTCTCCAGCATCATTCACAAAAAAACACCATTATATATTCACATTTTTGTCTCAAAAATATACCTTATCTTCCCATACCTGTATTGGAATAAGCTGTTTGAGCTTGTTCCAATGATGATAAAAAACCCCAATATTTTGGAAAATTTTTGTTCTCTTGCATGCAAATATATACATGTAGCACATGGAAGATATCCACAGTTGAGGAGAGATGTCCAAGGCTATCTCTTCTGACTCTGTAATCTTAACTATTTGAGCACTGGGAGCCACTGTCATATTGGTTTTAAGAAAACGTATTTACCAGGCTATAGTCTTCACATTCCTTGCTTGAGCTTCATGCTAAACCAGTTTGTCTGCAGAGATAAATTTGCTTTATTAAAAATCATTGGAGAGTGGCTGTTGGCACACGCCAATGATTTTAAATAAAACAAATTTTAGGTAACAAATGTTGACCTTCAAAGAAAATCTATCACTCAACCAGTTAATGAGGCATGACATGGTGAAAGTGACCTAAAATACTTATGAGAGCCACTTTGTCAGGTGAGCGATTAAGGCCATGTGGGGCCTCTTGTTTATATGAATGTTTAGTACACACAGTAAGTGCACCTGTCAATACGGCTTGGGCTAGAGGCTGTATTTATCAACCGATCTTCACGAAACTTCTTGGGTACCTTTGTTATCACCTTGGGACGAGAACGAGTGTTTCTGGGTGCGGTCCAAAATTCAAGATGGGTGCCAGTGGCCATTTTGTACCGAAATTAGGTCCAATCAGTTTTTTGTCACAAGTTCTATACAGCTCGTATTTATGAACTGATCTTCACGAAACTTCTTGGGTACCTTTGTTTTCACCTTGGGACAGGAATGAGTGTGTTTTGGGGTGCCTTTGTTATCACTGTGCTATGAGAACAAATATTTTGGGGTTCAGTCAGACCCGCTCTAGGACTCAAAGATTTCTTTTCTAGTTTAGCATCCGACTGTCACCCACCTTTACAATACTTTACCTATACATTTGTTACAGGCAATGGTCAGTATTTATGTACAGACCATTACAATACATTATATGTACCTTTGTTATCAGGTCATTACCTAGATGTTTGTCATTGCTGTGTCACATACTATACATGTACATGTCTTAACAAGTTGAGCTACAGTGTCATTGACACTTTCATTTATCTCTCCTCTGGCTTGATAAGTGTGTAACTATGAGTGAAGCTGTTTTGTCTGTAGATTATATCCTGGATACAGCTTGTGTTTTATTGTATATGGCATATGTTTGTGGAGGATATCCTCTCATTCTCAAATATGCCATCCTAATTTTCGGGGTTTAGTCCGGACTAGCCTTAAATATTGGGAACTTGTTACGTCCAATTAGCATAGTCTTCATGCTAAGAATACGGAATTACTTGAATTTGGCTCCTTATTTTTGAGATGTCTTCTCTGTTACTGTATAGAGAGACATGCATGTAATTCTTTTAAATTTAATTTCCTTTCACCTTGGATTACAGGCTTGGAACCATGTTGGTCTTCTAATTCTGAAGTCCTAGGCCCACCGCCTTTTTACGATTCAGCTAGTCTGGGCCATTGGGTTATAGTGTAAAAATATTATAAATTTAAAGTAATTTGTATATTTTTATACTTACCAATGGCCCAGTCGGAGCATCTGCGCATGTGCGGAGAGTAAATGTATGGAGGGCCAGATAGGACTTTTAATTTTCGGTTTTGCAAGCCAATTTTGGGGATTGGGGGGTTCAGAATTTGTGTTTGGCCCTTGATAACTTTGATTTAGCACCAGCTAGTCTGGGCCATTGGTAAATATAAAAATATACAAATTACTTTAAATTTATAATTTTTCTTTACTGAGTTATGGGTCTTAATAGTCAATTTTTACAAATTTTGAGCTCGTTAGTGCAATAACTTGAACAAATGTTCTCCGATTTGTCTAATATTTGCCTTACAGGTCATTTGCAATAATATCTCAATCGAGTTCGAAAACTGGCCTGGCTCGCTTTTTTGTTACAGAGTTATAGGACTTAATTCGTCAATTTTTACTCATTTTGATCTCATTAGCACAATAACTTGAAGAAACAGTCCTCAATTTGGCTAATATTTGCCATACAGGTCTTTTGCAATAATATCTCAAGCAAGTTTGAAAACTGGTCCAGCCTGATTTTTGGTTACAGAGTTATGGGCCTTAATTAACTTTTATGAATTCTGAGCTAGTTAGCATTATAACTTGAACATAGTTTCCAGATTTGACAACCGACATATGATTGATAACCGGGTTATGGACATACAACACTCTCCGATTGCCATCACAACTCGATGCCTGCATCTCCGATGCACACCTTTTGTTGAACTTGACACTGTGAGGTGTTAATAAGTCGGGGTGCAAGCAATGAAATATCAACACAAGTTACTTCAATGAATTATTCATTAATTGTTTGTTAACAATGAGATAGACTATAGTATAGTATTACGCAAGTAAAAGAACCTGGAGAATCCCCTGTTTTTTTTATCGCTCAGAAAAGTTTCGGGGGCATATTGTTTCAGTTGCTTACAGAAGTATCTGTTATCAAAAGGAGAATTGTTTGAATTTTTATAAATTCCTCTACCACCATGTGGGCTGATTGTGAAAGAAGTTCTGCCTGGGATCCAGGCAAAACATCTTTCTCAGTCAGCCCAAACTGGAGTAAATGGGCTTGTAAAAAAAACAAAGAAAGGTTCAACAGCAGTTTATTAGCATTGATTGGCTTGAGTTCATTCCATGGAGAACATAAACCATTTATTAGGCATTTGGGGGATATTTGGGAAGCAAAAAGCAAAACAATGAAAAATAGTTCATGAGAACAATTTGCTAGCCCAAGTAGCTCCCAGGAGAACAATTTTCTGCCACCCTGGATTTAAAAAAAATGCCAAGCCTGCTGGCTAATTATCTATTGGTTATTGCGTAAACTCCTGTAAATTGAATAAAACATCTTGTAATATGTTGAGAAATTACTGGATGCCTCTTGTTTTTTTACCTATTCGCCCTCACTACATCCAATACAGGAATTTAATCTCTTATATCCTATTTGATAGAACTCCATGAGCTCTGTCAAATAAGACATAACAGAGTAAATACCCAATTTATCTCTTAGAATACAGGGAAATAACCAAATTTCTGTTAAGTGAATACATGTACTCCAAGTAATCAAATATATTTCAGTGGAAGAATTATTCAGTTAACAGATTTCCACCGGTACTTCTGTAATCTCATAATAATTTTATCACACAGACTTGAGTAATTATTGATGAGATTGTATTGTAATGATATTTTTTATTCTAGAGGATAATATTTTAAGTAGATAAATCTTATGGAATTTTTTCATAAGACCCCACTCCTTTTATTTTTGTTCAGGTGTGGGAACAGTAATTCAGCAGTTCAGTCCTTACACAAACTTAAAAAGTGTCATTGCTTCAAGTTGAGAACTCCTTTTATTTCCAGGCGATTATTACATCCTGAATGGGAGCAAATTTTGGATAACAAATGGTCCAGATGCAGATGTACTGGTTGTTTATGCAAAAACAGACATGACAAGCAACAAACCACAGCACAGTATTAGCACATTTATAATTGAAAAGGTATGTTTCTCAGCACATAAGATAAAATTTTGGCTTACAGGACTTTCCCCCTTCATCTTTGTCTTCCTATGTGACAGACATTTATTCAACTAATATAGGAGAACTCTCTTAACTCTTAGAAGCCGGGAATCAAGTTTTCTTGCCTGTGATGTAATATGGCAGGTAATCTGGCTGTGATGGTTCGGCTATCTTGAGGCTGGGGGAGAATTAAACACTGAGCAGATGCTTCTAGTCATGTGTCATCTGCCTGAATAGGCAGATGACACTTGACTAGAAGCACCTGCTTTACTGTAAGTATTTTGCGGTGTGTCATGTTCAATAAATTCATTCTGATTCCCTGGCTTCTAAGAGTTAATTTAATAGTCACTTTTCCACTAATAATCAGTTAACAGGAGTACATGTAGTCAGTTAACATCAGTTTGATAATTTACATGTTTTTTAGTAGTAAAGTAAGCATTTATACTATGATGTCTTATTCAAAAGTGATAATGTAGCTCTGTCAAAAAACAAGACATAATATTATATGCTTATATCAGATGTAATGAGGCCAAATGGGTTGATAAACGTTGGGAATTCAGTGGTTATCTTAGTATAGGCTTAACTTTGAGAAAATTGTACCTGTATTGAGATGTAGCAAACCATTTTGATCTCTAAGCATTTGAAATGAAAGTTCACCTTATAAATTATGGCATGTTTTAGGCTTGTTTAATTCTTAATTCTATTCGTACAATATTTTTTTTACAAATTTAAAATATTAATTGCAAAAAGAGTATAAATTTATTTCTGAATAATTAAATAAAAAATCTAGTAATCTTTCAAAGATTTACTCTCACAACTGCTGAATTCCCATAATTATAGACCTATAGGGCCTTGATTAAGCACTTAATGTGTTATATCTTGTTGGACAGAGCTCTATGAGCTCTGTCAAATAAGATTTAATAGAATACATGCTCATTTTATCACACAAATACCTGAAAATGACCAATTTCCTGTAAATGGAATACACCAGTTTATTAAATATTTTTCATTGCCAAAGTGGTTGATCTACTGCATTTGATCACATACAGAATCGATCATAAAATATTATCAAATAATATTATCAAACTTCTCATATTTTGCTGAGTACATTTAAAATTGAGGCAATCTGAAAAGGTTTTTTGATTTTTTTTTTAGCAAGACAAAGGTAAAAGCAGTGGCTCACTTGTTACAGCATTTGACTTTAAACCAAAAGGTATATGGTTTGATCCCTACCAGGGGTAACTGAGTTGTGTAATAAATAAATAATTGGGCAAGGCACTTAATCCAGATTACCTACATTGGGGCACTGTTGCACTGTGTACTTAGGTGTACTGCCCATTGATGGTGCACTTGTTTTCAACCAGTGCTTACCCAGCTTGTGTGCAGTAAGTATGTTGGGGAGTATGACAGTTGCTTGCCACTCCTCAGTGGTTCTCACAGGGTTCTCCAGGTTCCTCCACCCATAAAAAATTGTCTTACAAGAGGTGACCTTGGCTGTCAAAAGTGTTGCTAAACCCTAATAAAAAAGGTAAAGAGATACTGATGTGTTAACCTAGTTTGATGCAACAGCTGATATGAGCAAGCTAGAATACTGTGGATTACTGCATGTTACTTTTTTATTCTGTTGAGGTGCTGTGGTGTGATACACCAACAACACTGTTGGAAAGGGCCCTCAAAGCCCTTTCCAACAGTGTTTTACATCACAGCATGTTACAGTGGGACCTTGTTAATTGAATAACCACTTTGCCAATGATAATTATTCAGTTAACAGGAGTATTCAATTAACAGGGATTGTGTCACTTTCCTGTGTTCCAAAGATAAAATTAGCATTTATTAGCTCACCTGGCGTAAAAGGCCATGTGGGTTTTTCTCATCACTTGGCGTCCGTCGTCGTCCATCATCTGTCATCTGTCGTCTGGTGTCCGTAAACTTTTCACGTTTTCATCTTCTTTTCTGTAACCGCTGAGCCGGTGTGAACCAAACTTGGCAGGAATGGTCTATGGGAGGTCCTCTACAAACGATCCTCATTTTGTTCCCGTCGGATGAAAAACATGGCTTCCAGAGGCATTCTTTCATTCTGGTTGGTGGATTTTCAAAAATCTTCTCCTCTGAAATTGCCAGGCCAAATGTTTTGAAACTTCATATAAATGATGACTGGGACCCCCTCTACCAACGATCCTCATTTAATGTTGATCTGGTTACAAACATGGCCGCAATTGCTGCTTACAGTTACTATAGAAACCCTATGGGAAATCACATTTTCATCTTCTTCACTGGAACTACTGAGCCGATGTGAACCAAACTTGGCAGGGATGGCCTATGGGAGGTCCTCTACAAACGAACCTCATTTTGTTCCTGTGGGTTGAAAAACATGGCCGCTAGAGGCATTCTTTGATTCTGATTGGTGGATTTTGAAAAATCTTCTCTGAAACTGCCAGGCCAGATTTTTGATACTTCACATAAATGATGACTGGGACTCCCTCTACCAATGATCCTCATATAGGGTTGATCGGGCTGTAAACATGGCCACAATTGCGGCTTATAGTTACTATAGAAACTCTATGGGAAATCACATTTTCATCTTCTTCTCTGGAACTACTGAGGCGACGTGAAAACAAACCTGGTACGGATAGTCTATGGGAGGTCCTCTACAAACGATCCTCATTTTGTTCCCGAGGGTTGAAAAACATGGCCGCCAGAGGCATTCTTTGATTCTGATTGGTGGATTTTTAAAAATCTTCTCCTCTGAAACTGCCAGCCCAAATGTTTTGATACTTCACATAAATGATGACTGGTACCTCTACCAACGATCTTCATTTAATGTTGATCGGGTTGTAAACATGACCACAATTGTGGCTTATAGTTACTATAGAAAGCCTATGGGAAATCACATTTTCATCTTCTTCTCTTGAACTACTGAACCGACACGAAAACAAACCTGGCAGGGATAGTCTATGGGAGCTCCTCTACAAACGATCCTCATTTTGTTCCCATGCATTTGAAAACATGGTCGCCAGAGGCATTCTTTGATTCTGATTGGTGGATTTTGAAAAATCTTCTCCTCTGAATCCACAGGGTCAAATGTTTTGAAACTTTGCATGGTTGATGATTGGGACCCCCTCTACCAACGATCTTCTTGTAATGTTGATTGGGATGTAAACATGGCCACAATTGTGGCTTATAGTTACTATAGAAACCCTATGGGAAATCACATTTTCATTTTCTTCTCTGGAACTTCTGAGTCGACGTGAACCAAACCTGGCAGGAATAGTCTATGGGAGGTCTTCTACAAATGCTCCTCATTTTTGTTACAGTGCATTGAAAAACATGGCTGCCAAAAGCATTTTTTGATTCCAATTGGTGAATTTTGAAAAATCTTCTCTGAAACCACAGGACCAAATGTTCTGAAACTTTGCATGGTTGATGACTGGGACACCCTCTACCAATGATCCTCATTTAATTTTGATCGTGTTGCAACCATGGCCACAATTGTGGCTTATAGTTACTATAGAAACTCTTTGGGAAATCTCATCTTCTTCTCTGGAAATACTGAGCCGACGTGAACCAAACTTTGCATGAATGGTCTATAGGGGGCTCTCTACAAACAATCCTCTTTTTGTTCCTATTGGTTGGACAATATGGCCACCAGAGACATTCTCTGATTCTAACTGATAGATTTTGCAAAAATCTTCCCCACTGAAACTACAAAGTCAAATGTTTTGAAACTTTACATGATTGAGGACTGGGACACCTTCTACCAATGATCTTCATGTAATGTTGATGTAATGTTGCAAACATGGTCACAAGCTCATAGTTACCATGGAAAGGCTATGGGAAACCACATATTTTTACACTGTAAACCAATGGCTCAGACTAGCTGGTGCTTAACTCAAAGTTATTAAGGGCCAAACACAAATTTTGAACCCCCCCCCCCCCCCCCATTCCCCCAAAGTTGCTTGCAAAACCGAAAATTAAAAGTCCTATCTGGCCCTCCATACATTTACTCTCCACACATGTGCAGATGTAAGGAAGTGACTGGAATTGGTGCCAACATCATTCTTTGTTTGGCCCTAAAGTCATCAACAATGAAATGACATCTGTGCTTTAAAATCTCCTTTTTAGCTCACCTGGCCTAAAAGGCCATCTGAGCTTTTCTCATCACTTGGTGTCTGTCGTCGTCCATAAAGTTTTAGATTTTCATCTTCTCTGTAACCGCTGATCCGGTGTGAACCATACTTGGCAGGAATGGTCTATGGGAGGTCCTCTACAAATGATCCTCCGTCTGTTTCCGTCAGATGAAAAACATGGCTTCCAGAGGCATTCTTTGATTCTGGTTGGTGGATTTTCAAAAATCTTCTCCTCTGAAACTGCCAGGCCAAATGTTTTGAAACATCACATAAATGATGACTGGGACCCTCTCTACCAATGATCCTCATTTAATGTTGATTGGGTCACAAACATGGCCGCAATTACAGCTTATAGTTACTGTAGAAACCCTATGAGAAATCACATTTTCATCATCTTCTCCGGAACTGCTGAGCTGACATGAACCAAACCTGGCAGAGATAGTCTATGGGAGGTCCTCTACAGATGATCCCATGGGTTTGAAAACATGCCCGCCAGAGGCATTCTTTGATTCTGATTGGTGGATTTTGAAAAATCTTCTCCTTTGAAACTGCAGGGCCAAATGTTTTGAAACTTTGCATGGTTGATGACTGGGATGACTGGGTGAAGCGGTACTCCGTCCGTGGGTGCTGTGACACTGAGTAAGTCTGTTGCAGTCTAAGAAGTGGATTGGGTAGAGCAAGCACTCTAATATAAATAACTCACCCAGCAACAACGTAAATAGGGAGGAAGTCAGCAAGTTCTTGTACTCGGCGAGGTCTGATAGACTGCGAGTGGGAGAGGCCCCCCTCTCTAATCTAGCAACATCTGGGGTCAGATGTTGTTTTGAGAGACTTGCACAAGCCTTGCATATGTCCGTCTCCTCTCAGGACGCTCTGTTCAGTCTTCAGCCGGGGTCGTCAGTCAAGGCTTCCTCCACTACATTTCACAAGGCCGAAATGAAGTTGTCTGGTTGGAAACTTGCACAAGACGGAGCATATGTCCGCCTGCTGCTCTGTCTAGTCTGTAGCCAGGGTCGGCTTCAGTCATGGCTTTCTCTGCTACGTTATTTAAGCATACACTTAAGGAACCACTCTTCACCCATGAAGTCGGACCATCCAGCAGCTAGGGAGATGAGGCCTTGATCATCGGGACGTTCGGAGAAAGGATCCGTCTCTGACACACTGTCCCGGGAGCAGCATGTGGCTAAGTAACAAGACCGCTGCTCCTCAGGCCTCGATGATGCACTTGCTGTTGCAGATTGTGCAGCTGATCGCAGCATCCCAGCAAGTGCAGTTGCAGCCTCCCTCAGACTCAGAACCTGATCTGTCGGACGGTTCTGGATTGGTCCAGTCATCTGTTCACGCAGATGCTATGGACTCGCAACTGATTCTCTCGGATGGTGAAAGGGATAAGGAAGAGGATTACCCTTCCCTTTCGGAACAGTACATTGTTGCAATGGCTTTCATCCATCAATACTACCCTGATTTTGTTCCACTGAATCAGAATGCTGCGACGACAAGAGAGAAACCGCTGGCGTTGTTAGGCACAGACTTTATCCGGACAAAGGATGAAGTCCTTTCTTTTCCGGTTCAGTTTATGCAGGTGTCGCAGGCCTTCGGCCATATAGACTACACCGTATTTATCCTCTTTGAGTGTGAGGAAGAAGGCAGTTTCTTATCTTCATCTTCCGTATTCATACCGCTTTTTGGACCACGTTCATTTTAAAACTGTCGGGGAAGATGTTCAGAGAGTTCTTCTGCATTTGGATGAGCAGGCCGGGGATCTAGAGGTATCCTTACCTGTATCATTCACTATTCGCTCAGACACAATTGAGACAGCAATTTCTTCAAATAGAGCGAATTTGGACGTTATGTCTTATGCAGATCACCTTACAATGGCGCAGCGTCTCAAGGGAAAGGAATTTGAGGACGTTCGTACCTCTCTTAGAGTTCTTTCCAGGGCAATTATGTATAACACATATAACTCCGCCCTAACAGTGGCTAATCTGGAGTTAATCAGACGTGATGCTGCCCTTGCGTTGTCATCTCTGATAAGATGACAAGGCGAAAAGCTCTCTCCGAGTCACTCCGGTTTCCAGACATTTTATTTTCGACGACTAGCTTTCGTTAGTCTATGAACATGCTACTAAGAAAGCGTCTAGTGCTCTGCTTTTGAAGTTGGCGTATATCAACGACCCACTTCAGCAGACGAGTAAGGAGGGCATTCCAGACAAAAAATTGTCAAAAGGAAACTCCTCACGAGGGTACAAGAAACCCTCTTATAATTACTCTGGAGGTCGTCAGTATAGTGACTCAGGAAAGGGGTGTAGCTCTGATCGGGACTATAGGTCAGATGCTCATAGGCTGGACGAGATGAGGTTTTTTGCGGGGAGGACGTGGTTCCTCCTCCCGTAAGCCTCGCAGGTCACACAGTTGATAGTTTAGACCTCTATTGCTGGCCAGTTGGCGGAAGGTTATCAAGATCCGCAAAAAAATGGATAATAATCATGGAAGATCAGTGGGTGAGAAGTGTAGTCTGGGACGGCTTACGGCTATCATTCCGAGTAATAACCCCACTAACAAGTTGTCCGCTTTGGACAAATCTTCCATCAAATTCTTGCATAAGAGAGTTTCTCCTACCAGATGTATAAGCTCTCTTATCAAAGGAAGCAATACAGGTCATCAAGAATCAGGATACTCAAGATTTTTACAGTTACCTGTTCCTCGTACCGAAGCCAGGCGGCGCGTTCCGACCAGTAATAGACTTGAGCTGGATAACAAGCTTATCATGGCTCCAAAAGTATATTTATGGAAATCATTCATTCGGTAAAAGCGAGCATTCGTGTGATCGACTATGTGGCAATCATAGATCTAAGGATGGGTACTTTCATGTCCTGGTACATCCGGCATTCTTAAAGTACCTGCGGTGCACTGTACAAGGGAAGGTGTATCAGTTCAGAACAATATGCTTTGGTTTGAATCTGGCCCACTGGGTGTTTCACTCGAATAATGAACTCAGTAATGTCTTACTTACGAGCTCATTTGTCTGCCGTAACGTCTGTTTACTTGGACGACCTTCTACAGGGATACGGCAACAAAATTATTCTTCAGAACGATGTTCAGAGTCTGCTTCTATTACTCTGATGTCTCGGTTTCATCGTAAACGAGAAAAAGTCGAATCTAGCTCTGTACAAGTCGTCTATTCACTTGAGATTGAACTTTGAGACTCACAACAATCTGGTTCGTCTGCCGTTACCCAGAGCGAAGTTAGTAAGTTGTTATGCTCGCTTTTGTCTGCACTCAAACGCATTAATAGTGAGGGAATTCATGCGACTGTTGGAGTCATGTGGAGCGGCTGTGGATCTCATTCCGATGGGCCACCTGCACCCACATCCTCTCCAGATATTCTTTACTCAGAACTGGAGTGTGATGACGCTTTCGCTTGAACCAGTATTGTTTTAATGGACCTAGTAAAACAAGGGTTCAAATTGGGCAGATATTCAGTGGTTAACTCAGGGAGTTCTGCTGCAACTGCCGGATCTGGCTTTCATGATTATGACGGATGTGAGTCAGACGGGTTGAGGTGCGTCCCAAAGTCCCGCAGTCTGGAAGTGTCAGGGTCTTTGGGACCCTTGGTTCCAGGAGAAGCACATAAACATCAAAGAGTTGATGTCAATATGGCTAGCGCTACAACATTGGATTCACATAATCACGGACGTCCTTGTTCAAATTTGGTCAAACAACTCAACAGTAGTAGCGTACATAGGGAACCAGGGTGGAACCCATTCATTTCCGTTATGCCTACTAACGGAAAAGATTTTCCTATACGTCATGAATCATCATGTTTATCTTTCTATTCGTCATATACCGGGTTGTCTGAACGTACTAGCAGACTCGCTCTCTCGGAAAGGTCGCCTGTTGCAATTGGAGTGGATGCTCAACAAGCGAGTATTTGGGCAGATTTGCTACCAGAGGGATCGCCCCATGATAGATCTGTTTGCGATGCACCGGAACAATCTGTTACCATCGTTCGTGTCACCATGCCCAGACCATTGAGCATATGTAGTAGATGCTCTGCCGATCTCATGGGGATGAATGATAGGATATGCGTATCCTCCAATTCAGTTGATTCAGTAGATTATGTTTAAGATCAAACAGTCTCGTTCTGAATCCTGCTAGTAGCACCTCTGTCGTCACAGAAAACTTGGATCAGTCGTCTCAAGTGTCTGTTATGGGAGGTTCCCCGGAAGCTTCCTCCACGAGAGGACCTTCTTTATCAGGGGAAGTTTTTGCTCTTCACGTCCTTCTCCGCTCATAGTGGCATAATGGAGTCAGTTAGATGTGAGGGAACCATTGCAGTTCCTGTATGATTTTATGACTAACACCCGAACGATTTTCCATTCACTTTTCTAATCCTCCACCATGGAATGACCCTGTCTATCTGTCATTCCATCTTTCTGTTTTTCTGTTGTTGCATCTCCATCATTCCAGACTTTTTTCACCATACATTGAGATATTTGGTTATTTCTGGTATGTGGCTTTGCCATGGGTACCTACAAATTGAGTTTGCGTTTGGTCCATGTCAGATGATTTTTTGCAGAATTATTGATCTTAAACTTAGTTTATGATGTGAAAACTCAAAGAATCAGTTTTCCAGACTGTTTTTGCTATACTTTCAGATAATTGGCTAGGCATTCACACTATTCAATTTTCGATAACGAGTTTCAGTATTTTAAAAATACCACAGTGTTACTGAAAACCGAATATCGCCGGAATGTACAAATATTTGACCATTTTTTTTAAAAAACTTTCGTAAAACTTTTGTACATTCTGAGGTATTAACAATATAATATATGCACATAATTATATAATTATATACGATTATTACCAAATTCCATATATCGCTGTAATGTACAAGTATTTGACCACAGATGTGTCAAAACTTAGGTTAAATATTTGTACTTTACAGCGATAAACTTACATGAAAAACTGTTGAGAAAAAGCCATTATTCAGCATGGACGATGGAGCATGGCGCTTACAAAATATAAATGCTATTAATAGTTGCTTACGACTTTGAAAACTTGTGGGCGTAAAAATAACATAAAAATTCTTATATTATTTTTCAACTGAGGAATAGTTATTACTGAATAGTTGTCTTGATAACAGCTGTAAAAACAATCCCAACTCGCATCACATTTTTTTGTTAGTAAGTATTAAACACACACAAAACCCTTGTGACCATTCATTGTGGAGATCCTCCTATGATCCGTTCAATTTTTCTCCAAGTGTGCAGCAGTTATATAAACTGTACAGTCTGTACCCTACTGACAGTTAATTGGAGAATATTTTACTGTGACCAACTTAGTTATCTGTATTGTTAATCCAATTTTTTGTTGTCGAGTATACAG
The DNA here is from genome assembly GCA_031216915.1 of Pictodentalium vernedei. Lineage (NCBI taxonomy): Eukaryota > Metazoa > Mollusca > Scaphopoda > Dentaliida > Dentaliidae > Pictodentalium > Pictodentalium vernedei. The sequence goes on along the minus strand of CM062297.1, from coordinate 486,558,554 downwards.
TGCACCTGTTGTGTTCGATACAAACGACTCCCTACATAATTTGATAGCTTTACATCTAGTGAAATTTTAGATTTCTGTTGTATACATACGCAACTGATAAGGATTATGAGCATTACTCTTTTTGAACAAACATACTTTTTATTTATTTTTACTCAGATTACCTTCTGTACTGTTTGAAATACCTTGAAACATGGTACACCAACTAAACTGAAATGAGCTCGGTATTTACTCGGTACTAAAACAATCACCGACTTTTGGGTAAATACCAAAATACCGTGAAGCCCTATAATTGGCTGTGTTCTGGTATGTGGCTTTGTCATGGGTATCTACAGGCATGTAAAGTGAATGCTTAATGATGCTACCTCATGGGGGCATATGTGTACTGACACATCTTGTTTCTTTTAATGTGAACGATTTTCGAGCAAAATGATTGTTCACCCAATTTGTCCAGACCTGATGCTGAAACAACCAGTAAACAGTATATCGACATCAGATTGTAATTTCTTTTTAGCTCACCTGTCTGAAAGTCGGGGTGAGCTATTGCATCACTTACCGCCTGTCATCCATTAACTTTACATATAAGTCTTCTTCTTTGGAACCACTGGACCAAACTTGGCATAAATTATCTTTGGGGATACCCTTCATGTTTGTTCAATAGAAATAGCTAAGTCTAATGGGCTGGGGCAGTGCTTCGAAAAACCTGAAATACTTAAAAAATCTTCTCAAAAACCACCAGTCACAATGCTTTGAAATTTGGTATGCAGTTTCCTCATATGCCCAAGATTCAAGTTTGTCCGGTATCACCCTGTGAGTTCTATACTGATGGGAGCTAGGTCCCTCAACAAAACAGTATATTCCCTACCATTACCAGTCTGTATATAAGCATAGGATGGATTTGCTTCAATAAGTTCTATCTCCTCCACAGCTGGATTAAATTTGCTCGATCTTACATGCTTTCTAAGAAGAACTGGTCCTTGAGGTGTTGAGTAGGTTGAAGTGTATAATAAACTTCGGATCAAGTGCAGTACATCTAGAACAACAAGTTCCCATTTAGTCTCTTTGAGCCCCCTTTGAATTTACAGCCAACATTACAGTTTTCCATATGATCCCATTGTATCTTTTGCATTCACTTACATTGTGGATTGTATGGTGTTGTATGACTAGTTGCTGTTCCATGAAACTGCAAGAAAGCTTTAACATCTGAGTTTATAAACAAAGAACCCCTGTCTGAATGAATAAAAGATGGTATGTCAAAGAGAGCAAATAGTTGTGTTAAACAATTTATAACAGTTTCTGAGGTCATATCAGCACAAGGGAATGCAAACAGGAACCTTGAATACTCCTCTACAACTATTAACAAATATTGGTTACAAGTAGAGGAAGAAACAGGGCCTTTGAAATCAATGGACAGTATTTAAAAGGCTACATAGCTTTTATAAGGGGTTCAGTGTTCAAATCGCCATTGAGTTCTTTGTTCCAGGTCTATATTTTATGTCGTAACTATAGCAGCTGAGCTTTGTGCACCAACAGGTGATCTTATCATTTTTAGCTCAACTTTGACGTAGTCAAATTTTAGGTTATGCCATGGCCCATCTGTCCATCAACAATTCAATACGGCTCAGGCTAGAGGCCGTATTTATGAACCAATCTTTATGAAACTTCTTGGGTACCTTTGTTATCAAGTGTGGGACGAGAACAAGTGTTTTGGGGTGTGGTCCGAAATTCAAGATGGTCACCAGCAGCCATTTTGTACCGAAATTAGTGCAATCAGTTTTTTGTACAGAACTTCTGTATGAAACTTCTGATTTAAAAAATTTTTTGTATGAATATTTAGTAACATGGAATACATCACATATAATACAGGTTTTGTTCCTTGTGCAGAAATTATGTAAATTAGATGAACTTTAGATTTATTCAGTGCTACTTATATACACAGTAAGTTCACATGTCAATACGGCTCGGGCTAAGGGCTGTATTTATGAACCGATCTCCACAAAACTTCTTGGGTACCTTTATTATTGGGATGAAAACGAGTGTTTTTGGGTGTGGTTCGAAATTCAAGATGGCTGCCGGCGGCCTTTTTTGTACCGAAATTAGGTACAATCAGTTTTTTGTACACAACTTCTATACGGCTAGGTCCAGAGGCCGTATTTATGAACCGATTTTTATGAAACTTCTTGGGTACCTTTGTTATCACCGTGGGACGAGAACGAGTGTTTTGGGGTGCAGTCAGAAATTCAAGATGGCCACCAGCAGCCATTTTGAACCGAAATTAATGCAATCAGTTATTGGTCAGACTTCTGTATGAAAGTTCTGATTTGAAAATTTTTGTATGAATGTTTAGTAACATGGAATACATCACATACAATACAGGTTTTTTTCTTGTGCAGAAATTATGCAAATCAGGTGGACTTTGATTTATTCAGTGCTACTCATACACAGTAAGTACATGTGTCAATACGGCTCGGGCTAGGGGCTGAATTTATGAACCGATCTTCACGAAACTTCTTGAGTAGCTTTGTTATCATCTTGGGATGAATGTTTCGTAACATGGAATACATTACAAAAAATGCAGGTTTTTTTCTCGTGCAGAAATTATGCAAGTTAGATGGACTTTGATTTATGCAGTGCTACTGATACACAGTAAGTGCACATGTCAGTACGGCTTGGGCTAGAGGTTGTATTTATGAACCGATCTTCATGAAATATCTTGGGTACCTTTGTTGTCACCTTGGGACAGGAACGAGTGTTTTTGGGTGCAGTCCGAAATTCAAGAATGCTGCCGATGACCATTTTATACTGAAATTATGTGCAATCAGTTTTTTGTACAGAACTTCTAGGACTACGTTTGTTGGCAGCCATATTGACAGGAAGTCTGTGTATTACATTTTTTGTACAGAACCTGTAAAGAAGATTTTTTTATCTTAGTAATGTTTGCTATAAATTTATTGGGTGCCTTTGTTATCACTGTGCTATGAGAACAAATATTTTTGTGTTCAGTCAGACCCACTCGGGGACTCAAAAAATGAGATAATTAAAAATCTTTTCCAAAAACACCAGACAAAATAATGTTTCTTGAATTCAGCATCCCTAGGATGTGTATATTCAAATGTGTTGAAGCCAAGTTCCTGTGTTAATATTTGGTGTTGTTTGGGGATGCTAAACATTATTAGCACAACCCAATATTTTTATACTGTACCAATGACCCAGACTTAGCTGGTGCTAACTCTAACAAAACCAGGGTCAAACACAAATTTTGCCCCCCAATCCCCAAAATTTGCATCCAAAACAAAAAGAAATCATGTCCTAAAGGACCTCCATACTACGCCTCTACTGCGCATGCGCAGTGACGCAGACGTCCCGAAATTGGCGCCAATTATCATTCTCTGTTTGGCCCTTCATCAGTCAACATCTCACTGATCTTTGTGCTTGTAAATCTCAGTTTAAAGGATGCCAGACACGTAATTTTTGGAGAAAATGTGATTCTAAGGAGGATAGAAGGAGGAGAGGAAAAAGAAGTGACAAAAAATAATCAGGGCTGTACTTAAAATTTTTTGATGAAATTATGTTAAGTTGCCTATTTTCGAGGCATGGGCCTCTTGTTGTCATTCTTGCTAATTGTTGCACTGCTTATTCAGTGTTTCCTCTTCCCTAACCTTCTAAAGTCCCCCCTTGCAATTCTCCCATGCTTTTGGCATATTTTTGAGAAATTTCATTTCTAAAATTTCCTGGGAGAGTTGCTTGGTTACAGAATGTTTTCTGTTATTTTCCCCATAGTTACGTTTTCACCCATGGGTGTATAACGTTTGTGTTCTGCATCTTCTATCTGATGTTCTACAGATTCTCCCCTGGGAGTCTCTGTTTTGCATCAGATAGAGTGTAATTGATGACTGATTCCGGGCCAGTTTTTTCAGTGCCTGGAGTCATGTTTTCTGGTGTTTTTACACTGTTTGTTTTCATTGGCAACAGCCTTTTTTGAGGGGGGCTGTTTGCCTTTGCTGTAGTTTATCTCACTATAAGATACATTTATATTATCCGAAAGTGTCTCATTAATTATTTAATATAAATTTAAAATTTTTGACCACACTTTGCCATCGGATCCATTGGGGCTCAACGTTACTTTTCAGCAACTTGGGCTTCGCTGAAAAAATATTTTTTCAAAATTATTTTGTTTTGCAATTGTTTTTTCATTTATTAATGGATCATGTTATTATGTATCATTGTGTCAGGGGTTTTTGCGAGTAACTAGGACTTATTGTTGTTCTTTCACAATGAAGGGACATTGTTCAAATTGTAATAGGAAGAAATCTTCCTCTGACTTTCATGATCATTGTATTAATTGTAGTCAGTGTTCTCGCATTAATCCCTGTCCTATATGTGAATATTGGGATGAGAAACATTGGAAACGGGTGTCACGATATGTTGTTTCTGGAGAAAGAGCGATTCCGGCTCTTTCTCCGCAAGGTCACTCTACTCTCTCAGTTTCTATTTCAGAGGAACCAGAACAGGGTGATGTTTCCATGTTATCTTCTTCAAGTGTGCGTCCGTCGTCACAAATGAATTCAGAGCTAGCGGCAAAAGTGCTCATGGAGATTAGACAAATGTCGTCCGCTAGCTCGCCCGGTGTAGCGTCCATTCACCGAATGGTTCGGCAGCCGGGTTCGTCCGATGCGGTCCAAGAGGAAATTTTGGGTGATGCGAGCACTATAAACATAATAGATGCACACCCAGTGACGGCGGATAGTAAACGAGAACGGAGGAAGCCTTTGAGTCCGGTTCCTAGCTCGTCCAGGTCCAGCCGGGCCGCGAGCGAGAGAGGCCCCTCTCTCGTACAACAACATCTGGGACCAGATGTGGTACAAAATTTGTCTTTAGCGGAGCATACGTCCGTCGCTCGGGACGCTCCGTTGTATAAGCAGTCCGCAGAGACTGTTAAGGCTTCCTCTTCTCGTCAGCGCACACGACCGCACCTTGGCTGCGTGACCGCCGATATATTACCAGCTTCGCCGATGAAGGATTCTTCGGCGACCAGGTTACACCATCCGGCAGCCAGGGATTCGAGACCGATGGACTCTGGACGTTCGCATAGGAAAAGTATGCGGGAGCCATCTGATGCGGAGCTGCCCTCGGCGAAGCAGCGAAAGACTGCGCCTCTGCAGGTCTCGACGCCGGACATTCTTGTGCAGATAGCACAGCTTATCGCAGCATCCCAGCAGCCGACAGAAATGGTGTTGGATCATGAATTATCCGACGGCTCTGGGTCGGTACGCTCCGCCGAAGCATCGGGGGCGGACGACCGGGAACATCATGAGGTCCGACCGGATGGTGAAAGGGATACGGATGACTTGGAGCTATCCCTTTCGGAACAACATAAAGCTGCCGTCGACTTCATCCGGCACTTTCTCCCTCAAGTTGTTCCGTCGGGCCAGACTGCTGCGCTTCCGGACAAGAGAATTATAGCGTCATTGGACTCTGAATTTTTTGAGCGGTTCAGGGACATCGCTCCTGAGTTTCCGTCGCAGTCCAATAATGTTGCAAGAACATTTGAATTATTGAACGACGCTATATTTAAACTTGCTTCCAGGACGGGGAAAGCAGGTTTCTTGTCCGCTAATACTCTCAACCTGCCTTTCATTAATGCAAGGAATAAATTCGATACGGCAGGACAGGGTATACCGAGAGTTCCTCTGCGTATGGACGACGAGGCGGAAGACTTAGAACTATCATTACCGTCGTCAGCTTCTATTCCAACCGCTGTGTTGGAAACAGCTATTGCGTCTAACAGAGCCAATTTAGATGCCTTATCTTACGCAGATCACCTTACTAAGGCGTTATCACTGCGCCTTCAGGGGAAAGAGTTTCAGGATATACAATCCTCTTTAAGACTTCTTTCAAGGGCAGTAGCTTATTCCACGTGTAACTCCGCCCTTTCAGTGGCAAATCTGGAGTTGGTTAGACGTGACACAGCCCTAGCTACATCCACACTAGTGGATTCTAAGGTGAAGAACTCTCTTAGAGTCGCTTCGGTCTCAGGAGAACTTCTCTTTGACGGCAAGCTTTCCGCTATTTATGATAAAATTAAAAAGAAAGCTAATGATTCTCTGTTGTTCAGATCTGCTCCTAAGAAGTCGGATACAGCAGACACGAATAAGACAGGCACTTCTGGGTCTAATGCGCCCAAGAGAGGAACCTATAGAGGTTCCGGTGCGTCCTCTTGGTCTTATTCGAGAGACCGTCAGGATAGCGACTCTCGTTCGGGACGTCCTTCAGGCCGGGACAATCGGTCGGACGCCCCGAGGTCGACGAGGCGAGGTGCGGGTCGTGGAAGACGTGGTTTCTCCTACCGCAGGCCTCGCAGGTCCAGGAGGTGATGGCTTAAACCTCTATCGCGTTCCGGTTGGCGGAAGGTTGTCGAGCTTTTCACAAGAATGGGCGTCGATTACGGACGACCCTTGGGTGAGAGGAGTGACTTCGGAAGGTCTAAAGATATCCTTCAAACGAAAGCCTCCATTAACTCGAAGTCCAAAGTGGACTCATCTTCCGTCAAATCCACAGAAAAGAGACGCTCTGTTATCAGAGGTGCAGTCTCTTTTAATGAAGAACGCGGTAGAGGTCGTAGAAAACCAGGAATCTCCGGGATTCTACAGCCATCTGTTTCTGGTTCCGAAACCAGACGGCTCGTTCCGTCCAGTCATAGATTTGGGCTGGATAAACAAGCTGATCGTCGCTCCGAAGTTTTATATGGAGACGATTCGATCGGTCAGAGCGAGTATTCGGGTGAACGATTATGCAACGAGCATAGATCTCAAAGATGCGTACTTTCACGTCATGGTACATCCGACATTCCGAAAGTATCTACGCTTCGCAGTCCTAGGAGTGGTGTATCAATTCCGGGCGATGTGCTTCGGATTGAATCTAGCACCCTGGGCTTTCACTCGGGTAATGAACTCGGTAATGATCTACTTCCGAGCTCATTCGTCTGCGGTAACGTCGGCCTACCTGGACGACATTCTTCAGAGGTACGGCAATGAGTTAACGCTTCAGAACGATGTTCAGAATCTTCTTCTATTGCTCCGACGTCTCGGTTTTATAGTAAACGAGGAGAAGTCGGATCTGGTGCCGTCCAAGTCATTCACTCATCTGGGAATGAGCTTCGAGACGCACAACAATCTCGTTCGTCTGCCGTTAACCAGAGCGAAATTAGTCAGTTGTTACGCTCGCTATTGTCTGCACGCAGACAAAGTCACGGCGAGAGAATTTATGAGACTGATAGGTCTGTGCGGAGCCGCCGCGGATCTCATTCCGATGGGGCGGTTACGCACACAGCCTCTTCAAATTTTCCTGCCTCAGAATTGGAGTGTGAAAATTCATTCGCTCGATGTAGACGTTCTCTTGTCAGATCAAGTGAAACAAGAGATACAGACTTGGGCAAACATTCAGTGGTTAACTCAAGGAGTTCCGCTGCAGTTGCCGGATCCGAGTTTTACCGTTATGACGGATGCCAGTCAAACAGGTTGGGGTGCATCATTAATCCCAACGGATTCGAGATGCCAGGGTCTTTGGGATCCGCAATTCCTGTGCAAGCACATAAACATCAAGGAAATGATGTCAATTTGGCTTGCGTTACGTAACTGGATGGACATTATTCACGATGCTCATGTCCAAATCCTATCCGACAATACGACAGTAGTGGCGTATATACGGAATCAGGGAGGCACTCATTCAGTTCCGTTGTTCAATCTAACGGAAAGAATCCTTCTGTTTGCGTTAGAACATCACGTTCTTCTTTTGGTCCGTCACATACCGGGTCGTCTGAATGTGCTAGCAGACTCCCTTTCACGAAAGGGTCGCTTGTTGCCGTCGGAGTGGACTCTCAACAAACAAGTATTCAATCAGATTTGCTACCAATGGGAACGGCCAATGATAGACTTATTTGCGACACATCTCAACAATCAGTTGCAGACGTATGTGTCTCCGTGTCCGGATCCAAGAGCTTTTGCAGTAGACGCTCTGTCGATCCCTTGGAACGGAATGATAGGATATGCATATCCTCCAGCGCCGTTAATTCAACAATTATTGCTAAAGATAAAACAATCTCAATGCAAGATTCTGTTGGTAGCATCTCTGTCGCCACAGAGACCGTGGATAAATCTACTCAGGTGTCTGTTGTGGGACCTACTGCGGAAGCTTCCTCCACGGGAGGATCTTCTTTCGCAGGGGAAATCGCGCCAACTCCATCACAACCCGCAAGGTCTCAACCTTCACGTTTTTCCGTTGTGCGGTCCTTCTTGCATGGCAAGCACTTTACAGGACGAGCAGTGGATGCGATTTCTAACTGTAGGAGGACCTCCTCTTCGCTAAACTATGCGGCTAAGTGGAAGGTTTTTCGTCGTTGGTGTAGGGATCATTCTGTAGATATATTCGATCCCTCTATACCAGACATTGCAAACTTTCTAGTATACTTGTTTGACGAAATCAAACTGCAGCCTGTTACTATAAAGGGTTATAGATCTATGTTATCTGATACCTATGCACATCATGATAGTTTACAAATTGGATCTAATGTCTCTTTATCGAAGTTGGTTAGAAACTTTTCGATAAATAGACCCAGAACTCTTAGATTAATTCCTAAGTGGAATTTAGCTTGGATTCTCCTTAAATTGAAGGAAAAGCCATTTGAACCTCTTGGGACAGTAGATTTCAAATTCTTATCTTATAAGACAGCTTTTCTCTTAGCTTTCTCTTCTGCCAGAAGAGTCAGTGAGCTTCATGCACTATCGGTGGATGATTCTCATTATCGTAGTGTTGGGAACACTATCACCTTCACTACTAATGTGGGTTTTTTAGCTAAGAATCAGGCTCCTAATAAATATCCGGAACCTATTGTTATTAAGGCTCTTCCGTCTTCAGACGGGCGTAGGCCTTTACTCTGTCCTGTTAGAGCACTACGTATCTATAAACAGAGATCTCAGTTTATCAGAAAGGGACGGAAACGTTTCTTTCTGTCTTTGATGCCTAATAGAAAGGACATTTCAGTCCATTCTATTGCTAGATGGATTCAGTTAACTATCCGTACTGCTTATGAAGATTTATCTTCTTCTCAGCAGTCTGTGCTTAAGATTTCTGCTCATGAAGTAAGAGCTCTTTCTACTTCCTGGGCTTATGATAATAGTGTTGCTATTACAGATTTAATGAAGGCTGCTTATTGGTCTCAGCCATCCACATTTACGAATTTTTATCTCAGAAATATTGAGTCCATTTCTGGAGACCTGCATTGTTTAGGTCCGTTATCTGTTGCTCAGAATGTCGTCCACTAAACAGTTGCAACTATAGTTATGCAGGCTTTCTGTTCCGGCAGTGACTCCGTCCGGCTGCCCTCTTCGCTCTGGGCTATTTGACCCAGGGGAAGGGGGGGGGGGCGGGTGTTCCCTTAGGTCACCTGCTTTATAGTGAAAAGCAAGGGAATGCCTCCTCCAAGTCAGTATTTCTGAGTCGCTTCCGGGATGGTTTTAAAGTGTAATATTAATGTTTAAATTCATTCATGTCTTATTTTTAAAGTGTAGCTCGGTGTGAAGCATTTGTATATGTCAAGTGTCAAACGGGCTTTAATATACAATACTCGGACACTTTTAAATGACTATAAAGAGTCTCAATTCTCTGGACTACTTTATTTATTGGCTTGCTTTAAAAATAATTAGTATAAGGGTTATACTGGATGTTAATAGAGAACATGAATGTTATTGTGCTCAATTATTAAGGGTAGTGTATCTTTCTAATTTAATATTAAATAAGAAAGATACATGTAAAGCCTAATACTCCTTTTCTCCTTAAGGGGTTACCTCTTTACTATATAGTTGAGCTTATTGGATTTTCCTCTATGTCCTAGGCCCTCCAGCCTGTTTACTATTCAGCTAAGTCTGGGTCATTGGTACAGTATAAAAATGTTAAAAAATTTATAGTAATTTATATATTTTTTATACTTACCAATGACCCAGACGGGGATGGCCCTCCCTGGAGTTGGGAACTCTTGCCTCCCCGCTGAGTACATAGCGCTGACCAGGCACTGCCAGTAAGAATGATAATTGGCGCCAATTTCGGGACGTCTGCGTCACTGCGCATGCGCAGTAGAGGCGTAGTATGGAGGTCCTTTAGGACATGATTTCTTTTTGTTTTGGATGCAAATTTTGGGGATTGGGGGGCAAAATTTGTGTTTGGCCCTGGTTTTGTTAGAGTTAGCACCAGCTAAGTCTGGGTCATTGGTAAGTATAAAAAATATATAAATTACTATAAATTTTTTAACTTTCTATTTGCAATGAGAAAAATAAAGCCTCACCCATGGGAACCCTATGAGCTAAAGATAAAAAAATCAAATACCTATATTTTAAGAAGGATTGGGCAAATATTTATTAGTTAGTATGAATCAACCTTAGAAGGGTTTGAATCAAACAGGCCAAAACAATTGCTAACATTTGGCTTATGGTGCACCATGCAAGGATCCCCATTGTAACATTAACTCTATGAAGATTTCTTTTCTAGTTTAGCATCTAACTGTTACCCACCTTTACAATACTTTACCTATACATTTGTTACAGGCTATGGTCAGTATTTATGTACAGACCTTTACATTACTTTACATGTACCTTTGTTATCAGGTCATTACCTATGTTGTGGTCATGTTCTATGTCTTTTTTAAGCTGAACAAAAGCAATTACTGCATCATTACTCAGAGGAAATGAATAAACATCAGTCAAAGGCCTAATCTTGTCAGAAAACCAAGAGATCCACTGACTGTAATAAGAAAACATCCCTATGGCTCTTTTCAAAGATTTCTTCTGACTGTGAGGAACTGGAAGATCCCTCAAAGGTTTCATTCTATCATTGTCAGGTTTGAAAGATCCATGACTAATTATATAGCTGAGAAGATATAACCCTTGCACAGAGAATATACACTTGCCTTCTTGGAATTTTAGATTGTAACTATTAGCTACGTTGATAAACTTCCTGAGATTAACATGATGTTCCTGCTGGTCCATGCCACAGACAGTAATCTTGTCAAGATAAAAATAAACATCTTTTAGATCATGTCTCATGAGTTGATCCATGACTTGTTGAAAGCAAGCAACCTCATTGGTGATGCCAAATGGGACTACCAGAACTGATATAGTTGTCCGTTCGCCTTGAAAGCTGTATACGTTTTTTCATAATCTTGTAGAGGGATCTGATGGTAAGCAGTACGCAAATCTAAAGTACTATATATTCTATGTTTAGCTACTTCTGAGACTATAATTATCCCTGATGGGGGTGGATGTGAGATGGGGGAATCTCACCCGAGGGCAAGATATTTGGGCCAGACACGAGGCTTGCCGAGTGTCTGGGCCAAATATCTTTCCCAAAGGTGAGATTTCCCCATCTCACAACCATCCCCATCAGGGATAATTTTTCTCCCCCACCAAAACACACTGATGTCATCAAAAGTAATTCATGGGCACGTGCAGTTATATCGAACAATTTCGTGTCCATTTCTGAAAAAAACTAATTTGCTTATCGGAAAGAGCGCACAAAAGTTTTGTATATACCACAGGTATATACCACGAAATTAAATGCCGACTCCGGCAAGACAGGGGTTTAAGATTTGTAGTGAAGTGACCATTGACACATTCCGATGACGTCATATTATGAATTCTGCAATGTATTCGCATAACTTTTCGATGGGAATTTCATGCAACTCTCTCCTCTCTTAATGGCATTCATCCAAAAATTCATATAAAAGAGTCAAGTGTCCGTTGGTTTTGCGGTCTATGTTTTCATTTTTATATTTTTATACTGTACCAAAGACCCAGACATAGCTGGTGCTAACTCTTAAAATATAGGGCCAAACACAAATTTTGCCCCCAATCCCCAAAATTTGCATCTAAAACCAAAGAAAACATGTCCTGAATGGCCCTCCACACTTCACCTCTACTGTGCATGCACAGTGTCAAGGACGTTCCGAAATTGGCGCCATTAATCATTCTTAGTTTGGCCCTTCATCAGTTAACATCTGACTGATCTTTGTGCTTGTAAATCTCAGTTTAAATGATGCCAGACACATAAATATTAGTGAAATGGTGATTCTAAGGAGGATATAGAAGGAGGAGAGGAAAAATGTGTGACAGAAAATTATCAAGGCTGTAACTTAAAATTTTTTAATGAAATTATGTTAAGTTACCTATTTTCGAGGCAGCAGCCATTTTGTTGTCATTCTTGTTATCAAGTTACACTGATTTTTCAGTGTTTTCCTCTCTCCCTTTCCTTTAAGTCCCCTCTTGCTATTCTCCCATGCTTTTGGCATAATTTCTGTAATTATTATTACTAAAATTTCTTGGGAGTTTTAGCTGAATAACAGAATGAATTCTGTTCTTTTCCCCATGTTTACGTCTTCACCTATGGGTGGTTAGGCGTTGTGTTCTGCATCTACCATCTGATGTTCTGCAGTTTCTTCCCTGGAAGTCTCTGTTTTGCATCAGATAGTGTATTATTGGTAACTGATTTCGGGCCTGGGTGCCTGGAGTCTTATTTTAGTGTTTTTACACTTATTGTTTACATTTACAACAGCCCTCTGTGTGAGGGGGGATTTCTTGAATATAATATCTTGATGTTAATTTAATCATAACTAGATACATTATTATTGTTCGTAAGTGTTGCATAAATTGTTTAAAATATTTTTAAAATTTTTGTCCACACTTAGGCTTGGGATCCATTGGGGCTCAATGTTACTTTTCAGAAACTTGGGCTGTTCTGAAAAAATATTTTTTCAAAATATTTTGATTTCAATTATTTTTTCTATGTTAATGGATCATATTATTATGTATTTTGATTGTCAGGGGTTGATGCGAGTACTAGGACTTTGTTTTCTTTTCACATTGAAAGGATTTTGATCAATTGTAATAAGAGGAAGTCTTCCTCTGACTTTTATAATCATTCTTTATGTAGTCAGTGTACTCGCACTAACTCCTGTTCTGTATGTGATGATTTCGATGACAACATGGGAAGCGTATGTCACGGTATGTTAGTAGGGAATTGGACATTCCGGTCCTTTCCCTGCAGGGTCACTCTACTTTATCAATTTCTATTTCAGACGATCAAGTTTAGGGTGATGTATCCGTGATGTCTTCCAACAGTGTGCCTCCGAAGGGCTAGCGGAAAAGTGCTCATATAAATACGCCAATTGCCTAAGAGGACCTTAGTAGGTTCGACGGCCTTTGACGGCCGGTAGCTCGCCCGGTGTAGCGTCCATTCATCGAATGGTTCGGCAGCCAGGTTCGTCCGTTGCGGTCTAGAAGGAGTTTTGGGGTGATGCGAGCACTATAAATCAACCAAATGCACACCCAGTGACGGCGGATTAGAGGGAGAACGAAGGAAGCCTTTTAGTCCGCTTCCTAGCTCGTTCAGGTCCATCCGGACGGCAAGCGAGAGAGGCCCCTCTCTCGTACAACAACATCTGGCCCCAGATGTTGTGGTACAAAATGTTTCGCATTCGGAGCATACGTCCGCCGCTCGGGACGCTCCAACATATAGTCAGTCCGGAGAGACTGTCAATAAGGCTTCCTCATTCTCATGGTAGTGCACACGACCGCTCTTGGCTACGTGACCTCGGATATCCAGTCAGAGAATCATCGGCGACCAGGTCACACCATCCGGTAGCCAGGGACATGAGGCCTGCAGACTCCGGACGTTCGCATAGGAAAGTGTGCGGGAGTCAAAGTACATGGAGCTTCCGGCGGCAATGCATCGTAAGACCGCTACTGCACAGTCCTCGGGGACAGACGTGCTATCCTAAATAGCACAGTTTATCGCAGCATCCCAGCAACAACTGAATCTGTCGCATAATGTATTATCCGACGATGCTGGGTCGGGACGCTCCGCGGAAGCGGGTACGGACGTCCGAAAATTTCATCCGGTCCGACGGGATACCGAAAGGGATTCAGAGGATTTTGAGCTTTCCCTTTCGGAACAACATATGCTGTTGTGTATGTCATCTGACTTGATCTTCTACAGGTTCTTTCGTCGGACCAGAATGCTGCGATGCCGGATAAGAAACTGATAGCGTCGGCGGACTTAGAATTTTTGGTTCGGTTCAGGGACATCGTCCCTCAGTTCCGACATAGTCCAATAATGTCACACAAACTTTCGAATTATTGAACGACGCTATATATTTATTATTATATGCTTGCTATTACCAAGCATTTCTGGTTTCTTGTTCGCAAAAGTTACGGAGATTTCTTTCAAAAGTGTGCCTCTGTCGTCATAGTTAATGAAGAGCTAGCGGCAATAAGTGCTCATGGAATATGTCTATCGCCTAAGAGGTCCCTTGTAGGATCGACGGAGTGACATTCGCTAGCTCACCCGGTGTAGCGTACATTCATCGAATGGTTCGGCTGCCGGGTTCGTCCGTTGCGGTCTAGGAAGGAGATTTGGGTGATGCGAGCACTATAATAACTTTAGTACTCACCCAGTGACGGCGGATTGTGGACAGATCGGAGGAAGCCTGTTAGTCCGGTTCCTGGCTCGTCCAGGTCCGTCCGGGCTGTGAGCGAGAGAAGTCCCTCTCTCGTCCAACAACATAGGGGACCACATGTTGTGGTTCAGATATTTTACATTAGGAGCATATGTCCGCCGCTCGGGACGCTCCGTTATATTGACAGTCCGAGAGACTGTCGATAATGCTTCCTCATCCTCACAGCAGTGCACACGACCGCACATTGGCTACGTGACCTCGAGAATCCGACCAGTTTCGTCATTCAGTGATTCCACGGCAAACAGGTCACGCCATCCGGTAGCCAAGGGACACAAGGCCTATACACTCCGTTCGTTTGCATAATAGTAGTATGCACGGGGTAACGATCACAGAGCTTCCAGCGGCAATGCATCGTAAGACCGCTTCTCCACAGGCCTCAGTGGCGGACGTGCTTTCCAAGTTAGCACAGTTTTTCGCAGCAATCGACAGTTTCTCGGTCGGATCAGGAATTATCCGATGGCGCTGGGTCGGTGCGCTCCGCGGTTGCATTAGGTTCGGACGACCAAACGCTTTATAGGGTCTGACAGGATGGCGAAAGGGATTCGGACAATTTCGAGTTTTCCCTTTCGGAACATCGGAAGCTGCCATACATTTCTTCCGGCATTATCTTCCAGTGGTTGTTCCTTCGGACTACATTGCTGCGATGTTGGATAAGAGACTTATAGCGTCATTGGACACAGAATTTTGGATCGGTTCAGGGACATTGTCCCTGACTTACCGACACAGTCCAATAATGTCATTAGAACATGTGTATTATTTATCGACGCTATATATATATATAAGCTTGCTACCAAGCATGATAGTTTAGTTTCTTGTCCGCAATGCTCATTTCTGCCTTTTATCATTTATAGGAATAATTTATTTTGGCAGAACAGGGCATACCGAGAGTTCATATGCGTCTAGACGGCATGGTTAAAGACTGTAAATTATCTTTTTCGCCGTCTATGTCTTTTCCAACCACAATGTTGGAAACGACAATGATGTCTCTATAGACTTAACTTAGATGCTTTATCATACGTAATCCACCTTACTGAGACGTTATCATTACGTCTTCAAGAGAAAGAACTCCGGGATATGTTCCTCAATGTGATTTCTTTTGTGGGCAGTAGTTTGTTCACGTATAACTCCGCCCTTCAGTGGCTACCTGGAGTTGGTTAGACGTGACGCAGCCCTAGCTACATCCACGCGTGTGGATAGTAAGGTGAAGAACTCTCTCAGAGTCGCTTCGGTCTCGGAGAAGCTTCTCTTAGACGGCAACTTTTCAGCAATCCATGAATGGCTCGATTTACACGTTCTCTTGTCTGTCTAGTGTAGCAAGAGATTCAGACTGGGGCAAACATTCGGTGGTTGACTCAGAGAGTGCCACTGCAGTTGCCGGATCCGAGTTTTATAATTATGACGGTTGCCAGTCAAACAGGTTGGGATGCAATATTGATCCCAATGGATTCGAAGTACCAGGGTCTTTGGGTTCCGCAGTCTCTAGGCAAGCACTTATCTTCCACGGAATAATGTTTTTTAGGCTTGCTTTATGTCATTGGATGAACATTATTCAGAAACGCATGTCCAAATCCTGTCCGATAATACGACAGTAGTGGCATATCTCCGGAACCAGGGAGGCACTCATTTGTTTCCGTTATTCAATTTAATGGAAAGAATCCTTCTGTTTGTTATAGTACACCAAGTTCTGCTTCGGTCCGTCATATTCCGGGTCGTCTGATTGTATTACCGGACTCCCTTTCACTTATGGGTCGCTTGTTGCCGTCAGAATGGACTCTCAACAAACAAGTATTCAATCAGATTTGCTATCAATGGGAGCGCCCAATGATAATTTATTTACGACACAACTTGCTAATCAATTGCAGACGTATGTGTTTGCATGTCTGGATCTCTGAGCTTATGTTGTTAACGCTCTATTGATCTAATAGGACGGAATGATAGGATATGCGTATCCTCCTGCGCTGTTGTTTCAGCAAGTATTGCTAAGATAAACAACCACAATACATTTCTGTTGATAGCATCTCTGTCTTCACAGAGACCGTGGGTAAATTTACTCTGAGGTCTACTGTGGGACTTAACGCGAAAACTTCCTCCATGAGAGGATCTTTTTTTCTCTGGAAAAAATCGTGTCATCTTCATCACAACCCGCAAGGTCTCAACCTTCACGTATTCCGTTGTGTGGTCCTTATTGCATTGTAAGCATTGTACTGGACGAGCTTTGGACGCGATTTCTTACTGTAGGAGAACCTCTTCTTCGCTATTCTATGCGGCTAAAGTGGGGGCTCTTCCGTCGTTGGTGTAGGGATCACTATGTTGATATTGTTGATCCCTCCATACTAGTCATTGCAACTTTCTAGTATACTTGTTTGACAAGATCTACTGCAGCCTGTTACTATTAGGGTTATAGGTTTATGTTATCTCATACCTATGCACTCTATGATAGTTTACAATTGAGTCTTATGTCTCTTTATCTAAGTCAGTTAGTAACTTTTCGATAAATAGACTTAGAATCATTAGATCCGATTGCCTACATGGGGGCACGATGACGCTGTGTACTGGGGCGTACTGCACGTCGATGGTGCGCATGTCTTCAACCACTCTAATCCTGCCTGTGCTGCGGTGCAGAGTTCAGAGTTACGATGTTGGGGAGCTGACAGCTGCTCGTCGTTGCTCGGTGGTTCTCTCCGGGTACTCCGGCTTCCTCCACCCGTAAAACTGTCACGGTCACGATTAGCCATTGTGCATAAGTATGTGACCTTAAACACCAATAAATAAATAAATAAATAAATCATTAGATTAAATTTCTATATGGAATTTAACTTTGGTTCTTATTTTGGCTAAGTAATCATTTGAGCCTCTGGAAACAGTAGTTTTCAAATTCTGACCTTTTAGACAGTAATTCTGTTGGCTTCTCTTTTACTGAGGAGTCAGTGAGCTTCATGCACTATCGGTGGATGATTCTCACTTTCGTAGTTTCGGAATCACTACTTCCTTTACTATTTAGGTTGGATTTTTGCATAAGAGTCAGGCTCCTAATAAATATCCGGAACCTATTGTTATTAAGGTCCTTCCATCTTCGTACGGGCATAGGCCTTTACTCTGTCCGGTTAGAGTTTACGTATTTTTTAAACAGATATCTGTTTATTACTACGGGCGTAAGCTTCTTCTGTCTTTGATGCCTAATAGAAGGACGTTACGCTCCATTCTATTGCTAATGGATTCAATTAACTATCGATACTGCTTATGGTATATCATTGACTCAGCAGTTGTGTTTGAGATTACGGCTCATGAAGTAAGAGTTCTTCTACATCTTGGGCTTACATTAATAGTGTCGCTATTATAGATTTTTGAAGGCTGCTCATTGCGCTCAGCCATCCACATTCATGAATTTTTATCTCAGAAATATCGAGTCCATTTCTGGAGGCCTCTATTGTTAGGTTTATTACCTACTGCTCAGAATGTCATTCACTTAACAGTTGCTACTATAGCTAGGTAGGCTGTCTGTTTCGGCAGTGACTCCGTTCTGCTGCCCTCTTCGCTCTGGGCTATTTGACCCAGGGCAAGA
The DNA here is from genome assembly GCA_031216915.1 of Pictodentalium vernedei. NCBI lineage: Eukaryota > Metazoa > Mollusca > Scaphopoda > Dentaliida > Dentaliidae > Pictodentalium > Pictodentalium vernedei. Next base: position 486,540,435 of record CM062297.1, on the reverse strand, counting down.
AAAGGGGGGGGGGGGAGGGTGTTCCATTGGGTCACCTGTTTTACTATGAAAACAAGGGGATATCTCCTCCGGAGTTAGTAATTCTGAGCTGTTATTGGGATGGTTTTTTAGTGAGAAGTTTATGTTCTAAAAATTCATTCAGGACTTAGTTTTTAAAGTATAGCTTTTGAATATAGCACGTGTCAACGGTCGTAATTATATATAGCACGTGTCAACGGTCGTTATTATACAATCCTCAGACACTTTTAAGAAGTATAAAGAGTCTCTATTCTCTAGACTTACTTTATTTATTGGCTTACTTTAAAAATTATTAGTATAAGGATTATGCTAGATATTAATAGAGTACATGGATGTAGGATGCTCAATTTTGGAAGGTGTTGTATCTTTCTGATTTATCATAAATATGAAAGATACATGTAAGGCCTAATACTTCTTTTTCCCTAGAGGGAATGACTCTATTTTATATATTGAGCGTATTCCAACTTGCTCTATGTCCTTGGCCCTCCAGCCTTTTTTCTATTCAGCTATGTCTGGGTCATTGGTACAGTATAAAAATGTTAAAAAATTTATAGTAATTTATATATTTTTTATACTTACCAATGACCCAGACGGGGATGGCCCTCCCAGGAGTTGGGAACTCATACCTCCCCGCTGAGTACATAGCGCTTACCAGGCACTGGTTATAAGAATGATTAATGGCGCCAATTTCGGAATGTCTTTGACACTGCGCATGCGCAGTAGAGGTGAAGTGTGGAGGGCCATTCAGGACATGTTTTCTTTGGTTTTAGATGCAAATTTTGGGGATTGGGGGGCAAAATTTGTGTTTGGCCCTATATTTTAAGAGTTAGCACCAGCTATGTCTGGGTCATTGGTAAGTATAAAAAATATATAAATTACTATAAATTTTTTAACTTTCTTTGACAAACGTTCATCTACTAATATTTCCGAAACGTGATACCATTTTGTTTGTTTACAGAAGAACATGTGGTGATTGAATAGTCCTGCACTAATTGAAAATGCTAATAAGCCAATATAGGTTGTCATGTGGGTGGGGTGAAATAGCTGTCACATGGGTGGGATGAGACAGGCATATCTCTCCCAGCTGTCTCACACGAATTTATATATGTCTCAATACCTTAGTGGTGGGAGAAAAGATTGTCTAACTTCGGGAATGGATAAGCATAGAGTTCTGTACACCTGTTAATTGTCTGAGAGTAGTCGATAACCATTCTCTTCATTTGTCTGTTGTTTGATGTTATAAGGACTTGTGCTTTCCAAGAGGAGGGACTGGACTCTATAATTCCATCAGTTATTAGTTTGGATGTTTCATTTTGACTAAACTGTCATCAGAACTGAATTGTTGAGATTTTGTAGCAATAGGATGGCACCCTTTTTTAAAGTGGAGAAGAGGGGCTGTGGCTCAGTCAGAGATGGTGCCAGACTACACATAGAGCCATAGTATATATTGACGGGAGGTTCCTACCCTCCAAAATCTATGCTTATACTTTTGTGTTGTTCCATGAAGTCATGTCCGAGTATAAAATAACAACAAAGATTGTTCAGCACTGATAAGCAGACATCTTTGTACTCTTTGTGCTCCTGGAGCTTCATGAGAACTCTGCTAACTCCTAACTCAGCCCTGGCTTGTTGAGGAACTGGATGCCCTAAACGCATGTCCTGTGGAAGGTGTAGTCTGGATTGATAAAATTTCTGCTAATTCATGGTTGAGGAAACTTCCTGAATTGCCTGTGTCAAATAAAGCTTTAGATGTCCGTCCATTGGTAGAGATGCCCATTATTGCTTTGGACAAGCATTTTAGAGATGCAGCAGAAACAGAAGCCATCATTGGATTGCATGAAGCAGACGTTCCTTTAACATTTGCTGCAGGAAAGCGTCAGACTTTAGAGTAAAGCCCTCTTTTCTGACAGTTTACACATATAGCCTCTTTTGCAGGACAAAATCATCTTGGATGAAAATCATTCCCACAAAAGTGACATTTTGGTTTATTTTCCCTTCTATGGAAAGAAGCAGTGGCTAACTGTCCAGTTCTGTTATTTTATGGTGAAACACACTCATGTGAACTAGCCTCATTCGAAGGATTAACAGCTGCGTTAACTGGAATGGCTGGTTGTACATATAGTTTGTTACACTTTTGTGACCGCTCCAAGGCACATGTTTGGTCGAACATGGTCTGAAAGTCTAATTGTTTGTTTTCCAATAGACACTGCTTTTTGCATGCAGAGAGAGTCCATTAATAAAAGCATCTCTGATACTTTCTTCACGATATATTTCTTCTGTAACCGCTTTAAAGTTACAATCTTTAGCTATCTGACATAACAACTGCAGGTACTCATATAGGCTTTCTGTGGTTTACTGCCTCCATGTAGCAAGTAGATGTGGAGTAAAAATTTCATTCTTGGGTCTGACATACACGTTTTCAAGAATTGTGATAGCAGCATCGTAAGTTGTACAGTTAGCAATATGTTCATAAACAGATGGTGTCACATAATTTATAAAAGTGTCCAGCTTGTCAGGATCACTGTCACCATGTGATCGAAGAAAGTTATCGAAGGTCCTTTTCCAGTGTTTCCACTCCTTATCTGCATTGGCTCGGTCTGCTTCAAACTTGTCTGGTTTGAGGAAGCGGGCCATTCTTAAAGTTGAATAAACTGTTGTATACTGAGAAATGAGAGTTTGAGTAATGTTCTTTTATTATTGAACTCAAAACGTCACTCATACATCTGAAAAGCAAAATAAAGAAAAGAAATTGTAAATAGGGAGCAGAGCTCAATATCTTTCATCACAAGAATCTTTCGATATTTGGTATAGAACATACTTATGGGGATCTGATTAAAGTTTGTGGAACTCAAGTCCCTGGGTTCTTATTTGGTGCTCCCTATGGTGCCCAAATTTTAACTCAGTGCAATAGGAGAAAAATTCTTTAAGAAAAGGCCATCTTCAGATCCACCAGTCAAAATCTTTTGATATTTGATACACTGCATCCTTATGGGGGTCAAATTCAAGTTTGTTCAAATTAAACCCCTGGGTTGATATTTGGGCTCCTTATAGGGACCTGAATTTTAACTTTATGCTACTTTAAATTCTTTAAAAATCTTCTTCAAATCCACCAGTCAGAATCTTCTTATATTTAGTATACAGCTTTCTTGTGTGCATAAAATTTGATTTTGTTCAAATCAGGTCAATGAGTTTGTATTTGGGTTCCCTAAGAGAGATCGAATTTTAACTTGGTGAAATATTAGGAATATTTCTTTAAAATCTTCTTCAGATCCACCAGTCAGAATCTTTTCATATTTGGTGTACAGCATCTGTAGGGGGTGTGATTTAAATTTGATGGTTTGTATATAGCATCCATAGGGCATCAGAATCAAGTTTGTTCAAATCAACTCCCTGGGTTCATATTTGGGCTCCCAATTTAGGTTATTCCAGTGTGAGGAAAAACCTTTAAAAATCTTCTAAGAATGTCTTTGTTTCTAGCGTTAATGATAATACAGGATATTCAGGCTTTGTTTCTATGATAACATCTGTATCTTTGAAAAATAATGATCCGCATGTTTGCTCATATTTAAATTCTTGGGTTCCTATTTATGGCAATTATAGTGATTCCTCTCTCTTAAGAACATTTTGATGTTTGTCAGGTGAGTGCTTCAGGCCAACTGGGGCTTCTTGTTCTTGTTAATTGAACACATTCTTACTGACCACCACAAGCTACTTTGATAAAAAAAAATAAAAGCATCAGGTACTCATTTGAACTATATCTAATCACTACCATACTGTAATATCAGATCAAATCATGCATTATTAACCCTTTACCTAACATGAAAAGCAGATGACACTTGCAAACAAAATTTTTGAATAACTAATTTTTTTAATTTTTTGTCTCAAAAACATAGGTTATGACCCCTCTTTGGAACGAGATTGAGGATCTCGTTCCAAAGAGAGATCATAACCTATGTTTTTGAGACAAGAAATAAAAAAAATAATGAAAATTAATTGGCGATTTTTGTGAATAGCGCTGGCCGGTTTTGGCCATTATGTTAGGTAAAGGGTTAAAGGGTATGATATCCTACCAAAATCTAAATTCTTTATACACTTATGAGTTTCATCTTTCTGCGTCTTGTTCGAGTGTACGGGCATCTCCGTCTCAGTAGAGATCATTAAATTCGCTTGTCAAGTGTTAGCGGAGCTTTTCTGATGATTATTTGTTTGCAATCCAACCATCGTCCATCTGTCCTCAACATTTTGTTTGTCCAGGCCAAAACTTCCTAACCACTGAATATTTTTTGACAAAACTTTGTAACACTGTGTATTATCAACAGACAGTGTGTCGCAAATTATAATATGGCATGTGCCCCTCAAGGTCAAGGTTACAGGCCCTATGTTAAGGTGACAGAAAAGCTTTTAACATTTCACTGTCACTTTTTTCGGGTCCCTATAACTTGGTGTGATTTACAAATCTTATTCATACTTGGTGCAGTTATTGCTCATGACTCAAAGGTGTGTCATGCCTTTGAACCAAGGTCATGTCATGGTCATAGACAGCAAAACTTTGATACTGCTATCCAGTCCTTTGTCTGGGCCATAACTTCTTAACCACTGAATATTTTTTGACAAATCTTTATAGCAGTATGTGTCACAAATTATAAAATGGTATGTACCCCACAAGGTCAGGATTAAGGTGACAGAAAAACTTTGACATTTCACTGTGACTTTTGTCCAGTCCATTTAACTTAATATGATTGGCAGATCTTAGTCATACTTGGTACAATTATTACTAATATCTCGGAGTTGTGTCCCAACTTCGATTTTGTTATACAACAATTGTCTGGTCTATATAAGTGAATCTGTGTGACAGATCTTGTTCATCATTCACACAATTGTTACTCATAACCTGGACAATTGTCAGCACTGCTTTTCTGTTAATAATTTGTCGGTTGTCCATCTGTCGTCTGTCTGTTTGCCGGTCAATATAACTTGGTATGATTGACAGATCTTATTCATGCTTGATACAATTATTGCTCATGATTCAAAGCTGTGCCATGACGTTGATCCATGGTCATATCATCAAGGTCAAGGTCACAGACAACAAAACTTTGATATTGTTATACAGCCCTTGTCTGGTCTGTATAATTGAAATTATGTGACAGATCTTGTTCATCCTTTGCGCAATTGTTACCCATAACCTAACATTGTGTCATGACCTTGACCCATTGTCATATCAAGGTCAAGGCCACAAGCAGTAACACTTGAATTCTTGAATATCATTCTTGTCCACGTTGTACAATGTATGATTGTCAGGTCTTATTCACATGCTTAGTACAATTATTGCTCTTGACTCAAAGGTGTATTGTGACTGCAACAAGCCTGGTCATAATTAATGAGATTTCAAGATAACCATTCCTCTTTTATTCTCTTTTTCTTATATCTACCCTGAAAGTAGTAGCCTGAAGTGGAGCCATATAGGCCAGGAGGCCTCTTATTTTGTTTGCTTCTGATGCTTTAGAGCATTATTGTTGCATTGGTAATTTTATCATCAGTGTGAAGCGAGTTAAAATTCATAAAATTCATGTTATTTTGTAAAAAAAACCTGTATTACAAATCTTTTCTTACTGACCAAACCTGACCTTAGACCATTACAGTGGTTTGAAATGGATCAAGTGGAAGTGTAATTCCTTGCATGCTGCTGGCAGATGTTCCCACATTGGAGGATTTATCTTGCCACTGAAATAAATATAATTTGGTCACAATTAATAAAATTTTCCCCTGTAATTTCAATGGATGTTTTGACCAATGATTTAATGAGTTAAATTCAGATGCATTTTTATCAGATCTAGTCATGACTGCTTCACAACAGCCATGACTAGATTTGCTGAAAAATATCTTGAAAATACTCAGAAGGTTAAGAATTAATCAGTAATGTTCAGACTTACTTGTGTTTGAGTACGGTGTGGTAAAGTCTGATTTGACACTGTTCTATTATTGTTTTTGAAATGAAATATAAGTGTGGAAAAGAATTTATACAATGAAGCATTAACCCTTTATCCAACACACAGGATATCAAAATTTGTTAATTTAAATATTATCTTTTTACTTTTTTCAAAAAATTTAAAAAAACCCATATCATGTGACCCCTCATTGGAATGAGCTCAACAAAAAGAATATGTACAATAATGAAGTATTAATTGATGAAATTATGAATAAACTTTTTATTAGGATTTTCCAGGATTCAGTCAAGGGCTAAAATTGGACAAACTTGGAATGAGGGGGTCAAATACATCTGAATTGATATTTGAAGACTGCAAGGTTCCAGGTGAGTGGCCATTTTAAAGTACATTTTTGTACAATATGCTTTCGTGTAATTTAATTGAAAACTGCATGTCATGTTTTGTGTCACTTCAAACATTCTTCAGGAAGATAATGCTGTTTTTTCATGAATGTGCCTGTTTATTGATTATCAATTATCTTATTTTGTGGGTTGTCACAGGCACTTGAAATCCTTAAAATTTTTAGGCCTTGGAAGAACTTACTTTAAGCTTTTTACCCCTCTCCTCTCCCCACCACATCAAAGTTGCAGGGTTCTCGCAAAGCCTTTAGATTCATGGAATAGCTTTGAATTTGACCAAATCCATTTAAAAAAAGTCTGTGTTCTCAGGCTCCATCTGCAGCATTAAATTGTTGCCACGTAAAAACTTTTTAATACCCAGTCAGAAAAATAATAAAATAAAATTTCTGCCCAGTCAAAAAAAAATTACCGGGTCAGTGTTGTTGGATCGGAATTTTGAGCACTGGAACACATTTCCCCATACTATTTCAACTTCCTGTTCACGTTTCCCTCCGTATTTGCTTCAGATTTTTCCATTCTGTGATTTATGGTTTCTATGCAAGTACATGTAAGAACTTTGCCCCTTTTATCGTTTCAAATAAGCGCAGGACTGCACACATAATCCTGCAATGGAGCATCTTTGGCATGTCGTCAGTAACCAAGTTGATTGAAACATTTCGCAATATATGCGATAAGAAACACCAGTCCGGAGTTTGTAAAAGATTTCTTCCTGAAATGTGAATATATTTTTTTAGGGTATCTTTTTCAGATTTAAGAATAAAAAATAAAAATAAAAAGCCTCCCACCCTCATAAAAAATTTGAGGCACAATTGCCTGAGGAAATAGACATTTTTTTTAATGGCCTAAGGATCATTCAAGGCCTTGAAATTCTGGAAAATGTATCAGACCTTGAAAAGTTCTGAATATTCACAAAATAAAAATGCTGATGAAGCACGAAATCATAACTATATAGGGCCTTGAAAAATGCTGAAATATATCGAGAAATGGCCTTGAATAGCCTTGAACAGCCTTGAATTTTCCCAGTCCTTGCCTGCATGAATTCTGAGTTGGGGGTGGGTGGGTTATTCTGGAATCGGCTCATCCACCCATCTGTCCATCTCTGAATTTGTCCTTCTGTCTGTGGTCAAAATTTTGTCCTGAACAGTTTTTAGCTCAACTTGACAAAGTCAAGCTGAGCTATTGCCATCACTTCTCGTCCGTCGGCTTACGTACGTACGGTTGTACATACATACATACGTATGTATGTACGTACGTTAGTACGTACGTCCACAATTTCCTTTGGCACACCTCACAGGTCGCATTTATGATCAGATCGCTTTGAAACATGGTATGCTTGTTTGGGGTGACCTCTAGATGGGAGCTATCGATTTTCTTCAATTTCTGTCAAAAAATGTTGCCACGGCCAATGTTCTTAGAACTTAATTTAGTCAGACCTCAATATTTCCCTTTGGCACACCCTACAGGGCACATTTATGATTGGATTTCCTTAAAACCTGGCATGCTTGTTTAGGTTAACCTCTGAGCTACAGTGTCATTGACACTTTCATTTTCCATTTCCGTCCAAAAATGTTGCCGCGGCCAACGTTCTTCGAACTTAGTTTAGTCAGACCGCAATATTTCCCTTTGGCACACCCTACAGGGCACATTTATGATTGGATTGCTTTAAAACCTGGCATGCTTGTTTAGATTAACCTCTAGATGGGAGCTATCGATTTTCTTCAATTTCCGTCAAAAAATGTTGCCGCGGCCAACGTTCTTAGAACTTAGTTTGGTCAGAAGACCTCAATATTTCCCTTTGGCACACCCTACAGGGCACATTTATGATCAGATTGCTTTGAAACCTGGCATGCTTGTTTGGGGTGACCTCTAGATGGGAACTATCGATTTTCTTCCATTTCTGTCAAAAAATGTTGACACGGCCAACGTTCTTAGAACTTAATTTAGTCAGACCTCAATATTTCCCTTTGGCACACACCTACAGGGCACATTTATGTTCGGATTGCTTTGAAACCTGGCATGCTTATTTAGGGTGACCTCTAGATGGGAGCTATCGATTTTTTTCAATTTGCGTCAACAAATGTTGCCGCGGCCAACGTTCTTAGAACTTAGTTTAGTCGGACCACAATATTTCCCTTTGGCACACACCTACAGGGCACATTTATGATTGGATTGCTTTGATACCTGGTATGCTTGTTTGGGGTGACCTCTAGATGGGAGCTATCTATTTTTAGCTCAACTTTGGCGAAGCCACATTTGAGCTTATGCCATGGCCAGTTGTCCGTCTGGCCGTCTGTCCATCTGGCCATCAACAATTCAATACGGCTCGGGCTAGAGGCCGTATTTATGAACCGATCTTTACGAAACTTCTTGGGTACCTTTGCTATGACTGTGGGACGAGAACGAGTGTTTTGGGGTCCGATCCGAGATTCAAGTTGGCTGCTGGCAGCCATTTTGTGCAAAAGTAGATGCAATCAGATTTTTGCGCAGAACTTCCATATGAAAGCGCTGATTTGAATAATTTTTTGTATGAATGTTTAGTACCATGGGATACATCACATATAATACGGGGTTTTTTCTGGTGCGTAAATTATGCAAATTAGACTAACTTTGATGTTTTTTGGTGTTACTTTCAGCACTGTAAGTGCAAATGCCAATATGGCTCGGGCTAGAGGCCGTATTTATGAACCGATCTTTACGAAACTTCTTGGGTACCTTTGGTATCACCGTGGGACGAGAACGAGTGTTTTTGGGTCCAGTCCGAATTTCAAGATGGCCAATGGCAGCATTTTGTACAAAATTAGGTGCAATCAGATTTTTGCACTGAACTTCCATATGAAACCGCTGATTTGAATAATTTTTTGCGTGAATGTTTAGTACCATGGGATACATCACATAAAATACGGGTTTTTTTCTCGTGCAGAAATTATGCAAATTAGGTGAACTTTGATTTATTCAGCGCTACTTACAAAGAGTAAGTATACATGTCAATACTGCTCGGGCTAGAGTCTGTATTTATGAATCGATCTTCACGAAACATCTTGGGTACCTTTGTTATCACCTTGGGACGAGAACGAGTGTTTCTGGGTGCGGTCTAAAATTCAAGATGGCTGCCAGTGGCCATTTTGTACTGAAATTAGGTTTAATCAGTTTTTTGTACACAACTTCTATACTGCTCAGGCTAGAGGCCGTATTTATGAACCGATCTTTACGAAACTTCTTGGGTACCTTTGTTATCACCGTGGGATGAGAACGAGTGTTTTTGGGTGTGGTCTGAAATTCAAGATGGCCACCAGCAGCCATTTTTTACCAAAATTAGTGCAATCAGTCTTTTGTACAGAACTTCTGTATGAAAGTTCTGATTTGAATAAATTTTTGTATGAATGTTTAGTAACATGGAGTACATCACATATAGTACGGGTTTTTTTCTCATGCAGAAATTATGCAAATTAGATGAACTTTGATTTATTCAGTGCTACTTATACACTGTAAGTGCACATGTCAATATGGCTCGGGCTAGAGGCTGTATTTATGAACCGATCTTCACAAAACTTCTTGGGTACCTTTGTTATCACCTTGGGACAAGAACAAGTGTTTCTGGGTGCGGTCCAAAATTCAGGATGGCTGCCAGTGGCCATTTTGTACCGAAATTAGGTCCAATCAGTTTTTTGTCACAACTTCTATTCAGCTCGTATTTATGAACTGATCTTCACGAAACTTCTTAGGTACCTTTGTTTTCACCTTGGGACAGGAACGAGTGTGTTTTGGGGTGCCTTTGTTATCACTGTGCTATGAGAACAAATATTTTGGGGTTCAGTCAGACCCACTTTGAAACTCAAACATTTCTTTTCTAGATTAGCATCTGACTGTCACCCACCTTTACAAATCTTTACCTATACATTTGTTACAGGCTACGGTCAGTATTCATGTACAGACCATTACAATACTTTATATGTACCTTTGTTATCAGGTCATTACCTAGATGTTTGTCATTGCTCTGTCACAAACTATGCAAGTACATGTCTTAACAAGTTGAGCTACAGTGTCATTGACACTTTCATTTTCCATTTCCGTCAAAAAATGTTGCCGCGGCCAACGTTCTTCGAACTTAGTTTAGTCAGACCTCAATATTTCCCTTTGGCACACCCTACAGGGCACATTTATGATCAGATTGCTTTGAAACCTGGTATGCTTGTTTGGGGAGACCTCTAGATGGGAGCTATCAATTTTCTTCCATTTCCGTCGAAAAATGTTGCTGTGGCCAACATTCTTAGAACTTAGTTTAGTCAGACCTCAATACTTCCCTTTAGCACACCCTACAGGGCACATTTATGTTCGGATTGCTATGAAACCTGGCATGCTTGTTTGGGGTGACCTCTAGATTGGAGCTATCGATTTTCTTCCAATTCTGTTCGTCAAAAAATGTTGCCACTGGCAATGATCTTTGAACTAAGTTTAGTCAGGCATCAATATATTCCTTTGGTATGCCCTATAGGGCACATTTAAAATCAGATCGGTTTGAAACTTTGTATGCTTGTTTGGGGTTACCTCTAGATGGGAGCTATTGATTTTCTTCGATTTCCGTCAAAAAATGTTGCCACTGGCAATGACCTTCGATAAACTTAGTAAAAACTTAGTGCAGTTAAGCATCAATATTTCCATTTGACACACCCTCCAGGGCACATTTAAGATTGGATCGCTTGCAGACTTGGTGTGCTTGTGTGGGGTGACATCTATATGGGAGCTGTCGATTTTCTTCCATTTCTGTCAAAAAATGTTGCCGCTCACCTTTGAACTTAGTTTAGTCAGGCCTCAATATTTCCCTTTAACACACCCTTCAGGGCACATTTATGATCGGATCACTTTGAAACTTGGTATGTGTGTTTGGGGTGACCTCTAGATGTGAGCTATTTTTTAATTTCCATAAAAAGTTATTGTCATTATCACCAGCCTTTGAACTTACTGCATTTGTGCATCAACTTATCACTTTTGCACTCTCTGTAGGGTATATTTATGAATTTCCATAAATTCCCCCCCCCCACCCCCCCAAAAAAAAAAAAAAAAAAAAACATTGCCACAAAGCAATGACCTTCTACTTAGTGCATTTGTGCATTTACATCTTCCTTTGGTATGCCTCAGAGGGCACATTCATTACCAGGTTGTTTTGAAACTTTGTATGCTTATGCAGGGTGACAAAGATAGGAGCTATTGATTTTCTTTTCATTTCCATCAAAAACTGTTACTGTTAGCAACAATCTTTGAATTTATTGCATTTGTGCATCAACATTCTTTGACATGGCCAACAGGCCACATTTATCATAGGATTGTTTTTGAACTTGGTGTGCTTATTAGTCAAGAACTCTAGATAAGAGCTGTTGATTAGCATTCATTTCTGTGAAAAAAGTTGCCATTTACAATAACCTCTGAACATAATGCATTTGTGTATCAGCATTCTTCCTTTAGCCAGTCTTACAGTTTACATTTAAAAATGTCTGGATTACTCTGACGTTGTGCACACACAATGCTGTTATGTTGAAATTTCATCAAATAACATTGGTACCAATGATCTTCAATTTTGCCATTTCATTTATAACTTAACAAGTTCAAGTTTGTCAAGTTGAGCTACAGTGTCATTGACACTTTCATTTCAGTCATCTATTAATTATTTTTTAAAAACGTGGTACATGTGTTAACCATAGATGGGAACCTGTGCACCTGCAATTTTGAGATTGATCACACTTGTCAGTGCAGAGTTATTGCCCATTTTAATTTAGAATTTGTCGTCCGAGGAAACAACTTTTCGGAGCTTAATCTTCATTTTCTGGTCACTTTTTTTTAAAACTTGGCACAGATATTAACCAGTATGGGAATCCGTGCACCTGTGATTTCGAGATTGGTTGAACTCTTTTTGACAGAGTTATTGTCCTTTTTCTACTTTGTATTTTTACGACATAATAGTCCTGTTGGGACAGACACCTCCAGTTTATATTTTACAGCAAGTATATTTTATTACTCAAATTAATTGGAAGAGTTCTAAATTATCTCTCAAAAGGGATTTGTTCCACACAGGAACCCCAGGAAGCGAAGCAGTGCCTGTTCTCTGCTGTAAACAGGCTCTGTTTTACTGGTAAAATATGACCCAGTCACCACTGCTTGAGAGGTGCAAACTCTCTCTAAAATGGACAACATGACTTATTAACGATCACCCCTGGTCTTGAATTGATACTCATGTTGTGTGTGGTCATGATTAACCATTGTGCAAAAATATGTGACCTTGAACACCAATAAATAAACAAATAAGGTGATTTGTAACATGAGGTTTCTTTGCAGAGATACCTTGTTACCAGCAAGGGCCACCTGATTTTGTTCCTAAATAATTGTTTTGTAACTATTTTATAGAGAGTGCCTGTTGCAGTAAATTGTAACAAAACAATTTTATGTAAACTTTTTTCCCTACAACCAAGATGACAACAAACTATTACAAACAGTGGAAGCCACTAAAGTGGCTTTCAGACTTTTTCAATAGAGCCAAGATAGTGGCTTTCAGCACTCAACCACTTGATGTCTCTTTTATACCCATTTTGCAGATTTTGTGGGATAATCCACATAGCTACAACTTGGTGGCCTCACAAGCTCTTCTCAAATACTATGTAGGAATCTTTACTTTACACATTGTGCGTTTGTGAACTTGAAAATGACTTGTGAAGCCAAAAGTTTAAGGAATTGCTTGAAAATAATGCTGTGATCTTTATCCATTTGCTTGTTGGGAAGTGTTTTAGTAGCACCAGGATACAAAACTGATTCTATTAAAGGTGCTGTGTAAATAGACCTGGCTATTCTTAGGGGTTTAGCCCTTCATGTGAGATAACAACTAAATCCAGCCTGTGATATTCACAAAACTCACCATTAAATCTTTATTATTTTTTTCAATGTTTGCTTCCAAAACATACCTTATGACCCTCATTGGAGTGATGAACTCATTCCAATGAGGACCATAATCTATGTTTTCAAGACAAAAAGTATCGTCCCTTAATCTTGTTATCTAAAGAGACCAGAAAGTAAGTATCAGATTTAGAAACAACTGTGACATGTCTTCCTTATACAGAAAATCTTTGTAAGTTCGCAAAACATCCTTGAAATCTTTTTCTTCACCACCAAAAGCCCCTAGGGAGCACAGTGGTTAGAGCATAGGACTTTAAACTGAAAGGCTGATAGTTCGAACCTGAGCAGTGGTAACTGCATTGTATCCAAGACACTTAAACACAATTGCTGATATGTGGGCACGGTGGTGCTGTATACTAACGTGTAGTGCACATTGATGATGCACATGCCTTCAAATGCTGCTAACCCTGCTTGTGCAGAGTTGGTGTGTTGTGGAGTCCAACAGTTGCTTGCTACTACTGCTTGGTTATTCTCTCCAGGTACTCAGACTTCCTTCACCCATAAACGTGTCCGACACAATGTTGAAAATTGTTAACCGCTTAGGTGCTAGAAGCCACTATCAGGGCTTTCCAAAAAATTAGGGTAGCAGATCAAAAGCCAACAGTTTCCTTGCTCATGTTTCGTATTCAGTCAAACGCCTATAATATTGTATTTATATAAATGGGAAATGGGAGTGTGGTGGCTCAATAGGTAGAGGTGCAGGCTGCAAGCCGAGAGGACCTTGGTTCGAACCCCACCTGCGGCAAATGCGCTGTGTCCTTGGGCAAGACACTTCACCCCCATTGCCCACGTGGGGGCACTGTGGCGCTGTGTACTAAGGCATACTTCACGTTGATGGGGCACCTGTCTTAACCAATGCTAACCCTGCTTGTATGGAGTTAGTATGTTGGGAATTTGACAGTTGCTTGCCATTTTTCTGTGGTTCTCTCCAAGTACTCTGGCTTCCTTCACCTGTAAAATTGTTGTGGACATGATTAGCCATGGTTCAGAAATATGTCACTTTAAACACTGTTTTGGCACACTGTATGGGATAGCATCAGCAAATTCACCCTCTGGGGACCTTATTTTGCAAATGACAGATTGCTTGTTTTCAGACTTGGATAAAGGTTTAAATTGAGTGGTGGATGCTTCAAAGCAGCCATCACTTGATTTGATTATAAATTTTTAAAAATGAGGTTCCAAAAAATTATCTGTGAAAAAGTTAAAAACCGAAATGGGAAATTTATATAATTTATATTTAAGTTTATTTTGCTCAGATTTGGTTTTTATGACATGATTTTTTCTGGCGTATAAAATATCAGAATTTTATTTTCTTCATGCCTGATTATTGCCTTATTGTCACCATCGACGAAATGATGATTTCGCGCGCTGAAGGCACGCAGGGACGGTATGGGGGACAAGCCCCTTTCGCCCCTCGGTAGCTGTATATGATGGCTGTCACATGTCTAGGCATGTTGAAGGAGGAAAAGGATCCGGTACTCGGCAGGTGTCTCCAGTTGTGGGTAGGCGGTCTCGTTGACTGATGTCGGTTGGACCCTTGGGTGAGGACCAGTGTGGGAGGTTGGATCCTCTCACAAAGGTACTACCTCTCTCTGAGGGTGCAGTCGATCTGGATATTTTTATACTGTACCAATGACCCAGACTTAGCTGCTGGTGCTAACTCCACAAAAACCAGGGCCAAACACAAATTTTGCCCCCCAATCCCCAAAATTTGCATCCAAAACAAAAAGAAATCATGTCCTAAAGGACCTCCATAGTACGACTCTACTGCGCATGTGCAGTGACGCAGTCGTCCCGAAATTGGCGCCAAATATCATTTCTCTGTTTGGCCCTTCATCAGTCAACATCTCACTGATCTTTGTGCTTGTAAATCTCAGTTTAAAGGATGCCAGACACGTAATTCTTGGAGAAAATGTGATTCTAAGGAGGATAGAAGGAGGAGAGGAAAAAAGAAGTGGCAAAAAATAACCAGACCTGTACTTAAAAATTTTTGTTGAAATTATGTTAAGTTGCCTATTTTCGAGGCAAACGCCTCTTGTTGTCATTCTTGCTAATTGTTGCACTGCTTATTCAGTGTTTCCTCTCCCCTAACCTTCTAAAGTCCCCCCTTGCAATTCTCCCATGCTTTTGGCATATTTTTGAGAAGTTTCATTTCTAAAAATTCCCTGGGAGAGTTGCTTGGTTACAGAATGTTTTCTGTTATTTTCCCCATAGTTACGTTTTCACCCATGGGTGTATAACGTTTGTGTTCTGCATCTTCCATCTGATGTTCTGCAGATTCTCCCCTGGGAGTCTCTGTTTTGCATCAGATAGAGTGTAATTGATGACTGATTCCGGGCCAGTTTTTTCAGTGCCTGGAGTCATGTTTTCTTCTGTGTTTACACTGTTTGTTTTCATTGGCAACAGCCTTTTTTGAGGGGGGCTGTTTGCCTTTGAGGTAGTTTATCTCATTATAAGATACATTTATATTATCCGAAAGTGTCTCATTAATTATTTTATATAATTTTAAAATTTTTGACCACACTTTGCCATCGGATCCATCGGGGCTCAACGTTACTTTTCAGCAACTTGGGCTTCTCTGAAAAAATATTTTTTCAAAATTATTTTGTTTTGCAATTGTTTTTTCATTTATTAATGGATCATGTTATTATGTATCTTTTTGTGTCAGGGGTTTTTGCGAGTAACTAGGACTTATTGTTGTTCTTTCACAATGAAGGGAACTTGTTCAAATTGTAATAGGAAGAAATCTTCCTCTGACTTTCATGATTATTGCATTAATTGTAGTCAGTGTTCTCGCATTAATCCCTGTCCTGTATGTGAACATTGGGATGAGAAACATTGGAAACGTGTGTCACGATATGTTGTTTCTGGAGAAAGAGCGATGCCGGCTCTTTCTCCACAAGGTCACTCTACTCTCTCAGTTTCTATTTCAGAGGAACCAGAACAGGGTGATGTTTCCATGTTATCTTCTTCAAGTGTGCGTCCGTCGTCACAATTAAATACAGAGCTAGCGGCAAAAGTGCTCATGGAGATTAGACAAATGTCGTCCGCTAGCTCGCCCGGTGTAGCGTCCATTCACCGAATGGTTCGGCAGCCGGGTTCGTCCGATGCGGTCCAAGAGGAAATTTTGGGTGATGCGAGCACTATAAAAATAATAGATGCACACCCAGTGACGGCGGATAGTGAACGAGAACGGAGGAAGCCTTTTAGTCCGGTTCCTAGCTCGTCCAGGTCCAGCCGGGCCGCGAGCGAGAGAGGCCCCTCTCTCGTACAACAACATCTGGGACCAGATGTTGTGGTACAAAATGTGTCTTTAGCGGAGCATACGTCCGTCGCTCGGGACGCTCCGTTGTATAAGCAGTCCGCAGAGACTGTTAAGGCTTCCTCTTCTCGTCGGCGCACACGACCGCACCTTGGCTGCGTGACCTCCGATATTTTGCCAGCTTCGCCGATGAAGGATTCTTCGGCGACCAGGTCACACCATCCGGCAGCCAGGGATTCGAGACCGATGGACTCCGGACGTTCGCATAGGAAAAGTATGCGGGAGCCATCTGATGCGGAGCTGCCCTCGGCGAAGCAGCGAAAGACCGCTCCTCCGCAGGTCTCGACGTCGGACATTCTAGTGCAGATAGCACAGCTTATCGCAGCATCCCAGCAGCTGACAGAAACGGTGTCGGATCGAGAATTATCCGACGGCGCTGGGTCGGTACGCTCCGCCGAAGCATCGGGGGCGGACGACCGGGAACATCGGGAGGTCCGACCGGATGGTGAAAGGGATACGGATGAATTGGAGCTATCCCTTTCGGAACAACACAAAGCTGCCGTGGACTTCATCCGGCACTTTCTTCCTCAAGTTGTTCCGTCGGGCCAGACTGCTGCGCTTCCGGACAGGAGAATTATAGCGTCATTGGACTCTGATTTTTTCGAGCGGTTCAGGGACATCGCTCCTGAGTTTCCGTCGCAGTCCAATAATGTTGCAAGAACATTTGAATTATTGAACGACGCTATTTTTAAACTTGCTTCCAGGACGGGGAAAGCAGGCTTCTTGTCCGCAAATACTCTCAACCTGCCTTTCATTAATGCAAGAAATAAATTCGACACGGCAGGTCAGGGTATACCGAGAGTTCCTCTGCGTATGGACGACGAGGCGGAAGACTTAGAGCTATCATTACCGTCGTCAGCTTCTATTCCAACCGCAGTGTTGGAAACAGCTATTGCGTCTAACAGAGCCAATTTAGATGCCTTATCTTACGCAGATCACCTTACTAAGGCGTTATCACTGCGTCTTCAAGGGGAAGAGTTTCAGGATATACAATCCTCCTTAAGACTTCTTTCAAGGGCAGTAGCTTATTCCACGTGTAACTCCGCCCTTTCAGTGGCAAATCTGGAGTTGGTTAGACGTGACGCAGCCCTGTCTACATCCACACTAGTGGATTCTAAGGTGAAGAACTCTCTTAGAGTCGCTTCGGTCTCAGGAGATCTTCTCTTTGACGGCAAGCTTTCTGCTATTTATGATAATATTAAAAAGAAAGCTAGTGATTCTCTGTTGTTCAGATCCGCTCCTAAAAGGTCGGATACAGCAGACACGAATAAGGCGGGCACTTATGGGTCTTATCCGCCCAAGAGAGGTTCCTATAGAGGTTCCGGTGCGTCCTCTAGCTCTTATTCGAGAGACCGTCAGGATAGTGACTCTCGTTCGGGACGTCCTTCAGGCCGGGACAATCGGTCGGACGCCCCGAGGTCGACGAGGCGAGGTGCGGGTCGTGGAAGACGTGGTTTCTCCTACCGCAGGCCTCGCAGATCCAGGAGGTGATGGCTCAAACCTCTATCGCGTTCCGGTTGGCGGAAGGTTGTCGAGTTTTTCTCAAGAGTGGGCGTCGATTACGGACGACCCGTGGGTGAGAGGAGTGACTTCGGAAGGTCTAAAGATATCCTTCAAACGAAAGCCTCCATTAACTCGAAGTCCAAAGTGGACTCATCTTCCGTCAAACCCTCAGAAAAGAGACGCTCTGCTATCAGAGGTGCAGTCTCTTTTAATGAAGAACGCGGTAGAGGTCGTAGAAAACCAGGAATCGCTGGGATTCTACAGCCATCTGTTTCTGGTTCCGAAACCAGACGGCTCGTTCCGTCCAGTCATAGATTTGAGCTGGATAAACAAGCTGATCATCGCTCCGAAGTTTTATATGGAGACGATTCGATCGGTCAGAGCGAGTATTCGGGTGAACGATTATGCAACGAGCATAGATCTCAAAGATGCGTACTTTCACGTCATGGTACATCCGACATTCCGAAAGTATCTACGCTTCGCAGTCCTAGGAGTGGTGTATCAGTTCCGGGCCATGTGCTTCGGATTGAATCTAGCACCCTGGGCTTTCACTCGGGTAATGAACTCGGTAATGATCTACTTCCGAGCTCATTCGTCTGCGGTAACGTCGGCCTACCTGGACGACATTCTTCAGAGGTACGGCAACGAGTTAACGCTTCAGAACGATGTTCAGAATCTTCTTCTATTGCTCCGACGTCTCGGTTTCATAGTAAACGAGGAGAAGTCGGATCTGGTGCCGTCCAAGTCATTCACTCATCTGGGAATGAGCTTTGAGACGCACAACAATCTCGTTCGTCTGCCGTTAACCAGAGCGAAATTAGTCAGTTGTTACGCTCGCTATTGTCTGAATACAGACAAAGTCACGGCGAGAGAATTTATGAGACTGATAGGTCTGTGTGGAGCCGCCCCGGATCTCATTCCGATGGGACGGCTACGCACACGGCCTCTTCATATTTTCCTGACTCAGAATTGGAGTGTGAAAATTCATTCACTCGATGTAGACGTTCTCTTGTCAGATCAAGTGAAACAAGAGATTCAGACTTGGGCAAACATTCAGTGGTTAACTCAAGGAGTTCCGCTGCAGTTGCCGGATCCGAGTTTTACCATTATGACGGATGCCAGTCAAACAGGTTGGGGTGCATCATTAATCCCAACGGATTCGAGATGCCAGGGTCTTTGGGATCCCCAATTCCTGTGCTAGCACATAAACATCAAGGAAATGATGTCAATTTGGCTTGCGTTACGTCACTGGATGGACATTATTCACGATGCTCATGTCCAAATCCTATCCGACAATACGACAGTAGTGGCGTATATACGGAATCAGGGAGGCACTCATTCAGTTCCGTTGTTCAATCTAACGGAAAGAATCCTTCTGTTTGCGTTGGAACATCACGTTCTTCTTTCGGTCCGTCACATACCGGGTCGTCTGAATGTGCTAGCAGACTCCCTTTCACGAAAGGGTCGCTTGTTGCCGTCGGAGTGGACTCTCAACAAACAAGTATTCAATCAGATTTGCTACCAATGGGAACGGCCAATGATAGACTTATTTGCGACACATCTCAACAATCAGTTGCAGACGTATGTGTCCCCGTGTCCGGATCCAAGAGCATTTGCAGTAGACGCTCTATCGATCCCTTGGGACGGAATGATAGGATATGCGTATCCTCCAGCGCCGTTAATTCAACAAGTATTGCTAAAGATAAAACAATCTCAATGCAAGATTCTGTTGGTAGCATCTCTGTCGCCACAGAGACCGTGGATAAATCTACTCAGGTGTCTGTTGTGGGACCTACCGCAGAAGCTCCCTCCACGAGAGGATCTTCTTTGGCAGGGGAAATCGCGCCAACTACATCACAACCCGCAAGGTCTCAACCTTCACGTTTTTCCGTTGTGCGGTCCTTCTTGCATGGCAAGCACTTTACAGGACGAGCAGTGGACGCGATTTCTAACTGTAGGAGGACCTCCTCTTCGCTAAACTATGCGGCTAAGTGGAAGGTTTTCCGTCGTTGGTGTAGGGATCATTCTGTTGATATATTTGATCCCTCTATACCAGACATTGCTAACTTTCTAGTATACTTGTTTGACGAAATCAAACTGCAACCTGTTACTATAAAGGGTTATAGATCTATGTTATCTGATACCTATGCACATCATGATAGTTTACAAATTGGATCTAATGTCTCTTTATCGAAATTGGTTAGAAACTTTTCGATAAATAGACCCAGAACTCTTAGATTAATTCCTAAGTGGAATTTAGCTTGGGTTCTCCTTAAATTGAAGGAAAAGCCATTTGAACCTCTTGGGACAGTAGATTTCAAATTCTTATCTTATAAGACAGCTTTTCTCTTAGCTTTCTCTTCTGCCAGAAGAGTCAGTGAGCTTCATGCACTATCGGTGGATGATTCTCATTATCGTAGTGTTGGGAACACTATCACCTTCACTACTAATGTCGGTTTTTTAGCTAAGAATCAGGCTCCTAATAAATATCCGGAACCTATTGTTATTAAGGCTCTTCCGTCTTCAGACGGGCGTAGGCCTTTACTCTGTCCTGTTAGAGCACTACGTATCTATAAACAGAGATCTCAGTTCATCAGAAAGGGACGGAAACGTTTCTTTCTGTCTTTGATGCCTAATAGAAAGGACATTTCAGTCCATTCTATTGCTAGATGGATTCAGTTAACTATCCGTACTGCGTATGAAGATTTATCTTCTTCTCAGCAGTCTGTGCTTAAGATTTCTGCTCATGAAGTAAGAGCTCTTTCTACTTCCTGGGCTTATGCTAATAGTGTTGCTATTACAGATTTAATGAAGGCTGCTTATTGGTCTCAGCCATCCACATTTACTAATTTTTATCTCAGAAATATTGAGTCCATTTCTGGAGACCTGCATTGTTTAGGTCCGTTATCTGTTGCTCAGAATGTCGTCCACTAAACAGTTGCAACTATAGTTATGCAGGCTTTCTGTTCCGGCAGTGACTCCGTCCGGCTGCCCTCTTCGCTCTGGGCTATTTGACCCAGGGCAAGGGGAAGGGGGGGGCGGGTGTTCCCTTAGGTCACCTGCTTTATAGTGAAAAGCAAGGGAATGCCTCCTCCAAGACAGTATTTCTGAGTCGCTTCCGGGATGGTTTTAAAGTGTAATATTAATGTTTAATTTCATTCATGTCTTATTTTTAAAGTGTAGCTCGGTGTGAAGCATTTGTATATGTCAAGTGTGAAACGGGCTTTAATATACAATACTCGGACACTTTTAAATGATTATAAAGAGTCTCAATTCTCTGGACTACTTTATTTATTGGCTTGCTTTAAAAATAATTAGTATAAGGGTTATACTGGATGTTAATAGAGAACATGAATGTTATTGTGCTCAATTATTAAGGGTAGTGTATCTTTCTAATTTAAATATTAAATAAGAAAGATACATGTAAAGCCTAATACTCCTTTTCTCCTTAAGGGGTTACCTCTTTATTTTATAATTGAGCTTATTGGATTTTCCTCTATGTCCTAGGCCCTCCAGCCTGTTTACTATTCAGCTAAGTCTGGGTCATTGGTACAGTATAAAAATGTTAAAAAATTTATAGTAATTTATATATTTTTTATACTTACCAATGACCCAGACGGGGATGGCCCTCCCTGAGTTGGGAACTCTTGCCTCCCCGCTGAGTACATAGCGCTGACCAGGCACTGCCAGTAAGAATGATATTTGGCGCCAATTTCGGGACGACTGCGTCACTGCGCATGCGCAGTAGAGTCGTACTATGGAGGTCCTTTAGGACATGATTTCTTTTTGTTTTGGATGCAAATTTTGGGGATTGGGGGGCAAAATTTGTGTTTGGCCCTGGTTTTTGTGGAGTTAGCACCAGCAGCTAAGTCTGGGTCATTGGTAAGTATAAAAAATATATAAATTACTATAAATTTTTTAACTTTCGGGCAAGTATAGTCTGCCGCTTCGAGGATGATTATGAGTGATGGCCATCACTGGCAAGTATAATCTGCCTCAGGCTGTCTCTGTTGTAGTTGGACTCTTTGGAGGAAAACAACAACGACCCCTTTCGGGGACCACCAAGAAGAAGAAGACCCAAACTTCCCTGGTTCGAGGGCAGGCCTACATTGTAATCCTATTGGGTTGGGACAAAAAGATGTGCAATGCGCTTACAGGACCAACGCTAGTCTCCTTTAAAGTGGTTGACCACTTTTTGGGATGGAGCGGAGGATGTTCAGGAACCGTGGGGGTGACTGTTTCCATAACGGTTAGACTGTCTGTAGCGGTTATTGGGGTGCTGGTCAAAAAAACATCTTCTGTGTACCTGCTTAAAAGAAGAAAAGAAGAAGGTAGAATTAGTTTTCATTAGAATATGTAAACGTAAAGATAAAAGTAGCACCTCTTTAGTTGCGTGTCCTTGTGGTATCTGCTGTGTGTGTGGGGGAGAGTATGAAATGCACGAATCTTTACATTCGTAAGAGCAGTATCATACTCTCGTGCTTGGGCCCCCCCCCCCCCCCCCCCCTGTGTGGTATTGTGCTGTGTGTGTGCTTGTCGCTGTGGGGGAGAGTATGAAATGCACGAATCTTTACATTCGTAAGAGCAGTAACATACTCTCATGCATGGGACCCCAATCGTTCCCTATTTATTATTTAGTTTTTATAACAGTATTTATTCCTGATGTAACTTTTAGTTGAGTCGGTGAAGGCAGCCCTTTCTGGTAGAAGGCCACAGTTAAGCTGTTTTTCTGCCTGTTGGTTCACCTTGTCATTCCCTAGTTTTTATTCGAGCGGTCTTAGTTTTGGTTACAATTTTTGGGCTTTTGTCGGCTTTCGCAAATTGCTCCAAGTTCGGAGATAAGTTCTCTGTCGGCTAGCCGGTCATGATTTTTCGCGTCCAGGGTGGCTAGGCGGTCTTTAATGGTGGGGATATCGGCCCTGTCGTGGAGTGTTTTGATGGGTGTGTCCCATGGGGCACGTAGGGCAACTCTAAGCGCGTGATTTTGGACCCTTTGGAGCTTTCCCATATTAGTTTGGTTGAGGTCAGTTAGTATGATTGCACCGTATTTGAGTACTGGGCGCACAAAGGCTTTGTATAGTTTGAGTAGGGTGGACTGGTTGGCTCCCCATGAAGTTCCCTTGAGCATTTTCAGTAAGTTAATTCGTTTGGTAGCTTTTTTCGCCATGTCGTCGGTATGTTTGTTGAAGGACAATTTTTGATCAATGGTGATGCCCAGGAATTTCGCTTCTTTGCATTCTGGGAGGGTGTTATCCATAAGTTTTAGGTCAAAATCCTGTTTAGTTTTCTTGCGAGTAAAGGTGATTCGTTGGGTTTTATTGGCGTTTAGCTTAAATCTCCATTTGGCACACCATTCTTCAAGCTCGTCGAGAGCGCGTTGCAGGGGTTTTTGGAGCAGATTGGCCGTATTGTTAGAGTCCCAGAGGCCCTTATCATCCGCGAATTGGGAAACCTGAACGCGGTCATCAGAGAAGCTAAGGTCATTTACGAAAAAGATGTATAGGAGGGGGCTTAGGACGGATCCTTGGGGGTGCCTGCTTCGAGGGGGACACTGTCGGACATTTCATTGTTCACTCTGACTTTAATTTCGCGATCATTCATTGTCACCATGTAGGAAAAGCATATTTTTATACAACAACCAATGGCCCAGACTTTGCTGGTTCTAACTCAAAAATATCCGGCGTCAAACACAAATTTTGCCCCCCTCCCCCCAATCCCCAAAATTTGCATGAAAAACCAAAAAAATTAAAAATTATGTCCTATGTGGTCCTCCATACTTTTGTGAACTGCGCATGCGCAGTATCCAGGAAAACACCAAAATTGGTGCCAACCATCATTCTTTGTTTGGCCCTTCTGCCAGTAACAACAAACTGACATCTGTGCTTAATGATGCCAGACACAAATCAATGGTGAATTTGGTGGATCCAAGGACACAGTAGGCTGATGGAAGGAAGAAACGTGGTTTGAAACTTTCAGGGCTATAACTGTATAATTTTTACAAAAATTATTTCATGTTTCCCAATTTCGGGACTTGGGCCTGACATCATCATTCTTGCTAATGATTTTTCCACTGTTTGTTAAGTGTTCCTTCCCTATCCTTCCTTGAAGCCCCCCCAGTTAAACTCCCAAGCTTTTTGGCCTGTTTTATTGAATTTTTTAGCTCAACTTTGGCGAAGCCAAATTTGAGCTTATGCCATGGCCAGCTGTTTGTCTGTCCGTCAACAATTCAATACGGCTTGGGCTCGAGCCCGATCAACCGATCTTCACGAAACTTCTTGGGTACCTTTGTTATCACCTTGGGACAAGAACAAGTGTTTCTGAGTGCGGTCCAAAATTCAAGATGGCTGCCAGTGGCCATTTTGTACCGAAATTAAGTCCAATCAGTTTTTTGTCACAACTTCTATACAGCTCGTATTTATGAACTGATCTTCACGAAACTTCTTAGGTACCTTTGTTTTCACCTTGGGACAGGAATGAGTGTGTTTTGGGGTGCGTTTGTTATCACTGTGCTATGAGAACAAATATTTTAGGGTTCAGTCAGACCCACTCTGGGACTCAAAGATTTCTTTTCTAGTTTAGCATCTGACTGTCACCCACCTTTAAAATACTTTACCTATACATTTGTTACAGGCTACGGTCAGTATTTATGTACAGGCCGTTACAATACTTTATATGTACCTTTGTTATCAGGTCATTACCTAGATGTTTGTCATTGCTGTGTCACATACTATACATGTACATGTCTTGACAAGTTGAGCTACAGTGTCATTGACACTTTCATTTTATAAATTTCTTGGGAGTTTAATGTGTTACACAGAATGTTTATTCTGTATATTCCCACGGTTACGTCCTCACCCTAGGGGTATTTAGGCATTTTTGGTCATGCATCATAAATCTGATGTATCATTTTTTCTTCTGATTAAGATCTAGCTTTACATCGGATGGTTCAAAATCTTTAATGACTTCGGGCTTTTTTATTCAGTGCCTGGGATCTTGTTTCCAGTTTTCATTTTGATGTTGTTTACATTGACAACTCTTTGTTTATATATGTAGTTTCCTATTTATTATCTTGGTAGGACTATTGTAAGATACATTATATATTCCAGTAGTGCAACAATTAATTTTTTAGATAATAAATATTTTTTTGCCCACACTTAGGCTCTATCGGGATACATTTGGGTTTATCATTCCCTTTGAGCATTTGGGCTCCTGTCAAAATTTTTTCGAAATTTTTTTTTGTAAATTATTTTTCGATTTATAATTTTGAATGTTATTTGTTATGTATCTTTTTCATATATTTATTGTGGAGTTGGTGCGAGTACAGTCAACTTTATTTTGCTTCAGTTTGAAAGCTTATTGCTCAAAATGCAAGGTGAGGAAGTCTTCCTCTGATTTACACAAATGGTTGCCTTACTTGTAGTCGATGTACTCGCACTAATTCTTGCTCAACATGTGTCGGATGGTATGACAAGCGTTGGAGATGGGTGTCACGGTACGTTGTTAGTGGCGAGGGGCCAATGCCGGTCCTCTCGCCACAAAGTCAATCTAGTTTCTCAGTTTCTATTTCAGAGGAACAGGAACATGGTGATGTTTACGTGATGCCTAGAGAAAGTGTACTGCCGTTGTCGCATTCAGATGATCAAGTAGAGCTAGCAGCAAAGGTGCTCATGAACATTAGACAGGGCAAAAAACCACAGGCTGGTGGTTTCACTCCCTTGTTGCCAGCTAGCTCGACCGCTGAAGCGGTTACTCCATCCGTGGGTACCGTGACACCGGGTGTGTTCGTTACAGTCAAAAGGAGTGGATTGGGTAGAGTGAGCACCTTAAAATATAATTAGGCTCACTCTGCGACGATGGAACAGAAGAAGAAGCCAGCAAGTTCAATGGGAAGCTTGGAGAGGTCTGAAAGGACTGTGAGCGAGAGAGTCCCCTCTCTTTCCCAACAACATCTGGGGCCAGATGTGGTGATTAGGCACTTGTGTCAGTCGGAGCATACGTCTGCGCCTCCCGTCCGGGGCGCTCAGTTCAGTTCACAGCCGGCGTCAGCTGCAATTGCTGCTTCTACATTGGCATCTTCCCAGCACACACGACCGCACCTTAGCTACGTGACTTCAGATATCCACCCTGCATCTCCGAGAAGGGACCACTCAACGTCGAAGAAGTCTGACCATCCGGTAGCTAAGGAGACAGGGCCTCATTTATTGGGACGTCCAGAGAAAAGATCCGTCTTGGACACACCGTCCCAGGAGCAGCTGGTGGCCAAGAAACAGAAGGCCTCTGCTCCTCAGGCCTCCATCACGGACTTGCTGTCGCAGATTGCACAGCTCATCGCAGCATTCAAGCAAGTGCAGGAGTAGCCTATGGCAGGCTCAGATTCTGAGCTGTCGGATGGTGCTGAGTCAGTACAGTCATCTGCACATTCAGATGCCGTTGACCGTAAATCTCAACTGATTCAGTCAGATGGTGAAAGGAATACGGAGGAGGATTACCCTTCCCTTTCGGAACAACACATGGTTGCGATGGATTTAATTCATCAATACTACCCTGAGTTCGTTCCAGGAAATTAGAATGCTACGACTACTCGGAAGAAACTACTGGCGTCATTGGGTGCTGACTTTATCTTGACGAAGGAGGAGGTTCTGTCCTTTCTGGTTCAGTCTAAACAGGTGTTGCAGGCCTTCGGCCATTTAGACAACACCATATTCAATCTTTCCAGTGGGAAGAAAAAAGGCGGTTTCTTGTCATCATCTTCCGTATGTTTACCGTTTCTTGGACCAAATTCATTTAAAATGGTCGGGGAAGATGCCCAGAGAGTTCCTCTGCATTTGGATCAGCAGGCTGAGGAACTAGACATGTCCTTACCTTTGTCATTCACTATTCGCTTGGAGTCAATTGAGATGGCAATTTCTTCAAACAGAGCGAATTTAAAGGCTATGTCTTACACAGATCACCTTTCAAGAGCTACGGTGCAACGTCTCAACGGAAAGGAATTTGAGGACGTTTGTACCTCTTTAAGAGTTCTTTCCAGGGCTATTATGTTTACCACATATAACTCCGCCTTAACACTGGCTAACTTGGAGTTAATCAGACATGACGGAGCCCTTGTGTCATCATAGTTACTAGATGACAAGGTGAAAAACTCTCTATGGGTCGCTCCGGAATTCGGTCATAAAATTTTTGACGATAAGCATTCATTGGTCTATGACCAAGCTACAAAGAAAGCGTCAAACACTCTGCTCCTTAAGTCGGTGTCTAATCGACCTGCAGCAGCAGAAGAGAGTAAGGGAGGACGTCCTAGACAGAAATCTTCTAAAGGGGACTCCTCACGAGGGTATAAGAAACCCTCCTACAGTTACTCTAGGGATCGTCAATAAGGGAAGGGGGCGTAAGTCTGACTGAGACAACCAGTCAGATGCCCCTAAGCCGGCGGGTCGAGGCTTTTCGTGATGGGGACGTAATTTCTCCTCCTGTAAGCCTTGCAGGTCCTACAGGTGATGGTCAGGACCTCTATTGCTTGCCAGTTGGTTTAAGGTTATCAAGGTCCGCAACAAACTGGATAACAATTACGGAAGACCAGTGGGTGAGAACTGTGGTCTCAGACGGCCTATGGCATATTTCCGAGCAAAACCACCGCTAACATGATGTCCATGATGGTCCTAACTCCCGTCAGATCCTTGCAAAGAGAGTCTCTCCTATTGGAGGTAATGTCTCTCTTGGGAAAGGAAGCAATGGAGGTCGTCAAGAACCAAGATTCTCTAGGATTTTACAGTCACCTGTTCCTCATACCGATGCCAGATGGCTTGTTCCGACCGGTAATAGACTTGAGCTGGATAAACAAACTTATCGCAGCTCCAAAGTTCTATATGGAGACCATTCGGTTGGTAAGGGCAAGCGACTATGTGGTTAGCATAGATCTAAAGGATGCGTACTTCGATGTCCTGGTTCGCCGTTCTAGGGATAGTATATCAGTTCTGAGCGATGTGCTTCGGTCTGAATCTAGCGCCCTGGGCATTCACTCAAATAATGAACTCGGTAATGTCTCACTTCCGAGCTCATTCATCTGCGGTAACGTCGGCTTACTTGAACGACATTCTTCAGAGATATGGCAACAAAACTACTCTTCAGGACGATGTTCAGAGTCTGCTTCTTTTGCTCCGACGTCTCGGCTTCATCGTAAACGAGAAGTCGGATCTAGCTCCATCCAAGTCGTTCACTCACTTGGGAATTAGCTTTGAGACTCACAACAATCGGGTTCGTCTGCCGTTACCCAGAGCGAAATTAGTCAGTTGTTGAGATATTAAATTCGGGGTGTCCTTCCATCCTTCCGTCCTTCCGTGTTTTTCATTTCCAGACTCTAACTTTCCTTACAGTGACCGGATTTCGATGAAATTTGGGTAGTAGATCATAAATTGTGGATCCAAGTTCGAATATGGGCATTTTCTGTGCATATTTAATTAGGTTGCTGAAATTTGTTTGGTTGACGGTTTCCAGGCTCTAACTTGCCTCAAAATCAACCGATTTCGATGAAATTTCGTATATGGATTACTTTTATCAATACCTAGGTCAAGTTCGAATGTGGGAAATTTTGTACCGAAAATCTGTCCGTCTGCCCTGTGCACCAACGCACATCGGACTAAAAGCCGTATTTATGAACCGATCTTCACAAAACTTCTTGTGTATCTTTGTTATCGTTGTGAGACCAGAATATGTGTTTTGGGGTTTGCTCCAAAATTCAAGATGGCCACCAGCGGTCATTTTATTCCGAAATTGGGTGTAATCAGTTTTTTGTACAGAACTTCTATATGAAAGTTCGGATTTGAATAAATTTTTGTATGAATGTTTACTAACATGCAATACATCACATATAATACGGGTATTGTACTCGTGCAAAAATTATGCAAATTAGGGAAACTTTGATGTATTCAGTGCTTCTACTAATACACAGTAAGTGCACACCTTCCGTGTTTTTCGTTTCCAGACTCTAACTTTCCTTACAGTCAGTTGATTTCGATGAAATTTGGGTAGTAGATCACTTTCATCAATTGTGGGTCCAAGTTCGAATATGGGCATTTCCGCACATATTTAATTAGGTTGCTGAAATTTCATTGGCTGACGGTTTCCAGATTCTAACTTTCCTTAAAATCAACCGATTTCAGTGAAATTTCATATATGGATTACTATTATCAATACCTAGGTCAAGTTCGAATGTGGGAAATTTTGTACCAAAAATCTGTCTATCGGCCTGTCGTCTGCCCCGTGCGTCAACGCACCTCGGACTAAAACCGTATTTATGAACCGATCTTCACAAAATTTCTTGGGTATCTTTGTTATCATTGTGAGACCAGAATATGTGATTTGGGGTTTGCTCCAAAATTCAAGATGACCGCCAGCAGTCATTTTGTTCCGAAATTGGGTGTAATCAGTTTTTTGTACAGAACTTCTATATGAAAGTTCAGATTTGAATAACTTTTTGTATGAAAGTTTAGTAACATGCAATACATCACATATAATACGGTTTTTGTTCTCGTGCAAAAATTATGCAAATTAAGGAAACTTTGATTTATTCAGTGCTACTACTAATACACAGTAAGTGCACACCTTCCGTGTTTTTCGTTTCCAGGCTCTAACTTTCCTTACAGTCAGTCGATTTCGATGAAATTTGGGTAGTAGATCACTTTCATTAATTGTGGGTCCAAGTTTGAATATGGGCATTTTCCGCGCATATTTAATTAGGTTGCTGAAATTTGATTGGCTGACGGTTTCCAGACTCTAACTTTCCTTAGAGTCAACCGATTTCAATGAAATTTCATGTATGGATTACTTTTCACATCAGTTTAATGTAATATGTCTTATCATACAGTCTTAATTTTTAGTGATTCTCACAGTTCTACTCCACATCACTTCACTTGCTTTAACAGTGACCTCCGTGAAAATAAATCTGATAACCACTGTCTGAAGCACTGTCTGTTCTGTCTCTTCTAAATAACTTCCACTTGCAACTCAACTATATTCCACTGGATACATTAATTCCCCTTGAAACTGCTGCCCATGACGCACACTGCATCACAACCCGGAAGGTCTCAACCTTCACAGATTTCCATTGTGCGGTCCTTCTTGCATGGCAAGCATTTTACAGGACGAGCAGTGGATGCAATTTCTAACTGCAGGAAGTCCTCCTCTTCGCTGAATTACGCAGCCAAGTGGAAGGTTTTCTTCTGTTGGTGTAAGGATCAGTCCATAGACGTCTATGATCTGTCCATACCAGATATTGTCAGTTTTCTGGTCTACCTGTTTTACATTCACAAACAGCAGCCCGTCACTATTAAGGGCTATATGTCTATGTTATCGGACACTTACACTCATCATGATAGCTTGGCAATTGCATCTACTGCTTCATTATCCAAACTAGTTAGAAATTTCTCTATAATAGACCTAGAACCCTCAGATTAATTCCTAAGTGGAATTTAGCTTGGGTTCTGTTGAAGCTTAAAGAAGCTCCGTTTGAGCTGTTAGACGTTGTAGAGTTCAAATTCTTGACCTATAAAACAGCATTTCTCTTAGCCTTTGCTTCCGCTAGAAGAGTTAGTGAACTCCATGCTTTATCTGTTGACGAATCTCACTATCGTAGTGTTGGAAACACCATCACTTTGATGACAGAAGTGGGATTTTTGGCTAAGAATCAGGCTTCAGATAAATGGCCTGAGCCTATTATCATAAAGGCTCTGCCGTCTATACGGACAACCGTAGACCTTTGCTGTGTCCAGTCAGGGCTATGCGCATACATAAATGCCAATCAGAGTTTATTAGAAAAGGAAGGAAATGCTTCTTTTTATCATTGATTCCTAACAGAAGAGATATTTCTGTTCATTCAGTTGCTAGGTGGATTCAGTTGGCAATACGCATTGCCTATGAAAGTCTATCTTCGGATCAGCATTCTGTAAATAAGATATTAGTGCATGAAGTTAGAGCACTGTCCACTTCTTGGGGTTATTCTAACAGTACAGCCATCACTGATCTCATGAAAGCCGCGTACTGGACACAGCCTTCCACATTTACCAAGTTTTACCTTAGAAATATAGAATCCATCTCCGGTGACCTTGGATGTTTGGGTCCTCTATCTGTTGCTCAGAGTGTCGTCCAATAAATGATTACATCTATAGTTATCTAGGCAACCCATTCCAGCAGTGACACTGTTCCGCTGCCCTCTTCGTTCTGTGGTCATGTACCTCAGAACAAGGGGAAGTGGGTGGGGGGGGGGGTGGGGACAGTTTTTTCCTCATTATCATCTGGCTTTATAGTGAAAAGCAAGGGAAGACCTCCTCCGGTGTCAGTAGTCACGCGTCGGTGCTGGGATGGTTTTAATGTGTAGCTCGGTGTGAAGCAAAATTAATATGTCTCATTTATATATGGTTTTTAAAGTGTAACTCACTGTGAAGCATTTGTATATGTCACTTGTTGAATAATATACAATCCTCGGACACTTTTAAATGAGTATAAATAGTCTCATTCTCTGGACTATCTTTATATATTGGCTTCCCTTCACCGAATTAGCATAATGGGTTATGCTGGCATTAAATGGAGAATTATATATTATGTAATGCTCAATTACATTGTTGGTGTTATGTCTTTCTCGTTTCTCATACATGAGAAAGACATAGATAATTTCTTTCTCTCCTATCCTCCTGCAGGAGCTATCCTTTAAGAAGTGATTGAGAGATTAGATTTTCCTTTATGTCCTAGGCCCTCTAGCCTTTTTACGATTCAGCTAAGTCTGGGCCATTGGTTGTTGTATAAAAATATTATAAATTCAAAGTAATTTGTATATTTTTTATACTTACCAATGGCCCAGACGGGGATGGCCATCCCATGAGTGGGCACCCATACCTCGCCGCTGATTATAGCATTTAGCAGGCACTGTAGAAAGAATGATGGTTGGCGCCAATTTCCGTGTCTTCGTGGATACTGCGTTCACAAAAAGTATGGAGGACCCCATAGGACATAATTTTTTTGATTTTGCATGCAAATTTTGGCGATTGGGGCAAAATTTGTGTTTGGCCCTGGATATTTTTGAGTTAGCACCAGCTAAGTCTGGGCCATTGGTAAGTATAAAAAAAAAATAAAAATTACTTTGAATTTCTAATTTTTTTTACACAATAATATGGATTGCTACTCAAACACTGCCTAATTTCTCAGTTCTGAATTGCTCAACTATTAAAAGCATATAACTTCCAATCTCCAAACCATTTACATTTCATGCAGGACAAATTTAGCCTGCTAATTAAAATAATGATTTATTGAAGAATTAACTCTGTGAAGACAAGAAGGTGCTTTTTCAGCCAGGAACATGATATGTCACAGGTAGGATACCTGCTCAGTTAATGTGTGGGGGTAAACTAAGCAATATTTTCAACGTGCAGCCTTGCACGTTGAAAATATTAATTGGTCTTCCCCCAAATAATAAAGATGGACTCTTCCAATTGCCTCCATTGAACTGACATGGAAGATACCACCAGATGTTCAAAGGATTAATCAGATAACCATTGAAATCCCTGAAAACATGATGACAACTTTTGTATTGTTGATAAATTATATTAACACTGGTTGAATTTTTTAAAATAATTTTTTTATTCGCTGTTCTCCTCTCTCAACAGCCAGCAATTTATTAGGAGCAGAAAACACAGGTGTTTATATACTCATGACTGGCTTAGACTTTGAGAGGGGTGGAGGTGCTGCAGGATGTGTTGGGTGAGCATGGTGAATTTTATATTATCCGGCAATTTGCACTTTATATTCCAGAAGCTTGCATCAGCCTGCTATCTAAATTCATTCTTGAAATAACATATATGATCTTCTTTTAAGATTGATCTTTGTATTTTTTTTTTTACATTTTCTACATTCTTTATGTAAGTTAATTACCAGGCTTAGCTCTTTACCTAACATAGGGCCCATTTGCAGCTAATAAATTGCTATTAATCTTTAACCCTTTACCCACGCAGACGATATTAAAATATTTTAAATGATATTTTTTTTAATTTTTCAAAACAATTCAACAAAACCACATTATGTGACCTCCTCATTGGAACGAGCTTGATGTGCTCATTCCAACTACTTGAGACAGGATATGGTTTGGTTGAAAGGTTTTGAAAATAATTTTGTTTCTTCAGCAGAATTTGGAAATTATGCAGACTGATGTGGCCGATTCTTTAGTTAAAGGGTTAAAGGCCTGGATATATTTATACATTTTCGCTCCACTTTGACAGCCTGCATCCTGTGCCTTTGCAAATGTTACTAAGCATGTCATGGTTACCTACATAGGTAACATGTTGGGGCACCTGTATTGTTGCAGTAAAAGTGAGCCAAGTCAAAATTAGGCCTTTAAAGATGAAAGTTTATTACTTTTTCAATTTTTTACCTTCCAAACATGGCTTATCACCCCTGTGTTGAATTAGCTCTGGGCAAAATATGAAAATATTTAGTTATTCATACAACAGGAGGTGGTTGCTTATTGGTTATAGCATTGGACGTCAAACCCAAGATTAACCCTTTACCTAACAGTATTTTTAAGAAATAAACTAAATTCCACATTTTTTTAAAACAAATTTCACAATTTTTCAATAAAACAACACAAATATGGATAACATTAGAACCAGCTTGGTGAGCCGGTTCTAATGGTATCCATGTTTGTATGGTTTTATTGAGAAACTTCCAAGATATTTTAGGCTGTGGTAGACTTATTCTGGCTGTTTTAGCTGCTATGTTAGGTAAAGAGTTAATGGTTCGATCCTGAATTGTGCATTCTATGCTTGGGCAAGACACTTCATCCCAATTGGCAACATGGCACATGTACTAAGCCATGCTACACATCAATGGTGAACTTGCCTTCAACCTCTGCTTGTTCTGGGTTAGTAAGTTGAATAGACAGTTGAATGCCACTGCTTGGTGATTCCACTCGTAAAACTTCCTGACACTGTATGATGCTGGCTGTTGAAAATGTTATTCTTAACTTGTGGAGTATTTTAAAACTATTTTTCATCAAATCTAGTCATGGCTCCTGTGAATCAGCCTTGACTAGATTTGATAAAAAATTCATCTAAATTTAACTAAATAAATTATTGTTCAAAATGTCTATTCAATTTACAGGAGAGAAATTTGGTTAAGTGTTCCCAATTTAAACTTATTTCGGTGGCAAGGGATTTTGTATCCTGGACAGGAATACCCATCAGCAGCATGCAAGGAGTCAACCCTTTACCTCATGAATTGGCCGCAGCCACACATATAATTTACGAATTGAGCAGTTGAAAAAATTATTTTTCTGAATACTTCAACAAAACAATATCATGTGCTAAATCATGGGAATAAGCTCATTCCAGTGAGGCGGCCACATGATATGGTTTTGTTGGAATTTTTCAAAAATTTGAAAAAATAATATATAACATGATAATATCATGTGCATTGGGTAAAGGGTTAAACCCTAAAGAACAAACAAAACAGTTATTTGACAAAACTTTCTGCTCTTTATACAAATAATTAAGTAATACAAATACTCCTTGAACAAACTCTGCCAACCAAACACATTTAGCCCTTAACTTTTCTCCTAATAAACGTTTGTGCTGCTGTCATGACAATAAACAAAAAATTTTGGCTGCATTGCTTTTGCATTTGTGGAAAAAATTTAGAGTAATATTTGATTATAAACACGCTGCTATTTCTTCTTTCTAGCATTTTAAAATCTCTTTCTAGTTCACACTGAACTGAATCATATCGGGGTCTGTGGTAATAATCACACTTGCCAAATTTTGTTTGTCTGGCACTGTTTTTAACCCTCTGTCAAGTGAGGACAATTTTTTGAAATTTGAAGAAGCAAATGTTTCCCATCTTTCATCTTGGAATTCAACCAATTGTATGTTGTTTGATGGTCCTGAATGAATTCCCAGTTGTATTATGGGAAAAAAATGTTTCTTGAAATTTTAAAATTTTGACATCTGTATGCAGAGGGTTAACAAATATAAAAGCCTGTTATCAATACCATGGGCAATTACATTTTGGAACCAATACTGACAGTATGCCTAAGGTTCACAGGTACCAGTACTGATACTGATTGTGAACCTTGGCTCAATCCTTGTAACAGCTAGAACCCCATCAGTAGTACTTTCAATTGGGGTTTCAATACCAGAGATGGCAGATCCAGGCCTGCCCTACTATACAATTTTACATTGAGTTTAAATTTTTGAGAGTTTCTAATCTTGTTAGTATACAGACATTTCTGTAATATATACACCTGGAACTTAATTAAGCACCCCCTGTTTTTTTTATGCCCCCCCCCCCCCCGACTTAAGTCGCACCCCCTGTTTTTTATGCCCCCCCCCCCGACTTAAGTCCGGGGGCATATAGTGATTGAAGTGTGCATGTGTCAGTCCGTCCGTCCATCCGTATGTGTGTGTGTGTGTCCAAGCCAATAACTCGAAAACGGTTAGGGCCACAATCATCAAACTTCACACAATTATAAAGGACCATGGGAGGATGTGTCAGACACCACAGCCGGGTTTATACCTTCAAGGTCAAGGACACATTTCAAGGTCACACTAAAAATTGGTCAATATTTGTGTCTCAGCCATAACTCCGAAACGAATCAGTACAATTGTTAAACTTTTTACAAATGTTAAGGACAGTCAGAAGGTGTGTCGCGAATAATAGTTTCCGCCGCATCTGCAAGGTGGAGGTCACAATTGACCTTTATATGTTCAGGGTCACAAATCGTGTCTCAAACATAACTCCAAAACTATTAGGGCTACAATCATCTAACATTGCTCAGTTATAAAGGACAACGGATGGATGTGTCACACACCACAGCCAGGTCCGTAAGGTCAAGGTCACATTTCAAGGTCACACTGATCACGGTTAGGGCCACAGTCATCAAACTTTACACAATTATAAAGGACCATGGGAGGATGTGTCACACCATAGCTGGGTTCGTACCTTCAAGGTCAAGGTCACATTTCAAGATCACACTAAAAATCGGTCAATATTCGTGTCTCAACCATAACTCAGAAACGAATCATAGTACAATTGTTAAACTTTTAACAAATGTTAACGACAGTCAGAAGGTGTGTCGCATATAATAGTTTCTGCCGCATCTTTTAAGGTGAAGGTCACAAGGGGGGCATGTGTTACCTTAGTAATATTTTTCTTGTTGCGCAATAGTGTTAATAGAAACTGTCATTACTTTCATGCTATCTTTAAGATGGCTAAAAGTGATTGTTTGCGGAAAGAATGGTCTATTGACAAACGAAAAACAACACAATGATGAAAATATGCAGTAATTTAAAGGCGCTAATTACACATATCTGTCACTAATGTTTTTGATGGAAAAATATTCTCTCAACAAGTATGGTGCTGGAACGGTCCATAATGAAACAATGCCGGTAATTACTGACAAAAAATGTAACTTGTGATCTCCTGAACACAGTAGCAGTGTATGATGTCAGTAGCGAGTGTATCCACCACGTGCCCGGATGACTGAAATCTCCTCCTAATGCTACCAGTGAGCCTTTTGTTATAGTCCAGAGGCAACTGTTGCCACTCCTCATGCAATGCAACTTCACATTCTTTACAGGCGGATCCCTTGCTTGCACACAATGTCCGAGAAGTCGTAGATGTGTTCTAAGGGATGCAAATCGAGGCTCATTGCAAGCCAAGGTAGTGTTGTAATAGCATTCTTCTGAAGTAATGCTCTGAGAGCATGGGAACAATGTGGCCTTGCATTGTCGTCCATGAATACAGGGCGAGTAGCCAACAGGTGGTTGTCAAAATGAGGCATGACAACTGGATTGAGAATGTCCCAGATGTACTGATGACCATTGAGAAAGAGGCATCCACAGTTCATTACTGATCCTCCACCATAAGGAACAATAATAGGTCTGATGTTCCTGGGCACTTAAGCAGTATTTTTATGCATCCACACTCATGCGACCATCTGTAACAGGAAGCAGGAACCTACTCTCGTCTGACCAATGGACTTTCCTCCATGCCCTGAGATTCCAATGTTGATGTGCCATACACCACTCCAAATGTCTTTGCTGCTCATCAGTCAGAGCTGGACGCTTGGTGTCCCTTCTGGACCTCATACCCAGTGCTTTGAGACGGCCGGTCCTTAACATCGTTGGTTTGTTGATTTTTTCAGACAAGTCTGCTGATGACAGAATGACTATAGCCAAGTTGCATTCCAATAGCTTTGAATGACATGCCTGTTGCATGCATACCAATGATTTGCTATCCTAGTGCCTCTGACGGTCTCCTCCTTGCCATGTCAACATTTACTGATAAAAGAAGTAACATATTTTCTTGCTTTACACCCTGATATTGCATGTGGATGAGAGTGTTTTTGTGACATTTGTGAGTAGCAGGCTTCAT
The DNA here is from genome assembly GCA_031216915.1 of Pictodentalium vernedei. NCBI lineage: Eukaryota > Metazoa > Mollusca > Scaphopoda > Dentaliida > Dentaliidae > Pictodentalium > Pictodentalium vernedei. Next base: position 486,502,900 of record CM062297.1, on the reverse strand, counting down.
GTGGATGAGGAGAAGTGTTTGGGGTACGTTATCAACCAGAAACATCATGTTTCACTAGATGAAATGAACTGCAAGACATAGCAATCATTAAAATATAATAATCGGTAACAGCAATTTCACTGTCATGAAACATTTCAGAGGATGCTGAAGTTCCAGGTGTTTATTATCTGCAAAAGTAAACAAATTGAGTTGCATTTGGCCAATGAATTCCACCTTGGGTTGGTTCAGTGTATTTTTTAAATGGTTCCCACCAGGTCTTGGGTTCAAGAAATGGCCTTGAATTTGACTAAGGGTCATTCCAGGCCTTGAAATCCAGGAAAATGTGTCAAGAGGCCTTGAAAAGTCCTGAATAGTCATGAAATAAAAGTGGCGACGAAGCACGTAACCATAACTATATAGTTTTATATGCTGGCATTTGTGATGGCCTAGTCCTAACAAGGACTCTATGGTCATTACCCTCACCATACTCTTACCATGTAGGGAAGTGGGAAGAGGGGGTAATGACCAGAGGTCCTTGATAGGACTAATGAAGACAGGATTTGGCTATTTTAGGGCCTTGAAAAATGCTGAAATATATTGCGAAATGACCTTGAATAGCCTTGAATTTTATCGGTCCTTGCCAGCAGGAATGCTTTTTAACACCAACCCAAAGGTTCAAGTAGTAGAAAAAGACTGATCCACATCCAAGCCATGACAAACACACCTAAAAATGACAAGTGAGTATTCTAACGTTTGGTGATAGAGTATTATGCAAGGCCTGACATAAAAAGATGTCAGCTGTTCCTATGGTACAGTATATTTTTTGATCTCTCACATATTTTCAACAATCTTCCATCACACTCGTAACACTTGTCATGACCTTAGAATCAAGAAAACAGAATTGAGAAAACAGCATTTTGGTGGATCCATTTTTCAAACTTTCTTCCATGTCAAACCCAGTATAAAGTCCATCTTGGACCAACCATGTAACCTTATAATGCAATTTATTCACATTTTTCAAAGTGCCCAGAAATGGTGTGTATAAATTAACACTCCATGCATTTATGTCAAACTACCAATGTTTATAGCAGCAAAATTTTCTCATAATGCAGTTAGGAATAGAACCAGTTCAGTCTTATTTGACTGATTTCATCAAGCTCTGCCAAACAAGATTGGATTGGTAAAATTTCTGGTTGCATTATGGAAAAATTTTCAGCTTTTACTTTTTATCTTTTGACTTGGAGTTCAGAGGATTAAATAAACAAACTTGGTTTCTGGGGTTTAGGCGAATCACACATCATCTGTGTAGTATTGGTAAGTCTATAAGTGTGTTCACACTGTTTGATGATTTATATGTTCAGCTTCACAATTGTTGGGACAAAGGAGTAAAGGAGTATATGTATTAATGAGTGGTCTGGACTCCGAAAGAGCATTTTTATCTGCTGGATCAATTGGGTAAGTATTAACTTTTTGGGAGTAAGGACAGCCCTAATTCCTTGCATGCTCCTGCCCAGGACAGAATTTCTCCTGCAGCTGAAATAAGTACAATTTGGGCAAATTTTTCCCCTATAAATTGAATGGACTTTTTCACCAATGATTCCTTGAATTAAATTTAAATGAATTTTTCATCAGATCTGGCCGTGGCTGCTTCACAACAGCCATGATTAATTTGATGGAAAATACATTGAAAATACTCACTTAATCAGTATAATAAACAATAAAATAGTTCTAGCCCACATTTAAAGAACTTTTTTTTTGAAGTGTGTTGCAGTCAAATTAATTACAGAAAATTGCATCACATGGTTCAACAAGTGGCTGCACTCCACTCAAAATCAGAAGAACATTTCCTTTCCTAATTTCTGAAGTGCTACAGAATTCAGAAAGGTCACTAATTTTACTCCGGACTCGATTTGCCCGATTTTGCATTGCAAAGTGTGAAGCAAAATTCCCATACCGTGATAGAAAATTTAAAAATGCTTAAATAATAATTGTTTCCTGAAAAATATAATATCCAAGAACAGTAAGCAAAAACATGTATTTTTATACTGTATACCAATGGCCCAGACTAGCTGATGCTAACTCAAAAATATCTAGGGCCAAACACAAATTTTGCCCCCCAATCCCCCAAAACTGAAAATTAGAAGTCCTATCTGGCCCTCCATACATTTACCCTCCGTGCATGTGGAGACGCCAGTATGTCACCGAAACTGGCGCCATCATCATTCTTTGTTTGGACCTTCAGTCAGATAACAACAAAGTGACATCTGTGCTTTTAAATCTCAGTTTTAATGATGCCAGACACAAATCAATGGTTATTTTGGTGGATCCAAGGACACAACTGGATGAAGGAAGGAAGAAACGGTGGTTTGAAACATTCAGGGCTGTAATTTTATAATATTTATAAAAATTAGTTCATGTTCCCCAATTTCAGGACGTGGTCCTGACGTCATCATTGATTGATAATGATGTGCACACTGTTTGTTTAGTATTCCTTCCCTACCTTCCTTTGATCTCCCCAGTTAAGCTCCCAAGCTTTTTGGCTTGTTTTATTGAAATTTTTTTATAAAATTTCTTGGGAGTTTAACATATTATACAGAATATTATTCTGTACATCCCCATGGTTACGTCCTCACCCTTGGGGTGTTCAGGCATTTTGGTCATGCATCATACATCCGATGTATCATTTTTTCTTCTGATGAAGATCTTGCTTTACATCGGATAGTCTTGTTTCTGTTACTGACTTCGGGCCGTGTTGCCCGGGGGTCTTGTTTTCGTTTTTTTGTTCCTATTATTTTTAAGGAACGACGGTTGTAAGTAACATTAAATATTTTGATAGTATGGTAGTTAATTTTATGGCATATTATTATAATTTTGTCCACACTTAGGCTTTTTTGGGCTCATCGTTCCCTTTGGGAACTTGGGCTCTTATATATAAGAAACAATTTTTCCAAAATTTTTTTATTTTTTGAAGGAATTTTTCTTTTGGATGTATTTATTTCATCAATCGTATTTTAATGTTATCTTATATTTATGTAGATTTGGTCGTAGCACAATTGACCTATGTTAGATTTTAGGTAATAATATTTATCTAATAGTAGGGCAAATATGAGGAAGCCTTTCCTCTATTTACATGGTCATTGTCTTGCTTATAGTCAATGTACTACCACTAATTCTTGCTCCATGTGTCAGATTTTGACAATGTTGATGACTGGTGTCATGGTTTGTGTTAAGCGAGTGGACATGTCGATCCTCTCGCCAAAAACTCACTATAGTTTTTAATTTCTATTTACAGAGGAACAAGAACATGGTGTGGTTTCATGACGCCGTCAGAGAGTGTGCTTCCATCATTGCATTATACTATTAGAGCTAGCGTGCTCAATGATATAAGACAAGAGCTAGGCCTTAGAATATAGAGTTTACGTCCCTTGTCTCCAGCTAGCTCAACCGGCGGATCATTACTCAGAATATGGGTAGTGTTGATGCCGGGTATGTCCGTAGCGGTCGAGAAGAGGAACAAGGGTGTAGCAAGCACTATAAAATCCGAACATGCTCACCCTGCGACGATGGAAAGGAGGAAGTAGACAAGTTCTGAGGTATGCTCGTCCAGGTCTACCATGATCACAAGCAAGAGAGAGGCCCCTCTCTCTTATAACAACATCTGGGGTCAAAGGTTGTTGGTAGGAACTTGTGTCAGTTGGAGCTTACGTCCATGCCTTCCTGTCCGGGACGCTCCTTCTAATAGGCTGCCAAGGTCGGTTAGTCTTATAGCTTCCTCTATGTTCGAAAAGCTCACACGACCGCACAAAGTCCGTTGTTGCCAGCTAGCTCGAACGGTGAAGTGGTTTCTCAGGCCTCTGAGAACTGTGACGCCTAGTGTGTCCGCTCAGGGCTAGGATATGATATAGGGTGGAGCGAGCACTATAATATACAACCATGCTCACCCAGCGACGACGGAAGGAGGAAGCCTGCAAGTTCTGAGGTACGCTCATCCAGGTCAGCCAGGTCTGCGAGCAAGAGAGAGGTCTCTCTCTCTTACAGCATCATCTGGGGACAGATGTTGTTGGTAGGAACTTGCATCAATCGGAGTTTACATCCATGCCTCCTATCTTGGATGTCCCGTCTAATAGGCAGTCGAGGTTGGCTAGTCTTACGGCTTTCTCTACATAATGGCTAAAGTGCTCTTTATATTGCACAGGGCTATAAACCGCGATGAGTGGTTTCGGTTCCCTGTTGCCGGTGAAGCAGTTAAGATTGAATATGAGGACCATGACACCGGACGTGTTGCATGTGCATTGTATTTAGAGCTAGCGGCATAAGTGCTCAATGATATAAGACAAGTTCCTAGACCTTAGAATATAGGGTTTTATGACCTTGTCTCCAGCTAGCTCGACTGGCGGATTGTTACTCAGAATTTGGGTAGTGTGACGCCGGGTATGTCCGTAGTGGTCGAGAGAGAAACAAGGGTGTAGCGAGCACTATAAAATCCATCATGCTCCCCCTGCGCTGATGAAAGGAAGAAGCCGGCAAGTTCTGAGGTATGCTCGGCTAGGTCTCCCAGGACCGCGAGCAAGAGGGAGACCCTTCTCTCTCTTTTAACAACATCTGGTGTTGTTGGTAGGACCTTGCGCCAGTCGGAGCTTACGTAAATACATATTCAGTTCTTAGCCGGGAACGGCTACAGTTGGGCTTCTTCAGCGTCTACCAAGCACTCACGACCGCACCTTGGCTAAGTGACTTAGGATATCTAGTCTGCATCGTCAAGAGGTCCACCTTTTGTTAAGAAAGTCGCACCATCTAGTAGCCAAGGAGATGAGGCTTCATTCATTGGGATGTCCACAGGAAGAGCCATCTCTGACACACTGTCCCAGGAGCAGCTGGCGGACAAGCAATACATGACTGCTGCTCCTCAGGCCTCCGTAATGGACTTGCTGTCGCAGATTGCGCAGCTCATTGCAGTATTCCTGCTAATGCAGAAGCACTCAACGTCAATCTCAATCCTCGAGCTGTCGAATGGTGCTTGATCGGGTCAGTCATCTGCCTGTTCAGATGCCGGTGACCGTGATTCTAAAACTGATTTAGACGAATGATGAAAGGGATACGGAGGAGGATATCCTTCCCTTTTAGAACAACTCATGGATGATATGGAATCTACCCATTATCGTTTCATTGAACTTGTTCCAGTGAATCACAATGCTGCGAACAATTGTGAGAAACCGCTAGCGTTGTTAGACGCTGACTTCATCCGGACAAAGAGCAGGATAATAAGATCTCTTTTCCGGTTAAGTCTACACGGGTGTCACAGGTCTTTGATTTTGTAGACAATGCCATATTTAACTTCCTGTGGGAAGAAGTAATACGGCTTCTTATCAACATCTTCTGTATTTTTAACTGGTTTTTTATCACATACATTTAAAAAACGACCGGGGAAGATGTGTTGAGAGTTTCTCCTCGTTGAATGAGCAGGCTAAGGTCTTAGTTGTAGCCTTACCTTCATCATTTCGCTCTTTGCTCGGACACAATTGAGAAGATAATTTCTTATTCAGAGCGAATTGAGACTCACGGTCTTATGTACTTCACTTCTAAGTACTGTGATGCTACGTCTATATGGAAAGGAATTTTGTGGAAGTTTGTACCTTTTAAAAATTCTTTCCAGGCCTATTTATCACATATATCTCTGTCTGAACAGATGTTAAGTGGGAGCTATTCTGATGTGACGAAACCTTGCGTTGTCATCTTTAACTTTTGACTAGGTGGAAAACTTGCTACAGGTCGCTTTAGTTTTCTAGACTCTAGTCTTTGATGGTAAGCTTTCATTAATTTAGGATTAAGCTACAAGAAAGCTTATATATTTGCCTCTTTAAGTTGGGGTCTAATTGACCAACACCAGCAGAAAGAGTAGGAGAGGTTGTCCTAGACTCAGATCGTCTATAAGGACTCATAGCAAAGGTACAGGTATCCCTCCTATATATTACTATAGGGATTGACTATACAGCCACTTGGATAGGGGGGTTTAGGTCTGTTTGAGTTTACTGATCAGACACCCCTGAGCCGGTGGCTCAAGGCTCTTATAGAGCTCGGTCCGACCGATTTTGACTGGAACTGGATAATTAGGTTATTTATGATAATCTTTCAGTCGAAAAGCGAGTGTTCGTATGATCGGCGATGCGGCGAGTATAGTTCTTTAGACCACTTGAAGAATGAACTAAATAATGTCTCTTGCAATGAATGAAAGGATACACATATCCTACAATTCATTTTCAACAATCTGGCTCGTCTGTTGTTTCACGGAGCGAATTAGCCAGTTGTAAGGTTCGCTCTTGTCTTTTATCGACGCATTAACAGCGGATGATTTATGCGTTGGATGGGGTTGTGCAGAGCGGGCTATGAATGTTATTTCGATGGGTCGCTTACGCACACGCCCCCTCCAGTTATTCTTAACTGGAGTGGTAGACGTTTTTCGCTCTAGACCTGTTTTGTTTTAGCAGATCTTTTAACATAAGGTCAAGTTTGGGCATATATTTAAAGGTTTTCTCAATTATGACAGATGTGAGTTCATATATAGGGTTATAATCCTGAGTCGAATGGTCTCTCTGTGCAGGGTTCTTGGGACCCTCGGTTCTTGGAGACCACATATTCAGAAATGATGTCTTATTGTTTATGCTACATTATTGAATTTATATAATTAGCGATCATGTATTTATAGACGCAGATCAGAGTTTATCAGAAGAGAAGAAAACACTTCTTTTTGTCATTTTTTTCCAATAGAAGGGACATTTCGGTTCATTCTATTGCTAGATGGATTCAATTAGCTATTCGTACTGCTTAGGAAAATTTATCTTCCAATCAGCAGTCAGTGCTTAAGATTTCAGCGCATGGAGTAAAAGCGCCGGCAGCATCTTGGACTTAATCTATCTGTATGGCTATTACATGATCTTATGTAGGATCGCTTCAGGATAGTTAACTTTGCGGCGCACAGGAATAATAGTTTCCATCATTTGTGTCGCCAGTATTAGACATTTGAGCGCATACAATTGACGTTCAACTGTATTCATGGGAATGAATGATAGGATACGTGTATCCTTCAATTCATTTGTTTCTGTGATTACATTGAGGTTAAACAGTCTCAGGGTGATTCCTGCTAATACCATTTCAGTTTTCTCAAGTGTCTGTTCTTGTACATTCGCCAGAAGCTTCCTCCACGGGAGGGTCTTCTTCAGGGGAAGTTTTGTTCTTCACATCATTTTCCGCTCTTAGTAGCATAACGGAGTATGTCAGACGTGACCAGTAATGATTAAGTAATGTGGGTGAGGAGGTTTCGACATGAATTTGAATCCCCCCCCCCTCCCCATACTCACACACTGTCGCGTATATATATCTTTATACATACATACTATTCGTTTGGGTCGTGTTGGATGGCACCCTCATAGGCATATACATAGTTTTGTTGCATTAATTTCTGGTGTTTATTTTCTAATTTCTAATATACAAGCGCTTATTAAATCATCATAATTGCTGCTATTTGAGTTCATAGGTGAATGCATAACCAGTTAGTGGTTTTTTAGATGATTACATGCTGGATTTTAATGCACTCGTGCAATATTTTATTACGCTATCGCTTTGGTGGGCCTTGAAATTATTATATATTTCAGGGGCGGTCTGTGTTGGAGCCGGTTAATCATAGCTACCTTCATTTCTAGATCCTGGTCTCTATTTTGTCGGTTCTCAAATCGCATATTCTCACGTGTTTATAGTTGTAGATACCAAATAGCACATGTTGGAGAGTGTTCTTACCGGATTTTATTGTACAGAGGCCGCCTGTGGATGATCTTTGAAGTGTGTTTTCTCTGCAGAGATTTTTCATTGTACTGTATCTCGTTTTAATATGTGTGTGTTATATTATTATTTCATTGATTTTGTCGTACCTGTATACGCCGTCTGCAGTGCATATTTTGTAGCGGACAATTTTATTTACCAAAATCGTCGCTATAGCCTTGGCTTGTGAAGTGGCATTAAGCACCATTTATTATTCATGAATTAATTTCCTGAGTGACTGATCGATATTTTTAGCTCTTGACAAAGTCAAGCTGAGCTAATCTCATCGCTCTCCGTTCGTCGTCCGTCGTCGTCCGTCTGCACCATGTTTTGCTCTTCTCCTCCAAAGCCACTGGGCCAATTCAAGTGAAAGTTTGTGTGAGTGATGGTCCCAAAGGGACATTTCATTTTTGTTCAACTCAGCATGCCCAGCCCCATAGGGAGGGAGTGGGGGAAAATGCTCCAAAATATTTTTAAAATCTTCTTCTCAAGAACCAGTGTGTACAATGACTTGATATTTGTTATGGAGCTTCCATATGAGGTGTAGAATCAAGTTTGTTCAAACGAAGTTCGTGAAGCAATATTTGGCTTTGTAATAGGAGGGGTAAGATTTTTGGCCCCGCCCAAAATTTCTATTTTCTGAACCGATAGTCCGGTATGAACCAAATTTGGTTTGTGGTAGTATTGGGTCATATAAGTACTTGACCCATGCAAAAAAAAAATTCCCGCATCGCCATGAGAATCCTGGGAGCTAAAAATAGAAATATTTTCAAACGCCCATATTTCCCAAACCCCACGGAACAGAGAGCTTTTATTTGGTATGAAGTATCCTTATGACCTGTAGAATTGAATGCTAAAAAAAAATTGCCATCGGTTATGTTAGGGTGTTCTGTAATGGGCATCGAAAAAATGCTGAGTCAGTATATTTGCAAAAATTTTAAAAAATCTTTTCTCCAGAACCAATCATCAAAATCTTTTGATATATGGTATACAGCATTCATAGGGAGGTCTGATAAAAGTTTGTTGAAATAAAGCTCATTGGTTCATATTTGGGCTCTCTACAGGAGCCCGAAGTTTTAACATAGGGTAATATGGGGAATATTCTTTAAAAATCTTCTTCTTCAGAACCACCAGTCAGAATCTTTTAATATTTGGTATACATCATTGTTATAAGGGTCAGATTCTAGATTGTTTCAACCAAGTCCCTAGGTTAATATTTGGGCTTCCTATGGAAGCCCAAATTTTATCTTTGTTCAATATGGAGGGTAATTTAAAAAAATCTTCTTCTTCAGATCCATCAGTCAGAATGCTTTGATATTTGGTATGCAACATCTCTATGGGGGTCAGATTCAAGTTTGTTCAAGTCAGATCCCTAGGTGTATTTTTGGGCTCACTATGGTAGCCCAAATTTTTACTTAGTGCAATATGAGGAAATTTTTTAAAAATCTTCTTCTTCAGATCCACCAGTCGGAATGCTTTTATATTTGTTATACAACATCTCTAGGGCAGGGGGGGGGGGGGGGGGGGTGGGTCAGATTCCAGGTTGTTCAATTCGAGTGCCTAGGTTAATATTTGGGCTCCATATGGGAACATTGAGAATTTAACTTAGTACAATATGAGGGAATTTCTTCAAAAATCTTCTTCTTCAGATTCACTTGTCAGAATGCTTTCACATTTGGTATACAACATCTCTAGGGGGGGGTCAGATTCAAGTTTGTTCAAATCGGATCCATAGGTTAATATTTGGGCTCGCTATGGTAGCCCAAATTTGAACTTAGTGCAATTCGAAGAAATTTCTTTACAATTTCTCTTCTTCAGATCCAACTGTCAGAATGCTTTCATATTCGGTACACAACATCTCTAGGGAAATTAGATTTAACTGTTTTCAAATCAAGAGCCTGGGTTAATATTTGGGCTCTCTATGGGAGCCGGAATTGGCCATTTTGCTGAAGAATTAAAAATTTTGTATTCAGTACCCTCTAGAGGTACTAAGATTAATCCACATAGGTTGTATCAAGGGGCTTCATAGGGGAGCTCTACATTTTACTTATGATCAACTGAAGAAAAGGCATGATGCCCAGATTATTTTTGTCACTCCTGAGGGACTCAAGGATTGACAGTGTAGCCTATGGAGATGGCTTGCTTAAAGTAGACTCATTCTTGGACTCTGTTTAAATTGTGTTCTGTACAAGATGAGCGCTTCAGGCCCTGTGGGGCCTCTTGTTTTATATTGTTTCCGGATACTGCTTATTGATTCCAGAGCTCTTCCCTCTTTCTTTTGAAGATATGTTCAAAAAAGGGGAGGGACATTTTCTCCACTTCTCTTTCTTATTGGGTATGTAACTATGAAGGACCTAGGCGGGTTTGATCTTCCCCTACTAGGCGGGTCCTCAGGTGGCGGATAGAGGACGGCCTGCTCAATTGGGCAGGTTTGCTAATTTCTAATTGGCAGGTTTGCTCAATTGAGTTGGTTCGCTGCGAAATTCATAAATACGCAGCCCCGGACCAAAATGATCAATCCTGCTAATACCATCTGGCAGGCACCTTGTTCTCCCGTGAGGTGCATTCCGAAGGCCCCGGAAGAAGGAATCCTGGCAGTTGAGGACTCGTGGCCCCGGTTAGGGCAGTCTCCGGGATGGAGCCCTGGTCTCCATTTTGGAGATAATCTTGTTCAACACACTGCTTTGGCCCCAATTTCGGGAGTAGAAGGATGGTCGGATGGTCCGTTCTGGCCAATCGGGAGCCCCCACCCCAAAAAGTACTGGGTGTCACGTCGGGGGGCATTTGGTGACCATTCATTCAATCATTTCTTTTATTCACATACCATAATTGCCATTGTGTACTGTTTTTAAACACTTTATATTTTAATAGCCACTTAGTTTTGCTGCACTGTCTGTTTCGGTTATGCATGGCAACCTTTTATTACGGTGTTTTATACAGTGATTGATTGGATGGCCGCCATCTGAAGACCTGGCACTTCCACACACGGGCCAATCAGCCAGTGGCATACTTCGGTATCAACACTGGCTGAGTATACTGCCCCATACCAGGTATGTGGGAATACCGGCAACCCGGTGGGTTCACTGCATGGCAGTAACCCTACCCCTTGTTGGACTCCGCGGTGGGTGGGAGCCGGGGCAGTGAACAATTTACAACACTAACTATGGCTAATATACCACACAAAATTAAAAAACGGGGTTACGTTTTTAGTGATGATGATTCTGATTCTGACTTGGGACACATCGTACCACAAATTAATACATGGCCAAAATTTGTAATGATCAGCTCTGCTGAAGAAGGAAAGCTTGCAACTGATATCAATCCTTTCACTTTAGAAAAGTCGATAAAGGGAATAGCAGGCAATGTTATAAATGTGAAAAAGTTAAGATCTGGAATGTTGTTGGTGGAATGTAAAAATGAAGCTCAGGCAAAGAATTTGTTGAAAACTGATAAACTTTTCAATATGCAGGTAAATGTCTTCCCTCACAAAAGCCTTAATACCAGCAAGGGCGTTGTCAGAACGAGGGAATTGTCAGGCATTGATATCTTAGAAATTAAAAAGGAGTTAGAACCACAGGGTGTAACAGATGTAAAGAGAATTGAAATTAAAAAAGATGGAAATCTCATTAAAACAAATACTTATATATTTACATTTGAATCTGCACAACCGCCAAAATCAATCAAGGTCGGATACATGAACATCAGAGTGGATTTGTTCGTACCAAATCCACTCCGTTGCTTCAATTGTCATAAATTTGGTCATGGTCAAAACAGTTGTAGAGGGAAGACAACTTGCTTTAAATGTGGTCAGGAACATCAGGACCCTTGCACTAACACAATTAAATGTTGTAATTGTCAGGGCAATCATGTAGCTGCATCTAAAGATTGCCCTGTTTGGAAAAGGGAGAAACAAATTCAAAAAATGAAATGTGAGAAGCAGGTCAGTTTCAAAGAGGCTAGAGACATCGTAGCTTCAATGCCTGGCATGAGTGCATCTTCACCATCATATGCTACCAAATTAACACAAAAGTTACCAACAAAATCTGTAGAATGTCAGACACCGTGGACTTGGCTTGACAATAACATTCCATCCTTATTGCAAGCCTTCACTATAGAACACTCTAATAAGGTCGAACCAAAATCAACCCAAACCACATCATACACTTCAACAATAACGGATAAAATAGCACAGCGCAAACAAATAAATGAGGCACCAAAATCAGATTCAACTAAGGACAACAAAACTAAACCAGAACAGAGAAATATACCGAACAAATCAAAACCAGATCAGAACCATAGACCACAACAACAAAACCTAAGTCAGAATCAGAGACGAAGTCAAGAAAAAGAAAGGAAGAAAAAAGATAAAGAACAACAAAAAGTTAATTCGGAAAGAACACCAAAATTTTTGAAAAATGTTGTCACTAGCAACATGTTTGATGGGATTGAAGAAATGTCAGTCGATGAATGCATCGATGACACTTTCTCCAGTCAACTACGCCTGAACTCCTCTCAGGGTAGGTCTCCTCGAAAAACGACACCTAGAAAAAACACGGGGGCAATTTTGCCCATACGTCCACCATCCAAGTCGCCATCCAAGCATGGATAAAACACGTAAACACAGTATAATACAGTGGAATTGTCGAGGTTTTAGAGCGAATTTTAATGAACTGAGCCTTCTAAGTCAAAAATATAAACCTGCTGCTTTTTGCTTGCAGGAAACACTTCTGAAGAGACCTGTCACAAATATTCATCCCGTCCTTAAGGGTTACAATTTATATAACGCTTGGGCAGATGAAAATGACCTTCATATCCGTGGAACGTCTGTCTTGGTCAGAAATAACATTATTCACAGTTCTGTACCATTACAATCAAATTTACAGGCTGTAGCGATACGCCTGACCTTAGACAAGACAGTCACGTTATGTTCAATTTATGTGTCACCAAGTAAACTACTTAAGCTGACGGATCTTGAACATCTGATTCATCAGCTCCCAACTCCATCCGTTTTGTTGGGTGATTTTAATGCACATAGCCCCCTTTGGGGTAATTCCTGCAGTCAAGAAGATGCAAAAGGTAAAACTATAGAAGAGTTCATTACAAAATATGACTTGTGCGTGTTCAATGATGGGTCAGATACCTACCTGCACCCCGCATCTGGTTCTTACACTTCAATTGATTTAACAATTGCATACCCTTCCGTCTTCCTTGATTTTTCTTGGAAGGTTGAAGATGACTTGTGCGGGAGTGACCACTTTCCGATTGTGTTGGAGAGTGTAGTTCCGGCGGATGATGAGAGGGTGCCCCAGTGGAACTTTAAAAAGGCTGACTGGGACACTTTCTCATCGCTTTGTTCTGAACGCCTCACACGGGAGAAATTTCAGGACAGTAATGACCAGATTGAACACTTCACCACAGAGTTGATTGACATTGCAAGCCAAGTCATTCCTAAAACCTCGGCAAATCCAAAATGTTTCACTAAACCATGGTTTGATACTGAGTGCAAACAGGCTATAAAAGATCGCAAGAAATTTGAGAGGGAATTTAATAAGTCACCAACTACACAAAATTTGGATAGATTACGTATAAATCGGGCAAAAACAAGACGACTTTTAAAACATAAAAAGAAAAGTTCATGGGAAACTTACGTTTCGAAACTAAATCAAAACACCCCCATCACTAAAATTTGGAAAATGATTAAAAAAATTAAAGGAAAAGAAACACAATCAGCTGTACAACACCTAAAAGATAACAACACACTCATAACATCAAAACAGGAAATTTCAAACAAGTTGGCCTCTACATTTTCTAAACATTCGTCGTCTGAAAATAGTAACCCAGAGTTCCTCAAATTTAAAAAAACAACAAGAAAAACAAAAGATTAAATTTTCATCCAATGACTTAGAGGATTATAACGAACCTTTCTCTATGGAAGAGTTAAGTAACTCTTTGCATAGAGCAAAGGATTCTGCCACTGGACCTGATCAAATACACTATCAACTTTTAAAACATCTGCCTCAAACTTCACTTGCACTTTTATTATCTATTTTTAATGACATTTGGGTGACTGGCCAGTTTCCACCTTCCTGGCGAAACGCTACTATAATTCCTATTCCTAAGCCTGATAAAGATCACAGCAACCCAAGCAATTACAGGCCTATTGCCTTAACAAGTTGTCTGTGTAAAACCATGGAGAGGATGATCAATGATCGACTTGTCTGGTTTCTGGAATCGAACAATCTGCTTGCAGATGTTCAGTGTGGTTTCAGAAACCAGAGAAGTACTGTGGATCATTTGGTTAGATTAGAAATGTTTATAAGAAATGCCTTTGCCAGAAAAGAACGTGGTCGCCATCTTCTTTGACCTGGAAAAGGCATATGACACTACGTGGACGTATGGGATTTTAAAAGATCTTTTTAACATGGGGTTGAGGGGGCGTATGCCTCTTTTTATTGAAAACTTTTTGAGGGACCGCCGATTTCAGGTTCGTGTTGGGTCAACGTTATCTGATCCTCAAGGGCAGGAATTGGGGGTGCCTCAAGGAAGTATTTTATCTGTTACCCTTTTTTCAGTGAAAATCAATAGTATTATTGATGCAATTGAGAATATGGTTGATTCATCATTGTACGTAGATGACTTTTTAATCTGCTATAGCAGCAAAAAAATGAATGCTATAGAGCGCAAACTTCAGCTGTGTTTGAACAGAATCCAGAAATGGGCTACAGAAAACGGCTTCAAATTCTCAAAAACAAAAACTAATTGTGTTCATTTCTGTAAGCTTCGGAAGCACCACCTTGATCCGGAATTGAAAATAGACGGGAGTCGTATTAATGTTGTTAAGGAAGTGAAATTCTTGGGTTTGTTGTTTGACAGCAAACTTAATTTCACTTCTCATATAAAACAACTAAAGATAAAATGTAAAAGGGCACTGAACATTTTGAAGGTAGTTGGTAGCACTGATTGGGGTGCTGACCAAAAAACATTACTCCATCTGTATAGATCACTTGTCAGATCAAAATTAGATTACGGCTGTGTGGTTTACGGTTCTGCTAGAAAGTCATATCTCAAACCTCTTGATGCCATTCATAATAGTGGCATAAGAATCAGCCTTGGTGCTTTTAGAACATCACCGGTGGATTCGATGCTTGTTGAGGCAGAGGAGCCTTCTCTTGAGAAGCGCAGAATTAAACTTTCACTCCAATATGTTTCAAAACTTTTTTCTAATCCGTCTAACCCTGCATACAATTGTGTCTCAGAACCTCAAAATACTGAATATTTTTATACTGTACCAATGACCCAGACATAGCTGGTGCTAACTCTTAAAATATAGGGCCAAACACAAATTTTGCCCCCCAATCCCCAAAATTTGCATCTAAAACCAAAGAAAACATGTCCTGAAAGGCCCTCCACACTTCGCCCCTACTGCGCATGAGCAGTGTCAAGGACGTTCCGAAATTGGCGCCATTAATCATTCTAAGTTTGGCCCTTCATCAGTTAACATCTGACTGATCTTTGTGCTTATAAATCTCAGTTTAAATGATGCCAGACACATAAATATTAGTGAAATGGTGATTCTAAGGAGGATAGAGAAGGAGGAGAGGAAAAAAATGTGTGACAGAATATTATCAGGGCTGTAACTTAAAATTTTTTAATGAAATTATGTTAAGTTACCTATTTTCGAGGCAGCAGCCATTTTGTTGTCATTCTGATTATTTAGTTACACTGTTTTTTAAGTGTTTTCCTCTCTCCCTGTCCTTTAAGTCCCCCCTTGCTATTCTCCCATGCTTTTGGCATAGTTTTTGTAATTATTATTACTAAATTTTCTTGGGAGTTTTAGCTGAATAACAGAATGAATTCTGTTCTTTTCCCCATGTTTACGTCTTCACCTACGGGTGGTTAGGCGTTGTGTTCTGCATCTACCATCTGATGTTCTGCAGTTTCTTCCCTGGAAGTCTCTGTTTTGCATCAGATAGTGTATTTTTGGTAACTGATTTCGGGCCTGGGTGCCTGGAGTCTTATTTTAGTGTTTTTACACTCATTGTTTACATTTACAACAGCCCTCTGTGTGAGGAGGGGATTTCTGGAAAATAATATCTTGATGTTATTTTAATCATAACTAGATACATTATTATTGTTCGTACGTGTTGAATAAATTGTTTAAAATATTTTTAAAATTTTTGTCCACACTTAGGCTTGGGATCCATTGGGGCTCAAGGGTACTTTTCAGAAACTTGGGCTGTTCTGAAAAAATATTTTTTCAAAATATTTTGATTTCAATTATTTTTTCTATATTAATGGATCATATTATTATTATGTATTTTGATTGCCAGGGGTTAGTGCGAGTACCAGGACTTGTTTTCTTTTCACATTGAAAGGATATTGATCAATTGTATTAAGAGGAAGTCTTCCTCTGACTTTATAATCATTCTATATGTGGTCAGTGTACTCGCATTAACTCCTGTTCTGTATCGTATGATTTCGATGACAATATGGGAAGCGTATGTCACAGTATGTTATTGGGGATTTGGACACTCCGGTCCTTTCCCCGCAGGGTCACTCTACTTTATCAATTTCTATTTCAGACGATCAAGATTAGGGTGATGTATCTGTGATGTCTTCCAACAGTGTGCCTCCGTCGTCACAATTAATGAAGGGCTAGCGGAAAAGTGCTCATGTAAATACGCCAATTGCCTAAGAGGACCCTAGTAGGTTCGACGGCCTTTGACGTCCGCTAGCTCGCCCGGTGTAGCGTCCATTCACCGAATGGTTCGGCAGCCGGGTTCGTCCGTTGCGGTCTAGAATGAATTTTGGGGTGATGCGAGCACTATAAATCAACCTAATGCACACCCAGTGACGGCGGATCGGAGGGAGAACGGAGGAAGCCTTTTAGTCCGGTTCATAGCTCGTCCAGGTCCAGCCGGACGGCAAGCGAGAGAGGCCCCTCTCTCGTTCAACAACATCTGGCCCCAGATGTTGTGGTACAAAATGTGTCGCAAGCGGAGCATACGTCCGTCGCTCGGGACGCTCCGTTGTATAGGCAGTCCGCGGAGACTGCTAAGGCTTCCTCTTCTCGTCAGCGCACACGACCGCACCTTGGCTGCGTGACCGCCGATATATTACCAGCTTCGCCGATCAAGTATTCTTCGGCGACCAGGTCACACCATCCGGTAGCCAGGGACACGAGGCCTGCAGACTCCGGACGTTCGCATAGGAAGTGTGCGGGAGTCAACGTTCACGGAGCTTCCGGCGGCAATGCATCGTAAGACCGCTATATATATATATATATATACAAGCCTGCTACCAAGCATGATAGTTTAGTTTCTTGTCCGCGTTGCTCATTTCTGCCATTTTATCTTTATACGAATAGTTTATTTTGGCAGAGCAGGGCATACCGAGAGTTCTTATGCGTCTAGACGGTGTGGTTAAAGACTGCATATATTCTTTTTAGCCGTTTATGTCTTTTCCAATTTCAATGTTGGAAACGACATGATGTATAGTAGACTTAACTTAGACGCTTTATCATACGTAATCCGCCTTACTGAGGCGTTATCATTACGTCTTCAAGAAAAGATTTACGGGATATTATTCTCAATGTAATTTCTTTTGAGGGCAGTAGTTTGTTCACGTATAACTCCGCCCTTCAGTGGCTGATTGGAGTTGGTTAGACGTGACGCAGCCCTAGCTACATCCACACGCGTGGATAGTAAGGTTAAGAACTCTCTCAGAGTCGCTTCGTTCTCGGAGGAGCTTCTCTTCGACGGCAACTTTTCGGCAATCCATGATTTGCTCGATTTACACGTTCTCTTGTCTATCTAGTGTTACAAGAGATTCAGACTGGAGCAAACATTCGGTGGTTGACTCAGAGAGTGCCACCGCAGTTGCCGGACCCGAGTGTGGCTGTTATGACGGTTGCCAGTCAAACAGATTGGGATATAATACTGATCCCTACGGATTCGAAGTGCCAGGGTCTTTGGGTTCCGCAGTCTCTTAGCAATCAGTTTTCTTCCGCGGAATAATGTTTTTTAGGCTTGCTTTATGTCATTGCATGAACATTATTCAGAAACGCATGCCCAAATCCTGTCCTTTAATTCGACAGTAGTGGCGTATCTCCGGAACCAGGGAGGCACTCTTTCGTTTCCGTTATTCAATTTAATGGAAAGAATCCGTCTGTTGGTTATAGTACACCAAGTTCTGTTTTGGTCCGTCATATTCCGGGTAGTCTGATTGTTTTACCGGACTCCCGTTCTCTTACGGGTCGCTTGTTGCTGTCAGAATGGACTCTCAACAAACAAGTATTCAATCAGATTTGCTATCTATGGGAGCGCCCAATGATGATTTATTTACGACACAGTTTGCTAATCAATTGCAGACGTATGTGTTAGCTTGTCCAGATCTCTGAGCTAATGTTGTTAACGCTCTATTGATCTATAGGACGGAATGATAGGATACGCGTATCCTCCGGCGCTGTTGTTTCAGCAGGTATTGCTAAGATAAACAATCACAATACATTTCTGTTGATAGCATCTCTATCTTCACAGAGATCATGGGTAATTTACTCTCTTGTCTACTGTGGGTCTTAACGTGAAATCTTCCGCTATGTGAGGATCTTTTTTCACTGGGTAAATCGTGTCATCTTTATCACACCCCGCAAGGTCGCAACCTTCATGTATTCCGTTGTGTGGTCCGTATTGCATTGTATGCACTGTACTGGACGAGCTTTGGACGCGATTTCTTACTATAGGAGATCCTCTTCTTCGCTATTCTATGCGGCTAAAGTGGAGGCTCTTCCGTCATGGTGTAGGGATCATTATGTTCATATTGTTGATCCCTCCATACTACTCATTGCAATTTTTTAGTATACTTGTTTCACAAGATCTACTGCAGCCTGTTATTATTTAGGTTATAGGTTTATGTTACCTCATACCTATGCACTCTACGATAGTTTACAATTGAGTCTTTTGTCTCTTTATCTAAGTCAGTTAGTAACTTTTTGATAAATAGACTTAGAATCTTTAGATTAAATTCCTATATGGATTTTAACTTCGGTTCTTATTTAGCTAAGTAATCATTTGAGCCTCTGGAAACAGTAGTTTTCAAATTCTGACCTTTTAGACAGTAATTCTGTTGGTTTCTCTTTTACTGTAGAGTCAGTGAGTTTCATGCACTATCGATGGATGATTTTCACTTTCGTAGTTTCGGAATCACTACTTCCGTTACTATTTAGGTTGGATTTTTGCATAAGAGTTAGGCTCCTATTATCCGGAACCTATTATTTTAAGGTCCTTCCGTCTTCGTATGGGCATAGGCCTTTACTCTTTCCGGGTACAGTTTATGTATTTATAAACAGATATCTGTTTATTACTATGGGCGTAAGCTTCTTCTGTCTTTGATGCCTAGTAGAAGGACGTTACGCTCCATTTTATTGTTAATGGATTCTATTTACTATCGGTACTGCTTATGGTATATCATTGACTAAGATTTCGGCTCATGAAGTAAGAGCTCTTCTACTTCTTGGGCTTACATTAATAGTGTCGCTATTATAGATTTTTGAAGGCCGCTCATTGCGCTCAGCCATCCACATTCATGAATTTTATCTCAGAAATATCGAGTCCATTTCTGGAGGCCTCTATTGTTAGGTCTATTATCTACTGCTCAGAATGTCATTCACTTAACAGTTGCTACTATAGCTAGGTAGGCTGTCTGTTTCGGCAGTGTCTCCGTTCTGCTGCCCTCTTCGCTCTGGGCTATTTGACCCAGGGCAAGAAAAAGGGGGGGGGGGGGAGGGTGTTCCCTTGGGTCACCTGTTTTACTATGAAAACAAGGGGATACCTCCTCCGGAGTTAGTTATTCTGAGCTGTTATTGGGATGGTTGTTTAGTGAGAAGCTTAGGTTTTTAAAATTCATTCAAGTCTTAGTTTTTAAAGTATAGCTTTTGAATATTGCATATGTCAATGGACATGATTATGCAATCCTCAGACACTTTTAGGAGTATAAGAGTCTCTATTCTATAGACTTACTTTATTTATTGGCTTACTTTAAAAATTATTAGTATAAGGATTATATTGGATATTTATAGAGTACATGGATGTATTAAGCTCAATTTTGGAAGGTGTTGTATCTTTCTAATTTATCATAAATAAGAAAGATACATGTAAGGCCTATTACTTCTTTTTCCCTACAGGGGATGACTCTATTTTATTTTATTGAGCGTATTCCATTTTGCTCTATGTCCTTGGCCCTCCAGCCTTTTTACTATTCAGCTATGTCTGGGTCATTGGTACAGTATAAAAATGTTAAAAAATTTATAGTAATTTATATATTTTTTATACTTACCAATGACCCAGACGGGGATGGCCCTCCCAGGAGTTGGGAACTCTTGCCTCCCCGCTGAGTACATAGCGCTTACCAGGCACTGGTTATTAGAATGATTAATGGCGCCAATTTCGGAACGTCCTTGACACTGCGCATGCGCAGTAGGGGCGAAGTGTGGAGGGCCTTTCAGAACATGTTTTCTTTGGTTTTAGATGCAAATTTTGGGGATTGGGGGGCAAAATTTGTGTTTGGCCCTATATTTTAAGAGTTAGCACCAGCTATGTCTGGGTCATTGGTAAGTATAAAAAATATATAAATTACTATAAATTTTTTAACTTTTTAACCGTCATCAGAAACATATCCCTCCATTGGGAATTAGAATTAAACCTTATTTGGAGTCTGCCAAAATTGAACCAGTTGCAGTAAAAGAGAACCGTGAACCACAAACTCCTCCTTGGCATCTTAAAAAGCCAACAGTTATTTTGGAACTAGCATCTACTAAAAAGTCTGAAACAAATTCTCTGCAGTTTAAGCAGAAATTTGCTGAAATTAAGTCAAAGTATAGTACATATACAAGGATCTATACAGACGGATCAAAAGATGGTGATAAAGTAGCATCAGCTGTTATCACTGATGATCATGTCACTTCAATCAGAATACCGAATCAAAGTTCTATTTTCACAGCTGAAGTTAAAGCTTTACAACTCGCACTCGAACATATCGAAAATATACAGGAAAAGAAGTCGATTATTTTTTCTGACTCTCTTTCCTCTTTGCTTGCTTTGCTCAACCCCAAGTTGAAGAACCCTCTCATTTTGGAACTTCGTGAGAAGTTAACAACTCTCATGTCTGACCAATATGATATCGTGTTTTGCTGGTTACCCGGACATGTAGGTATCGCTGGTAACACCAGAGCAGACAGTGCAGCAAAACAGGCTTTAACAAAGCCTCTCACTGATTTTAAGATCCCTTTCAGTGATTTTAAGCCTCATATTAGTAGTTACATCAAATCTATGTGGCAGGCGGAATGGGATGGGATGGAACGACAAATAACAAGCTCCATCACTTCCGACCAAACATATTTGATCACTATCCATCCAGTAACCTTTGTAGAAAAGATCATGTTATTCTGACACGATGTCATGTTGGTCACACACGACTTACACATTCCTTTCTGTTAGAGGGTAATATGCGACCAGAATGTGTTCCATGTCAGCAGGTGTTGTCAGTGGAGCACATTCTCTTAAATTGTACTGATTTTAATCTTGTTAGAGGGCAATACTTCACAGTTGGATCCCTTAGAGATCTATTTTACAATACGAGCCCACACAAAATTGTATCATTTTTGAAAGTAATCAACCTTTTTAACAAATTTTAAAATTGTTTTTATTCTTTTAATCTAGACTCATCAAGCTCAGTTCATCAGGTTGATTTGGAAGTAGATATCTTTCACTTATCTCATTACTCATTGTTATTTAAATTATTCTTGTCTCTGACATGTCTTTGTGATTATCCTTTATTTTTATTCAATCTTTTACTTCATAATATTGACGTTTTACTTTTATCTGATTTCTTGCCACAATATAGCCTTAGCTGCTGATGTGGCGTTAAGCACCAATAAATAAATAAATAAATAACTATGAAGGAAGCTGTTTTATCCATACTATATTCGGCATTCAGCTGTAGTATTATTTTATGGTGTAGGTTTATGGGCAATTTTCTCTCATTATCAAATATCCCATTCCAATTTTCTTGGCTTAGTCCAGACTAGCCTTAAAAATTGTGACCTTGTTACATACTAATTAGCATGATTTCATGTTCAGTTTTAGGATTTACATAATTGGGATCCATATTTGGATATGTCTCCTCTATTATGGTATAAAGAGACATACATGTAAATTCTAATTATTCTAATTTTCTTCATCATGGATTGAAGGATTTGATCTATGTTGATCTACTATTTCGGAAGTTCTAGGCCCTCCACCTTTTTACAATTCAGCTAGTCTGGGTCATTGGTATACAGTATAAAAATATGAAAAGCTTTAAAGTCATTTATATATTTTTTATACTTACTAATGGCCCAGATGGGAATGGCCCTCCCATAAGTGGGCAGGACTGGGCACTCATACCTCCCCGCTGAATTATTATATTATAATCTTTTTTTTTTTTACAAAAAATGATGTTGGCGCCAGTTTAGGTGACTTCCTGGTGTCTGCGCATGTGCCGAGGGTAAATGTATGGAGGGCCAGATTGGACTTCTAATTTTCAGTTTTGCATGCAAATTTGGGGGATTGGGGGGCAAATTACTTTAATTTTTTTTCATTTTCAGAACGTTACAACATGATCAGTGAATTTAGCACATGTCCTATTTTTATACCCCCAAGAGATTCTCTCGGGAGCATTATGTTTTCACCATGCCCATCCATCGTCCGGCATTCATCTTCCGGCATCTGTCCATTAAATTTTGGTTAAAAAAAACTAATGAACCGCTTATTTGATCAAATCATTATTTTAGGGGTTGCTTTTGGATGACCAGACAATGCTTCCTTTCGATATTGGTCCAGCTAGCCAATTCAATATGGCCACCATATTGAATTTGGTTTCCGTCCAATAACTGATGAATGCTGACTTGAATCTTTTTTTATTTTTTTAATTATGCATTGTTGGTGTCTAGAGGAAGCTTCCTTTTGATTTCGGACCAGTCAGCTGAACCAAGATGGCCACCAGGGAACAATTCATTATTGTGGTCATCTTGAATTTAGTTTCTGCCCAATAACTAATGAATACTGACTCAAATCAATTTCATTCTTTGCTTATGTATTATTGTTGTCTAGTGGAATCTTCCTTTCAATTTTGGTCCAGTCAGCTGATCCAAGATGACTGCCATGATGGGCATTTTGAATTTAATTCATTATGGCATCCATGGTTGCCATTTTGAATTTGGTTTCTGTCCAATAACTAATGAATACTGACACGAACCAATTTAGGTTTTTGGTTATGCATTATAGGTGTCTAGAGGAAGCTTCCTTTCAATATTGGTCCAGCTAGTCGATTCAGTATGGCTGCCATGATGGCCATTTTGAATTTAGTTTCCGTCCAGTAACTATGAATGCTGACTCAAATCATTTATATTTTTAGCTCACCTGACTGAAAGTCGGGGTGAGCTTTTATCACTCTTCGTCCGTCGTCCTGCGTGAAGGTGGTGTTTGAGCCTCTTTCTCCTAAACCACTGGCCACATTTTAATTAAATTTCATGTATATGGTGGTTATATAGGGGCATTTTGATTTTTATCCAAATTAGGTTTCGGCTCATATTGAGCAGAGGTGTGGGAAAAAAATGGCCAATTTTTTTGAAACTCTTCTTCTAATGAACCACCAGTAGCAGAGACTTGATATGTGGTATACAGAGTCCTTTTGAGGTTTAGAATCAAGTTTGTTCAAGAGAAGTTTTTCGGGCATTATTTGCCTTCGTTATGGGAGGGGCAAAAATTTTGGCCACGCCTAAAATTTCTATTTTCTGAACCGTGAGGTCGATTTGAACCAAATTTGATATGAGATGATAATGGGTCATAAGTAGTTATCCAGTAGAACAGAATGGTTAAAAAAAATCCCTATCGGTTTGATCACAAGGTACTTTTTCAGGACTTTGAAAAAGTGCTGAGTCAGCACTTTTTAACACTGTAGGCAATGGGAAAAACATTAAAAAATCTTCTTCTCCAGATCCAGCAGGCAGAATCTTTTGATATTTGGTATGCAACATTGTAGGGTGGATCTGATTCAAGTTTGTTCAAATCGGCCCCCTGGGTTCATATTTGGGCTCAGTATAGGAACCCGATTTCGAACTTAGTGCATTTCAGGCAAATTTCTTAAAAAATCTTCTCCAGATCCAGCAGGCAGAATCTTTTGATATTTGGTATGCAACATTGTGGCGTGGATCTGATTCAAGTTTGTTCAAATCGGCCCCCTAGATTCATATTTGGGCTCACTATAGAAGCTCGAATTCGAACTTAGTGCATTTCAGGCAAATTTCTTCAAAAATCTTCTTCTCCAGATCCAGCAGGCAGAATCTTTTCATATTTGGTAAGCAACATTGTGGGGTGGATCTGATTCAAGTTTGTTCAAATCGGCCCCCTGGGTGTATATTTGGGCTCAGTATAGGAGCCCAAATTTGAACTTAGTGCATTTCAGGCAAATTTCTTAAAAAATCTTCTTCTCCAGATCCAGCAGGCAGAATCTTTTGATATTTGGTATGCAACATTGTGGGGTGGATCTGATTCAAATTTGTTCAAATCGGCTCCCTAGATTCATATTTGGGTTCACTATAGAAGCTTGAATTCAAACTTAGTGCATTTCAGGCAAATTTCTTAAAAAAATCTTCTTCTCAAGATCCAGCAGGCAGAATCTTCTGATATTGGGGGGGGGGGGGGGGGGGGGGTGGGGGGGGGGATTCAAGTTTGTTTAAGCCAAGTCCCTGGGTTCATATTTGGGCTCACTGTGGTAGCTCGAATTATAACTTAGTTCAAATCGGTACCAAATGGTTTAATATTTGGTATATAACATCTCTATGGAGGTCAGATTCAAATTTGTTCAAAGCAGGTCTCTGAGTTCATATTTGGGCTCTCTATTGTAGCCCAAAATTTCAACTTAGTGCAATATGATAAAATTTCTTTAAAAATCTTCTTCTTCAGATCCACCAGTCAGAATCCTTTCATATTTGGTAGACAACACCTTTAGGGAGGTCAGATTTAGGTTTGTTCAAATTGGGTCCCTGGATTGATATTTGGGCTCCCTATGGCCCCCTGAATTTTAATTTAGTGCAATATGAGTAAATTTCTTTGAAAATCTTCTTCTCCAGATCCTCCAATCCGAATGTTTTTTGAGGAATATGGGGAAGAAGCTTTAAAAATCTTCTTCTTCAGATCCACCAGTCAGAATTCTTTCATATTTGGTATACAACATCTCTAGGGGGGCCAAATTCAAGTTTGTACAAATCGGGCCCTGGGCTCATATTAGGGCTCCCTATGGGGGCCAGAATTTTAACTTCGTAATTTCTTAAAAAATTTTTTTCCAGATCCACCAATCTGAAGGGTTTCATATTTGGTATACAACATCTTTAAGGGGATCAGATTCAAGTTTGTTCAAATCAAGATCCAGGGTTAATATTTGGGCTCCTTAGGGAGCCCGAATTTTAACTTTGTGCAATACGAGGGAATTTCTTTATAAATCATCTTCAGATTCACCAGGCAGTATCCTTTCATATTTGGTATATAACATCGTGGGGGGATCAGATTCAAGTTTTTTCAATTTAACTTGAGTGCATGGGATAAGATTTGGGCTTTTGGTTGTGATCATTCAACCTTGATGGCTGCCCGAGCCCGAAAACCTTTAGCACAGTCTACAGGTCATATTTAAGAAGGGATTTCATTGTAACTTGGTAGGTTGACTTCATATAATGTCTAGATGAGAATGTCCCCTTTAGGATACGATTGGGCAACTGTGACGGCAACAGGGGCCCAAAGCCCAAAAACCTTTAGAACAGTCTACAGGTCATAATTATGAAGGGATTTTATTGTAGCTTGGTAGGATGACTCCAGATAATGTCTAGATGAGAACGTCCCCTTTTGGTCGTGATCATTCAGCCTTGATGGCTGCCCGAGCCCAAAAACCTTTAGCATAGTCTATAGGTCGTATTTATGGAAGGATTTTATTGTAACTTGTTAGGTTGACTCCATATAATGTCTAGATGATGACATCACCTTTTGGTCGTGATTGGTCAACTGTGATGGCTACAGGCACCCAAAGCCCGTAAATCTTGAGCACAGTCTACAGGTCATATTTATGAAGGGATTTCATTGTAACTTCATAGGATCACTCCAGATGATGTCCAGATGAGAATGTCCCCTTTTGGTTGCGATCATTCAACCATGATGGCTGCCCGAGTCTGAAGCCCGAAAACCTTTAGCACAGTTTTCAGGCCATATTTATGAAAGGATTTCATTGTAACTTGGTAGGTTGACTTCATATAATGTCTAGATGAGAACAGCCTCTTTTGGACACGATTGGGCAAGTGTGACGGCTACAGGGGCCTGAAGCCCAAAAACCTTTAGCACAGTCTACAGGTCATATTTATGAAGGGATTTCATTGTAACTTGTTAGGTTGACTCCATATAATGCCTAGATGATGACATCCTCTTTTGGTCGCGATCATTCAGCCTTGATGGCTGCCCGAGCCCAAAAACTTTTAGCATAGTCTATAGGTCGTATTTATGGAAGGATTTCATTGTAACTTGTTAGGTTGACTCCTTATAATGTCTAGATGATGACATCACCTTTTGGTCGTGATTGGTCAACTGTGATGGCGACAGGCGCCGGAAGCCTGAAAATCTTGAGCACAGTCTACAGGTTATATTTATGAAGGGATTTCATTGTAACTTCATAGGATCAATCCAGATGATGCTCAGATGAGAATATCCCCTTTTGGTTGTGATCATTCAACCATGATGGCCGCCCGAGCCCGAAAACCTTTAGCACAGTCTTGAGGCCATATTTATGAAAGGATTTCATTGTAACTTGGTAGGTTGACTTCATATAATGTCTAGATGAGAACAGCCCCTTTTGGACACGATTGGGCAAGTGTGACGGCTACAGGGGCCAGAAGCCTGAAAACCTTTAGCACAGTGTACAGGTCACATTTATGAAGGGATTTCATTGTAACTTGTTAGGTTGACTCCATATAATGCCTAGATGATGACATCCTCTTTTGGTCGCAATCATTCAGCCTTGATGGCTGCCCGAGCCCAAAAACCTTTAGCATAGTCTATAAGTCATATTTATGGAAGGATTTCATTGTAACTTGTTAGGTTGACTCCATATAATGTCTAGATGATGACATCACCTTTTGGTCGTGATTGGTCAACTGTGATGGGTAATATTTATGAAGGGATTTCATTGTAACTTGTTAGGTTGACTCCATATAATGCCTAGATGATGACATCCCCTTTTGTCATGATTGGTCAACTGTGACCGCTACAGGGCCTGAAGCCCGAAAACCTTGAGCACAGTCTACATGTCATATTTATGAAGGGATTTCATTGTAACTTTGTAGGATCACTCCAGATGATGCTCAGATGAGAATGTCCCCTTTTTGTTGTGCTCATTCAACCATGATGACTGCCTGAGCCCAAAGCCCGAAAACCTATAGCACAGTCTACAGGTCATATTTATGAAGGGATTTCATTGTAACTTGGTAGGTTGACTTCATATAATGTCTAGATGAAAACGTCTCCTTTTGGATGCAATTGGACAACTGTGATGGCTACAGGGGCCCGAAAACTGTAAGCACGGTCTAGAGGTCATATTTATGAAGGGATTTCAATGTAACTTGGTAGGATGACTCCATATAATGCCTAGATGATGACATCTCCTTTTGGTTGTGTTTGGGCAACTGTGATTGCTTCAGGGCCCCGAAGCTCGAAAACCTTGAGCACAGTCTACAGGTCATATATATGAAGGGGTTTCATCGTAACTTTGTAGGATCATTCCAGATTATGCCCAGATGACAACGCCCACTTTTGGTCGCGATCATTCAACCATGATGGCTTCCCGAGCCAAAAACTTTAGTACAGACTACATGTCATATTTGTGAAGGGATTTCATTGTAACTTAGTAGAATGACTCTGTATAATGTCGAGATGAGGACATTCCCTTTTAGTTGCAATCGGTCTACCGTCATGGCTACACAGGTCTGAAGCCCGAAAACTTTCAGCACAGTCTACAGGCCATATTTATGAAGGATTTCAATGTAACTTGATAGGATGACTCATTTTGAAATAATTTCGCTGTAACTTGGTAACTTTCATTGACATACATAAACTGTGAGGGCCACATACATTAACTGTGAGGTCATATTAACCCACCCCTCAGCTCTTTAGTACCGTGTGCATCTCATATTATTTTTATTAAAAACATAGCATACAGGGAAGAGAAATTAACATATTTCCAATTATCACAATTCTTGTTTTATTTCGTAATCCTTTCATAAACATTGAACATTATCCTTTTCTTCAAACACAACACACAGACAAGTTAAGCTACAGTGTCATTGACACTTTCATTATCCCTTCCCACAAGGGAGGGATATAGCACAGAGCTCGCTCTGTCTGTCTGTCTGTCTGTCTGTCTGTCTGTCTGTCTGTCTGTCTGTCTGTCTGTCTCTGTCTGTCTGTCTGTCTGTCTGTCTGTCTGTCTGTCTGTCTGTCTGTCTGTCTGTCTGTCTCTCTTTCTCTCTCTCTCTCTGTCTCTGTCTCTGTCTGTCTGTCTGTCTGTCTGTCTGTCTGTCCATCAGTCCATCCATTCGTTCGTCAGTCGATCTGTCTGTCCGAACTTTCTTTATGCCATCACTTAAACAAAAGTTAACAGATTTCAATTCTTTTCATTTATTTATTTATTTATTTGTGTTTAGGGTCACATATTTCTGCACAATGGCTAATCATGACCGCGACAGTTTTACAGGTGGAGGAAGCCGGAGTACCCGGAAAGAACCACCGAGCAATGGCGAGCAACTGTCAGTTCCCCAACTCCACACAAGCAGGGATAGCATTGGGTGAAGGCAAGTGCACCATCGACATGCAGTACGCCTTAGGACACAATGCCACCGTGCCCCCACGTGGGCAATGGGAGGTGAAGTGTCTTGCCCAAGGACACAACGCAGTTGCCGCAGGTGGGATTCGAACCGAGGACCTCTCGGCCTGCAGCCTGCACCTCTACCTACTGGGTAAATGTCTCTAGGCCAAGTTTGATGACCACAATCATCCAATGAAAATTGTTGGAAGTTATTGCCCTGCCCAGCTCCCGCCAATTAGGCATTTTTTTTCTTCCTTTCCTCCCATATGCATTTTGAACTATTTACAGTCACTACATGCGTAACTTTTTTGTAAACTCACGTACCTCCCCTCCCCCCTCCCCCCCCCCCCTCCTCCTGGGGGCCAATTAGGCACTTTTTTTTTCTTTCGTCAAAAATGCATTTTTAGAGTTTTGCTTAAAAGTTTGTGGTTAAAAATGTAGACAAACACCACACACCCCCCCCTTTTGCCAATCAGTTTCATTCTCCAAACACTCTGTTACAACGTCATTTCTTTTTTTCATTTCGGGCAAGATCTACTGAAGCTGTACACAGTGGTTTCAAATAATATTGGCATTCATTTAACCCTTTTCATAACGCTTTTCTAACTTAGTTTCTCTAAATTTCAAATTGGGCTTCTACCACATACTTTATTACTTTTTATCCCCTCCCACAAGGTCCAACCAATGAAAATTGTTGAAGTTATTTGTATTTATAATACAGCCCCCCCCCCCCCCCCCCCCACACACACACACACACACACACACACACACACACACACACACGTCGCATGTCACTTAGGCAATTATTCCCAAAATGCATTTTGAAGGATTGGGAGTTATTACATACAAAAAAGAAAATTGACTCCTATAGCCCAACATTGCTTTAAGTACTGCATCTTTAATCCTTTACCTAACACAAGTTGAAGCCAACATTACAAATTATTTTTCTGAAACATCAGATTTATGGCTTATTAGCCCTTATTAAGCTCATCAAGCTTGTTCCATTAATAGGTCATGAGGTATGTTTTGGAGTAGAGAAATGAAAAAATAAAATTTGAATAGCAAATTTTGTACACCACGAGTGCAGATATGGCAGATTCGTTAGGTAAACGGTTAACAAAAAATGGCTCTAACTATTTTGTGTCTAAGCATTGCCATTGGTGGGACAGTCGGTCTGTATGCATAGCATCACTCTAGTTTTAAATTTAAGATTAGCCTGAAACATGGTTTATATTTACAAAGGTTTATCATAAAGTGGAGGCATTAGTGTCCCATGGACACATTTGGTGGCCTGCTGCATTGGTGCTATGGTTTAAAGGAGATAAGATAAGGTATTTATTAATTCAATATCAACAAAGATAAATGACTAGAAACTCGTGCTTGGCAGTGGGGGCAGGGGCAGAGCCACCCTTGGAGTTGCTCTTGTTTGCATCAAAAACATAGCTTATGTCCCTCATTGGAATGAGCTCTTTGCGCTCATTCCAGTGAAGAGTCGTAAGGTATGTTTTTGAGACAAAATATGAAAAAAATAATGAAAATTAAAAGGTGATTTCTTTGTGGGTAGAGCTGGCAAGTTTTGGCTGTTGCATTGGGTGAAATGTTAACCCTTTGCCCAACGTAATGGCCAAAACCAGCCAGCACTATTAACAAAATTCTCCATTAAATTTTTATTACCCTTTCATATTTTTATACTGTACCAATGACCCAGACATAGCTGGTGCTAATTCTCAAAAATCTAGGGCCAAACACAAATTTTGCCCCCCAATCCCCAAAATTTGCATCTAAAACCGAAAATAACATGTCCTAAATGGTCCTCCATACTTTTCCTCTACTGCATATGCGCAGTGTCAAGGAGGTCTCGAAATTGGCGCCAATTATCATTTCTTTGTTTGGCCCTTCATCAGTTCACATCTGACTGATATTTGTGCTTGTAAATCTCAGTTTAAATGATGCCAGACACATAAATATTAGAGAAATGGTGGATCTGAAGAGGAAATACAAATAGGAGAGGAAAAATTAGTGGCAGGAAATAATCAGGGCTGTAACTTAAATTTTTTTTATGAAATTATGTTATGTTCCCTAATTTCAAGGCATGGGCCTGTTGTTGACATTCTTGCTATAAAGTTACACTGCTTGATCAGTGTTTCCTCTCTCCCTTTCCTTTAGTCCCCTCTTGCTATTCTCCCATGCTTTTGGCATATTTTCTGTAATATTATTACTAAAATTTCTGGGAGCGCGGTGGCTCAGTAGGTAGAGGTGCAGGCTGCAAGCCAAGAGGTCCTCGGTTCGAATCCCACCTGCGGCAACCACGTTGTGTCCTTGGGCAAGACACTTCATCTCCATTGCCCGCGTGGGGGCACGATGACGCCGTGTACTAAGGCGTACTGCACGTCCATGGTACGCATGTCTTCAACCAATTTAACCCTGTCTGTGCTGCAGTGCGGGAGTTACGATGTTGGGGAGCTGGCAGCTGCTCATCGTTTCTCGGTGGTTCTCTCCGGGTACTCCGGCTTCTTCCACCTGTAAAACTGTCACGGTCATGATTGGCCATTGTGCATAAATATGTGACCTTAAACATCAATAAATAAATAAACACTAAAATTTCTTGGGAGTTTTAGCTTGGTAACAGAATGAATTCTGTTTTTTTTTTCCCCATGTTTACGTCCTCACCCATGGATGTTTAGGCGTTGTGTTCTGCATCTACCATCTGATGTTCTGCAGTTTCTTCCCTGGAAGTCTCTGTTTTGCATCAGATAGTGTTGTAACTGGTAACTGATTTCGGGCCATGTTTATCAGTGCCTGGAGTCATGTTTCCGGTTTTTATACACTTCTTGTTTACATTGACAGCGGTTTCTGTTGAGAGTGAGTTCTTGTCTTTGTATTAGTTTAATCATAACAAGATACATTATTATTATATGTAAGTGTTGCATTAATTTTTTTTTAAATATTTTAAAAAATTTTGTCCACACTTAGGCTTTTTTGGGATCCATTGGGGCTCAACTTTACTTTCAGAAACTTTTTCAAAAAATTTTTTTGATTTCATTTATTTTTTCAATATGTTAATGGATCATGTTATTATGTATCTTTGTTTTCAGGGGTTGATGCGAGTGCTAGGACTGTTTGTGTTCTTTTCACAATGAAAGGATATTGTTCAAATTGTAATAAGAGGAAATCTTCCTCTGACTTTCATAATCATTGTATTAATTGTAGTCAGTGTACTCGCACTAACTCCTGCTCAGTGTGTGTCAATTGGGATGACAAAACATTGGAAACATGTGTCACGGTATGTTGTTAGTGGGGATAAGGCCATGCCGGTCCTTTCTCCACAGTGTCACTCTAGTTTTTCAATCTCTTTTTCAGAGGAACAAGAACAGGGTGATGTTTCCGTGATGTCTTCCAAAAGTGTGCCTCCGTCGTCACAGTTAAATGAAGAGCTAGCGGCAAAAGTGCTCATGGAAATACGTCAATTGCCTAAGAGGTCCCTAGTAGGATCGACGGCATTGGCATCCGCTAGCTCGCCCGGTGTAGCGACCATTCATCGAATGGCTCGGCAGCCGGGTTCGTCTGTTGCGGTCCAGGAAGGAGATTTGGGTGATGCGAGCACTATAATAACACAAAGTGCACACCCAGTGACGACGGATCAGAGGATAGAATGGAGGAAGCCTATTAGTCCGGTTCCTAGCTCGTCCAGGTCCATCCGGGCTGCGAGCGAGAGAGGTCCCTCTCTCGTACAACAACATCTGGGACCAGATGTTGTGGTACAAAACGTTTCGTATTCAGAACATACGTCCGCCACTCGGGACGCTCCGTCATATAAACAGTACGGAGAGACTGTCAATATGGCTTCCTCATCCTCACGGCAGCGCACACGACTGCACCTTGGCTACGTGACCACGGATATCCAGCGAGCTTCGCCGATCAGGGATTCCACGGCGACCAGGTCACGCCATCCGGTAACCAGGGACACGAGGCCTGTAGACTCCGGACGTTCGCATAAAAGAAGTATGCAGGAGTCAACGTCCAGGGAGCTTCCAGCGGCAAAGCAACGTAAGACCGCTGCTCCACAGGCCTCAGTGATGGACATGCTATCACAAATAGCACAACTTATCGCAGCATCCCAGCAGATGACAGAATCTCTGTCGGATCAGGAATTATCCGACGACGCTGGGTCGGTACGCTCCGCTGAAGCATCAGGTACGGACGACCGAGAACTTCATATGGTCCGACAGGATGGCGAAAGGGATTCAGAGGATCTGGAGTTTTCCCTTTCGGAACAACATAATGCTGCCGTAGATTTTATCTGGCATTATCTTTCAGAGGTTGTTCCGTCGGATCAGAATGCTGCGATGCCGGATAAGAGACTGATAGCGTCACTGGACACAGAATTTTTTGATCGGTTTAGGGACATCGTCCCTGAGTTTCCGACACAGTCCAGTAATGTCACAAGAACATTTGAACTATTGAATGACGCTATATATAAGCTTGCTACCAAAACGAGCAAGTATGGTTTCTTGTTCGCAAATGCTCTACATCTGCCTTTCATCAATTCAAGGAACAAATTTGAAACGGCAGGACAGGGCATACCGAGAGTTCCTCTGCGTCTAGACGACCAGGCTGAAGACCTAGAATTGTCTATACCGTCGTCTATGTCAATTCCAACCACGACGTTGGAAACGACAATAATGTCTAATAATTAGAGTTAACTTAGACGCTTTATCATACGCAGATCACCTTACTAAAGCGTTATCATTACGTCTTCAAGGGAAAGAATTCCAGGATATATAATCCTCCTTAAGAGTTCTTTCGAGGGCCATAGCTTATTCTACGTATAACTCCGCCCTTTCAGTGGCAAACCTGGAGTTGGTTAGACGTGACGCGGCCCTAGGTACATCCATGCGTGGATGGTAAGGTGAAAAACTCTCTCAGAGTCACTTCGGTCTCTGAAGAGCTTCTCTTCGATGGCAAGCTTTCAGCAATCTATGATAAGATAACTAAGAAAGCTTCGTATTCTCTGCTATTCAAATCCGCTTCTAAAAAGTCGGATACAGCAGAAAAGAGTAAGACAGGCACTTCTGGGACAAGTACGCCCAAGGGAAGTTCCTATAGAGGTTCCTATGCATCCTCTAGGTCTTATTCTAGAGACCGTCAAGGCAGCGACTCACGTAGGGGACGTTATACTGGCCGAGATAACCAGTCAGACGTGCCTAGGTCGACGTGGGCGAGGTGCGGGTCGTAGAGGACGTAGTTTCTCCTTCCGCAAGCCTCGCAGGTCCAGCAGGTGATGGTATGAACCTCTATCGTGTTCCGGTAGGCAGAAGATTGTCGAGTTTTATAAACAATTGGGCGTCAATTACGGACGACCCCTGGGTTCGAGGGGTAATTTCGGAAGGACTAAGAATATCCTTCAAACGAAAGCCTCCATTAACTCGAAGTCCAAAATGGACTCAGCTTCCGTGAAATCTGCAGAAAAGAGACGCTCTTCTATCAGAAGTACAGTCTCTTCTGGAGAAGAACGCGGTAGAGGTCGTAGAAGACCAGGAATCACCGGGTTTCTACAGCCATCTGTTTCTGGTTCCGAAACCAGACGGCTCGTTCCGTCCAGTCATAGATTTGAGCTGGATAAACAAGCTGATCATCGCTCCGAAGTTCTATATGGAGACAATTCAATCAGTCAGAGCGAGTATTCGGGTGAACAACTATGCTACAAGCATAGATCTCAAGGATGCGTACTTTCACGTCATGGTACATCCGACATTCAGAAAGTATCTACGCTTCACAGTCCTAGGAGTTGTATATCAGTTCCGAGCGATGTGCTTCGGTTTGAACCTAGCGCCCTGGGCTTTCACTCGAATAATGAACTCAGTAATGATGCATTTCCGAGCTCATTCGTCTGCGGTAACGTCGGCCTGCCTGGACGACATTCTTCAGAGGTACGGCAACGAGTTAACGCTTCAGAACGATGTGCAGAATCTGCTTTTATTACTCCGATGTCTCGGTTTTATAATAAACGAGGAGAAGTCAGATCTGGTGGCGTCCAAGTCATTCACCCACTTGGGAATGAGCTTCAAGACGCACAACAATCTCGTTCGTCTGCCGTTGTCTTCACTCAGACAAAGTCACATCGAGAGAATTCATGAGACTGATAGGTCTGTGCGGAGCCGCTGCGGATCTCATTCCGATGGGGTGGTTACGCACTCATCCTCTCCAAATTTTCTTGACTCAGAATTGGAGAGTAAAGATTCATTCGCTCGATATAGACGTTCTCTTGTCAAATCAAGTGAAACAAGAGATTCAGACTTGGGCAAACATTCAGTGGTTGACTCAGGGAGTTCCACTGCAGTTGCCGGATCCGAGTTTTACTATTATGACGGATGCCAGCCAAACAGGTTGGGGTGCAACATTGATCCCAACGGATTCGAAGTGCCAGGGTCTTTGGGATCCGCAGTTTCTAGGCAAGCACATAAACATCAAAGAAATGATGTCAATTTGGCTTGCACTATGTCATTGGATGAACATTATTCAGAAAGCACATGTCCAAATCCTCTCCGACAATACGACAGTAGTAGCATATATTCGGAACCAGGGAGGCACTCATTCTGTTCCGTTATTCAATTTAACGGAAAGAATCTTTCTGTTTGTACTAGAACACCAAGCTCTACTTTCGGTCTGTCTTATTCCGGGTCGTCTGAATGTATTAGCAGACTCCCTTTCACGGAAGGATCGCTTGTTGCCGTCAGAATGGACTCTCAACAAACAGGTATTCAATCAGATTTGCTACCAATGGGAGCGGCCAATGATAGACTTATTTGCAACACAGCTCAACAATCAGTTGCAGACGTATGTGTCACCATGCCCAGATCCTCGAGCATATGCAGTAGACGCTCTATCGATCTCGTGGGACGGAATGATAGGATATGCGTATCCTCCAGCGCCGTTGATTCAGCAGATATTGCTAAAGATAAAACAATCTCAATGCAAAATTCTGTTGGTAGCATCTCTGTCTCCACAGAGACCGTGAATAAATCTACTCAGGTGTCTGCTGTGGGACATACCGCGGAAGCTTCCTCCACGAGAGGATCTTCTTTCGCAGGGCAAATCGCGTCAACTACATCACAACCTGCAAGGTCTCAACCTTCACGTATTTCCATTGTGCGGTCCTTCTTGCATGGCAAGCATTTTACAGGACGAGCAGTGGATGCAATTTCTTACTGTAGGAGGACCTCCTCTTCACTAAACTACGCGGCGAAGTGGAAGGTCTTTTGTCGTTGGTGTAGGGATCATTCTGTTGATATTTTTGGTCCCTCCATTCCAGACATTGCAAACTTTCTAGTATACTTGTTTGATGAGATCAAACTGCAGCCTGTTACTATTAAAGATTATAGGTCTATGTTATCTGATACCTATGCACACCATGATAGTTTACAAATTGGATCGAATGTCTCTTTATCTAAATTAGTTAGAAACTTCTCGATAATTAGACCTAGAACCCTTAGATTAATTCCTAAATGGAATTTAGCTTGGGTTCTTCTTAAACTAAAAGAAAGCCATTTGAGCCTCTTGAGACAGTGGACTTCAAATTCTTATCTTATAAGACAGCATTTCTCTTAGCTTTCTCTTCTGCTAGAAGAGTCAGTGAGCTTCATGCACTATCTGTGGACGATTCTCACTATCGTAGTGTTGAGAACACTATTACCTTTACTACTAATGTTGGATATTTGGCTAAGAATCAGGCTCCTAATAAATATCCGGAACCTATTGTTATTAAGGCCCTTCCATCTTCAGACGGGCATAGGCCTTTACTCTGTCCGGTTAGAGCTTTACGTATTTATAAACGAAGATCTCAGTTTATCAGAAAGGGACGAAAATGCTTCTTTCTGTCTCTGATGCCTAATAGAAAGGACATTATGGTCCATTCTATTGCTAGATGGATTCAATTAACTATCCGTACTGCTTATGATAATCTATCTTCAACTCAGCAGTCTGTGCTTAAGATTTCAGCTCATGAAGTAAGAGCTCTTTCTACATCTTGGGCTTACGCAAATAGTGTTGCTATTACAGATTTAATGAAGGCTGCATATTGGTCTCAGCCATCCACATTCACAAATTTTTATCTCAGAAATATTGAGTCCATTTCTGGAGACCTGCATTGTTTAGGTCCACTAAACAGTTGCAACTATAGTTATGCAGGCTTTCTGTTCCGGCAGTGACTCTGTCCTGCTGCCCTCTTCGCTCTGGGCTATTTGACCCAGGGCAAGGGGAAGGGGGGGGGGAGGGTGTTCCCTTAGGTCACCTGCTTTATAGTGAAAAGCAAGGGGATACGTCCTCCGGAGTCAGTAATTCTGAGGTCGGTACCGGGATGGTTTTAAAGTGTAAAGCTAATGTTTAAATTCATTCATGTCATATTTTTAAAGTGTAGCTCGGTGTGAAGCATTTGTATATGTCATGTGTCAAACGGCGTTAATATACAATCCTCGGACACTTTTAATGGGTATAAAGAGTCTCAATTCTCTGGACTTACTTTATTTATTGGCTTACTTTAAAAATAATTAGTATAAAGGGTTATACTGGATGTTAATAGAGAACATGGATGTTATTATGCTCAAATATGAAGGGTGTTGTGTCTTTCTAATTTGTCATAAATAAGAAAGATACATGTAAAGCCTAATCCTCCTTTTCTCCTCGAGGGGATAACTCTATTATATTTAGTTGAGCTTATTGGATTTTCCTCTATGTCCTAGGCTCTCCAGCCTTTTTTCTATTCAGCTATGTCTGGGTCATTGGTACAGTATAAAAATGTTAAAAAATTTATAGTAATTTATATATTTTTTATACTTACCAATGACCCAGACAGGGATGGCCCTCCCTGGAGTTGGGAACTCGTACCTCCCCGCTGAATACATAGCGCTGACCAGGCACTGCTTGTAAGAATGATAATTGGCACCAATTTCGAGACCTCCTTGACACTGCGCATGTGCAGTGGAGGAAAAGTATGGAGGACCATTTAGTACATGTTATTTTCGGTTTTGGATGCAAATTTTGGGGATTGGGGGGCAAAATTTGTGTTTGGCCCTAGATTTTTGAGAATTAGCACCAGCTATGTCTGGGTCATTGGTAAGTATAAAAAATATATAAATTACTATAAATTTTTAACTTTTTGTCACAAAAACATAGCTTATGACCCTTCATTGGAATGAGCTCAATGATCTCGTTCCAATGAGGGGTCGGAAGCTATGTTTTTGATGCAAAAAAATCAAACAAATTAGTGCCTCAAGAATTTTATTTGCAAGTGTTGTCTGTTTTTCGTGTTAGGTAAAGGGTTAAAGTACTTGATCTGACTCTACAGAGTGTGACAAAATCGGATACCTTTGAAGGTCATCAGTTCACAACTAATGGTATTGAAGAAAAGCCTGTGGTACAGGATTTCACAACATAGTGAATTGTTTGTAATAAAACTGAGGCATTTGCCCCCAAGAAACTCATCCCAGGAGGTTGTTATTTTTAATGGCGTTCAAGGACTCTTTTGACAGCCAGGGTCACCTCGTGTTGGACAGTTTTATGTGTGGCAGATGCTGAGTGCCCAGAAAGAACCACCGAGCAATGGCGAGTAACTGTCAGGCACCTCCATACAGGCAGAGTTAGCATTGGTTGAAGTCAAGTGCAACATCGACGTGCAGTTCCCCTTAGTGCACAACACCACTGTGCCCCAGCGTGGGCAATGGGAGTGAAGTGTCTTGCCCAAGGACACAATGCGGTTGCTGCAGGTGTGATTTGAACCGAGGACCTCTCGGCTTGCTGCCTGCACATCTGCCTACTGAGCAGGAGGGTGTTGCTCTTCTGTAATTTGAATTACATACATTACAGTCGCTCTGGACTGGTCAAACTCTACACGTGGGCAATTACCAGGTAATAAAAATCGTCAGAATTTTAATTATTGAAGCACTGGCTTGTACCCGGTGCTTAATTAAATTTTTGATGATTATTCCTATAAATAGTGTTTGGAATCTAATATTATTGCGTCTGTGGAAATATTGGCAACTCATGGAGAGTGACCAGTCCATGGCTGCTGTACTATATAAAATAATTTGACCATGAATAATTAATTAACCCATGTCTTGTGGTTGAATAGACTAACTGTTCATGCAACGAGAACAAGGAATGACATTACATTATGAAAAGGTTTTAATTGTCAGTTATTTTTCTTGAGAATTCCTTTTTCATAGGAATCAAAGACCAATAGCATACTCTTAATATATTATTTCTCTTTTCAGGATTATGCAAGCTTGTTGTGATCTGGCTTTCAAGTACGCTCATGACAGAGAATGTTTTGGAGAAAAAATAGGACATTTCCAGGTAATGTTATAAATTATCAAACTGAATTAATGTTTTTAGATCTTTATTTGCCATTTACTTTCTTCTCTTTTCTGGTATAATTGTTCAAAAGCCTTATAGTATCAATAAAATTAAGATAGCTGATAATGATAACACATTGGCCGGCCGCTGAATTGTCATGGTTCTCAGGCGAGAAGGCCTTGATTAGCCCTGTTCTCCCAGTGCCTCCTATCCCCACACCTCTTCTCACCTCTCAACACTCTTGAGATGAACTGCTTGATGACATTTCGTACCCCATTCTTCCCAATCTCTCGGATGAGCATACAAACCCTCTCCTTTGTGTCACCCATTAACCACATGTCCTTCATTCTCTCATCCCATTTTCCCATTATACTCCCAATGAAAATCCGTTCCGCACACGTTGACAGATTATTTTTAAATAGAAGCAAAATTTCACTGGAATTTTCTACAAATCGTGCACCACAATAACAATTTGAATCTCTGGCGATAGCTAAAAATAGTAACACAGGTTCCCCTTGCAATTTTGGTTGGCGATAAAATGTGTTCTTTTTGTTGATAGTTCGTCCCCTGAGTTCCAATGTGTTCTGGTGTGAATGCATGTAGTAAATACAGAACGACGCATGCGTGTGAATGGGTTAATTGTGCCATCGCTGAAGGATAAAACTTGAAGCCAATGACCTCATTTTATCCTGTGCTGGCTCGATTAACACATTCACACTCGCGTGTCGTTCGGTGTATATATTATGCAAAAATAATCATTTCAGTTCAGTTCAGTCTACCATGATTAGTTTCAAGATTATTGCATATGATTTGAGGCAATAATTATTTTTCCCTGGTAAACCTTGAGACTTCAAGCAATACTAATTTATAGCCAAACCTGGAAAAAAACAATCTGTCATTTGCAGATTGAGGTCCACAGAGAGTGAATTTACTGATGCTATGCCATACAGTGGGCTAGAATTCCCCAGTTTATACTCTGGTTACCTCTTTTTGTTTAGGCTTGAGACCTTGATTCAGATAGAAGTTTGCAGAGGGTAAATTTAGTAATGCTACCCTGCTCAGCAGGGTAGCTTCACCAAATTCACCCTCTGGGGACCTCATTCTACAGATGACAGTCTGCTTATTTCCAGGCTTGTTTACAACTAGTAGACAATTTTTAGCATGGTAATTCAGTAGAAACAAGTTGCAACTGCTGGAGTGCAAATATTCTAATCTGGGCAATAACAAAATAATTTAAAGAACATGGATCTTAACATTCCTTGCATAGTTATATAGACTGAGATGCTCGTATTTATTCTTAATTTCTGTCCCAAGTACCATAACTTCATGTTATGAGATATCGTTTTCTTTACTAGAATTGCCTATTAGCAAGCTCAGCTGATATGATTTCAAATTTGGCCTTTATGACACTGATCTCGGCTGATATGAAGCAAGCTAGAGCTGTCCCCCTGATGCATTACCATGCACAACCATTTTGTTTCCAGTGAAATTGTTCACCGTTATTTAAATGCAATCAAATAGTAAAATTGGCATTACCCAGCGTTACCAGGAAAAAGGGAGTAGTTTTGGTATGATGAGAAATTAATGATGGCAATAAGGAAGGATTAGGTGGATGAGGAGAAAAATGAAAAGTTGTACACAAAATTCACCGCAAACAAATATTGAGTTGTAAACTGAAATTTATTGAATTTAGAGAAAAGATAGTTCAGCTATCTCATTGTTTCAGCTTCCCCATCGGGGAAGCCAAGACATTCAGACAGCTGAACTAGGAGAATAGGAAATTTCGGATTTTATGAAAAGAATGAGAAACAATAACACTGTCAGAAAACTGTAATAGATCTGAGAACATTTTGTAATTATTAGGTTTGGTTTAATAAATAAAGAGGTTATTACTTTGCTAAATTCGTATCGGCATAGATATCAACTCTCGGTAACTTCAAATCAGCCTTTCGGCCTTTGGTCTCGACTGATATGAAGGTACCTTGGGCTGATATCTTGGCTGATATGAAACTATCCAAGTAATAAGGCCTAAAAAAGTTACAAATCTGTTTCTCAGGCCCTCCTGCATGGTCCTTTTGGCTGCCACATGCTCTCTTTTATAACTTATTATTTATTAAGGTTTAACAACACATTAACAGCCAAGGTCATATCGTGTCGGGGACAGTTTTACAGGTGGATGAAGCCGGAGTACCTGGAGAGAACCACTGAGCAACGATGAGCAGCTGCCAGCTCCCCAACATCATAACTCCACACTGCAGCACAGGCAGGGTTAGATTGGTTGAAGACATGTGCACAATCAACATGCAGTATGCCTTAGTACACGGCGTCATCGTGCCCCCATGTGGACAATCAGGGTTAAGTGCCTTGTTCAAGGACACAACACAGGAGTCCAATTCGATCACTCAGACGATCACCCATCCAAGGACTAACCGGGCTCGACATTGCTTAACCTTCGGTGGTCTGACGAGAACTGCTTACCGTAACGCAAGTGATGTTTTGATTAATCGAGTTCAGTGAGCATTGCTCGTTTGGACCTTTATTTTGATTAATCGAGTAAATTTTCGCCTACTCGAGTAAAACCGAGTAAAACTAAGGAACTTTGGAAGCTGAGAAGTGGTACGAAAATTATCACGGAAATTTCATTTCCAGAAGATACAGTGTCGCTTAAGTCACAGGGGTCAGCCGAGTGGGCGACTAGGGCGAAGAAGTCACCTTGGCTTACATTGGGGGTGAAATTCAAGACGCCCTCCAAAACTTCCTTGGGAGGCATGGCAGTTTACTGAATTTTCTTGTGTTTTATTTTCAAAAAAAAAACAACGCTTCCGCATTCACAAAAAAGTAAACACGACGGCTGCTGTTAAAATCAATTAAATTAAAAGCCCAATTTTGTATTTCTGAAAAGAGCTGTAATGGCGTAGTTGTTCGAACAATACGCCCAAACTGATAGCAACCAGCACAAAATGCTATTTTAAACCAAAAGTGTCAGCAAAAACAGCGAATCACACAAGACATGCATCGAGTTTATTAGAATTTATTAAAGTTAGGTAACCACCGTTTCAAAACCATAAAACCTGTGCAGGGGACAATTCATCCATAAAAATGTCGAAATTGCTTACGGTTACACTCTGTTCCATTGAAAAATTGGTTGCATTGAAATTCAGCCCGCAGTTTTTGCGTTGAAACTGAAAGTTTTTCTTTGAAAACTTGTTTTGGAAGGAGGTTAAATGTAATAAGGCTACAATAGAAATCACATATGGATAGATAAGAATGGCAGGCCTGATACCACCAATCAGACATGTCAATGTAAGATGGATTGCAGAAATTGTAATTTTTCTGAACCGAGTATTATCACTGAGTGCAGCAGGTAAGGGAGACAACTGAAATATTTTGTCATTTACCTCAGAAATAAATTGGCTCAAATTGTTAATGACGCTTAATTTACGAAGGATGTTGAAAACTTTTTTAACTACGCTTTTCAATTCAATTAGGACATTCAGAAACCATGAATGACCCAGCTTCTTATGTGAACTTGAAATTTATTTTAAATACTTTAAATATTTTTTTTTTAAAAGAATATACCTTCTATTACAGAGAAGAACACTCTCACCATGGGTAATGCTAAATTTCAAATCCACTGCATTGAGGCAATCTTTATACAAAATCAACTGCATGGTAACCCTAGTCATCAGTATTAGGGAAAGAGTTAGGGTATTCAGAAACCATGGACGACACAATTTTTTGTAGGGGAGGGGGGAGGATTTTAACTTACATGACTTAATTTTGTGTGTGTTAAGTATAACTTTTAATTATTTTTTTTCTCCACAATTGTGTCCTCTATGTACATTTATTTTGTCACGATATCATATAAGTTTTGTTTTTTTCTGGCTTCTTCCTCATGTCCACTGACTTCTCCCTCCTGGCCCCTGACTTCTCCCTAAAGTCTCTGGAGGGAGAAGTCACTTCTCCCTAAAATCAGCTGCCAGGCTGACCCCTGGGCTTACGACATGAAAAACTTGTTTGTATTTCCTTAACATATCAACTGTATATGTGGTACATCACTGCACTTGAGTTTAATAGAGCAGACATCACTCATAATTCACATAAAAATATAACAATAAAAACACAACTTGAATTTTAATCAAATCAGGAAAGCTCTTGAAATCGTTAATTTATTTTTCCTATGACGTACACGGCCCAGTCTCAAAAATTAAAACAAGTAAACAATATGAAAGACAAACTTGATGATGCAGATAAAATTTCGGATAAATTATACAATTATCCAGGAAACAAACTTTGGCTTTTATAAAAAAGAAAATGGGCCGCCAACAAAACAAAACCTGGACATGTCAAAAAGTGATAAGCAAACACTGTCGTCAAGTTCATACTTTCAATGGTGACTATCAACAGTCAGAAAACGCTTGCTTTTTGGTCCAGTGTTTTTCAGCCCAACCATTTCGATCTGACGCTTTTCGGCCACTGGGGATTGTGAGTTGAGCTGAGATTCCGGGAGATTTTTTTTAGAAATAAAAGGAGTCTAATGTATTTAATAATGCCGTTTTATTTTATTTTGAATTACAATAAAGAAACAAAATTGAAGAGGTATGGGAATGGGGTGGGGAGGGGGGGGGGGAGGAAGAGACAATTTAATTTATTAATTTTTAAGCAACTTGTACACTTACCCTACCTTACACAATAACAAGACTTGAAACTAATAGGCCAAATAATATACAAAATGTTACAAACTTACAAGTTTATTAGTAGAATGAGAGTACATGACATAGAGATCAAAAAAAGGTTATGTTTTAACACATGGATCAAGTTTTGCGATTCACATTATGGAAGCCATTATTAATCGATTAATAATCGATCATTGGTCAGTTGGTGCAACCGATCATCGGTTATGTTTTTTCATTCCAATTCCCAACAAAACGCAACGCCACCATGCCCCCCCCTCTTTTTATAACCAGTGCAAACTTAAAAAAATAAAAATTAAATGGTTTATGTCTGATATTTTACCGAAGTTAATAAAATTGATATATTTGTCCCTTGAGTGCAAGAAGGCTTTGCAATGCTTTAGCATTGCAGAGCCTTCTTGCACTCAAGGGATGAAATACACCACCACCCATGCTATTCTGTAGATTATGAGACCTAAAATATAAATCAGAATGTGAACTCTTCACGGCAAAAAAATAATTACAAAAATAAAAAATAAAATAAAAAACCACTCACCCACAAGCAATTTTACAAAAGAAATGGCTTGAGAAACAGTAGATCTACTTAGTGGGGCCTAACCTCTAATTATTCTTGCAGATGATACAGGCAAAGATGGCAGATATGTATGTCAAGATGAATGCTTGTAGATCATATACTTACAATGTAAACAGAGCATTGGACAACAAACAGAGAAACCCAAATGTGAGTATTATGCAATGATAAGATTTATCACAGTTGTGTGTTTTCTAACTTGTGGTTTCC
Source organism: Pictodentalium vernedei (assembly GCA_031216915.1). Taxonomy (NCBI): domain Eukaryota; kingdom Metazoa; phylum Mollusca; class Scaphopoda; order Dentaliida; family Dentaliidae; genus Pictodentalium; species Pictodentalium vernedei. The sequence continues at coordinate 486,458,350 of CM062297.1, read as the reverse complement.
ATCCATCAGCATCCATCTGACTGTCATCCGGTGTGAACTTTACCTTATCAACTTCTTTTCAAAAACTACAAGACCAAATTAAACCAAATTTGGTATACCTCTTCCTTATCACATGTCATTTCACGTTTTTGTTCAAATAAAGTTGCCAATCCAACAGCAGGTACCGCAAAGTGTATAACTCTGTTAGTACTCAGAAATATTTTTATCAAAAATTAAAAAATCACCTTTTCCAGGACTGCCAATCAGAATCTTTGATATTTGTAATACAACTTCCTTAGAGGGATCAGATTCAAGTTTGTTCAAATCAAGTCTCTTGAGTTCATCTTTTTGACAGGGTAATTAATTGGTAAGGCATTTCTTTCTGTATTCTGAACAGTCTGCAGTTTCGTTTTTGGCAGTGCTCTAAACCAACTTCTATTTATGTTAAAACTGATATTTATTATTCCTTTAGTTCAGCGGCCAAACCATTTATCATTCCTTTGGTACAAATTTGTCCTATTAATCACTTGATAAATAAAAACTTTTGTGATTTTACAAAATTCAAGGCTATATCCAAGACGTTTTTGGTACTGGTATACCGGTTTGGGTGTCCAAACTCCAGGCACCAAACTCATTGTATTCGTGTACAATCTCAATCACGTAATCTGTTAAAATGGTAAAAATTCAGCAACAATTGCACATGACTAAAACCAACATGCAGCTCATCCCTTGAATCCTGAACTAAGATACTTTAACTGACTAAAAATACGCCTGAGGCAATTGTACTCTAATAAAAAAAAAACACACGGAACAGGTATGCGGAAAGTACATGGAGGCATTCTGGTAATTTCAACTTTTGCGTCTTTTAAAAAACGTTGCGTTCAGTATGGTAATCCTACTTTCAGTTCCATCTCTACTGCCTACGGCCTTTGGTTATGCCTGTGGCATATATGGACAAGTGACCCCAAATTATCCCTGGATATGGGCCTGCTACTAAAAGCCCCCCAAATTCCCAATCATTACAGATCTATTTGGCCATACATACTTCCATTATAAGTATTTATTCTGTTATATGTTGTTTGACGAAGCTGAGTGAGCTCTGTCAGGCAATATATAATAGAATAATTAAACATTTTGTCAAAAATTACCCCAAATTATGGATAATTGAATATTCCTGTTCAATGAATATTCTTTACTGGCAAACTAACTGTTCAATTAACAAGTTTAATATTCTGGGTTTTATAATGTGGTCTTTGATCAAGTTCACACTGAATATTAATTGAAAATTCAAATGTTTGAAATTGGTGGAAAAAAGCCCAAATCCTACTGGAAATTGCACTGATGTTTGGCCCCTTTGGGCATCCAGAAAAATCTCGGGAAAGTTGTGCCATTAACCCTCTGCACTCTGATGTCCAAATGGCAAAGTTTTGAGCAGCAAATGTATCCCATAATGCAGTTTGATATTTAAATCAAATATACCTTGTTTGACAGAGCTCACCGAGCTCTGTCAAACAAGATATAATTGGTTAAATTTGTAGTTAAACAAGAGAAAACCAGAGTGATTGAAGAAAATTCTGTTGCACTACCAGTGTGTTAGGGGTTAAATATTAATTGTGATTTTGTTATCTATATAACTTTATTTTAACTTACAGGATTGTGCTGGTGCTATTCTTTTGGCTGCTGAGACAGCCACTCAAGTTGCCTTAGACACTATTCAGATTCTTGGTGAGAAAATTATATTTACGATAATTAACTTATCTGCATTATTTACATATAATTTTGTTTCAAAAATTGAAAAAGTTTATTTATTTATTGGTGTTGAAGGTCATATATTTCTGCACAATGGCTAATTATGACTGCAATATGGATATAAATGCAAGTCCAGCCAATCGTTTATACCCATATTGCCCTTTTTAGAGGACTTCCTCCCCAAGCATTGTTTACCTGGTCCTATTTTATGATTAAAAAAAATCTTATTTAGGCCTAAAAAAGTTTAAAATCTGCTTCTCATGCCATCCCATATGGTTCCTTTGGCTGCCACATGCTCTCTTTTTATAAACAATAAAAACCTGAAAAAATAAAAATTAAATGGTTTATGTCCGATATTTCAACAAGTAAATAAAATGAAGAAATTTGTTCCTTGAGTGCACTCAAGGGTTGAAATACATACCACCACCCATGCTATTCTGTAGATTTTGAGGCCTAAAACAGAAAACAAACCAAGAACGTGAACTTTTGATGGCAAAGAAATTATTACAAAAATAAAAAATAAAATAAATAAACGCCTGCCAACATGTAATTTTACAAAAAATGGCCTGAGAAACAGAAGATGTACATTGTATTATAATGCATTTCCAATTGTTCTTGTCAAAGCAAGAGTCAAATGTTAAAAAAAATAAATAAGCCTTTTCACCTTCATAGTGTCAACTCTTGCAAACCCATCATTTCCATTTTAATCACACCATCAAAAACAGCACCATTCATAGTTATTTGTCTGCTGTCATCCAGATATTAACACTTGAAATTTCAACAGACTCATATCATGTGACCCCCCTCCTCCCCCCCCCCCCCCCCCCCCCCACACCTCACCTCCCACATTGGAGCAAGCTTGTCTAGCTCGTTGCAGTGAAGAGTCACATGATAATGGTATTGTTGAAATGTTTTGAAAAATATTTAAAATAATAAATTTTGATATTTCTGAGATGTTCTTTAGCACTTATGATGCACCTTATTTGGAATTGAGATATACCACCATTTTTTGTGCACCTGAAATATCAGCAATAGGCCATGTTTCTAATAATTTCTACATCACTCACACAGAGCTCAGGTAGACATGGGTGTGGCATAGACATACATAACGTCTCTAACTTGTCCCCAGTTTATATCAAAACTTACAAAACATGTTCAGTAAATTAGGTCTGGACCAAGCTTCAGTAAGGTACAGACCTAATTTACTGCAAGAGTTGAAAATTTTATTTATTATATGATCCAAGAACCCCACAAAGGACACTTAAATACATTAAAGTACCCCTGGTGCTATATCTGTTGACCCTTTACCGAACGTAATGGGCAAAACCGGCCAGCTATTCACAAAAATTGCCATTCAGTTTTCATTATTTTTTCATTTTTTGCCTTAAAAACATAGCTTATGACCCCTCATTGGAACGAGCTCATTGTGCTTGTTCCAATGAGGGGTCATAAGCTATGTTTTTGACACATAAAATGAAAAAAATTAGTTATTCAGTAATTTTATTTGCTAGTGTCGTCTGCTTTTCACATTAGGTAAAAGGTTAATGCATGGCCGTGTATTGCCATTTTTAATGAATGGGTTAAATAACTGGAACACGGGTCAGTTCATATAATAAGATTGGATACTGGTTCTACTGCCCAAATAGGCCTGACAATGTTCATTTGTAAAATAGACATAAAACCCTTTCAGTAGTAAACTGGTGGCATTGTTTTGTTATCCGTCAACTTCTTGACCACACCTAATTTGGCTTCAAAGGCAGGCAGGCAGGCAGGCTTGGAGTGCAGGCAGGTGTGTAGTGCACTAGTTCAATGGTAGTAAACTGCAAATTTCTCCAAATTAATTTAAATTTGGATGTTCATGATATTTGGCAAATATGCGCCATATATATATCAACTTTGCCTTTCCCAATAACATTTGCAGAGAGACACTCTCTCTCTCAAGTGTCAGTGCGTGATTTAAAGTCATTTTAACATTACCTGGCTGGTGCTGATAACTGGCTGCTGTGTAAAACATATAAGTTTTTCAAAATAAAGAATTTTCATTAACTGGTTGAGGGCTAGATTATATTTTGTGGGCTGAATTTGATATTCAGTATTTGTTTTAATACAAATTATTGGAGAATGCCCACAGGTACTCTCCAATAAATTGTAATAAAAGAAATGTATATAAACAAAATATTATTTGCATTTGACTGAACGTGAAACATGAGCAAAGAAAATGTTGGCCTCTGCTCTGGTACTCTCATTTTATTGAAAGCCCTCATAGTGGTTAAATAATCTGTTGTTTCAAAATATCACAGCTTTTAGTGAATTGTCAGCGAGAACTTGAAAATGAATATGTTATATTTGACCCATATTTGAGTTCTTGGTAAAAGGTTTAAACAAATTAACTGAATTGGAGAATAAGTTCCAAACAATGAAGGATGCAATGAACCAAATTTACAATGCATTCAGCTGTTTGCAAATGTATGTGCCACAAGCTACCACAACTCACCTTTGAATAATATTGTGGAGGCAAAATTTCATTCCATATATGAGTCTGAATATTATTAGTCAAGTTGGGATGAAGTCAAACTCTGCTTATAGTTTGGTGAATGGCGGGTGGGCGGGCGGGCAGGTGGGCGGTTGGGTGGGTGAACGGGTGTAAACAATTGGTTTCCGAATGACAACTTGATAACAGTTCAACCCATGTTCATGAAACTTCATAGGTAGGTCGGCATCTGTGAGAGGAAGAACACTTTTTATTTTGGACTTGCTTGGTCAAAGGTCAAGGTCACAGTGACCTTGAACATAGTAAATTGTAAACAATTGGTTTCCGGATGATAACTTGACTATGGTTCAACCCACATTCATGAAACTTCATATGTAGGTTGGCCTTCGTGAGAGGAAGAACCCTATTTATTTTGGACTCACTAGGTCAAAGGTCAAGGTCACAATGACCCTGAACATAGTAAATCAAAACAGTTGGTTTCTGGATGATAACTTGATAATGGTTCTACCCACGTTCGTGAAACTTCTTAGGTTGGTTGGCATCAGTGAAAGGAGGAACTCTATTTATTTTGGAATCACTAGGTTAAAGGTCAAGGTCACAGTGACCTTCAACATAGTAAATCGTAAACAGTTGGTTTCTGGATGATAACTTGATAACAGCTTGACCCACACTCATGAAATTTCATAGGTAGGTTGGCCTAGGTGAGTGGAAGACCCCTATTTATTTTGGACTTACTAGGTCAAAGGTCAAGGTCACAATGACCTTGAACATAATAAATTGTAACCAATTGGTTTCCAGATGATAATTTGACAATGGTTCCACCCACATTCATGAAACTTCATAGGTAGGTTAGCATTGTAGCAAGAAAGAGCCCTATTTATTTTGGAATCACTAGGTCAAAGTTCAAGGTCACTGTGACCCTTCACATAGTAAATTGTAAATAATTGGTTTCCGGGCGATAAGTTGATAGTGAATAAATCCACTTTTGTGCTGTCACAACTCGACATTGGATCGGTGATCCTATTGGCATTTTTTTCATATGTAACAATTTTCGATTTTCGTGATGTCACATACTTTCTAGTTTAGATTGATGGGTTTAAAATTTCTGCTTCATTTTCAAAGATTTTCTTTATGAAGTTCAAAATTTTGGATTTTCTTCACTTGTTCAATTGAGATTTCAGTTATGAATGTGGAAGATCGATAATATAGACCGAAAACAGTACTTACAGTAAGATTTATGAGCGTAAAACAAACTTACCCATGCAAAGTCTGTTACAAAAGCCTTTGCTAACAAGGATCTAAATGATAACATTTGTGTGTGTGTGGGGGGGGTGCTGCAAGCCGAGAGGTTCTCAGTTTGAATCCCACCTGTGGCAACTGCGTTGTGTCCTTGGGCAACACACTTCACTCTCACTGGCACGGTGCCGTTGTGTATGAAGGTGTACTGGACGTCGATGGTGCACTTGTCCTCAACCAATGCTAACCCTGCTTGTGTGGATTTAGTATGTTGAGGAGCCTGACAGCTGCTCGGCGTTGCTCATGGTTCTCTCCGGGTATTCCAGCTTCTTCCACTCGTAAAACTGTCTGACACGAGGTGACTCTGGCTGTTGAAAGTGTCATTAAAACCCAATAAATAGATTAAATAAATAAATAAATAATGATAACATGAAACTCCGATAAAAACATGAATATAAATTAGTTTGGCGAAGTCAGAGTTTGATTTATTGATCTAGGAGAGCGTCTAAAATTATTAACTCTTTATACCATGGTACAGTTTCAGACTGGCATTCTCAAGGAGGGTTGCCCTCCTAAAGCCCTCGCACATATTTTTTGGAGGGCTATTTTTAGCCCTCCTGCATCTAGCCAATTAAACACATCACAAATTGTTTTGCAGTACTACTTCTATTTTATGTGCACAATTTCTATGACTCACTTTTTCTTTTCAACCTACTCACAATTGTTTACAATTGGCTGTAACGCAAGTGCAAGCCCTACTTCAGAACTTAACTCAAGCTAATAACTTTTCCAAATGAATTTGGAAAAGTGGAAGAGTGCAAAAGCACTATAAAGAGATCGAAAAAGGGTCGAGTGAGACTGATACTCGACATTACAGGTACTCTCCCTGCACACCTCTTGCATTACCGAGCACATGTGCAACTACTGTGATGTCAATTTCTTTTTTTCTGCCATCTTGCATGGTCAATTTTTTTTGTGACGAGTGCTTGTTGCTCTTGTTTTCTTTGTGAACTACTTATGATCATTAGAGATATTATTACAGTGTATTTCTGGATATTGTATCCTTTGACTCAAGCTCTAAATCATTATTTTCTTCATCTTTATGCTAATTTTAGGTTGTATCCTCTCTGTGTGCTTTGCTTTTTTCGCATGCGAAAACATGACCTGCATTGATCAGTTTTCCGCTGGTGAGAAGTATTGTGATTTGGTTTGCTTTGTGGGGTTTTCCCCTCAAAATTCACTTGTCACATCTATTTGGACAATGCCAAAAAATGATTCCTTGTTCTTCCTGTTTGCAGGTGAAACCTGTCGGTGACGTTTATAGTACTTATGCCAACTGCAACAATTGCTCTTGGGCAAATCCCTGTGGCATTTGTGGGATTTAGTCATCTAAATTCTGGGCTTCCATTAACAAGGTGGTTCTAACCCGGTCTAGAATCCCTCATTCTTAGGGTAAAGGTAAACATGACTCCTCGGATATTTCCGAGAATGTATGGAGTGATTCTGTCCTGCAGGATGTTGGGCAGTCTTTTACGGTAACTGATTCCTCCACAGCTGTTAGTTTAAACAATATTTATTTCAAATTCAAGGTCCACTTGGTCGCTCTCTCCGATTTTCCCCTGGCATCATCTGCAGCTGCTGAAGAACTTGTTCATGCTGCTCCTATTTTGCATGATAGTCTTCCACCCATCTCTTCTGGAGATGGTATCCAGCCTTAGGGGCCAGAGGCTGTATCTGGTGTGGTTTCTCAGAGCTCCTAGTCTTCCCTGGCTTCTCAGTGAAGCTGTACAGATTTGCTGGCTGCCCCATCTCATCTGGCTAGGTTTACTCCTGTCCAGTTGGGGCACTCAGTCGCTTTGGCAATGATTCCTTGTTCCTCATCGGGTGAATCATTTGTCATTCTACCTTGCCCTGCTGGTGAGCCAACTAGCAGGATGGGGCTGAGACATTGGCAACCAGGGCCTTCTGTTCGACAGAGGCCAGTGATGGCTCTTGTTAGCTGTCACTCTTGGAACCTTACGCTGGTGATATCTCACCGTGACCCAAGTCTGGCTGTCGATCGACGCTTATCGGCTGTCTCAGAGGATTGGCAGTTGGGGCCTTCTGTTGCTCAGAGGCCACTGGCAATTTCCTGTCACTCTTGGAACAATCCTCCAGTGTTTCCTCATCATGTTCTAGGTCTGGCTGCGATCGACGCACGCCATCGGTTTCTCTTAGAGGATTTGCAGACAGGGTTCCCTCTTTTCTCGATCTAATGCCTTTCTGTCTCCCAATGCGGTTTTCATGTCTATGAATCCGCCTGTCCACCAGTCTTCCAAGGGTTGACTACTGTGGGCGAGGATTCATCTTCCATCGGGTTTGCTAAGCCAAAGTTGGCAGTTCTCTTGAGGTCGGTGTTAGAATTTATGGTGGGCCTTTCCGAGAGATGCTGGGCATGTTGTCTCTTGCAGAACATGTCGTCGCTGCCCTGGCTTCCTATCTCCCGCCAGGGGAGTTTGATGATGCACAGGTGCCTTTACATGTTTTGTCTCAGGCTCTTATGAACCTGACACATGCTCATGCCTGCAAAATGGCTAATTTGGAGCTTGCATGCCGGGATGCAGTGTTGGACACTTCTCCATCCGTTCCTTCTGAGCAGCATGTTGTTCTGAGGTCTGCTTCTTTGGTTGGACCTCAGCTGTTCCATGGTTCTGTGAAGGCTGTCCATGACGAGGTTCTTCATGATTCGAAAGACCAGCTTTTGTTACGGCAACTGGACCAACCTACTGCCATGGGTGGTGGTCGTTCCAGGTCGGCCAAACGCCCAGCTGTGTCAGCCATGTCGGTCATGCAGGCTGCACCTTCTGCTACGTCTGCTCAGAAGAAGCGTTGATGTGGCAGCTTCAGAGAGGAAAGTCTCAGGACTTGTTGCTTCCTGAGGGGGTGGTTGCTCCTCTCGGGGGCCTCATTGAGTCGGCAAATGAATGTCCTCACCTTGATTCGCCTCCAGTTGGGTAAAGGCTGTCGCTGTTTTTCGACTGTTGGACAGAGATAACGTCGGACCCTTGGGTCCTTGACATTATCCAATCAGGTCAGTGACTGTCCTTCCATCGGCACCCTTATTTATCTCGGGTGCCCCTCCTGACTCGATCCTCAATGTCAGGACCTTCTGGTGCAGGAAATCGACAGTCTCCTCTCCAAAGGGGTGATTGAGGTGGTCAGGAATACCCTTTATCCAGGGTTCTACTTGAGACTTTTCTTAGTGCCAAAGAAAAATGGCTTCATCCTGTCATCGATCTGAGTATCCTGAACGAGTTCATCATAGCACCTCATTTCAGCATGGAGACTTTCAGGTCAGTTTGATGGTTGATTCATCAGGGAGATTTTGCAGCCAGTAGTGACCTGAAGGATGCCTATTTCCGTGTGCACTTTCACCTGGCGTCATGGAAATACATTCATTTCTCGTTTCGGGATCGCGTCTTTCAGTTCAAAGCCCTCTGATTCGGTTTGAACCTGGCTCCTTGGACCTTCTCCCGACTGATGTCACATGTGCTCACTTCTCACCATACACAGTCAGCCGTGGGTTTGTCGGCCTACCTGGATGACATCCTCCAAGCGCATCCCAGTGCTGCCATTCTGGAATCCGATGTCCGGCAGTTGCTTGGCCTGCTAGCATTGCTGAGTTTCAGAGTCAATTGTGAGAAGTCAGATCTGATTCCTTCTCAGCAATTTCATCATTTTAGCATGGATTTCGACACTTTTCACATTGTGGTGTCTGTTCCGAAGGCTCGGGCATTGATACTTTCCGCCTTGACTCTGGACCTGCTCCAATCCTCCTAGGTCTCGGCCAGGACTTAACTTCAGTTGCTGGGTCTTTGCGATTCGGTGATGGATCTCATTCCGCTGGGTGGCTTGTTTGTCCAAGCTTTCCAACACTTCCTGTTGGATCACTGACGTACGAATGTGAATCCTCTGGACCTGGAACTCGCAATTCCTTGGTCCTTGCATTGTCACTAGTGATGAACCAATTATCAAAAGTTGCTCTGAACCGATTAATGATTATTTATCTGCAGATTACTCCGATTTTGATACCAATTCCGATGGTTGATATAGAACCCAGAAGAAAATCTGTTAGTGCCCCTTACACAGCAGAATTTCGTTGATAAGTCACCAATTACGAAAGCCTAATACCACATAAACTTCTCAAAGTATGCATGTTTACTGCTGGGCAATATTAGCCAAAATAATATTTTCATTTTTGGGAGTTGGGGTTGAGGAAGATCGTTATTAATGATGGAATCACACAACATTGTTCTCGTGAAGATTGTGTGTTATTCTGGTAAATAGTGTCTATGGTTTTGTGTAAGAATATAATACACTTGGCTGTATTAACCAGGAAGATACTGAGCACACATACTTTGTGTCTTAATTGAATAATAACTTTGATGCTAATGTGTGTTGTGAAGTTGTATGGCACATTATTTACATTTCCACACGCGACTTGTCAGAATTTTTTATTTAATGTAACATCAGTGGAGGTAACTGAATTAAAAAAATGAACTTGACAAACTGAAAACATGTTTGTGACAGTCATGCGACTTTCATGTTGCGTAACAATCATCTGTTATCGAAATAGTTTTTTCTCCCAATTTAATTTCTTATCATATTGTGATGCTGGCATCATGAAGTACTACTGGCTGAACACATTTTATTCATACATGTACCAATCCAATGTTGTACAGCAACATGAATCGGGCATGATTGAAGGCCAGTGGCTTTGATCAGCTGGGAAAAGTGGCGATCTCATACTGATTGCAGATGGTAAATTCCGTAATATATCGACTCTGCAAATCCCTAAATATTCTGATATGCACTACACACATTTTTAACAGGGAAACTTTATTGAAATAGCCAGACATCAAAGAGATTTTAATAGTTAGTGTTAAATATAGAATAACCAGAAACTGCCGGTCTTTAACTGCTGGTTGTCATAAATGCTCCATAACCTGCCGTTTCTGATTGCCGATTCCGATTATCGGTTCATCACTAATTGTCACCTCTGCCGTTGGACCAATGTTCTCTGGTTGACTCAGGGTGTTCCGTTGGATCTTCCTCCAGCCGATCGCATCCTAACAGCAGATGCCAGTGATCGGAGCTGGGGTGCAACGTTAGATCCTCTCGATCTGTCTACTCAAGGCGAGTGGCACCAAGAGCAGGAGGCCCTTCATATCAACCAGAAGGAGCTCCTGGATTTTCTGTTGAGTTTTCAGCAATGGATCTTTCTCCTGTTGAATCACATAGTCCTGCTTCTTTCAGACAATTTGACAGTGGTGGCCTACATCTGAAATCAAGGGGGCACGCATTTGATTCCCATGTATTGGCTATCTGAGGATCTTCTGCTGTTAGTGTGCGATGTACACGCTTGGGTGGCTGTTTGGCACATCCCTGGGCATCTCAATGTCCTAGCCAACTCCCTGTCCCAACATGACAGTGTCCTTCCCACCGAATGGATGCTGCATTGTTCGATGTTTCAGATGATTGCAAATGGTGGGGTCGTCCTCTTACTGACCTTTTTGCCACCTGCTGGAATCATCAGGTAGAGACCTTTGTCTCCCCTTGTTCAGATTCACTAGCATTATCAGTGAATTTGTGCTTACAGTTGCATTCTGATCGCTCCTCTGTCTTCACAGAAGGTGTGGATCAATTAGCTGCAGCCTCTGTTAGCAGATCGGCCAATTCATCTTCCTCTACACCACGATCTTCTTTCCCAGGGTCAGCCCAGGAAGTACCACAACAACCTGGAGTGCCTGTCCCTTCACACCTGTCTTTTATCAGGTCCAGTCTCTGGCATAGAGGTTTTTCGAGACAAACAGTGGAGTGCATTTCAGCATCACAGCGACTTTCCACTGGCATGACTTATGCTGCTGAGTGGAAAGTTTTCTGTCGCTGGTGTGCAGATAAACATGTGGATTACCGAAATTTGTCAGTTACACAAATTGGGCCTCCAGCCTATTACCATTAAGGGTTATAGGTCTATGCTGTCTGAAACTTTCTCTTATGTTGAAAAGTGGTGCATCGGTCATAATCTCTTTCTCTCCAAACTGAAGAGGCCTCGAGTTTTGCGTCTTACACTCAAATGGAACTTGGCCTGGGTGTTGCATTGTTTGGAGGGGGTGCCGTTCGAGCCTTTATCTGAGACTGATATGCATTTTTGCACATATAAGACTGCTTTCCTTCTAGCATTTGCTTCTGCCAGACGTGTCAGAGATCTTTCTGTTAATTCAGCTTTCTTCAGAAATGAGGCTAACAGTGTAACCTTCACTACTGATTGCTCTTTTCTGGCCAAGAATCAACTTCCTGATTCGGTGCCTCCTCCCATCTGCATTCAGGCACTTCCTTCTGCCAATGGCCAGAGGCCTCTTCTTTGTCCTGTTCGTGTGATTAAGACTTATATTAATCACACTTAGTTCATTCGGAAGAGATTCTTTCTGTCTCTCATTCCTGGGTGGCAGTCTCTCTTCCCATTCTATTTCCAGGTGAATTTGTCTCGCAATCAAGCTGGCTTATTCCAGTTTGACTGCTCAGATCTTATTTCCAACTGTTTAATGCTCATGAGGTTCATGCCATTTCTACATCTTGAGCATTCTCCAATTCTTTTTCGCTCAGGGATGTTATGAATGCGGCATACTTGAGGATGCTACTACTTTCTCCTCCATTTTTTTTCTCTTTTTTTTACAGCAGCGAGCTAAGTACCTTTTTTCTTTAGGCCCTCTAGTTGCTACTCAGGCTGTTGTGCACCCTCATTGATTATGTCTTTTCAGGTTGTTTGTGCATTTTTGTCATGCAGCTTTGTTTTTTCAGGTGCTTCATGCAGCATTTTCTCTTCTTTTCAGGATGCTTTTCATCACTGTGGTCTTGTGTTTTAGCTTCTGATCTTTTCAGCGAGTTCCCGCTCTTTCTCCTTTTACAGATATTGCTGTCATTCCCTGCCTTCCTTGCATTTCTTTCGGCTGTGTTTTTGATGGTATTGGTTATGTGATTCACCTCCTATTGTTTATTCATCCAATAGTAAACAATTGTGAGTAGGTTGAAAAGAAATTAAAACGCCTACCATATTTGTTTACCATAGACCCACCCTCCTAGGGGATATCTTTGCCTCCTGGCTAAATCATAAAACTTCTCATTGGCAGAAATTGGAATTGACGTTATGATAGTTGCTCATGCAAGAGGTGTGCAGGGAAAGTACCTGTAATGTCGAGCACCGTTCTCACAGACCCTTTTTCGATCTGTTTATAGTGCTTTTGCACTCTTCTAGTTTTCCAAATTCCTTTGGAAAAGTTATTAGCTTCAGTTAAATTCTGAAGTAGGGCTTGCACTTATTTTACAGCCAATTCTAAATAATTGTGGTGGGTATGCTAAGAAACAAAATTTACTAAAAAATATTTGATATCCATATGACAAAAAGGAATATATAATTTGCTCAAAAATAAAACTGAACTGCACCACTGGGCTTCATGTTCAAACATCCTGCCACATTCATGGTACTGGTGATATGTGACTCTCTGGTCATGTCGCCAGTTAGATGTAGAATAATATATGAACATCATTAGGGAAGTTCCTTAAGATGCTGTTCACATCTCCTTAGAAATACTGCTAGGGATAGATGTGGTCAATCCCGTTATTCTTACACGTACTGTATGAAGCAAGAAGACTTCCTTAAATATGTTGTCACTTGAGTTCCATTCTGTTCTATCTCCCTCCTGGGAGATAGAACAGAATGGAACTCTAGTGACGATGTGTATCCTGGTGAGAGCATTTGCCCTCCTGGGAGGATTTAGGAGGACAATTTTTATCCCTCCTGTATTTTTCAAAATGCCAGACCTGCAATTTTGATTCCCGAAATAGCGCATTATAACAGATTTAGGTGTCCTATTGTTGACACACATTGTCCTAACAGAATTGAAGCACAGCATACTGATTATGTTTAATACCAATGTCAGTGTGAAAGATGAGTTGAGAAACTTAAGATTTATTTATTTATTTATTTATTTTTTTTATTTATTTATTTATTTATTGGTGTTTAAGGTCACATACTTATGCACAATGTCTAATCGTGACAGTGACAGTTTTACAAGTGGAGGAAGCCGAAGTACCCCCGAAAGAACTACCAAGCATCGACGAGCAACTGTCAGCTCCTCAACATTCTAACTCTGTTCAAGCTCTGCTCAAGCAGGGTTACAGCTGTTGAAGATATGTGCACCATCAACTTAGTACATGGCATCATCATGCCCCCATGTAGGCAACCAGGATAAAGAGCCTTGCCCAAGGACACAACACGAGTCGTCCCAGACGGGGATCGAACTCAGGACCTCTAGCATAAAAGTCCAACAGTCTACTACTGAGCCACCGTGCTCCCTTCTTTTTAAATTTTGTTTCCTTTGATTAACCCATTACATAACAAAACTAGTTAGATGACACTTGCAAAAAATGTTATTGAATAACTATAAAAAATCATCTTTTGCACAAAACAACTTATGACCCTCCTCCACCCCACCCCCATTGCAAGAAGCTCCGTGAGATCCTTCCAATGAGGGGTCTTAAGCAATGTTCGGGAGGCAAAAGAATAAAAATAATAAATTTTGAATGGCAATTGCTATGCAAAGTATTGGCCTGTTTTTGGCTACTAGATAAGGTACATGGTAAAACAAGTGATAATGCTTTGATGTTGAACTCTCTTGGAAGACTTTATGAACCATTTCTTGCCATGTGTTTCATCATCAAAGTCCAAGGACAGTTTTGTTGTCTGTATGAAATAGATTCGGTTGTCAGAAAATGGTAGAAATAAACGTCAAATGCAATACAATTAAAACCTCATCCTATTTCATGAAATAGATTTAGTAAATTAGATTTATTTATTTTTTTTAGCTGGACTGTTTACAGTCAGGGCTATACTCATGACTTTTGTCCATCCATCTGTCTGTCTGTCTGTCTGTTAACATTTAGAATTTTGGCTGAAGGTTTTTAGTGAAGGTTAAGTTTTTTTCTGTTTTAAATTAATATTAATTACTATTGATTATATCATTCTCATTATGTTTCATGTTATTTGAGGAAATATTTTCCCCTTTTTTCCATGGCAATTTTACTTACAACTTCCAGGTTCAAGTTTTTGGTTAAAGTTTTTTGTTTACAAAGTTACACCTTTAATTCTTCAAACAGTTTAGTGGAATGTCACTGTTTCTCATTTGGGACAATGTCTACTGTCTACTGAACCTTTCTACAGTTATTGGCATGATTTTAACCCCTTAAAAACATGTTTTCAGACTTACTTTCTTTGTATTTGAAATTAGGCTTTTCCACGTACTTTGTTACTTTAATTCTTGCATGGTCAATACAGCTAAATGATTGCATTTACATCGGTGATTTCTTTTATCGCTTTCGGAAATATTTAACCCTTTTTTGCAGTCAGTTTTACTTAGTATTCCCAGCTTAAAGTTTTGCTTTTCATGGTTGTACCTTTCATTCTTCAAACACTGTGTTACAACGTCATTGTTTTACATTTGGAGCAAGGACTACTGAATGTGTATATAATGGTTTCAAATAATATTGGCATTAATCTAACCCTGTTTAAAATGGTTTTCGAACTTAGTTTCTTTAAATTTGAAATTAGGCTTCTACCACATACTTTGTTACTTTTTATCCTCCCGCAGTTATGGGAGTTATTGTCCTTTGTTGTAAAACATATTCTGTAATTCTTGTTTATGGCATAACTTTAACAATAGTTAACAGACTTCAATTCTTTTTGGTTTATGTCTTTATAGCAACAATATCTACATCAAGTTTGATGACCAGCGATATCCGATGAAAATTATGAGTTATTGCCCTTTGTTTTATAAAAAATATCACGTAATGCTTGCTTTTGTAAAACTTGAACAATAGTTGCCAAATTTCAATTCTTTTCGGTAAATGTCTCTATAGCAACAATGTCTACGTCAAATTTGATGACCGATATCCGAAAATATATACCTGAAAATTATTGTGAGTTGTCACCCTTTGTTTAATAAAAAATGTATTGTAATGCTTGTTTATGGCATAACTTTAACAATAAAAACCAGATTTCATTTCTTTTTGGTGTATGTCTCTATAGCAACAATCTCCACATTAAGTTCGATGACCAGCGATATTTCGATGAAAATTCTGAGAGTTATTTCACTTTGTTAAAAAATATCATGTTCTGCTTGTTTATGAACATCAGTAACCAAATATCAAATTTTTTGGGGGTAGAAAGCTCTTTGGGAACAGTGTCTAGATCAAGTTCGATGACCACCATTATCCAATGAAATTTGCAGGAGTTATCGTCCTGCCCCCCTGTTCTGTTATCCAGAAGATAAATCCAGTTCTAATTATACAATTCTCTTTAAATTTGATATTACTATTTTTCAACAAGAAAACACAGGTGCACTTCGAATTTGAAGTATAGTCTTTTAAAATTTAAACCACAAATATTAAGTTAAAAATTCCAACTTATATCGACTGCAGTTAAATTTCCTAAACAACAGAGGTATACAGCTGATGACCTAACTACAAATTTTGTTGACATTTTCAGAAAACATGTA
Organism: Pictodentalium vernedei; assembly: GCA_031216915.1. Taxonomy (NCBI): domain Eukaryota; kingdom Metazoa; phylum Mollusca; class Scaphopoda; order Dentaliida; family Dentaliidae; genus Pictodentalium; species Pictodentalium vernedei. Next base: position 486,442,303 of record CM062297.1, on the reverse strand, counting down.
ATTTTATACTTTCTTTCAGAAAGATGAAAAAAGCAGAACATTTTTCTTGTCACTTTTTACCAAAATTATTTTTTAGTATTATAATAGAAGATTTTAGAAAGAGAATGTTTCATGTACTGCATCTTTAACCCTTTACCTAACACAAGTTGCAGCCAACAGTACAAATTATTTTTCTGAACATCAGATTTTTTCATTTTTAGCTCAACTTTGACGAAGTCAAATTTGAGCTATTGTCATGGCCCGTCATCCGTCTGTCCATCTGTCCGTACATCAACAATTGGCTATGGCTCGGGCTAGAGGTTGTATTTATGAACCGATCTTTACGAAACTTCTTGTGTACCTTTGTTATGACCCTGGGACGGGAACGAGTGTATTTAGATGTGGTCCGAAATTCAAGATGGCTGCCAGCGGCCATTTTGTACCGATGATGCAAAAATCAGTTTTTTGTATAGTACTTCTGTATGAAAGTTCTGATTTGAATAAAGTTTTGTATAAATGTTTTGTACCATGGGATACATCACATATAATACGGGGTTTTTTCTCGTGCGTAAATTATGCAAATTAGACGGACTTTGATTTATTTAGTGTTACTTTCAGAGCTGTAAGTGCCAAGCTGCTATGGCTCGGGCTAGAGGCCGTATTTGTGAACCAATCTTTACGAAACTTCTTGGGTACCTTTGTTATGACCGTGGGATGAGAACGAGTGTTTTTGGGTGCGGTCCGAAATTCAAGATGGCTGCCAGCTGCCATTTAGTACCGACAATGCAGAAATCTGTTTTTTGTACAGAACTTCCATATGAAAGCTCTGATTTGAATAATTTTTTGTATGAATGTTTAGTACCATGGGATACATCACATATAATACGGGTTTTTTTCTCGTGCGTAAATTATGCAAATTAGACTAACTTTGATTTTTTTTGGTGTTACTTTCAGCACTGTAAGTGCAAATGCCAATACGGCTCGGGCTAGAGGCCATATTTATGAACCGATCTTTACGAAACTTCTTGGGTACCTTTGTTATCACCATGGGACGAGAATGAGTGTTTTGGGGTCTGGTCCGAAATTCAAGATGGCCGATGGCAGCCATTTTGTACGAAATTTGGTGCAATCAGATTTTTGCACAGAACTTCCATATGAAAGCGCTGATTTGAATAATTTTTTGTGTGAATGTTTAGTACCATGGGATACATCACATATAATACGGGGTTTTTTCTCGTGCAGAAATTATGCAAATTAGATGAACTTTGATTTTTTCAGTGCGACTTACACACAGTAAGTACACATGTCAATACGGCTCGGGCTGGAGTCTGTATTTATCAACCGATCTTCACGAAACGTCTTGGGTACCTTTGTTATCACCTTGGGACGAGAACGAGTGTTTCTGGGTGCAGTCCAAAATTCAAGATGGCTGCCAGTGGCCATTTTGTATCGAAATTAGGTCTAATCAGTTTTTTGTACACAACTTCTATACGGCTCAGGCTAGATGCCATATTTATGAATCGATCTTTACGAAACTTCTTGGATACCTTTGTTATTACCGTGGGATGAGAACGAGTGTTTTTGGGTGTGGTCCGAAATTCAAGATGGCCACCAGCAGCCATTTTGTACCAAAATTAGTGCAATCAGTCTTTTGTACAGAACTTCTGTATGAAAGTTCTGATTTGAATAAATTTTTGTATGAATGTTTAGTAACATGGAATACATCACATATAGTACGGGTTTTTTCTCGTGCAGAAATTATGCAAATTAGATGAACTTTGATTTATTCAGTGCTACTTATACACTGTAAGTGCACATGTCAATATGGCTCGGGCTAGAGGCTGTATTTATGAACCGATCTTCACAAAACTTCTTGGATACCTTTGTTATCACCTTGGGACGAGAACGAGTGTTTCTGGGCACGGTCCAAAATTCAAGATGGCTGCCAGTGGCCATTTTGTACCGAAATTAGGTCCAATCAGTTTTTTGTCACAACTTCTACACAGCTCATATTTGTGAACTGATCTTCACGAAACTTCTTGGGTACCTTTGTTTTCACCTTGGGACAGGAATGAGTGTGTTTTGGGGTCCCTTTGTTATCACTGTGCTATGAGAACAAATATTTTGGGGTTCAGTCAGACCCACTCTGGGACTCAAAGATTTCTTTTCTAGTTTAGCATCTGACTGTCACCCACCTTTACAATACTTTACCTATACATTTGTTACAGGCAACGCTCAGTATTTATGTACAGACCATTACAATACTTTATATGTACCTTTGCTCCCCGTGGGAACCCCGGGAAGTAAGCAGCACTTGTTTACTGTGGTAAACCAGTTCCGCTTTTCTAGTAAAATAGGACCCAGTCACCAACACTTGTGGTGAAAGTCCTCTAAAATGTGCAACATGTTGATCAACGATTGACTAAACTTGACTTCATCTCCATGTTGTGTCACGATTAGCCATGGTGCATAAATATGTGACGTTAACCACCAACAAACAAACATATGTACCTTTGTTATCAGGTCATTACCTAGATGTTTGTCATTGCTGTGTCACATACTGTACATGTACATGTCTTTGTCCTGACAAGTTGAGCTACAGTGTCATTGACACTTTCATTTACTTCTAACCATTGCTTATTTGTCCTTATTGGAACAAGCTCATTAAGCTTGTTCCATTAATAGGTTATGAGGTATGTTTTGGGGTAGAAAAAAATAAAATTTTAATAGCAATTTTTGTATTATCATTGCTGACATCACCAGTTATTATTTATTGGTGTTTAACCCTTTACCCAACGTAACAACCAAAACCGGCCAGCACTATTCTCAAAAATTGCCAATTAATTTTCATTATTTTTTCATTTTTTGTCCCCAAAACATAGGTTATGACCCCTCATTGGAACAAGCTCGTTCCAATGAGGGGTCATAACCTATGTTTTTGAGACAAAAAATGAAAAAAAATTAGTTATTCAAGAATTGTTTTTGCAAGTGTCGTCTGCTTTTCATGTTAGGTAAAGGGTTAAGATCAGTCATCATCTAAGGCTATATCATGACCACAACATAGGTATGAAGTTAAGTTTAGCCAATCGCTTATACTTGTGTTGTCCACCACTTTAGAGGACTTCCACCCAAGGCATTTGTTACCATGTCCTATTTTACGACAGTAAACAAGCACTGCTCCACTTCCTAGGGTTCCTACTGATGAGTAATGTGGATGAATGAAAAACTGGTTGCTCTTTTTTAGCTCACCTGAGCAAAGCTCAAGGGGAGCTTTACTAATCACTTTCTGTCCGTCATCCATCCATCCGTCGTAAACTTTACATTATCAACTTCTCACAAACTACTGGACCAAATTCAACAAAATTTGCTGTGCATGTTCCCTATCATATGTCAATTCAAGTTTGTTCAAATAAAGTTGCCATGCCCACAGGGGGCATAACTCTGATAGTACCGTATGAATTATAGAAAAATGATTAAAAAATCTTCTTCACCAGAACCAGTGGGCAGAATCTTTTGATATTTGGTATGCAGCATCTTGGTATGGGTCTGATACAAGTTTGTTCAAATCGGCCCCCTGGATTCATATTTGGGCTCACTATAGAAGCCCAAATTCGAACTTAATGCATTTCAGGCAAATTTCTTCAAAAATCTTCTTCTCCAGATCCAGCAGGCAGAATCTTTTGATATTTGGTATGCAACATTGTGGGGTGGATCTGATTCAGGTTTGTTCAAATTGCTGCCTGGGTTCATATTTGGGCTCAGTATAGGAGCCCAAATTTGAACTTAATGCATTTCAGGCAAATTTCTTTAAAAATCTTCTTCTCAAGATCCAGCAGGCAGAATCTTTTGATATTGGGTATGCAGCATGCTTAGGGGGATGAGATTCAAGTTTGTTCAAGCCAAGTCCCTGGGTTCATATTTGGGCTCACTGTGGTAGCCCGAATTATAACTTAGTTCAAAATGAGGAATTTTCTTTAAAAATATTCTTCAGATCCAGCTGTCAGAATGTTTTGATATTTGGTATGCAGCATCTTTAGGGGGGTGAGATTCAAGTTTGTTCAAACCATGTCCCTATTTGGGCTCACTGTGGGAGCCTGAATGATAACTTACTTCAAAGTGAGGAATTTTCTTTAAAAACCTCCTTCTTCAGATCCAGCAGTCTGAATGTTTTGATATGTGGTGTGTAGCATCCATAGGGGGTGAGATTCAAGTTTGTTAAAGCCAAGTCCCTGGGTCCATATTTGGGCTCCCTGTGGGAGCCTGAATTATAACTTAGTCAATATGAGGAATTTTTCTTTAAAAGTCTTCAGATTCAGCAGTCAGAATGTTTTGATATTTGGCATGCAGCATCCTTAGGGGGTGAGATTCAAGTTTGTTCAAGCCAAGTCCCTGGGTTCATATTTGGGCTGCTCACTGTGGGATCCTGAATGATAAATTAGTTCAAAATTAGGAATTTTCTTTAAAAATCTTCTTCTTCAGATCCAGCAGATGAATGCTTTTGATATTTGGTGTGCAGCATCCTTAGGGGGGTAAGATTCAAGTTTGTTCAAGCCATGTCCCTAGTTCCATAAAATTTGTCTCTCATGACTTCATTCCTTTGTAGTGTTGATGAACCATGTCTAACTGAATGTGACCCCAAATACTTCATTGAACCACTTTGTTTGAATCACTTTGCCCGGTGAGCGATTAAGGCCCCTTGGGGCCTCTTGTTTTTTGAGGTAATCGACACAATCTTTCACTCAGTTTGTACATGCTTGTATATAGAAGGAATATGGAGGTTTATTTTATAGGATAAAGTGTTTGAAGGCTTAAGTTCTAATTTAATTTCTGTTTCAGGTGGAAATGGATATATTAACGATTATGCAGCAGGGAGATTCTTGAGAGATGCTAAGTTATATGAAATTGGAGCAGGAACAAGTGAAATAAGACGCTTGGTGATTGCAAGGGCGATTAATGCATTCTACAAATAAGAAACATCATGCTTTAAAAACATACGTTGAACATTTACACGAGTGATTTCTGCCAGGAATATTTTATGAGATATTCTCAAACTCAAATGGAGAAAAAAAATCATTGTGAGGAATTTGGGATGTGTTTCTCTTTCAGGTGTATGCTATAATTCATGGTGTGAATGTTACAGATAAAGGTCAGTTAAAGGCTGTTGCACACTGGGAACATATACAGAGAATATCTATGCTATTCGCTTACGCGAGTGAAAAATAATACTTTCAGGTCCACACGAATGAGTTAATTCCCGATATTCACTAAAATAGCATAGATTTTCTTCTCATATGCTGTGTGACATTTTACTGCACAATATTCAGCCCAATTTGACTGCAAATAGTTTCAAGACAATAACAAAGATCAGCTGATCGTCCCTTCAAGGAGACGTTTAAGGCAACATCATGCATCAAAGCGTGTGGACCTGCAAGTATTATTTTTCACTTGCGCAAATGCTCATGAAAAATAAAACTTTCAGGTCCACACTTATGAGATAATTCCAGATATTCCCTAAAATAGTGTAGATTTTATTTTTAGCTCAACTTGACAAAGTCAAGCTGAGCTGTTGCCATCACTTCTCGCCCGTTGGCGTACGTACAGACATCCGGGCATACATACGTACTTGTTTGGGGTGACTCTAGATGGGAGCTATCGATTTTCTTCCATTTCCGTCTAAAAATGTTGCCGCGGCCAACGTTCTTAGAACTTTGTTTTGTCAGACCTCAATATTTCCCTTTGGCACACTCTACAGGGTACATTTATTATTGGATCACTTTGAAACCTGGTATGCTTGTTTGGGGTGAGCTCTAGATGGGAGCTATCGATTTTCTTCCATTTCCGTCAAAAAATGTTGCCGCTGGCAACATTCTTAGAACTTTGTTTAGTCAAACCTCGATATTTCCCTTTGTCACACCCTACAGGGCACATTTATGATCGGATTGCTTTGAAATCTGGCATGCTTGTTTGGAGTGACCTCAAGGTGGGAGCTATTGATTTTCTTCCATTTCATCAAAAAATGTTGCCACTGGCAGCGACCTTTGAACTTAGTTTAGTCAGGCATCAATATATTCCTTGGCATGCCCTACAGGGCACATTTATGATCAGGTTTGAAACTTGGTATGTTTGTTTGGGGTTACCTCTAGATGGGAGCTATCGATTTTCTTCCATTTCCGTCAAAAATAGTTGCCATTGGCAACAACCTCTGCTAAACTTAGTAAAAACTTAGTGCAGTTAAGAATCAATATTTCCCTTTGACACACCCTGCAGGGCACATTTATGATTGGATCGTTTGCAAACTTGGTGTGCTTGTGTGGGGTGACATCTCTATGGGAGCTGTCGATTTTCTTCCATTTCTGTCAAAAAATGTTGCCGCTGACCTTTTTGAATTTAGTTTAGTCAGACCTCAATATTTCCCTTTAACACACCCTTCAGGGCACATTTATGATCGGATCACTTTGAAACTTGGTATGTGTGTTCAGGGTGACCTCTAAATATGAGCTATTGTTTTTTATCATTTCCATAAAAAATTATTGTCATTATCACCAGCCTTTGAACTCATGGCATTTGTGCATCGACTTATCCCTTTTGCGCTCTCTGCAGGGTATATTTATGAATTTCCATAAAAAAAACATTGCCACAAGCAATGACCTTCTACTTAGTGTATTTGTGCATTAAAATCTTTCTTTGGGCACATTCATTATCAGGTTGTTTTGAAACTTTGTATGCTTATGCAGGGTGACAAAGATAGGAGCTATTGATTTTCTTTTCATTTCCATCAAAAACTGTTGCTGTGAACAACAATCTTTGAATTTATTGCATTTGTACATCAGTATTCTTCTTTGACATGACCTACAGGCCACATTTATCATATGTTTGTTTCTGTACTTGGTGTGCTCATTGGGCAAGACCTTTAGATAAGAGCTATTGATTAGCATTCATTTATGTGAAAAAGGTTGCCATTTACAATAACCTCTGAACATACTGCATTTGTGAATCAACATTCTTCCTTTAGCCAAACTTACAGTTTACATTTAAAAATGCATGGATTACTCTGACGCAGTGCACACACAATACTGTTATGTTGAAATTTCCTCAAATAACATTAGTACCAATGATCATCACTTTTGCCATTTCATTTATAACTTACCAAGTTCAAGTTTGTCAAGTTGAGCTACAGTGTCATTGACATTCGATTGCAAACAGTTTCAAGACAATAACAAAGATCTGTTGATCGTTTTTTCAAGGCGACATCATGCACCGAAGCATTACATCATTTAGTGATGCATTTTAAGTTCAGATTTCTTTTTCAGACTCATAAAACACTTGTCATTTTGGTCGAAACTTTATGAGGTGAGGTTGTCTACTACTTTTCCCTGTTTCTCTTATATATGTATTGAGTGCATTTGTTCAACATTCAGAAAAGACTATGTGTTGTGACTGCATGTTGTTTCAACTAGCATGCATCCAATAATTCAGATATGGGAACATAAAAGCAATATACCTTCATGATCTAATAATTCAGTTTATAGAAACGTTTATTGCACGACTATGCTTTTATTTTCATTAAATTCAGTTTTCCTGCAAACACCGAAGTGAACAATACATTTTTTGGTTTTGTCCTTGAATAAGACGGATCACGTGTGCGGACTATTTAACTATTTCTTTTTTTTTACGTTTGTGGTTATTTTGGGCAATAATTTGATGGTGTTTTCAATAATATAATTTTTAGTAAACTGTAGGTGTACAATAAATACAGAACAGCATACGTGTTCGAACTGTCATATTTTACTACATGAGATTGATTTCGGAGGAGGGATAGATTTGAAGAAGAAGCCGATGGCTTCGAGTTCAGAATTATCCCTCCATCAAAATTGATTAATAATTTTTTAGTAAACTGTAGGCATGGAATAAATACAGAACAGTATACGCATTCGAACTGTCATATTTACTGCACTCAATCGATTTTGACAGAGGGATAATATTGAACTTGAAGTCTTTGGCTTCTCATTCAATATTATCCCTCTGCCCAAATCGATCTCGTGCAGTAAAAAATGACAGTTCGAACGCGAAGGCGTTCTGTCTATTTACAGTCTCACAAATGCATTTTAGTCCAAAATCCAAATAAACAAACAAATAATCTTCTTTTCCCATACTGTATCTTAGATGATCTGGCATGCCAGATCTTTAAATTCATTTATTTTGGGCACACCGTTTTGTCCTAATTTGGGAACATTAAAACCAGAAATAACACTGTTATGTTTAATTACCATGCCTTTCTTTGTGTTTCAATGGTGATATTATGGTGGAAGTTACTCTCAAATGTAGAAGAGACACGGAAAATTTACATATTTTTCTTGATGTCTTCACACCTTCTCTAATTTGGCACTCCTGTAAACGGTGTGAATTTTGGGTAATCTAAAGGCCTGGGCAAGCCTTCCTGGAAATGGTGTTAGTAGATGGTTCCAAACATGGAAGAAAAACAGGATAAAGATTTCCTATGATCATCCTTCAGCTTGGTGTGATTGATAATAAAAGGTGTTTATATTTATAGAGTTTGTATGTTGACAAGTGTGGGGGTTACAGTAAACGTGAAGAATTTGTATTGTTTTATTGAACAAAACCAGATTATGGTCATTCAGTCAGAGAAACTGATGTGCTTCTGAGACATTGCTAAATTGGCTAGCAGCATGGCCCATTCCTGGAGATTCTTTTTTGCAGCCAGTGATATGATGTGACCGTACAGTTCTGTGATTACAAAGGTAGTCTTTTTCATGGTCAGATTGTGACACACTTATACAAATGGGTTGGCACATTTATTCAAGTGTGTCGAGACTTTCACAAAATGCTGTGGAATCGAGATGAATGATGAAAAATAAACGAAAATTGTATCTTGTATTGAATCTTCATGCATTTCTTTTTTTACGTTTGCAATTCTTGTTTTATGGAGGAAAGTGGGCAGAGAATTGTGAATGGATCATGATCTGATTGAAATTCTCTGGTGACTTTTGCTATCAGAGCACTGTACTTCATGCATAAAAGAGGCATATTCATATTGCACCACAATTATGATTGAAAAATGAGTTTTTGTTGACAAAACTTGGCACAATCTTTACAAAGTCAAAAAAAAAAATAAAAAAATCAGAACTGTGTGGGTGAGTACATAACAAAATGCTGAAATGCAGCCAGTGTTTATAAAAATCGCCATTCAAATTTGGTCAATTTTGCCTAGAAAACAGCTTATGGGCCCCTCATTGGAATGAGCTTATCAAAATAAATGAATTGATTCTCAGGCAATTTTTTTTCCAAAACTCTGAGGAAAGGAGGTAATAGATATATCACTATTTTATGTACTATATGGGTAAATAATTGTACAGTTGTGCAGGTGTCCGGAGATATTTTGGACGAGGCGAAGCCGAGTCCAAATATTGGAGGACACCTGCACAACTGTACAATTATTTATCCATATAGTACACAAAATAGTGATATATGTGATTTAATCCACAGCCCCTCAATGTTAACAAAAGTAAAAAAAATTATATTTTAGAAAGTTTGACACGAGTAAAACCACATTTTAAAACACTTTTTGCTTGCTCTACCCCCGAAAAACAAAATGGGCATAACCCATTGTTTGCTTGCTAGAAAGTTTATTGAAGTTATGACATGCATCAGGAGTTCAGATATTGTGAACAGATCTGTGGCTTCGAAGTGAACTCACATCATGACGTAATTTGTTCTCCCACTAATATAATGTCTCAGCTCAAGGGTGGAACACTTATTCAATCCCTCAGATAAATTTAATAATCGTTCATTTTTAAAGCATTTGGAAGAATAATTCTTTTTTTTTATCTGAAGAAGAGGTTCGCTTTCCCTCAGGGGTGGCGGGTGGTGGTGCCTGATTGCTGTCTTAATATTTGAAAGAGGGAGTTTTTTTTAAGTTATTTATTTATTTACTGGTGTTTAAGGTCACTTTTCTGCAGCTATGGCTAATTGCGACTGCAAAAAAAGGTGTAAAGTCAAGTTTAGCCAATAGTTTACACCCATGCTGCCCATTTTAGGGGACTTCTACCCCGGGCACTGGTGACCAGGTCCTATTTTACCAGTAAAACTGAACTTGTTTACCACAGCAAACAAGCACTGCTTCGCTTCCGAGGTTTCCACAGGAGTCCTTTTCAGGTTACCAGGGCTGTTGGTTATTAAAAGCAACAAAAAATTAAAAAGTACATTATAATTTGGACACGATGCACACTCAATTCAGTAGCTCCGTCGAGAAAAGCTTGTCGATAATTCATGTTAGAAAGTTTTTCACACCTCCTTTACAGCATCTTTACTTTTGAATGGTTATGATTACAGTACCGTGACAATTGTTCAAATATCTTGTTATTGGGACTGTTTCAAAACCGTCCCAATATCCAGATATTGGTACTGTTTTACTGAGCTGTTCTCATCAAAACCGTACTTGGTGTGATTTTATAGGGCTTGTTTTCATGACAGAGAACAAAAGAAATATTAGGTAGCTGTGGATTGAGGTGGGTTTAATGAGCTCAATTTGACAACGTCAAGTATGAGCTATTGGGATGGGTTGTGATCTATTGCCCGTCTACAATTCCTTTAGCACAACCTATAGGCCGCAGCTCTCCCCTGATCAGTTCCAAATTTCATACATGGCTTTGGGGCAATGTGTAGATGGGAGCTAAAGAATTTTTCCGAATTTTGTTGAAAAACATGGCTACCAGTGTCCATCTAAGGTTTCGCACATAAATTGTCAACAATTCCATTAGCAACCTACAGACCACATCTCTCACCCGATCTGTATCAAAATTTGATATGTAGCTTTGGTGTGATGTCCAGATGGAAGCTATCAAACTTTTCTGAATTTTGTTGAAAAACATCTTGGATTTGGCACATAAATTGTCAACAATTCCATTGGCACACCCTGGAGGCCACATCTCTCACCTGATCAGTTTCAAGTTTCATATGAGGCTTTGGGGCAATGTATGGATGAAAGCTATTGAATTTTCCGAATTGAAAAACATAGCCACCAGTGGACATTGTAGATTTGGCATATAAATTGTCAGCAATTCCATTGGCACGCCCTACAGGTCACATCTTTTACCCAATATTTTTCAAATTTCATGTAGCTCCCATCTGGACATCACACCAAAGCTACACCAGTGGCCATTGTAGATTTGGCATATAAATTGTCAGCAATTCCATTGGCACGCACTACAGGTCACATCTTTTACCCAATACTTTTCAAATTTCATGTAGCTCCCATCTGGACATCACACCAAAGCTACATAACTGCATATCAGCAGCTCAGTGGCAAACACCCACTAAGGCCATACAAAAAGAATTTGTTTCTCAGGCCCACACGCATGTTCATTTTTTCTGCGCATGCAACCTTTTCATCACCTCCAAAAATCTTTTAAAATTCAAGTTATTATGCTCATTTCGTTAAATCGATAGTACCAGTGCTTGCGTTAGCAAATTTTAAATACCACACACTCTGCATTTATTCTACAGCATACTTTCATAAAGTGGGTGGGTTTTAGCAACACTCAAGTCAGAAAATGTTTTATACCATAAAAAGTAAGTATAATGGCAGACAGAGCGGCATTGTCTTTAAGACTGACAACAATTACAAAGGGGAATGGTTGATTTGCACCAACCCTGAGAAACTCTGCAGAGTCAGGTGCAGTGTTGAATGGAACACGTTCTCCAGACATTTTTTTTTTTTTTTTTGGTAAATGGCCGTCATTGTGTTATTTGAAACTGTGTAGTGAGTTGACCAGTTATGGAATTTAGTGAATTTTGGGAGCAGGATAATTGTTTGAATCAATGTTAAATCAAACAATAACCTTTGATTGATATAAAAGTTAACATTTACATTTGAAAATAAATCGTATATTATCTGCTGTGTGCAGTCAAATTGGGGAAAAAAATCACGCATACATTTATTCGTTTTGTATTTAATTTTTCAGAAAAATATGATTTGTGGATGAACTGCTCATTCAGATAGGTTGTTATAATTACGAATATATTGGGAAAAAATTCCGATTCATGATTTTCTTAGGCAAGTTGTGAGGGAATTTCATATTTTGATAAAATAAATCTGAAAGTTGGTAATTTACAGCACTTCGACATTTTTCCCAGAGACGTTCTGTCCCTGTAATGTGGAATAATTTTCACTGAGAAAAAAAACATTCCAAACATCCGTCATTTATTACCCAACACCCCTTCAGTGAATAACCTTATATAAATCTAAACATTTCATATCAAAAAGAAAGAAAATAGACAAAAAATTTCCACTAATGGCAGGCATGTTATATATTTATTGGTGTTTCAGGTCACTTTCAGTATCTTTGGCTATCTCATAACTGCAACATTAGGATGAATGTTATGTGTGTTAATGTACAATACATTTATTTATATATTCAAGAAGGAATAAAAGTGATGTTCCTGATTTACTATCTTTTCTTATTTGTTATTCTAATATTTGTGCTAAAAACTCCGAAACTGCACTCTCCATACTTTAACCCACCTCCCTTTTTACAAAAGGGTGTACAGAAATCAGAGCATGTTGGTTACCACATTGGACTTAAGGTCAAAAGGACAAGCCTTTAACTCTTTACATGCTGCTGGCGGTTATTCCTGTCCAGGACAGGTTTTCTCTTATGATTAAAATAAGGGTAATTTGGTCTCATTTGATAAAATGTTCCTCCTTTTAATGGAATGAAATTTTTTACCAATGATTTCTTGAGTTAATTTTGAGGAATTTTTCACCAAATCTTGTCATGGCTGCTTAAAAGCAGCCATGACTAGATTTGATGAAAAATATCTTGAAAATACTCAGCGAGTTAAAAGTTAATCCTGACCCACGTCCTCTGCATTGTCTCCATGGGAAAGGCACTTCATCCTAACTGCTTAAGTTGGAAAACAGTGTGCCATGTACTGAAGTTAATAAAATGTCAATGGTATCCCTGCCTTCAAGCACTGTTAAACCTGCTTGTGTTGGATTATTAAGTTGAAGGGTATGACAGTTACCTGCCACTGCTCACTGCTTCTCTCTGGATACTCCAGCTTTCTCCACCTGTAAAACTGTCCTGACACAATATGACCCTGGCTGTTGGAATTGTCATTAAACCTAAATAAACAAACATATTATTCACTTGTCTGTTCATCCATCCTGCTCTTTTGCAGACAATAACTATTGTACCCTTGATTGCAGATTGCTTATACTTCATACACAGTTTGTGGGGTATAAAAAAAAAACAATGTTTTTTTTAAATTTTTTTTTTTACGGTAATCCACATAGATTGGCATAAGTACAATCACACAAATCTGAAAACTGTGATGGACATTTTTGATAGGATTAAGTTAATAAAAAAAAATTAAATGAACTTGGAAGCATGCAGGTGCAAATTACCACCAGGGAAGGGGATACAAGCAATGGTGATCATGAACAAGCCAAGACCAATACCGGGTCTGGACCTGCGTCGCTGCATGCAATTGAATCGGCAAACAGGAAGTGGTTGCACAACAGATCTGAAAATTGCAAACACGATACAACTGATCATTATCAGGCTCCAGATGAAAATCAATCCCTTGCATAGAAGCCGAGAAAAGTTTGACGAAAAATTTCAATGTTCAATGGGTACAGTACAATTTCAAAGTATCGGCAAACAGGAAGTGGCTGCATGGCAGATCCGAGAATTGCTTACACGATACAACTCATCATTATGAAGCAGCAGACCAAATATAAAATCAATCCCTTGCATAGAAGCCGAGAAAAGTTTGACAACAAATTTCAATGTTCAGTGGATACAGTAAAATTTCAAAGTATCGGCAAACAGGAAGTGGCTGCACGGCAGATCTGAAAATTACTTACACGATACAACTCATCATTATGAAGCAGCAGACCAAATATAAAATCAATCCCTTGCATAGAAGCCGAGAAAACCTTGACGGAAAATTTCAATGTTCAGTGGGTACAGTAAAATTTCAAAGTATCGGCAAACAGGAAGTGGCTGCATGGCAGATCTGAAAATTGCTTACACGATACAACTCATCATTATGAAGCACCAGACCAAATATAAAATCATTCCCTTTCATAGAAGCCAAGAAAACTTTGACGGAAAAAGTGTTTCTGACGGACGGAGTCGAGCGGTTACTAGACCTGCTCTGCCGCTGGCGACGCAGGTAAAAACTGTTAGCCATGTTATGTTCAGCAACACTGACGTCGATGTGAGCTGTCTAAACCTGGAAACGGCTTTGTGTCTAGGGTTGGAGAGGTGGGTGTTATATCTTGCACTGATTCCTCAAGGCAACACCCCTTAAAAGTTTTTACGATTTTCAGATTTGTCATTCTGGAGTTTTGGAACTTGAATCGAAACAAGCAAATTCAGTGAATTCATGTCTCCCGCTGGGCAGCAGTTTCAAGGGGAATTAATGCATCAAGGGGAATTAATGCATCCAGTGGAATATAGTTGAGTTGCAAGTGGAAGTTATTTAGAAGAGATAAGAACAGACGGTGCTTCAGACAGTGGTTATCAGATTTATTTTCACGGAGGTCACAATCAAAGCAAGTGAAGTGATGTGGAGTATAACTGTGAGAATCACTAAAAATTAAGACTGCATGATAAGACATATTACATTAAACTGATGTGAAAAGTTATGGTTAATCCATATATGAAATTTCATTGAAATCAGTTGACTCTAAGGAAAGTTAGAGTCTGGAAACCATCAGCCAATCAAATTTAAGCAACCTAATTAAATATGCGCGGAAAATGCCCATGTTCAAACTTGGACTCACAATTGATGAAAGTGATCTACTACCCAAATTTCATCGAAATCGACTGACTGTAAGGAAAGTTAGAGTCTGGAAAAGAAAAACACGGAAGGTGTGCACTTACTGTGTATTAGTAGTGGCACTGAATAAATCAAAGTTTCCTTAATTTGCACGAGAACAAAACCCATATTATATGTGATGTATTGCATGTTACTAAACATTCATACAAAAATTTATTCAAATCCGAACTTTCATTTAGAAGTTCTATACAAAAAACTGATTTCACCCAATTTCGGAACAAAATGGCCGCTGACAGCCATCTTGAATTTTGGACCAAACCCCAAAACACATATTCTGGTCTCACAATGATAACAAAGATATCCAAGAAGTTTCGTGAAGATCAGTTAATAAATACGGCTTTTAGTCCGAGGTGCATTGACGTGCAGGGCAGATGGACAGATTTTCGGTACAAAATTTCCCACGTTCGAACTTGATCTAGGTATTGATAATAGTAATCCATATATGAAATTTCATCGAAATCGGTTGATTTTAAGGCAAGTTAGAGTCTGGAAATCGTCAGCCAATCAAATTTCAGCAACCTAATTAAATATGTGCGGAAAATGCCCATATTTGAACTTAGATCCACAATTGATGAAAGTGATCTGCTACCCAAATTTCTTCGAAATCCGGTCACTGTAAGGAAAGTGAGAGTCTGGAAACGAAAAACACGAAAGGACACCCCGAATTTAATATCTCCTGTTTTTTTCAAAAAGCAGGAGACAAAAAAAAATGCGTCTGTCCATCAGAATATTCCTGTCGTATGATAACTCAAGTTTCCTTTGACCAATTTTCATAATATTTATTCACAATATTGAAATTTATCAAATGAAGGTTCCTTTCGTTTTTGCCGGTTTTCTATTTTTTCTTTCCAGAGTAATGGACCTTGAATCATAAAAAATTGTCAATTTTTTACGTGTCATATGATAACTCAATGATGATTTCACCGAATTTCTTGAAATTTTGTAGCAATGTTACAATCAGTAAAGGCAACACCCCTTTCAATTTTTATGATTTTCAGGTTTGTCACTCTGGAGTAATGGGACTTTAATCATAAAAAATGACAATTTTTCACTCGTCACATCATTACTCAAGTTTGTTTTGACTGATTCTCGTAATTTATATACATACTATTGAGATTGATCAAATGAAGCGCCCTTTCATTTTTTGACAATTTTCTGATTTATCATTCCAGAATTAATATGTCAAAAATAGCAAATTTTAGGTCATCAATGTTGAAGTAGTAGTGTGGACTTGGAAAATTTCTGACCTGTTTTGCAAAGCATGATTGTAGGCAACCACTGGTATCCTATTGCTTTTAAATTTCATATGTGTTTTAATTGCTTTAATATAAGTTAACACTTACCCTTGACCAGACAGTTTTTACAGATTGTGGAGATTTTCCTAACACTCTTCAACATTTTTTCTCAGTTTGAACTTGAGAAAAATTCTGACCTGTTTTGCTGTACATGAATACCAGCAATCACGGGTTAACAAAGTTTTGGTGAGAGTAAACCTGATGTGTTCCATTTATAATAAGCCTGAAGATATTATATGGGATACTGTTGGTGAGCTGATGGGGTTGGACACCCTGCTTTGTTTTTTTGTATGTAGCTTCCTAATGGATACCTCCACATCTAGTTTTAATTTCATTCCGATCCTCTCATTTATCAAAGAGTGATTGCCCTTGAACTTGGTAATTTCACATATTAGCTGCAGAAAACATCCTCATCCATCATACAGACTGCTGTTGTGTGAAATTTGACTGGAAACAATACATTTCATTGTAAGTATCTCTGTTATATAATAATGTAATAATGATATAAATACCCTGGACCCTAAAACAGCTATTCGGTATATCACTGGCCTCTCAAGTCAGATGGTCCCTCAAGAAAGGTTTTCCTGTACTAAATACTGTTCGAATTGCAAACCGTTTCAAATGCAGGGCCCACAGTGATGGCCCCCATCAATTTGCATCTAGTTATTCTTCTTGTGAGACAAAGAAAATCAAATCCATGTGCTTGATGATTTTGAAAACAATAATTTTTTGTATAATCAGACCATGAAACACAATGTCAAAAAGACAGGCTTGCGATGTCTAAAAATTGAGATGAGATACTTATTTCTGCTGACCATTTCAACTTCAACAACCATAATGATGGCAAAATGCATGTTTGATTCAGTTTTAAGAACTGAATCGAACATGTGCATTACTTTTATTCTGGTTTAAAATTATAAAATGCAGTTGAGGAACTGCAAATCAGTAACTGGATTAGTCCATGATGCCATCCAGGTTCCTGCAAGCAAGGACTGATAAAATTCAAGGTTGTTTCTTGACATTTTTCACGACCCCATAAAGCCAAATTCAAGGCCCTCCCTTCAAGAATAAACTGTGGCAAATAAAATTAAGTGGTTATAAAAATGATAGTAAATAGAGGATACCTATTGTTTTTGACTGCATACCCAAAATTATCTCATGAGTGACTGAGACAAATGTTTATTTTTCGCAAGTGCTTGCACGAGTGAAAATTCCTATTTATCTCAGTCATGAGTGAGATAATTTTAGGTATCCACTCAAAAACACTAGATTTTCTTTTTATTGTACGCTTTTATAAGAACCTGATCATTGCTATCGATAATTGTACCCGCTTCAACCTTGATTTGATGCATAAAAGTAAACAGCTGATGTGCATTGATGTGCAGAAATGATTTGATCGATACTTGGAACAGGTAGCATCGTGTGATCCAATTCAGCTGGCAGGTTTCATGCATCAATTCAAGGTGAATATGTGTTGAATTATTGCTGGAAATGATTGGTATTCACTCAGAAAAACTGGATTTTCTTTTCATTTTTCGTTTGAAGAAAAAATTGATCATTTCCAGTGATAATTTAACTCATATTCACCTTGAAGTGATGCTTTGAACGCTGCCATTTTGATTGATACCGTGGAAAGGAAAATTTCTATATCTTCATAATGGGGGATACGATTTCAATCTTTCCTCAATTTTTAGCTTAACTTGACAAAGTCAAGATAAGCTACTTCCATCACGCATGCAGAAGTCTGTTCACATTTTCCTTTGGCACCAGCTACACACCTTAGTTCTTGTCAGATTTGTCATGAAATTTCATATGCAGGTTTGAGGTCATGTCTAGACGATGTCCCCTTTTGGTTGTGAACGGTCAACCGAGATGGCTGCCCGATCCTAAAACCTTTAGCACAGTCTACAGGTCATATTTATGAAGGGATTTCATGGTAACTTGGTAGGATGACTCTGTATAATATCTAGCTGAGAACGTCCCCTTTTGGTCAATATATGTCAACTGTGATGGCAGCCCAAGCCCAAAACTCAAAAACGTTTAGCACAGTCTACAGATCATATTTAATATGGAGGGATTTCATTGTAACTTGGTAGGATGACTCTATGATGTTTAGATGAGAACTTCCCCATTTGGACACGATCTGTCAACCATGACGACTGCCAGAGCCCAAAACCCAAAAACCTTTTGCACAGTCTACAGGCATTGTAACTTGGTAGGATGACTCCATATAATGTCTAGATGGGAACATCCCCTTTTGGTCGCGATTGGTCACCTGTGATGGCTACAGGGGTCTGAAGCCCGAAAACCTTTAACACAGTTCACAAGTCATATTTATGAAGGAATTTCATCATAACTTGATAGGATGACTCCAGATAATGTCTAGATGAGAACGTCCACTTTTCGTCACGATCATTCAGCCATGATGGCTGCCTGAGCCCAAAACCTTTAGGACAGACTACAGGTCGCTTTTTATGAAGGGATTTCATTTTATCTTGGTAGGATGACTCAGTATAAGGTCTGGATGACATCCCCTTTTGGTCGCAATCGGTCAACCAAGATAGCTGCCCGAGCCGAAAACCTTTAGCACAGTCTAGAGGTCGTATATATGAAGGGATTTCATGGTAACTTGGTAGGATGACTCTGTATAATATCAAGATGAGAACATCCCCTTTTGGTCAAGATCTGTCAACCATGATGGCTGCCCAAGCCTGAAACCCAAAAACTTTTAGCACAATCTACAGGTCATATTTAATATGGAGGGATTTCATTGAAACTTTGGTAGGATGATTCTATATGATGTCTAAATGATTAAGTCCCCTTTTGGTTGCGATCGGTTTGCAGTGATTGCTACACCAGCCCGAAGCCTGAAAACCTTTAGCACAGTCCACAGGCTGTATTTATGAAGGGATTTCATTGTAACTTGATAGGTTGACTCAATTTGGAATAATTTCACTCTAACTTGGGTTGACATACATTAACTATGAGGGCTACATTCATCCACCCCTCAATTCTTTAGTACAGTCTACACATCGAATTATTTTTATTGAAAACACAGCACACAGGGATCAGAAATTAACATATTCCCAATATCACAATTCTTGTCTTATTCATAATCCTTTCATAAACATTGAACCCTTTCCTTTTCATCAAACACAACACACAGTCAGGTTAAGCTACAGTGTCATTGACACTTTCATTTTGATAATCTATAGTTTAACGTATAAGAAATTAGAGTTCATATGCAAGCCAAGCAAGATATTCAACCCACAAGTTGGAATTTGGGGTTCTGACCAGAAAGCAGGCATTCACTACCTGCTTTCTCAGATTACCAAATCCAACTGGGTTTTTTGACGTTTGGGCCTTTAGGTTAGGCTAATTTGGGACGCCAGACCCACCCAACCTACTATTATGACATTCATACTATGATGACTGATCACACCATGATCATATCAGGCCTATCACACGAAATTAGGAAATACCCACTTTCGAAATTAATTTCACAACCAATCTTATAAAATCTTGAATATTTTCTATTTTTTTCCCAAATATTCCAACTTCTATTAATCACTACTTATCTGTGAATAATGTTTTTATGAAGTTGGAAAAATGGTACAACTCGTTCTTGAAAGGTGTGGTTTTTTTTCCGAATGGACTTCCAACACTCATAATTAATAATCTGTGAGTTGTCAAATCAAATACTAGTTTACTTTCTTATCAAGTAAAGGTGCATATTCGATATGCAACCACTTCCGAATAATTCTTTGTTCTGGGCAGTTTGGGAAATATGGGCATTTTATTTGTTTTTTTTTCTATTTTTAGCTTCTGGAGTGCTGGGGCATGGAAAATTCTTTTACAGGCATAAATCAAGTTCATGTCCCCTAATACTACCGTACAGTTAAAACTAGAAGTCCTGTCATGAAATGCGCACAAATAGCACGATCTGCACGTTAATTTACGCATTGTGACCATAGTAAGGCTATCAAATTCTGTACAAATGGCCTGTGCACAAGCAATGTGCCATTCGATATAGCAATTGCGCGCAATTTCTACGCGTTATTAAGCCTAGACAAGCGCACAGTTCGTGACAGGACTTCTAGTTTTAACTGTATACCAAATTTGGTACAAATTAGCCCAGCGATTTGGTTAATAAAAATTTTGGGCAGGGCCAAAATTACTGCCCCTACCAGCACAAGCCCAAATATTGCCCAACAAACCTTCTTTGAACAAACTTGAATCTTAAGCTAAAAGGAAACTGCAGACCAAGTTTTATAGCATTGTGACTGTGATTTTGGTGAATATTTTTTCAAGAATTTCAGACACTGCCCCCAGCCCATTGTGCTTTGCTTCTCACACTGAACAAACTTAGAAGGTTATCCCTAAAAATAATTTAAGCCACGTTGGGTTGGGTTTGGTCTAGTAGTTCTGGAGGAGAAGTCTGATATGGAAAGTTTCAGTCGGGTAAGCTAAAAAGGCTAATCTTTTTTGTTTTGATGGAAATAATAGGCAAACAACACACTTGTTGAATCAGCTTAGGAAAGAGTGATTTTTTAAAAAGTTTTAAAAAAATTTCAACAAAACCATATCACATGACCCCTTATTGGAATGATCTCATATCAATGAGGTTTCACATTATATGGTTTTGTTTCATTTTTTTTTTTAAATATATTTTTTTCAACCACTTAATTTGTAAATTATGTGAGCGGTTGTGGCCGATTCATTGTGTAAAGGGTTAAATATACCACTGTTAATTGCATATAACTTTCAAACACTCACTCTGGAACCATTTAAAATTATTATACTTCATGAATAAAACTAGACAAAAGACAATGATTTGGGTGATCATGCCTGTTGACTCCGCCCATTCTTGACGTGTGATAGTCCATCACGACGGTTGTTATTGTTTGTAATAACACACGCTATGACACGGTGATTTTGTAATATCACATGCTAAATCCGAAAATTGCCGAAAAGAAAATAACACACGCTGTTTCCGAAGATTTCCTAAGTTTTTCTCTCGCCTCAAATCAGACGACAACAACAAACATGGCTTTCGCAAATATTACCGATTAAGATATCGAGGCACTTTTAAGGTCAAAGGACAGTTCATCAACTAAGCGAAGTGTTGACAGAAGTGTAAAGTTGTTAGGGAGTTTTGGGGCACAAAGGGGAAATCAACTGAATTTGAAACATTCAACATTTGTGAACTGAATCAGTGTCTTAGTCTGCCTATTTGTTATTGATTTATTTATAACTCTGAAAGAAACATTCCTTTCAAAGGTAATTTAGTATAATAAAAAAAAAGGGACCGTTGTTCAGTGTGTTATGGTAGATTAGCCCCCTCAGAAAAAAATTTAATGCCCTCGACTTCATCTCGGGCTTTAATTTTTTTTTCTCCGGGTGCTAATAGAGCATAACATACTGAACAACGGTCACTATGTTTATAATAGTACATGATACTGGTTAGTAACTACAAATTTTCATTTGTGTCTTGACCCAAATGGGCCTGGACAAGTATCCTGAATTTCCACCAGCCCACAGCCTTAAAACATCCAATGGCTTAGTGATTTCTAGTCAAGTCTTGGCTGCCTGTTAACTAGAAACCACTGCCTAGATAATTTGCCTATTGTCAGCAGAACATCCTCATGATGGCATGTAAAGGACACTTGTTTTGAAGTTGTAAAAGTTGGAAATGTGCCTTTAAGGGTTAAAAACAGCTTATGACACCTCACTGGAACAAGCTTGATGAGTTCATTCCAATGAGGGGTTATGATCTATGTTTTTGAGGTAAAATTTGAATGGCTGCTGTTATGAACAGCTCTGGCTGCATATGGCCATTGCATCAGGTAAAAGGTTAACTTGATAATTTTCAGTGGCAAAGTAACTATTGAGTTATAGTGGACCTCAGTTATGTGCAGTGTTTATGTTGCTGGGTGCCAATTTAACGAATTGCTCTAAAAAGTTTGATGATTTGGCATCAAACAATCTTCGTTGGCTAAAATGTTGGCACCAAAAATGTTTCTTTCACTTATGAAGAAAGCCACCATGGCAGTGAAGAGCATGATCAATGATGAAACAAAGAAAATTAATTTGTTAGGCCAAAAAAAGTTAAAGATCAGTTTCTTAGGCCTCACAGCATGGTCCTTGGCTGCAGCATGCTCTTTTTATAACCAATGGAATCTTAAAATGAAAGTGTCAATGACACTGTAGCTCAACTTGTCAAGACAAAGACATGTACATGTATAGTATGTGACACAGCAATGACAAACATCTAGGTAATGACCTGATAACAAAGGTACATATAAAGTATTGTAACGGTCTGTACATAAATACTGACCGTTGCCTGTAATAAATGTATAGGTAAAGTATTGTAAAGGTGGGTGAGAGTCAGATGCTAAACTAGAAAAAAATCTTTGAGTCCCAGAGTGGGTCTGACTGAACCCCAAAATATTTGTTCTCATAGCACAGTGATAACAAAGGCACCCCAAAAAACACTCATTCCTGTCCCAAGGTGAAAACAAAAGTACCCAAGAAGTTTTGTGAAGATCAGTTCATAAATACGAGCTGTATAGAACTTGTGACAAAAAACTGATTGGACCTAATTTCGGTACAAAATGGCCACTGGCAGCCATCTTGAATTTTGGACCGCACCCAGAAACACTCATTCTCATCCCACGGTGATAACAAAGGTACCCAAGATGTTTCGTAAAGATTGGTTCATAAATATGGCCTCTAGTCTGAGCTGTATAGAAGTTATGTACAAAAAACTGATTAGACCTAAATTCGGTACAAAATGGCCACTGGCAGCCATCTTGAATTGTAGACCGCACCAAGAAACACTCGTTCTCGTCCCAAGGTGATCACAAAGGTACCCAAGACATTTCGTGAAGATCAGTTCATAAATGCAGACTCTAGTCTGAGCCGTATTGACATGTGTACTTACTGTGTGTAAGTCGCACTGAAAAAATCAAAGTCCATCTAATTTGCATAATTTCTGCACGAGAAAAAAACCCGTATTATATGTGATGTATCCCATGGTACTAAACATTCACACAAAAAATTATTCAAATCAGCGCTTTCATATGAAAGTTCTGTGCAAAAATCTGATTGCACCTAATTTTGTACAAAATGGCTGCCATCGGCAATCTTGAATTTCGGACCGGACCCCAAAACACTCGTTCTCGTCCCACGGTGATACCAAAGGTACCCAAGAAGTTTCGTAAAGATCGGTTCATAAATACAGCCTCTAGCCCGAGCCGTATTGGCATTTGCACTTGCAGTGCTGAAAGTAACCCCAAAAAACATCAAAATTAGTCTAATTTGCACAATTTACGCACAAGAAACAAACCTGTATTATATGTGATGTATCCCATGGTACTAAACATTCATACAAAAAATTATTCAAATCAGAGCTTTCATATGGAAGTTCTGTACAAAAAAAACGATTTCTGCATCGTCGGTACAAAATGGCGGCTGGCAGCCATCTTGAATTTCGGACCGCACCCAAAAACACTTGTTCTCGTCCCACGGTCATAACAAAGGTACCCAAGATGTTTCGTAAAGATCGGTTCATAAATACGGCCTCTAGCCAATTGCTGACGTACGGACAGATGGACAGACGGACGCCGGGCCATGATAAAAGCTCAAATTTGGCTTTGCCAAAGTTGAGCTAAAAATAAAAAATTGAATGGTTTTTGTCTGATATTTTACCCAAGTTAATAAAACTGATAAATTTGTCCCTTGAGTGCAACAAGGCTTTGCAATGCTTTAGCATTGTAAAACCTTCTTGCACTCAAGGGACGAAATACACCACCACCCATGCTATTCTGTAGATTATGAGGCCTAAAACATAAAACAAACCAAGAACATGAACTTTTGAAGGCAAAGAAACAATTACAAAAATAAAAAATAAACCGCTACAAAAAATGGCCTGAGAAAAAGAAGATATACTTTGTGGGGGCCTTACTACTTTTGTTAATAAAAACAAAGTGAGCGGGGGCTCATGAGAAATACTCCCCTTTGCCATTCAGCCATCAGAAAGTGATGTATTTCCTCCCCAGTAAGATGTATATCAAATTTGGTTGCAATCAATTCACCCAAACTCAAGTTAAAACTCGGACAATACAAAAAAAACCTGTTTCTTAAGTTGAAAAAGGACCATAAATCTGGTGAAAATAAATGGACCATGTCAATTTTCAAACTTAACCTGCATTACCTCCCAAATAAGCCATATATCAAATTTGGTTACGATGAATTCACCCAAACTCAAGTTGAAATTCAAACGCAAAGTTTTTTGAACGGATGGACATCTCGATGCACAGATGGGGCATCTCAATGCATGGACGGACGAACGGATGGATGCATGGACGGACAGATGGACACCGCTCATTACTATAAAAGAAAACTAAATTTACTGCATGGAAACCAAAAATCTATTTATAGTAATAATGACCTTGACCTTTGACCCCAAATGCAATCCCAACAATCGACACCTCAAATGCAATCACCATATCAAGCTATAGCTTTGTACACAAAAGAAAACCAAAATTATTGCATGGAAACCAACTCAAGTTAAAATTCGGACAACACAAAAACCATGTTTTCTAAGTCAAAAAAGGACCATCACTCTGGTGAAAATCAACGGACCATGTCCATTTGCAAACTTAACCTGCATTACCTCCCAAGTAAGCTGTTTTTCAAATTTGGTTATGATGAATTCACCCAAACTCAAGTTGAATTTTGGATGCCAAAGTGTTTTTGGCAGTACGGCGGGCAGAGAGCCAGATGGATGGACATCTCGATGAACAGATGGTAGAGTTTTCCAAGTCAAAAAAGAACCACAACTCTGGTGAAAATCAACGGACGGTGTCCATTTTCGAACTTAGCCTGCACTACCTCCCAAGTTAGCCCTATACCAAATTTGGTTACGATCAATTCATCCAAACTCAAGTTAAAATTTGGACAACACAAAAACCATGTTTTCTAAGTCGAAAAAGGACCATCACTCTGGTGAAAATCAATGGGCCATGCCATTTTCAAACTTAACCTGCATTACCTCCCAAGTAAGTCATATATCAAATTTGGTTACGATGAATTCACCCCAAACTCAAGCTGAAATTCAGACGCCAAAGTGTTTTGGACAGACAGAGCTCTCGATGCACGGATGGGGCGTCTTAATGCATGGATGGATGGACAGATGGATACCGCTCATTACTATAAAAGAAAACTTAATTTATTGCATGGAAACCAAAAATCTAATAATAGTAACAGTGACTTGCCCTCTAACCTACTGACACCAAATGCAATCCCAATGATCGACACCTCAAATGCAATCACAAAATGAAGTTATAGCTTTGTACACACAAGAAAACTGAAGTTATTGCACGAAAACCAAAAATCTATTCATAGTAACAGTGATCTTGACCTTTGACAGATTGACCCCAAATGCAATCCCCATGATCGACACCTCGAGTGCAATCACAATATGAAGTTATAGCTTCGTACAAAAAAGAAAACTAAAATTATTGCACGGAAACCAAAAATCTATTCATAGTTACAGTGACCTTCACCTTTCACCTACAGATCCCAAAAGCAATCCCAATCATCCCATTACAAGCAGCCTGTGAAGTATGGGTACTACTGTGCGACCAACAGAACAAAAGTTATTGCCCAGAAACAAGTGTGACGGATGGACGAACGAATGTGCAGATGGAAGGAAGGATGAACCGACAAAGTGATTACTATACAACCCCCCCCCTTTTATAAGGGGGGGGGGAGGAGGGTATAATAAGGTATTATAAATGGTGTCTGGACAAACTCTCAACCTTAATTGCCAGTGGGTGGTAATGTGGCATTGTAAAGTGTATCTAATTAAATAATGCCTTTTGGAAAGATTTGCGACCCGCTAAGTCCAGTGGATTAACAGTAATTATTCATTTAACCTTTTATTATCTAATGGCAACAACAGGTGCACATTCCGACAGCAATAGTCCTGACCATTAATTGAATCATTGGCATACAGATATAGCTTAGGTGTTTGCCCCTTCCGTCTGCCGATGGCTTCATCCTATCTGTTAAGTTCTGTCAGATCTTTTTCCATGACCAATTGTTCGGTCACTCTTGACGTAATTGTCAGTCCAGTTTTCAAAATTTGATCAATTTATTTGGATCAGACAGAGAACAAGATCCCCCTCCCCGGTCATTAGAGTTTTGGCACCAAAATCCTTGTTTGGCACTAAAATATCTAGAATGCCTAAAAATGTGGCACCAGATAGTTTTGAGCCAGTGTGAATACTGTGTGTGCATAACTGTTATTACACAGAATGATCAATTAGACTATTTATTGTCCGCTGGTGAAAGGAAATTGTCCTGAAAAGTTCTATTCTCAGAAGAGTAAGATTCTTGGAAAACACATACAGTGAAGCCCACTTAATTGGAGATCTCTTAACTGAATAACCCTGTTAACCCTTTACCTAACACAAAAACCAGACAACACTTGCAAATAAAATTCTTGAAGCATTAATTTTTTGGATTTTTGCATCAAAAACAGAGCTTATGACTCCTCATTGGAACGATCTTGTTGAGCTCATTCTAATGAAGGGTCATAAGCTATGTTTTTGTGACAAAAAATGAAAAACTGAATGGTGAATAGAGCTGGCCAGTTTTGGTTATTACGTTGGGTAAAGGGTTAATCGAATATATTCCGCAACACAAAACCATTCACCATACCTTCAGTACAAATTTGACCTGCTAATTAAATATAGGACATAGAGTAAACTCCTGTTAATTGAATAAAAAATCTTGTAACCTTTCATGAAATTACCCTGACTCTTCCCAGTTTTCCTTTGTTTATAGACCTATATGTCCTCAGTGCATCTAATCAAGGCATTTAATCTAGATATAAAAGAATAAATGCTAAGTTTATCTCTAGAATACAGGAAAGTGACATAATCTCTGTTAATTGAATAATTTTCATCGGCAAAGTGGCTATTCAATTAACAGGGTTCCACTGGAAAACTTCAACAACAAAATAAGAATCAGACAAAACACTAAATGCCACTGAAACATAGTAACCATGCATTGGCAAATAAGAATTGGATTCAAAAGTATGTATAGGTTACAGCATAGAAAACGAGTGATATTGAATATACAATCGCGCGAGTTAGTTAACGAGGACTTGTCCGAGTAACTAGCTCGAGCGATTGTATGTTCAATGTCACGAGTTTTTGTGCTGTAACAGACTTGTCACATTGATGTTTGCACAAACAATCAAAACACGAACAACCAAACACTCCACTGAACCCTTGTCTGACACGTGTCCATTCCCGTTTAATTAGTTAATTTCTTAAGCCAAACTTGCAAGACACATGAAGATTGATGGAAAGCAAGTGATATTACTTCATTTTTTTCCGTTTCGTCATTAAGCTCAAAAGGTTGAGCGAGGAATTAAACGTTCCATTTATCATTAACACCCGGGTGTGGATTTCTTTCTTTAACTCTTTCAATAAAATCAAAAGTCAGGTAAATTCTCGTTTCTCTGTTCAAAACATTTTAGCACAGGTGCCCTTAATCTTTCCTCTCGGCTGTGTTTGTATTAGAACTGACAGGTTTCACAATCACTGTCTATAGTTCCTTGATTGGTAAAAGTGTGGCGATATATGTTGAATAGCACACATGCTCTAACCAACTCTTCGAAATATATCACACACTTTTAACAAAGGCGTGACGTCATAACTATGTGACAATCCAAGAGAACAAAGCACTTCAAGGATAATTTTATTAATTTATGGAGACAACACACACACAATTCACCATGGGAAATCAGCAGAAAGTCAAAGAATTATTACAATTAATTACAAGACAGTCGAAGGACATCCATATCCCCCCCCCACCAACTTTTATGTTATGACAGGAATAATCTCGTTATCAACCTCGACATGTATCATATCAAATAATATCACTCACCAAATATTTAATTTCTTTAATCGCAAATGAAGATATCTCCAAAAACATTCAATTTTGGTACAGTAGAACCTGTCTTGAGACACCACCCATTTTGGCAAGCAAAAGTGGTCTCTCAAGACAGGTGGTTTCTCATTAGAGGTTTGAGATTTTTGCTTGTCACAGAATGACCAACCAGAGAATTTCTTATTTATACAAACAAAATGTTCTCCTTCTATCAGTATTTTCAAATGAGTTATTTTTATAATAATTTACAGTTATACCATGAAAAGTCTGTTTTTGTGACCATCAAGTTTTGTTTCAATAGAAAATAATTTCAGTCACTCTTTAAGTAAAAATAAGCTTACAGGGTGTTGTAGTTTGCTAAATCCTCTTCGATTATGTCACACTTGAGCAAATAGTGGACATAAACTAAGTTTGTTTTTTTAACAATAATCTTTATATTTTGAAAGAGATCTTAATAAAAATTTCTCAGACTTGAAGAGTTATACAATTGAATAACAAAGTAATTGAAAGCCAATTAATATAGTTTTCAGACAATCTACAGTGAAAGATATTTGTCATACATGTGCATGATTTCAGATATTATATGTTTTAGGGATAACTGTCCTGACAATTTTACTGTTGGGCAGATGTCTTGGTTACATTTTTGAACTATTGATTTTCTGTACACATTGCATTGATCTTAATTGATTTTAATACCCTGAAATTGCAAAAATTGATTTTCGGGTCTCAAAAAAGGTGAAAAACTGAGTTTTTGCAACAGTTTTGAGGTCTCTCAAGACAGGTGGGCTCTCATGACAGGTCCATTATAGAGTGAAACCAATCGGTGAATGGCCACAGTGGTCTCTCAAGACAGGTGGTCTCTCAAGACAGTGGTCTCTCAAGACAGGTTTTACTATAAATTCAAAGTTGACAAGGGTTGTACCTCCGGACAAATTATTCGAATCAAAACTTCTTTTCCATATGCAGACGTACACATTATACTCACACTGCACACCAAGTTTCATAAAAATCCAATGAAAAATACAGGAGTTAAGCGGACAAGAATTTATGATGGAAGTTTTGCCATTCCCAAGGGCCATAACCATGCAAAATTTGTCGCACTGAATATTCCTGACCACATGCACATCTACACTTGATACTGATACTTCAGACCAAGATTCGCAAAAAATCCACTGAAAACTGTAGGAGTTAAGCGGACAAAGTTTGAGACGGACAGACTGACGGATGGATAATTTCAATATCCGCCTCCTGACTTCATCGACGGGGTGATAAGTCATTTAATATCTTCCAAAAACCTGCAATTTTGGTAAATTCAAAGTCGACAAGAGCTATAACTCTGGAAAAATTATTCGAATTGAAACTTCCTTTTCATATGCACATGGACACATCATACTCATACTGCACACCAAGTTTCATAATAATGCAATGAAAAATGCAGGAGGAGTTAAGTGGACAAGCATTTGTGACAGAACTTTTGCTATTGCCAAGGGTCATAATCACGTAAAATTTGTCGCATTGAAAATTCCTGACCACATGCACATCTACACTTGATACTGATACTTCAGACCAAGTTTCGTAAAAATTCAATGAAAAATATAGGAGGAATTAAGCGGACAAGCCTTTGTGAGGGAAATTTTGCTATTTCAAAGGGCCATAACCATGCAAAATTTGTAGCATGAAAAATTCCTGACCACATGCACATCTACAATTGATACTGATAATTCAGACCAAGTTTCGTAAAAATGCAATAAAAAATTTATGAAGAGTTAAGCGGACGTGCCTTTGTGATGGAAATTTTGCTATTTCCAAGGGCCATAACCACACAAAATTCTTCGCATCAAAAATTCCTTATCACATGCCCATTTACACTTGATACTGACATTGCAGACCAAGTTTCATAAAAATCCACTGAAACTGTAGGAGGAGTTAAGCAGACAAAGTTCGTGATGGAAGGATGGACTGATGAGCACCATTTCAATATAACACCCCCACACTTTGTCGGCGGGGGATAATGATATGGAAATTTCTTTTGGTATTAAAATGTTAAGGCCAATACAAATTAGAAGTTAAAGCAACCTGAGAAAGGATACCTAAAGGTTCTTCAGGAAGCTGAACAATTTGTTAATCATACCTATGTCCAGTCTGACTCGACATTAAACCCCGGCAGTTAAGTTTAATAAATCATTCTCCAGGTTTTACCTGACACATTAAATGGGGTGGGCATCTCGTTATCAATGACCTTAATTAACTGCAGTACCGTAACATTATATATTCGACAGAATTTTCAATTTTGGTTACATTCTTGGGTTTTGCACAGTCCGAATCATTCAATTTGTCATTCAAAAAGGCCTGTCCAGCTTTGACATTTTTTAAGCAGAACAGTGGTGCCACTTGCGAATGTGTGAAATGATTCCATGATGTAATTCCAATGTTATAATCAACCCTGGGCGATGACGTGTGATCATTGACAATTTGTTTCAACATTGGTGAAACATCACATTCAGGCATATCAAGGGAGCTAACTATCACACTTAGACTACAGACCATCAAGCAGATCAGTCTGCCATTCCCAAAATTAAAATGAGAAAAGAGCTATTTGAAATGATTAATTGAAAGGACTTCTTCGCATTTGTCAGTAGCATTCCCCATAGAAAGCCTTTTCAGGTAATGGGTCTGGACCATAAAGTTCATGAAAGAAGTTTGTCACCATTTCAAGTTGAGGTGCTTGACACAACAGTGAAGTTATGATATTTTTGTTGTTGTTGTTCCATTCATGGTAAAATGCGATCGCCAATGGTTTGGAGGTCACGGTTTTTTAAATCATCCTAACCTTCCTATAACCCGAAAGACCGTTCGCGACTTATTTCCAGGCCTGATGTTGCAGTTCTGAATACTATGTATTCCAGTGAATGTCCTTCATATATATACTCTCATGTGAATATTTTCTCTTGTGGAACCATTCTTTTAAGAAGAACTGAAAAGCACAGAAAAAACAAACAAGAAAGAGACGTCAATGTCTTCTCATGATGGCATATGCAATAATTGTTCATTGTAGGCTAAACACTTTAGAGACACTCCTTGGAGATTTTGCTGTTATCACTGAGAAAAAACTATCAAAGATGTTTTCATAGCTTTTGTCCTACATTCGTTCTAACACTCTGTTGGAAAGTGTTCAGGGAGCCCTTTCCAACAAAGTGTTACATCACAGCATTTTATCTCCAAAGTCAAAAGCCCTTAATTTACAGATTTTTTCCATAATGTTATAAAGAATTTAACCAATTCAGTCGTGTTTGACAGAGCTCATTGAGCACTACTGAACAAGAAAGAATTGATTCAATTCCAAGTTGCATTATGGGAAAAATTTGCAGCTTAAATTTTTGATATTATGACATCAAGGTGCAGAGGGATAAGGGCATTCCACTCAGTTTTGGTGGAAGTATGCAGGAAATTTGAATCGTAATCGGCCAATTGTCATCCCAAACAATTGTTTCATGACCCTCTTTCACAATGGGTACATCACTATTGAGTATTCAGTCTTAAAATGTACATGAACTAATCATTAATATACAAATGTTTTTCTTGGCTAAGTCAGTTACAAGCCTGTCATTGTCACCAGTCTTCTTCCATCAAGTCCCAAAGATAATTTATAATGAAGAATTGTGAACTCTGTTTCTTGTCCAAAAAGAAAGGTTTGACACCCTTCTTCTGACATATATCTGATATAAATGTCAAGAAAAGCAAAGTAGAAGAATTCTATTACTTTGGATTTATACAAAAAATTTCTGCAGCAGTCCTGGAAATGAGACTGGTGCGAGTGCAATAGCTCCCGTCAGTACCCACGTTTTCTATCTTACGGGAGCCAAAAAATGCACTCATTGAAAAATATTGTGGAGCACTAATATACTATAAGGGCATATAAATGTGTGTTGTTTTGAGAAAGCAGCACTCTGTGGCCAGTTACTATCATAATTCAGCAATTCCTTACACATTTAACCCTTTGAACTCTAGTGGTATCTTCCATACCAGTTCAATGGCAGCAATTAGAAGAGTCCATATTCTTTATTTGGGGTAGTCCAATCAATATTTTCAACGTGCAGCCTTGGAGCTGCACGTTGAAAATACTGATTAGTCTACCCCACACATATTCTGAACAGCCATCCTATTTAATGACATTATTACTCATCATGTTCCTGGCTGGAAAAAGGCTGCCCGGGTTCAAAGGGTTAAGGTTTCTGGTGTTTGGTGACAGTATTCCCTCGAAAATTCACATACTAACATTTTACAGGTGCAATTTACTCTCGTCTCTGATATCGTGGGAGCTTAAAACTGCACCTGTCAATTTTTAGCTTAACTTGACACAGTTAAGATAAGCTATTGCCATCACGCGTGCAGAAGTCTGTTAGTCTGTGAATCGGTGAGTCTGTTCACATTTTCCTTTAGCACAGGCTACACCCCGTAGTTCTTGTCTGATCATCACAAAATTTCATATGCAGGTTTGGGGTTATGTCTAGATGAGAACGTACCCTTTTGGTCACGATCGGTCAACCAGTATGGCTGCCCGAGCCCAAAACTTGAAAACCATTAGCACAGTCTACAGGTCATATTTATGAAGGGATTTCATTGTAACTTAGTAGGATGCCTCTGTATAATGCCAAGATGAGAACGTCCCCTTTTGGTCATGATCTGTCAACCGTGATGGCTGCCCAAGCCCGAAACCCAATAACTTTTAGCACAGTCTGCAGGTCATATTTAATATGGAGGGATTTCATTGTAACTTGGTAGGATGACTCCAGATGATGTCTAGATGAGAACTTCCTCATTTGGTCGCGATCTGTCAACTGTAGCGACTGCCCGAGCCCAAAACCCCAAAACCTTTAGCACAGTCTACAGGTCATATTTATGGAGGGATTTCATTGTAACTTGGTAGGTTGACTGCATATAATGTCGAGATGAGAATGTCCCCTTTTGGATGTGATTGGGCAACTGTGATGGGTAGAGGGGCCTGAAGCCCAAAAACCTTTAGAACAGTCTACAGGTCATATTTATGAAGGGATTTTATTGTAGCTTGGCGAGGATGACTCCAAATAATGTCTAGATGAGAACGTCCCCTTTGGTTGCAATCATTCCGCCTTGATGGCTGCCTGAGCCCAAAAAGCTTTAGCATAGTCTATAGGTTATATTTATGTAAGGATTTCATTGTAACTTGTTAGGTGGACTTCATATAATGCCTAGATGATGACATCTGCTTTTGGTTGTGGTCAACTGTGACGGCTATGGGTGCCCAAAGCCCAAAAACCTTAAGCACAGTCTACAGGTCATATTTGTGAAGGGATTTCATTGTAACTTCGTAGGATCACTCCAGATGATGCCCAGATGAGAATTCCCCTTTTGGTTGCGATCATTCAACCATGATGGCTGCCCAAGCCCGAAAACCTTTAGCACAGTCTACAGGTCATATTTATGAAGGGATTTCATTGTAACTTGGTAGGTTGACTTCATATAATGTCCAGATGAGAACGTCCCCTTTTGGACATGATTGGGCAACTGTGACGGCTACAGGGTCCAGAAGCCCGAAAACCTTTAGCACAGTCTACAGGTCATATTTATGAAGGAATTTCATTGTAGCTTGGTAGGATGACTCCAAATAATGTCTAGATGAGAACGTCCCCTTTTGGTCATGATCATTCAGCCTTTATGACTGCCCAAGCCCAAAAACCTTTAGCATAGTCTACAGGTCGTATTTATGGAAGAATTTCATTGTAACTTGTCAGGTTGACTCCATATAATGCCTAGATGATGACATCCCCTTTTGGTCGTGATTGGTCAACTGTGATGGCTACAGTGGCCCAAAGCCCGAAAACCTTGAGCACAGTCTGCAGGTCATATTTATGAAGGGATTTCATTGTAACTTGGTAGGATGACTCCAAATAATGTCTAGATGAGAACGTGCCCTTTTGGTCGTGGTCATTCAGCCTTGATGGCTGCCCGAGCCCAAAAACCTTTAGCATAGTTTATAGGTCGTATTTACGGAAGGATTTCATTGTAACTTGTTAGGTTAACTCCATATAATACCTAGATGATGACATCCCCTTTTGGTTGTGATTGGTCAACTGTGACGGCTACAGGGGCCCGAAAACCTTGAGCACAGTCTACAGGTCATATTTATGAAGGGATTTTATTGTAACTTTGTAGGATCACTCCAGATGATGCCCAGATGAGAATTTCCCTTTTGGTTGCGATCATTCAACCATGATCGCTGCCCGAGCCCGAAAACCTTTAGCACAGTCTACATATCATATTTATGAAGGGATTTCATTGTAACTTGGTAGGTTGACTTCATATAATGTCTAGATGAGAACATCCCCTTTTGGACACGATTGGGCAACTGTGACAGCTACAGGGGCCCGAAAACCTTTAGCACAGTCTACAGGTCATATTTATGAAGGGATTTCATTGTAGCTTGGTATGATTTTGACATCCAGAAAATTGAAGTTGAATATGGAGCCGTGAATATAATTGTTGGGTGTGTAGAGTTGCAGTAATCAATGAACTTAAGTAGTGACTGTTCCTCATGGGTCCATAGGAGAAAGATGTCATCTATGAACCGAAGATATAGTTCAGGTGTGAGGTAAAAATTCTTAAGCAGTTTGTTTTCAAGTTCACCCATGAAAATGTTGGCGTAACTGGGTGCTACTCTTGTGCCCATTGCCGCCTCTCCCCCCCCCCCCCACCCCCCCCCTATTTGGAGGTAGTTAATGACGTTAAATTGAAAGTTGTTAGAATGAAGGACCAGAGGTTGAGTAAGTCAGTTGGAGAAATTTGCCATTCTGGTTAGTGATTTCGTATACAGCGCGTGACGGCTAGTAGGCCTTCTTGGTTGGGTATATCCGTGTAAAGTGAGACAACATCCAAAGTGCACAATATGAAGTTTTCAGGAAGTGGTGGTAGGTCATTGAGCTTATGGAGTAGGTGATTAGTATCTCTAAGGTAGCTTGGATATGATTTCACAAATCCCTTAATGTGTTTATCCACAAAACTACTGATAAGTTCTGTGGGGCAGCCGTTGACGCTAATAATCGGGTGTCCGGGTTCTTGGCCTTTCTGTTTGTTTTTGTGGACTTTAGGTAACAGGTAGAGTTGGGGGTGCGCGGTTCGCGTTGAATAAGTCCGTCTTGAATGAGTTCGGTATTTTCATTTTTTCTAAACAGTTTGTCCAGAGCTTGTTCAACTAGTTCATTGTGGTGGATGGTTAAATCTAGCTGAGTTTTGGTGTAGAAACGGTCATCATTTAACTGTCTGTATGCCTCAGCAGTGTAGTCTTCATGGTCTAGAATAACTATACCTGCCCCTTTATCGAATCGCTTAATAACAATGTTTGTGTTGGATTTAAGCGTCGTGAGGGCGTTTCGCTCACCAGGTGTGAGGTTTTGTGTTGGAAAGTGGAAGATGTGGTCGCCACTGGTCGGTGAGGACAAGAGAATAGCATGTCCGAAATAGTGCCTCGAGGCAGGTGTCTTGCCCTGTCGGCAGAGACCACTGGCTGGGTGGTTGAAACTTGCGATTCAAAAAGTCGGAAAAGTTATCGGTGGGGGGTTCTGTGTCAGAGATGGGATGTGTGAATTACATAGTTGTTGTAAGCCAACTACGAAGGACGATAAGTCTCTATTGTTCGAGTTCGGCTGGTTGCCTGGTCTTCTGTTCACTGTATTCCTTTGCCTCTGTTCCTGTCGCAGCTGGTATTTTCTCCGGTGTTCTTTGGTATAGTGTTGATTTCCTGGTTTGACATAAGGTGTCGGTTGTCTACATTTATCAAATGGGTGATTTGTGTTTGCCGTGGGTCCTTCCAGCATGTAGAACCTGGTGTTTTGTTTTTCTTGAAGAAACAGAATTCTTTTCTCGTACTGAGAGCTGAGAATACGCCAGTGTCATGATACTAAGGTGTTGATTGATGACTCCAAGGCTTGGATTTGACTCTGGTCATTAGTGTTTATTTCCAAATAAGTCCTTTTGGCGGTTTCAAGTCATTCAGTTACATGGGTGTAGTTCAGTTTCACTTGATCTAATGAAATTTGTAGATTTTTCCCAGTAGCTTCAGTTAGTGTATCCTGCAGACGAGCTTTGCAGACGTCATTACGTGGGCTGCATAGTGTTGGTACCGAAGCTCGTAGTCCTTTTGGTGAAAAGTTTTCGCAAACGCACTTCTCCAGGAACACACCTTGTAACTCTAATTTAAGTTTTTTAATTGTTAGGTTATGGACGGCTCTGTAAGCCAAGCGGTTTGTATCATTAACTAATGTTGTTGTTAATTCAGTCACTTCTACATTGTCTTTTTGACCGTCTTTCTGAGCCGGCTACACCGTCATTGTCTACGATAGTTTGCATGCTTGTGCTTGAGGTGAGGCTAAGTTCACCGTCAGGGCTCATGGCCATAATGGTTGATGCCATAACTTTCCCAATAGGTCAAAAATGTATAGTAAATTAAACTGACTTAGAAAGCCGGTGTGGTGACTGCAGTCATTTGCCAATGCATTCGCCAATTGTCATTCGCCAGGCACTCGCCACACTTTAACTATATATAAACCCTGGCTGACCAGTACATTCTGCCTCCGACGAAGTTCAACTATGAACGAAACCAGTTTGGCTAGTCATACAATATTTGGGATAACTAGAACATTAGGTCCTCTCAGACTTTCTAAGACAGTTTAATTTACTATATTTAACAGACATGCAATGAAATAAGTTAAAAAAGAAAAATAGTATGAAATAATGTGAATTAACCTTTAACTCTTAAATGCTGAGTAACTTAAAAATATTTTCAACAAATCTAGTCATGACTAGATTTGATGAAAAATTCATTGAAGATTGGCTCAAGAAATCACTGATCAAAAAGTCAGTACAAGTTGTAGGTGAAAACTTGGTTAGGTGCACTAACATTTTACTTATTTTAGTGGCAAGTGATTTACTGTCCTGAGCAGGAATATCCACCAGCAGCATGCAAGTAGCAAAGTCCCCAGACAGCCACAAACTGCCCCTTTTATATTGCATTGAAAAAGTTATCCCAAGTGTATTCTTCCTTAAGAACTCCACTGCTAGGCTGCATTTATTTTGAGAGTATTTTTACATTACTGTTGGCAGCCAACAATGATGTAGAAACACTGTTAAATCACTTGTAGCTGTGTATGTGTACCGGTATATATCGTAGTTATTAACCCTTTACCTTACATGAAAAGCAGATGACACTTGCAAAAAAATTCTTGAATAACTAATTGTTTCATTTTTTGTCTCAGAAACATAGGTTATGACCCCTCATTGGAATGAGCTTGATGAACTCGTTCCAATGAAGGGTCATAACCTATGTTCTAGAGACAAAAAATGAAAAAATAATGAAAATTAACTGGTGATTTTTGAGAATAGTGCTGGCCGGTTTTGGTGTTACGTTAGGTAAAGGGTTAATGTAAAATTACTCTGAGGATTTAAGGGTTAACTGAATGAAAATCCTATCACATAAAAGGATACATCCCTTTACTTCATCTGAAGAGCTCTCTAGATCCCATCTGATGTTTGTTAAATTGGAAAATAAGTTGTATTCACACCTGAAAATCACAAAAAAAATTTAATGTGTACATATATTCATAAACCAATCAAAATACCGAGAGTTGCACTGGAATGAGGATATTAATGAACAAAGAGGTTTAGAAATGAAAACTTGTTTGTAAATAGCATGACGTCAGTCCTAATAACAGCATAAGCCATTGTTTTCTTCAGGTCATCAGGGGGTGGGGTGGGGGTGATATTGGGTTTAGACTATAACATCTTTGTGTTATAGGTTTGAAAGGGTGGTTAACTTCTGTACAGGGGATGAACTTGCCGATTCTAATACAGGGTTCATACAAAAATATCATTTTGAAATTCAAGCCTTTTCAAGGCCTCATGTATAAAATTTTAAGTCCATTTTTTAACTCGTTAAACCCACTTGAGGTCTCAAATCCAAATTTACCTAATAAATCGAAGCATCCACCCATGTAATTTACAAACTGGGCAATTAAAATTTGTTTGAGATTTGCTGGTTGTCTCTTATATTTGATTAGTTGTATTTTTTCCAGTACTTTCATCTTTATCCATTATTTTGGAGATTATATACCATTATTAGAGTGTGACTGGATTAGAAAGTCACACCTCTCTCAAAACTTAATGTTATCAGAAGAATCAAGAATGACCAGTAAATATTTTTAAATCTGGCCCTTCATTCCACAAATGCATTAATTTCTTTGTCCATAGGGGTAATTGTAATTGTTATATTTGAACAGTTCCTAAACATTGGAAGAGGGAAATTAAAGGAAGGAGCAAGTTGGAAATACCATTTCTGTTTTTATCGCAAACAAGTATTTGGTATCATTATATCAACTTACCTGTACTATTTATAGACATCAATGACAGAGTGCTGAAATATCAACTCGATTTCGATAAAAATAGAATAAAGCAACAATATTAGAGTTTATTATATGACTGTGTAATGTAACCACTAAATATCACTACTATTTGACGATCCTTCCCTGGACCCCGGAA
Organism: Pictodentalium vernedei; assembly: GCA_031216915.1. Classification (NCBI taxonomy): domain Eukaryota; kingdom Metazoa; phylum Mollusca; class Scaphopoda; order Dentaliida; family Dentaliidae; genus Pictodentalium; species Pictodentalium vernedei. The sequence continues at coordinate 486,403,628 of CM062297.1, read as the reverse complement.
AATGTGTGTGGAATCGGATTCTGTATCACTACAGTATGAGGGACTAGTTACAAGTACGTTTGAATTCGCATAATTAGCTGTTCTGGTCACAGAGAGTACTTTACTCTGAGCTGGAATGAGTGTGCTCGAACGGCGGTCCATTTTTTTTATATCGTATTCATGATATTTTTGTTACCGTATTCATGTGTATTGGGGGATTCCCTGGAAGGGTGCAAAACAAAGATAGTTCTTTCAATCCAATTTACCAAAACAGGTTGGGGAAATTGTTAATGCTAGCGTTGGCATGCGATGTTGAACTATAAGTCATATAATAAACCTTTTATCACTACAGTGAAGTGATCTGGGTCATCACATTACGTCTCGTAGAGGTCAGATCACCGTATCAAACTTGTTGCCTCCACAGTTCGTTTGATGTGGCGTTTTGACATCAACTCGATGTGATACAACGACCCAGATCACTTCACTGTAGCAATAATATGTACATATCAACACTTCTGATGAGTGCTTTAGCCTGCTAAGTTACCAGATTTTTTCTGTCATATAATAAAGTACAGTTCTGTTATTACAAAAACACACAGAGATCTGCTTGAAATTCTGTCTGCCTTCTAGTGTTCAACCGATTACCAAAAATGGCTGCTGACCGATTACCGATTACTTGAGCTCACAAATGACCAATTCCAATTTTAATACCATGCACTACAGTAAAACCTGTTTTGAGAGACTACTGTCGTGAGAGACCACCTGTCTTGAGAGACTGCTGTGTCCTTGTACCATTTGGTTGTTTTACTCTATAATGAACCTGTCATGAGAGACCATCTCTTTTGAAAGACCACTTTTGCTTGGCAAAATGGGTGGTCTCTCAAGACAGGTTCTACAGACCTACACAAGTTGGGGCACAGAAGAATTACATTAAATTGTGAGCAAATTTTGATATCGCAATGATTGGGGAAATATATGTTATTACCATCATGTAGGTTTCCATGATGGCATACTGAAGTTGGGACCTTGACTCTGGGCATATAATTGAGTCCATTTGGACGAGTCAATATATGACCCAGAGGCTGGATGTTTGTGTATGCAACAGATGGTCAAGAGGTTGAAGTTGAGTTATCCTTCCTATCTGATTTCAATATTGCTCTTAATTCAATGAATTCTCATTGCACTTTGAATAATATTTAAATCAGATTGTGTTATTATTTGTCACATTCAGCGATTTGTAGAAAATCTGTTAATTGCATGGTTCACATTGTTACAACACAGTCCTTGAAAAAGGACTATTTTACCACAGCACTTAATTGCTGTGGAAAACTCCATTTACCATGGCACTACCACAGCATTCTGAAACATGATCAACTACTACTTGTTAAGCACATCATCAATCAAGTGCCAGGGGTGCTCTCTTAAATACCTCAAGCATTGAATATCAGTACCTGCCAGTCCTGAAGCAGGTACCTGCCAGTCCTAATATTCAATACTTGAGATATAAAAGAGTGTAACATAGGAATATCATGGGTTAAAATTTGCTCACCATTACTGAAATATATTATAGAAATGTTAAATACTAGTGCTCAGAATAATAAATTGAGGGTTTTGGGGGAAAATGTCACCACAGCATTTATGTGCTGTAGTAAAAACATTTTACCACAACATTTACAATGGCAGTGCTGATTGTCGTAGATAATTTCAAGGTCTATACAACACATTGGCTCTTTGTTTGTTTTTGAACAATGTTTTGATAGAGAGAGACTTATGTTGAAATGATTATCACTATACCACTTCACATATACTACTCAAAGTTTGCTAAGCACCAAGTATATCCAACTACCTGTTTTACATTTTAGTTGAAAAATTGTGATGAAAAGTGTATATATTTTTTATTTAATTAGATCTTTAATGACTTAAGTATAGAAATTAAGATTTTTTTTTGTGTTTGACATTATTTTTTAGCTTTTGAATACGATAACCATGGAAAATGGATATTATTGGTAAAAAGAGGAAATTTTTCAAATTTGCCAAGAAGTTGATGGAGCGAACTGGTATGGGTTCAATATCGAGTATGAGATCCATTACTGTTAATTACAGCTTGACAAAGCCTTCTCATGCTCCCAATCAGGTTCCAGATGGTCCTTTGTGGGATGTTGTTCCATTCTTGGACCAGCATGGCACCAAGCTCCTGGACACTTCTTGGCTGGACTGGACAGGCTGAAATTGTCATTCCAGACATGTTCGATTGGATTGAGGTCAGGGGATCTTGCTGGCCAGTCCATACACTCAATCCCCTCCCTCTGTCGGTACTTCCCGACAGCATGGGCAACATGAGGATGGGCATTATCGTCCATCAGAATGAATCTATCACCCACTGCACCTGCATAAAATCTGATGTGGACATCCAGGATCTCATCAATATACTGCTGTGCAGTCAATGTACCACGTTCAAGGACACATCCCTGCTGATGCCGCCCCAGACCATGATTGACCCTCCACCATAGCGGTCATGCTCAGCAATGGTGGCTGCATAGAATCGCTCCCCTGGTCTTCTCCATACCCTAGAACGCTTATCTGTGTGGTCTAGGCAGTACCTTGACTCATCTGTAAAAAGGACAGGTTGCCAATCTTCTCTGGTCTATCCAACATGGTCCATGGCCCATTCATATCGTGCCTGGCAGTGGTTCTGGGAGAGCGGCATGCAAATACATGGTCTTCTCGATTGGAGACCACCTTTGTGCAACATTGCCTGGATAGTCTGCATCGAAACATTTACCCCGGATGCATTCTGAAGGTCGCTGCGAAGCTAGGTTGCTGTGGCAAAGCGGTTCCTACGGGCCTGAACGATCAAAAATCGGTCTTCAGCTGCAGATGTTGCCCTGTCTCTGCCACCACCATGCCGACTTACTGGTGTGCCATACTGCTGAAATCTTGCCCAGGTTCTGGTGATCACCGTATGGTGAACACCAAGGGATTCACCAACCTGATGATAGGTAGCCCCTTGCTCCACCATCCCTACAGCCCTCCACATTTCTGCTTCAGACAAATGTCTTCTTACATTTGCATTTGCCATACTCAATCATTAATTCACAAGGGTTTGTGTTGAAATGAAGACTGAATACCCCTACACATGTCATGTACATGTAGACAGTACACGAAAACATCATGAAAGTTAAAAAATTTATAGTAATTTATATATTTTTTATACTTACCAATGACCCAGACATAGCTGGTGCAAACTCATTAAATTCAGGGCCAAACCAAATTTTGCCCCCCCCCCCCCCAATCCCCAAATTGGCATCAAAAACCAAAAAATTGATGTCCTAGTAGGTCCTCCACACTTTTACTGTACTGCGCATGCGCAGTGTCAAGGAGGTCTCGAAATTCCCGCCAAAATGTCATTCTTACGACCAGTGCCTGGTAAGTGTTATGTACGCAGCGGGGAGGTAAGAGTTCCCAACTCCTGGGAGGGCCATCCCCGTCTGGGTCATTGGTAAGTATAAAAAATATATAAATTACTATAAATTTTTTAACATTTTTATACTGTACCAATGACCCAGACTTAGCTGAATAGTAAACAGGCTGGAGGGACCAGGACATAAAGGAAAATCCAATAGGCTCAATTACATATAACAGAATTATCCCCTCAAGGAGAAAAGGAGAGATAGGATTTATATGTATCTTTCTTATTTTTATGAAACAAGAAAAACACAAAACCATTCCGTAATTGAGCACAAACACATGAATGATCTCTATTAATATCCAGTATAACCCTTTATACTAATTGTTTTTAAAGGTAAGCCAATAAATAAAGACAGTCCAGAGAAATGAGACTCTTTATACTCATTAAAAGTGTCCGAGGATTGTATATTAACGCCCGTTTGACACGTGACATATACAAATGCTTCACACCGAGCTAAACTTTAATAATATTACATGGATGAGTAAACATTAGCTTTACACATTAAAACCATCCCGGTACCAACTCGGAATTACTGACTCTGGGGGAGGTATTCCCTTGCTTTTCACTATAAAGCAGGTGACCTAAGGGAACACCCCCCCTCCCCCTTTCCCTTGCCCTGGGTCAAATACCCCAGAGCGAAGAGGGCAGCAGGACAGAGTCAATGCTGGAACAGAAAGCCTACATAACTATAGTTGCAACTGTTTAGTGGACGATATTCTGGGCAACAGATAACGGATCTAAACAATGTAGATCTCCAGAAATGGACTCAATATTTCTAAGATAAAAATTAGTGAAAGTGGAAGGCTGAGACCAATATGCAGCCTTCATTAAATCTGTAATAGCAACACTATTAGCATAAGCCCAAGATGTTGATAGAGCTCTCACTTCATGAGCCGAAATCTTGAGAGCAGACTGCTGAGAAGATAACTTTTCATAAGCAGTATGTACAGTTAATTGAATCCATCTAGCAATAGAATGAACCATAATGTCCTTTCTATTAGGCATCAAAGACAAAAAGAAACGCTTACGTCCCTTTCTAATAAACTCAGACCTACGTTTATAAATACGTATTTCTCTAACAGGACAGAGCAAAGGCCTACATCCGTCTGAAGATGGAAGGGCCTAACAACAATAGGTTCCGGATACTTATTAGGAGCCTGATTCTTAGCCAAAAATCCAACATTAGTAGTAAAAGTAATAGTATTACCAACACTACGATAGGGAGAATCATCTATCAATAAAGCATGAAGCTCACTAACTCTTCTAGCAGAAGAGAAGGCTAAGAGAAAAGCTGTCTTATATGTTAAGAATTTGAAATCCACTGTATCAAGAGGCTCAAAAGGTGCTTCTTTTAGCTTAAGAAGAACCCATGCTAAATTCCATTTCGGAATTAATCTAAGAGTTCTAGGTCTATTTATCGAAAAATTTCTAACTAATTTAGATAAAGAGACATTAGAACCAATCATTAATGTGTCATGGTGAGGGTAGGTATCAGATAACATAGACCTATAACCCTTGATAGTAACAGGCTGCAGTTTGATCTCGTCAAACAAATGGACCAGGAAATTAGCAATGTCAGGAATGGAGGGATCATAAACATCCACCAAGTGATCCCTACACCACTGGCGAAAGACCTTCCACTTTGCAGCATAATTTAGTGAAGAGGAGGTCCTCCTGCAGTTAGAAATTGAATCCACTGCTCATCCTGTAAAACACTTACTGTACAAGAAGGATGCACAACGGAAAAACGTGAAGGATGAGAACTTGCAGATTGTGGTGATGGTGAAGCGTGCGCAATTTCCCCTGCGACAGAAGATCCTCCCGTGGAGGAAGCTTCCGCGGCATGTCCCACAACAGACACCTGAGTAGATTTATCCACGGTCTCTGTGGTGACAGAGATGCTACCAACAGAATCTTGCAGTGGGATTGCTTTATCTTGAGCAATATCTGCTGAATTAACGGAGCCGGAGGATACGCGTATCCTATTATCCCATCCCACGGGATCGACAGAGCGTCTACTGCAAACGCTCAAGGATCCGGACATGGGGACACATAAGTCTGCAACTGATTGTTGAGATACGTCGCAAACAAATCTATCATTGGTCACTCCCATTGGTAGCAAATCTGATTGAAAACCTGTTTGCTGAGAGTCCATTCCGACGGCAACAGGTGACCCTTCCGTGAAAGGGAGTCTGCTAACACATTCAGACGACCCGGAATATGACGGACCGATAGCAGAACCTGATGTTCCAGTACAAACAGAAGGATTCTTTCCGTAAGATTGAACAACGGAATGGAATGAGTGCCTCCCTGATTCCGAATATACGTTACTACCGTCGTATTGTCGGACAAAATTTGAACATGTGTGTTCTGAATAACGTCCATCCAATGACACAACGCAAGCCAAATTGACATCATTTCCTTTATATTTATGTGCTTGCCTAAGAATTGAGGATCCCAAAGACCCTGGCACCTCGAATCCGATGGGCATAGTGTCGTGCCCCAACCTGTTTGACTGGCATCCGTCATGATAGTAAAACTCGGATCCGGCAATTGCAGTGGAACGCCCCGAGTTAAGCACTGAATGTCTGCCCAAGTCTGAATCTCTTGTTTCACTAGGTCTGACAAGAGGATGTCCGCATCGAGCGAATGAGTCTTCACTTTCCAATTCTGAGTCAAAAAGATTTGGAGAGGACAAGTGCTAATTTCGCTCTGGTTAACGGCAGGCGAATGAGATTGTTGTGCGTCTCGAAGCTCATCCCCAGGTGGGTGAATGACTTGGGTGGCACCAGATCTGGCTTCTGTTCGTTTACTATAAAACCGAGACGTCGGAGCAATAGTAGAAGATTCTGCACATCGTTCTGAAGCGTTAACTCGTTGCCGTACCTCTGAAGAATATCGTCCAGGTAGGCCGACGTTACCGCAGACGAATGAGCTCGGAAGTAAGTCATGACCGAGTTCATTATCCGAGTGAAAGCCCAGGGCGCCAGATTCAGACCGAAGCACATCGCACGGAACTGATATACCACCCCTTGGACAGCGAACCAAAGATACTTTCTGAACGCCGGATGTACCATGACGTGAAAGTATGCATCCTTGAGATCTATGCTCGCAGCATAGTCGTTCACTCGAATGCTTGTTCTATCCGATCGAATGGTCTCCATATAAAATTTTGGAGCCACAATCAGCTTGTTTATCCAGCTTAAATCTATTACTGGACGGAACGAGCCATCTGGTTCGGGAACCAGAAACAGATGGCTGTAGAAACCTGGATATTCCTGGTTTTCTACAACCTCTATCGCATTCTTCAGTAAAAGAGACTGCACTTCTGAAAGAAGAGCGTCTCTTTTTAGAATATTTGACGTTGACGAAAGTTGAGTCCATCTTGGACTTCGATTTAACGGAGGCTTTCCTTTGAAGGACAGCTTCAGTCCTTCCGCAATTACCCTTCGAATCCAAGGGTCCTCCGTAATCAATTCCCAACTTTGTAAATAACTCGACAACCTTCCGACCACAGGAATGCGACAGAGGTCTACACCATCACTTCCTGGACCTGCGAGGCTTGCGGAAGGAGAAACCAAGTCCTCCCCGACCCGCACCTCACGCCGTCGACCTAGGGGCGTCTGACCTATTACGTCCAGCGTTTCGGCCCCTGCTAGAGTCGCTGCCTTGACGGTCTCGAGAATAAGGCCTAGATGGCGCGTACGCACCTCTAAAGGAACTTCCCCTGGACGTGCTCGTCCCTGAAGATCCAGGCCTACCTTTTTCTGCTGGTTCCGACTTACTAGATGCGGACTTAAAAAGCAGAGAGTCTGAAGCTTTCTTAGTTAACTTATCGTAAATAGCAGAAAACTTGTCGTCAAAGAGAAGCTCTCCGGTGACCGGAGCGACTCTAAGAGAGTTTTTCACCTTACTATCCACTCTTGTGGACGAAGCTAGGGTTCCATCACGTCTAACCAACTCTAGATTAGCCACTGAAAGGGCGGAGTTATATGTAGAATAGGCAATAGCCCTTGACAGAACTCTCAGAGACGTTTGTACGTCCTGAAATTCTTGCCCTTCAAGGCGTAACGATAATGCTCTGGTAAGGTGATCTGCATACGAGAGTGTGTCTAAATTTGCTCTATTCGAAGATATTGTAGTTTCCAAGATAGAACTATTAATAGACATAGACGACGACATGGATAATTCCAGATCTTCAGCCTGGTCGTCTAGACGCAGAGGAACTCTCTGAACGCCCTGTCCTGCCATTTCAAATCTATTCCTGGCATTAATGAAAGGCAGATTCACAGCATTAGCCGATAGGAAAGCTGACTTGCCCGATTTACCGGCAAGTTTATTGATATCGTCGTTTAAAAGTTCAAATGTCCATGAGACATTCCTGGACTGAGACGGAAACTCGGGGACGGTGTCCCTAAACCAATTAAAAAAATCGGTGTCCAGTGGCGCTATAAGCCTCCTATCAGGCTGAGCAGCATCCTGGTCCGCTGGAACAACACCAGGAAGAAAATGCTGGATTAACTCGACGGTGATTTTGTGTTGTTCCGAAAGGGAGAACTCCAATTCATCCATATCCCTTTCGCCATCCTGACGGACCTCCTGGATATCTCAGTCGTCCGCTCCCCATCCAGCTGCGGAACGTACCAACCCAGCATCATCAGATTCTTCCTGCTCTGATAGGGTTTCTGCTGGATGCTGCTATGATTCGTGCTATCTGCGATAGCACGTCCGTTAACGAGGCCTGCTGAGCTGCGGTCTTGCGCGATTTAGCCGCAGGAAGCTCCGTGGATGTTGTCTCCTGCATACCTCTCTTATGCAAACGTCCATTAGAAGGTGGCCTCGAATCCCTGGCTACCGGATGGCGTGACCTGGCTGTCGAGGAATCTCTGGAAGGCAATGCCGGCTGGATATCGGTGGTCACATAGCCAAGGTGCGGTTGAGTGCGCTGACGTGGGGAGGAAGAAGCCCTTGATACAGCCTCTCCAGACTGTTTATACACCGGAGCATCCTGAGGGGTGGACATAAGCTCCGACTGAGGAACATTTTGTACGACCACATCTGGACCGCGATGTCGTTGTACGAGAGAGAGATCGCCGTCGACCCTACGGGGGGCCTCTTAGGCAATTGCCGTATATCCATGAGCACTTTTGCCACTAGCTCTTCTCTGGATTGTGACGACGGACGCGCACTGGAAGACAACATCATGGAAACATCACCCAATTCTTGTTCCTCTGAAAAAGAGAGTGAAAAACTTGAGTGACCTTTGCGGAGAGAGGACTGGCATGTCCTGCTCCCCGCTAACAATATACCGTGACACACGTGTCTAACGTTTGTCATCCCATTTGGAACATAAAGAACACGGCTTAGTGCGGGTACACTGTCTACAATTAATGCAGAAATCATGAGAATCGGAGAAAGATTTCCTTCCATTACAATTTGAACAATAATCTTTCATTGTAAAAATAATCAATTACAGTACCCGCAATAAACCTTGCAAACAAAGATACATAGTATAAAAATCCATTATAATAACATGAAAAAACAATTCAAAAAGAAAAAAATTTTTGAAAATTTTTTTTCAGAAGAGCCCAAGTTCCCAAAGGGAAAGACTGCCCAAATGAATCCCAAAAAAGCCTAAGTGTGGACAAAAATTTTAAATCATTCTGAAAAAATTAATGCAACACTTACGGACAATATTAATGTATCTTAACATGAATAATCAATGCAGAAGACAAGGAATCACTTATCAGAAGTAACCGTTGTCAACATAAACAAACAGTGTAAACAAACCAGAAAACTGACTCCAGGCACTGGTAAACATGGCCCAGTAATCAGTGTCCAATTTAAACACTATCTGATGCTAAACAGAGCCTTCCCCAGAAGAGACTGCAGAGCATCAGATGGTAGATGCAGACCTAAACGCCTAAACACCCCTAGGGTGACGACGTAAACATGGGGACAGAACAGAAAAAAATTCTGTTACCAAGCCAAAACTCCCCAAAAATTTTTAGTAATAAAAATTACAAAAATAAGCCAAAAGCATGGGAGAATGGCAAGGGGGCAATGAAGGAAAGGGAGAGAGGAAACATTGAACAAACAATGGAACATTCATGCAAGAATGACAACAGCAGGGCTATGCCTCGAAAATAGACAACATGAATAAATTTTTATAAAAAATTTTTAGGTTACAACCCTGAACATTGGAAACCACTGTTTTTCTCCTCTCCTCATCATAAATGCACTTCCTATCCACCATTTCTCTCATAATTATGTGTCTGGCATCATTAAAACTGAGATTTACGGCACAAATATCAGTGATGTGACACTGTTTACAGGGCCAAACAAAAATGACATTTTGGCGGGAATTTCGAGACCTCCTTGACACTGCGCATGCGCAGTACAGTAAAAGTGTGGAGGACCTACCAGGACATCAATTTTTTTGGTTTTTGATGCAAATTTGGGGGATTGGGGGAGCAAAATTTGGTTTGGCCCTGAATTTAATGAGTTTGCACCAGCTAAGTCTGGGTCATTGGTACAGTATAAAAATATCAAGGGGTACATGCTTTCCATGACAGTCACAAAAATTCTACCTGTCAAGAGAGCTAATGTAAACAATGGGGACCATCTCAATAAATTCCTCAATCATATCCACCAAAACTATCGCAAATATGTCACAAGCAAATTTCACAATGAAGTGTCAAATATTTGGTGCTCAGCAAACTTGAGTGGTATACGATCCGATTTTCATGAGGCTGAAAGCCTCCTGAATGGTTTTGTCAACATTTTTGCAGAAAAACTGTTTCAATTTTCTTCAAAACATCCAATTAGCACTGGTTGTCCAGTATTTCTCTCTTACAGGGGATGAGATGTGGAAAAACTAGGAAAAAAATTATAATTTTCTACTTCTTGTCAAATTTTGGATTCTGAAACCATTGAAGTCTTCGATACGCAGTGCCAGTTATTTTTATCCAATACAATTATTGTCATCATGGCCAATTTTCACCTCGATCTGACATGGTGCGATATCGTAGAAAAACATTTTTCCCTACTTTGAAATTTTTTCTGCATTTTCCAAATGCCAGTTATATGCCAAATTTCATGTGTGTAACACTCAGATTTGCATTTAATGATAGCTCATTGATCACTCTTAGTTAATCATTTCACAATTCGACGACTAGTTAAATAATTTTCGAAAGAGAGTGAACAATGTATGGTGAAATTGAAAACAATCGTTCCATTTCCAATTTATGGCTGCCATTTTGACTGCCATATTTCTTTCATATCCATTTTGTTTCTTCTATTCACAAGGGATTCATGTATGCTCCATTAAAAATCAATCACACTGAGAAAACAATGACTTTTTACTCCTTCTATAGCAAGATAGAATCTCTGCAACTGTCTGCAAGTTGGATGCTATTTTGTTTTTAGGCAAGTGTAGCCTTTCTATTCACGTTATTATCCTTTAAAATTTGAAGGGGTGTATATGAGTTTCAAATTTGGTGGGGTTTAGATGAATCCTAAGGAATCAAGAGATACTCTTATCAGCTTCTGAACTAGAATTACGGTGTAATATAGTGCCCTAGGAATTGCCAATTTTGTTAGAACTGAAATGGAGAAAACGAATCAAATTTTGAATTGAATTTCAAATCAAATCACAGCTAATGGATACATCGTCAAAAGAAAAGTTTTTTTCTAAAATGATATACCTGATATTAAAAGACACACAGTTATGTTGAATGCATTTTTCACCTCACCATTTCTCATGCTATAAATGACCAATATACTAACTATATGTATTAATTGAAACTATTAATTGTTGACTTTGTAGCTTCGAAACTGCCACAATGAACATTTTTAAATGAACCTGGCTGATAGGGCTGATACCCCACTTTTATTAAAAACTTTGTTTCAAATCGTATCGATACCATTCGGTCGTGAAGCCATTTGTTTTAAATAAAAATGTAGAAAGACAAAAACAAAACAATAATTCAATGCTGAATGGAGTTGATCCACTTGTAAATTAAAGCCTGCTCTACTTCTGTTTATATAATAATCAGGGGTATTCTTTTAGAAAACCGTTGTTTTGACGATGTATCCAGTAACTGTGATCAAACAGAACATTCAGTATAAAAATAATGTATGATGTTGTGGAACAAGTCATTTATTGAAGTTCAACAGCTGAATAACTTTTCAAAGTTCAAAGTTCGAAACATGAATTTTTTATAAATGGTCACTGGTCAGAATGCACAATAAGTTGAAATGAACAGTTGTAGCGGTAGCAGGGTTTGTAGCAATGTATTTGTACACTTGTAGCTACATCGCTACAAACACTGTTACCGCTACAAGTTAGCTGCCTTTCTACTCAGAAAAATACACAATATAAAATAATGTGATCAATTACAAAATGTAAACATTCACGGTTATGGCTGACGTATATTCGAAAATATTCAAATTTCCAATTTCGAATCGAATCGAATATTTACTTTCGAATCAAATTTTTGCAGGAACCTAGTGTGATAAATGATAATTTTCTATTTCCAATCATATTTCAGGAACCATATTGGATTTTGACGCCACTGAATTCCTCAATAGGCTAGTGTCAGGTATTCACGATCTATTCCATGAGCTAATATTATGTTTGATACAATTGTCATCATAGCCCATTTTATCTTTTATAATTTTACCTTACACGGTGCACTATTGTAGAAATGATGCCATTTTTCCTACTTTGGAATTTTTACTGCGTTTTTTCAAAATGCCGATTATATGATAGGTTTTGGGTTTATAACACTTGGATTAGTGCAAAATGATCATTAATTGATCACTTCCAGAGAATAAAATCTCGAATTTTGAGATAACCTATTTACTGTTAATCTGGATACAATAAAGAGGACAGTCGTTGTGGTTGGGTCAAAATCTATGGGTGGGCATTTTTCCAGGCATATAATTCAGAGATGATCCTCTATGACACCTAGTAAAATTTCCACCAATGAAGCAATGGGTAATCCCGGTTCATTGGTGGAAATTTTGCTGGGTGTCATAGCAGATTATCTCCAAATTATATGCATGAAAAAAATGAGAACCTGTGAATTTTGACCCATCCACGACGGCCCAACTGTATGACAGTTCACAGATTTCGAAAAGCATCTGCGGCAAGCAAGGGGGCATCAGCTGTCTTAGGGAGTTTGAGCAATGAAGAGAGGTTCTTCCCACAGGAACATTTTAAAACAGTGCTATCAAATAAGGTGATAAGACACAACTTTTTGACGAACTGTTCGTAGTTCCAGATAAACAACTTTTCGGTTATCTGTTTTTTCATTTAGATAACCACCAGAGGAATGATAAAATTGTTCCTCTCAAATTTTAAGGCCTGCACTTCTCATTATCCATGTCACAAATCAAAAGAAAGTTCTATATTTTTAAATGAGAGGGAATGATAATGAAATGATAGGTGGCAAAATTGAAGAAAATCAATCTATTTCCAACTTCTAGCTGCAATTGTATCCACCATATTGAATAATGATGTCACATTTTACTCCCTCAAAATGTACATTGTATGTGAATCAATAACAAAAGAAGAAGTCTTCAAGTTCTTACGCATTTACAGTCGAGACAGATATTGGAAAATACATACCGCAACTTTTGTAAACAGCATCCATCTTGTGTTTGAGCATGTGCGGCCACATTTATTTTTTTATGTTAACATTCCTTAAAATTTGGAGTGTTTTTAAGCTTCAAAATGAGTGGGGTTTAGCTGAAAGTTGAGTCCTTGTGGGGGTTGGGGGTGGACCCTATGTGCTTCCGGTCTAAATTCTGTCAAAGAGGGGCAATGATATTATGCGGAAACAAAGAAATAGCAAAGTTTCCTACAATCACGGGCCATAACTCTCAAACTACCGGCGCAAAAATTCTACAAATCGAACTTGACCTTCTGGCTTGGGTCAGAAGTAAAGCTGCAAACATTTGAAAATATTCAGTTACAGAAAACTAAAGTTATCATGCAGAGTGATTACTGACCTCTGAATGAATTTACAGAAAGATGGACAGGGTAACCTGTAATGCCCCTTCTGCATAAATTTTGTGTGTGTGTGTGTGTGAGGTGGAAATGCAAGGAATGATAAAAATGTCCATTTCTGTTAACACCTGTGTGAAAGGTGAGAACCAGTAACCCTCAAGTCCGCAGCCACAAACTGCCCCATTTGTATTGCTCTGAAAAGGTTACATAAAAGTGTATTCTTCCACAGGAACTTGACTGGTAGGATGCATTTATCTTGACAGCATTTTTACATCATTGTTGGCTGCCTGTCAAGGCAGCCAACAATGATGTAGAAACACTGTTAAGTCAGAAGAACTTGACACATTTTACAAGTGTTGTAAAAACTGATAAATGACCCATAAAATCGGAGGCAGTGATGGAGGGACAAAAAGGTCCCAAAATTTGAACCGAGAGGTAAAACTGTGGATGGGTGTACATACTTTGCTTTTGGTAAGTTAACACTGTTACACTGTTCAATTTGTTGCTTTCCTTCTTCAAGGACACTCCTTTTCTTGTTCACTTTTTCAATTTCGCTGTTTGTATTATCAATGTTTTCATTAACCTCCTTTACATGCTCTGAAACTGTTGACATTTGCTTTCGAACAACATCTTCTTGACATCGGATCTCCTCTTCAGATCTAGAATCATCTGCTTTAGTCTGCTCATCACACAACTGATCTGTCAATGCTAAAATTATGAAGAAAAAAAAAATATTCTCAGTCTAGATTTCAGACATTCCTAGTTGGCAGCCTTTTTGAGGCACACTGATTCATAGGTTCGTGTCCTTGACTTTTTATCAAAAGGTCATTTTTATCAAAAGGACATAAGTTCAAGGCCATCCCAAGTCATTTATATTGTGTTTCAGTGCAAACAAAAATTCATTGAAAATATTCCGGTCAGCCCTTTACCGAAACCAGTCCAGTCATTTTGAAGACAAGTGAAACACAGGAGAGCTACTAATGCCCTCTAAGCCCTATAGCTGAAACGTTAAAGAGTTTTCGTAATCGATTAATCACCTGGATTAACCTTGGTTAACCGATTAATCACTTACCCTATTATAGGTAGCTAAATAACTGCCATACTGTTGATGATTTACAGCATTAACCCTTTACCCAGTGTAAAGGACAATACTGGCCAGGCCTGTATTCAAAAATCTCTATTCAAATTTTATAATGTTTTCAAAAAAATGAAAATTTTTAGTAATTCAAGTATTTATTTTGCAAGTGTCATCTGCTACCCGCATTGGGTAAAGGTTAACTTAAGAATGACCATTTCATTTCCAGCAACTGATACTGGATAATGATCATACAAGTGAACAAGTATGTCATCACGTAACTTGCATGCTTTACTCTGTCTCACATAAATGATGTGAGTCAGTGTGACAATGTTTTGCCTGTTTTGGAGCAAGTTTGTTCCTTTGTTAACCCATATAAGAAGACCTTCATGTTAATGGTGCGCGATTGAGCTCATGCGCCATCGCTCGCGATATTACAATTTGTGGCGAACGATCAATCACATGCATGGAAAAAAAGCACAGTTACTTTTTTAGTTTACGTCAACGATGTCTGAGTTTCAGAAACTGAGTCTGTAAACACTAGGGCTGCCTCGACTATTCGATTAATCGAATAACCGTTGTAAGGTGGTATAGTCTACTATTATTTTTCATAGTCGACTATTTTTTTTTTAGCCATATACATCATGCCACTGAATAATATTGGTCTGCGAGGGACACATAACATTTCTCGGTTCCTGTTATTCTTCGTATTCCTTGTTTATATCACGAAAATAGGCAGGAATTTTTACTTACCCTCGCATACTATTTCATGAAATGGACGTTGTCATACTTAAACTCCGTTCTGGATCAAACTATTGTGAAGAAATTGTTGATAATCCATGTTAATTTTTGCCATTTTAATTTTTAAATCCGAAAAATTTCATGTGAAATTTATTGACACCAAATTAATGAAAGAATGTCCATACTTTGAAGTGTTAGCATCACATGACGGTGACTGACACAAAATTGATTACGTCAATGAGGAATTCCCGGTAAATCCTAGTTTTTAGATGACCTAATTGGCTGGAATAAACATTGTGTGCAATATTCCTGGAAATTATCACAAAGCGACAGTCTCTAGATCCCCAAAATGACCCAAATGAAAACTTCAGAGTTCAGACTGTGCTTTGATTTTCACTTGTGTTGTCTGGATTTTGACCTGCATTTACTTGTACCTCGCTAATTATTCCTCAGTATATTATGCTTAAAAGTTAGATATTTAGTGGTAAGAAATTGTAGTGTGAATAATGTCTATCATGTTCCTACACAAAGCCTTAGTTGCTTACTTGTCACACAAAGTAATTGTGTCTCCTTTTTCCTTTTTGTGCCCTTAGAGACTTTTTCCTAAATCAGCGTGCCACCAAAGAAACCGTGTGCCTTGGCGTCATCTTGGGCATGCGATGTATAGCGCGCCTTGATTTTTTTAAAATGAAGGTCTTATATAATGCAACAGTTCGAAAGTAATGGTTAATAAATCAATTACTTTTTCCTTCGATCAAGATGCTGATCATTGGTTAATCGATTAAGCGGTTAGTCGTTTCAGCTCTACTAAGCCCCCCCCCCGGATAAAGCTTTAAGAGGGCAACTTTTCCATATTGTATTGCAGTCATTTCACTATGATAGGAGACCCTTACAATCAGCTTTCCTGTAAAATAATCAATTGAGAGTTGATTATGATAATTGTCAAAGTGACATCTGACTTTGACAAAATCTGCAGCCTGAGAACTAGGGCCCAGCAAAGTTTCAAGATTTGTTTTGATTTCAAATCTTAAGTCGGTAATCGGTTTGAATCAAAATCAGCTGTCTGATTCATTTTCCTTCAAATCTTCTCACTGGAATTTTAATTGATCTTAGTCATCTTTCAAAACATCATATAACTGAGATAGAAATTGAACATACATAATGTTGAAAATAAAGACTGAGTGTAATTTCCGCTGTATTAACATAAAAAGCATCTGTACCCATGCCACCATCCTTACTAATTCCAGCTTCACTAGTCACTACCACTACTGAAAGGAAATTTAAATTTCCCAAGCAATAGAGACGATGAGCCCAGAACAGAATTTTCCCACCCATTTCTGTTTTTGAACAAAAATCCTTACTGAGTAATATTCCAACTACATCATCAAGGCATGCCTTGATGATATAGCTGAAATATTTTATTAGTCGGGACTTCATGACGTCTGTATTCGATTTGAGATTTGATTCAAATTGACAAGAAATGATTTATAGTAATTTGTATATTTTTTATACTTACCAATGGCCCTGACTTAGCAGGTGCAAACTCATAACTTTTAAGGGCCAAACACAAATTTTGAACCCCTCCCCCCCCCCCCCCAACTCCACAAATCTGCATATAAATCCAAAAATTTAAAGTCCTATACTGTCCTCCATACCTTTATACACTGCACATGTGCCGCAAGCAGGAAGCAACACAAACTTATGCCAGCCATCATTCTTACCAGATTATGTGCCTGATAAAGTAGAAAATCCAGTAGGGAGGAGTGAGTGCCCACTCATGGGAGGGCCATCCCCATCTGGGCTTTGATAAGTATAAAAAATATACAAATTACTATACATTTTTCATATTTTTCTACTGCACCAATGACCCAGACTTAGCTGAATAGTAACAAGAGCACCGCCTAGCGGGGCAACATATGCCCAACAAAACTAGAACATGCACAAGTTTCTCTGGGGTAAAGTTTGAAATTTTTGTTGACTCGACTATGTCTGTTCCCCCCCCACCCTCCCACCTCAATCATTGCCTATTAACCTGCCCTGTCTGGGGTAAAGGGTAATTCACCTGTTTTAACATTTTCATATTAAGCGATCTGAGATCTTTTCAAAATAAAAAAAATGGTAGCATCATTTTATTCATAAGATAACTTCTTAAGGGCTGCAAGGCTGCTATAGAAGATTCTCCTCGCCGTTTACAATGGTAGTATCCATTCACTGACAGGTTAACTTCATTGATAACGATTGACGATAGGTGGCACCAAGGAAAAGGCCATTTTGAGGATTATAACAGCTATAAACGGTGAGGATTCTCATCATTTAAAAATAAAATGGTGTTATCTGCTCCTGTCACATGCACATCAACAATTGATGATCAACATGAGGTCTCGTTTCCTATTAAAAGGTCATTTCCGAGGTTATTGGATATCCTCAGCCAAATGGCTATTTTGGGCTATAGTTTTAGTTTATGGTGGTGTGGATTTAGTAAATAATTCTCATTGATGGTGATATGATCAAAATAATCTGTTGATGGTCTTGATTCAAACTGTGTATTGTCAAGTGCATTTCAATTGGGGGTCAAGGTCACATGGAAGTGTTAAATGACTAACCCAGACCTGTTTGGGACCTGACAATTTGCAGTTTACAAATGGGACAATTTTTGTGTAAATTTGCTTTGAGAAAGCCTTCTGAAAAAATGAATAAGAAACCCATATGTTTTTTATTTGTCAGAATGATCATGTTATGCTGTAAAATCCTCAGTGGAGGAATGAGGAATTCCTATAACACAGTTTTATCACTATCGATGTACGAAAATTGGAGATTTATCCCCAAAATGAGAAAATTTTGACCATTTTGAGCCATTTTTTTAACCATCAACTGTGTCATTCAGCTGAGTTTATTTGAGTGATATTGTAAGATTTATGGTGTGTACAGTTGTCTCCAGAAAGGGCCATATTCAGACCTTCCAGAAACTATATACATTGTGAGTATTGTGAATAGGGGAGGTAATTTAAATGCGAAATATCCTCGGCTGTGTTAATCAGAAGCTGAACATTTCTTGAAAAGCCGACATTTTCACCTGAATAACTGTAACGAGACCTGAGTGCAAAGTTTGAACAATAAAGCAAGTAAAATGTTGGAGTAGGCAAAACAATAGTGTAATGTTTCAAGTACTAAAAGGGGGCATAACTCTGGAAATACAAAACAGAGTTACCTGCTCGTCACATGCACGACGACAATTGGTGATCACCATGTGTGCAAAGTTTGAACACTATAGCATGTAAAATGTTGAAGGAGTAGGCGACACAATACTGTAATGTTTTAAGTACTAAAAGGGGGCATAACTCTGGAAATACAAAACAGAATTACCTGCTCTTGTCACATGCACAACGGAAATTGGCGATCAACATGTGTGCAAAGTTTGAACAATATAGCATGTAAAATGTTGAAGGCGTAGGCGATACAATACGGTAATGTTTCAAGTACTAAAAGGGAGCATAACTCTGGAAATACAGGAAGGCTAAATCTCAGCTCCTTAGCCTGACGGAGGACTCCCGAAGGTGAATAGGTGATTAAAATATGAGGAAATACATATATCCTTCTCTGTACAACAATAGAGGACATACCACCAATAAGAAGTAAAGGAGCAATAGCCAAATGAATCCTTATTACTTAGCATAAATGATTACGCTAATTCGGTGCAAAGAGCCCCAATTTTAAGGTTAGTCCAGAATAAAACGCTTAAAATTAGGAAAAGCGTGTCCAAGAGATGGAGACTAACACCTACAGACACATGCCATATACAATGCAATGAGCTGTACATAAGATCAGTAATATCTATGGACAATAGCAGCATCATCCATAGTTACACACTCACTATAAGGCCAGAAGAGGTAAAGACAACCCCCCTCCCCCCTCCTCTTTTTTGAAGGAAATAAACCTTCAAAACAAAGAGTAAAGCGGCCTGGAATCAGTGATAAAGCGGTACTGAAGAATATCAGAAAAGAAACCTAATATAGGATTCCCCTCTAAATAATAAAAGGTGGCCTGAAGTATATATAAACACTTTAAAGGCGTCCGGTTACAAGCAAAATTTAATCTGTTGTGACCTATACGTTGCCTTCCTTAGTCATCTAGAGCTAAATGGAATCAACTGTTCAAGACTCAAGACAAAGATAACGATCCAACTTCCTTAGCGGAGATCTTATAATAAAATCAAAAGCTTCTAAAATGTGTACCGCATTTGGAATACCCAGGCAGTAAAACGTCAAAGTACACTCACTGGGCTGAACATTGTTAATATGGAGATCGGACGAGAATCGGTGATATAAATATGTTACAACCTTGAACTTGTCCAATCGAATCCCAATGGAAAATTATCTGAGAACTCAGACGCTTCAGCGCCAACCAACAGATGACCACAACCCTATGTACAAGTGATTCCCAATAAATGAACTTCCAAACTGTAACTGCTCAAATCTATGAGAATGAAAGAGTAGAATTCCCCTTTGTGTAGTGCTTCCGGTTGAAGACTGGATTCAAAACCTGGAAGGGGATATCACTAAAAAACCCAAAGACCGTTCCAATTTGAATCATTGTTTCCTAGGTCCATTAAAACCAATGACTGTTTGAAGAATGAATATATACAACTCCTAATAATGAAGAAAAATCGCGACATCGACGCCGTAGCTGCGATGGATGGTTAGTCACAAAATTCTAAGTTCATCAAGGGCCATAACTCCAAGAAAAATATTTGGAACAACACATGCATTGAACAGTGGCTAGATATCAATAAGATACACTTACATGCCAAATATAAAATCATTCCATCAAGTATTTCAAAAGTTATTGAGTTTTGAAACTCGTTGATCACAGACAGACCAACCGACAGACCGACAGACAGACAGACCGACTTTGCCACTTAAAGAGCTGCTAGTCGCAGCTAAAAAAATCGCGACATCGACGCCGTAGCTGCGACGGATGGCTAGTCACAAAATTCTAAGTTCATCAAGGGCCGTAACTCCAAGAAAAATATTTGGAACAACACATGCATTGAACAGTGGCTAGACATCAATAAGATACAATTACATGTAAAATATAAAGTCATTCCATCAAGTATTTTAAAAGTTATTGAGTTTTGAAACTCGTTGGTCACAGACAGACCGACAGACAGACCGACAGATCGACAGACCGACAGACCAACATTGCCACTTATAGAGCTGCTAGTTGCAGCTAAAAATAGAGAGGATGTATGCTTAGACGGCCTGTAGGGATATCAATTACGGATTCAAATATCCCATAAAGCTCATAAACTCGAATAATGAATTTAAGAGAATGTATTCAAGAGATGTGTCTGCATAATGATTAAGACATATTCAGCCACGCAACTAACAGAATCCCCCATCTGCCCTCGTCTGAATACAGCCTGTATCATCAGCGTAATCAGAGAGATTAAAAATATAACCAGGAAACTGAAGGAATAAAACAACTTAAAATCATATACCGAACCCCCCCCCCCCCCCCCCCTCCATCCCCCCCAACCCGCATTACTTGATTCGCTAGATAAGTATTCCGGTGAAGTAATACTAAAGCTTGGAACTGTGAAAAAATCCCCTTTTTCAACTACAGAAAAGTTAAAAAATTTATAGTAATTTATATATTTTTTATACTTACCAATGACCCAGACTTAGCTGGTGCTAACTCTTAAATTCTAGGGTCAAACACAAATTTTGCCCCCCCCCCCCCCCCCCCCAATCCCCAAAATTTGCATCGAAATCCAAAAAATGTATGTCCTATGTGGTCCTCCATACTTTTATCCACTGAGCATGCTCAGTGTCAGGGAAGTCTGAAATTGGAGCCAAATCCTCATTCTTACCACCAGTGCCTGGTAAGCGTTATGTAATCAGCGGGGAGGTATGAGTTCCGAACTCATGGGAGGGCCATCCCCGTCTGGGCCATTGGTAAGTATAAAAAATATATAAATTACTATAAATTTTTTAACATTTTTATACTGTACCAATGACCCAGACTTAGCTGAATAGAAAAAAGGCTGGAGGGCCTAGTACATAAAGGATAATCCAATAGACTCAATTACATGTAAACAGAATTATCCCCTCAAGGAGAAGAGGAGAACAGGTTTTACATGTATCTTTCTTGTTTGTATTAAAAAAGAAAGACGCAATATGATTCCGTAATTGAGCACAATAACATCAATGATCTCTATTAACATCCAGTATAACCCATTATACTAATCTTTTTAAAGGAAAGCCAATAAATAAACATAGTCCAGAGAATGAGACTCTTTATACTCATTTAAAAGTGTCAGAGGATTGTATATTAACGCTCGTATGACACGTGACATATACAAATGTTTCACACCGAGCTACACTTTAAAAATATTACATAAATGAGATAGACATTATCTTTACATTTAAAACTATCCCGGCACCAACTTGGAATTACTGACTCCAGAGGAGGTATTCCCTTGCTTTTCACTATAAAGAAGGTGATATAAGGGAACACCATCCCCCCCCCCCCCCCACGCCCCCTGCTCTGGGTCAAATACCCCAGAACAAAGAGAGCAGCAGGACAGAGTCACTACTGGAACAGAAAGCCTGCATAACAATAGTTGCAACTGTTTAGTGGACGACATTCTGAGCAACAGATAACAGACCTAAACATCGAAAGTCGCCAGAAACGGACTCAATATTTCTAAGATAAAAATTCATGAACGTGGAAGACCAATATGTAGCCTTCATCAATCGGTAATAGCAACACCATTAGCATAAGCCCAAGATGTAGACAGCGCTCTTACTTAATGCACCTAAATCTTAAGCACAGACTGCTGAGTTGAAGATAATTTTTTTTCATAAGCAGTACAGATAGTTAATTGAATCCATCTTGCAATAGAATGGACTGTAATGTCCTTTCTATTATGCAGCAGAGACAGAAAGAAATGCTTACGTCTCTTTCTGTTAAACTCAGATCTACGTTTGAAAATATGTATGGCTCTAAATGGACAGAGCAAAGGCCTATGACCATCTGAAGACGGCAGAGCCTTAATAACAATAGGTTCAGGATACTTATTAGGAGCTTGACTCTTCCCATTGGTAGCAAATCTGATAGAGTACTCGTTTGTTGAGAGTGCATTCTGACGGCAACATGCGACCTTTCCGAGAAAGGAAGTCTGCTAGAACGTTCAGACGACCCGATATATGACAGACTGATAGAAGTACTTGATGCTCTAGGACAAACAGAAGGATCCTTTCCGTTAAATTGAATAACGGAATGGAATAAGTGCCTCCCTAGTTCCGAATGTACGCTACTGCTGTCGAATTGTCGGACAGAATTTGGACATGCAAATTCTGAAGAATGTTCATTCATTGACGTAGCGCAAGCCATACTGACATCATCTCTTGATGTTTATGTGCTTGTTTAGAAACTGCGGATCCCAAAGACCCTGGCACCTCGAATCCGTTGGGCTCAGAGTTTCGTCCCAAACTGTTTGACTCGCATCCGTCATTATCGTAAAACTCGGATCTGGCAGTTGCAGTGGTACTCCTTGAGTTAACCACTGAATATCTGCCCAAGTCTGAATCTCTTGTTTCACTTGATTCAACAAGACGATGTTCGATTCGAGCGAATGAGTCTTCACACTCCAATTCTGAGATAAAATATATGTGGAGTGGACAAGTGTGTAGCCGCTCCATCGGAATAAGATCTGCAGCGGGTCCGCACAAACCTGTCAGCCTCATGAATTCTCTCGCTGTTACTACATCTGAGTGAAGACAAAAGTGAGCGTAACAACTGATGAATATCGCTCTGGTTAACGGCAGACGAATGAGATTGTTGAGCGTTTCTTAGCTCATTCCCACGTGGGTGAATGATTTGGACGGCACTAGATCCGACTTCTTTTCATTTACTATGAAACTGATACGTTGGAGCAATTGAAGCAGACTCTGAATATCGTTCTGAAGCGTTAACTTGCTGCCGTAACCCTGAAGAATGGCGTCCAAGTAGGCCGACGTTAGCACAGACGAATGAGCTCGGAAATGAGTCATTACTGAGATCATTATTCGAGTGAAGGCCCAGGGCGCTAGGTTCAGACCAGAGCATCATTGCTCGGAGCTGAAAACAACTCCTGGGACAGCGAAGCGAAGGTACTTTCTAAACGCCGGATGTACCATGACGTAAAAGTACGCATCCTTGAGATCAATGCTCACCGCATACTCGTTCACTCGTGTGCTCGCTCTGACCAATCGGATGGTCTCCATATAAAATTTTGGAGCCACGATCAGCTTGTTTAACCAGCTCAGATCTATAACTGGATGAAACGAGCCATCTGATCTTGGAACCAGGAACAGGTGACTGCAGAAAACTGGAGATTCCTGGTTTTCTACGATGTCTATAGCATTCTTGTTCAGAAGAGATTGAACTTCTGATAGAAGCAAATCTCTCTTCTGAACGTTTAACGGAAGCTGAGACCAGCGCAGACTTCGAGTTAACGGAGGTTTTTCCTTGAAGGACAGTTTACACCTTCGGAAATAACCCCATGCACCCATGGGTCGTCCATAATTGACATCCAATTGGTTAAGAATCTCGACAGCCTTCCGCCCACTGGAACGCAATAGAGGTTTAGACCATCACCTCCTGGCCCTGCAAGGATTGCGGAAGGAGAAACCACGTCCTCCACGACCCGCACCTTGCCCAGTCGACCTTGGAGCGTCTGACCGGATATCTCGGCCAGCATTACGACCCCTATGTGAGTCGCTACTCTGACGGTCTCCGGAGTAAGACGTAGAGTCTTTCTTAGATCCTCTTTAGGAACTTCCTTTGGTCGTATTCGCCCCCAAGGTACCTGCCTTACTCCTCTCTGCGGAGTCCGACTTTTTCAAAGCGGAATTAAAAACAGAGAATCCGAAGCTTTCTTAGTAATCTGATTATAGATTGTAGAAAGCTTAACTTCGAAGAGAAGCTCTCCTGAGACCGGAGTGACTGGAAGAGAGTTTTTTCACCTTACTATCCACTCTTGTGGATGCAGCCAGGGCAGCATCACGTCTGACTAACTCCATATTGCCTCTGAAAGGGCGAAGTTATACGTAGAATATGCTATAGCTCTCGAAAGAACTCTTAAGGAAGTTTGAACATCCGGGAATTCTTTCCCTTCGAGACGTAGTGATAACGCTCTGGTAAGGTGATCTGCGTGAGATAATGTGTCTAAATTAATTCTATTAGACGAGATTGTCATCTCCAGTAGACTGGAGTTAATAGACATGGACGCCGGCAATGACAATTCCAGGTCTTCAGCCTAGTCGTCCAAACGCAGAGGAACTCTCGGCATGCCTTGTCCTGCCATTTCAAATCTATGTCTAGCATTGACGAAAGGCAGCTGTATAACGCTAAGCGATAAGAAACCAGATTTGCCAGTCTTAGAGGCTAGCTTGAATATAGCGTCATTCAAAAGTTCAAATGTCCGTGACATTTCTGGACTGGGTCGGAAACTCAAGGACAGTGTCCCTAATCTGGCCGAAAAAGTCTGTGTCCAGTGATGCTTTCAGTTTCTTATCAGGTAACGCAGCATTTTGGTCCAGAGAACAACTTCTAAAAGGTGATGCCAGATGAAATCTACGGCCACCTCAAGTTGTTCGGAAAGGGAAAATTTCAGCTGTGCTGATTCCCTTTTACCATCCGCCTGGACCACATAAGAATCTCGGTCGTCCCTTACTGACTCTGCAGGGGAGCGAACCGACCCAGCTTGCTCAGACAGTTTCTTTACTGAAAACGTTTCGGATAGCTGCTGGGATGCTGCAATGAATTGAGCTATCTGTGATAGCAAGTCCATCACAGTAGCCTGTGGAGCCGCGGTCTTACGTAATTTAGCCGCTGGAAGCTCCAGGGATGTTAATTCCTGCATACTTCTGATATGCGAACGTCCCAACTGGAAAGGCCTCGCGTCCTTGGCTAGCGGATGGCATGACCTGGTTGACGGGAACTTCCTGGTCAGCGAAGCAGACTGGATAT
Source organism: Pictodentalium vernedei (assembly GCA_031216915.1). Taxonomy (NCBI): domain Eukaryota; kingdom Metazoa; phylum Mollusca; class Scaphopoda; order Dentaliida; family Dentaliidae; genus Pictodentalium; species Pictodentalium vernedei. The sequence continues at coordinate 486,378,335 of CM062297.1, read as the reverse complement.
CTGCGGTCACATGCGTGAAGATGAGGAAGCCAATAGACAAGCCGCGTCGGACTGTCTATGCGACGGAGCGTCCCGAGCAGGAGGAGTGGACCTATGCTCCGACTAACGAACGTTACATACAACAACATCTCGGCCCAGACGTTGTTGTAAGAGAGAGGGAGCCTCTCTCGCTCGCGGTCCGGATAGACCTGGTCGAGCTAGCTACCGGACCGACTGGCTTCCTCCATTCCATCCTCCGATCCGCCGTCTCCACGTGTGCGTAATTCGAGATTATAGTGCTCGCAACACCCCTTCTCCTCTCCTGGACCGTAACGGACGAACCCGGCGTCACAAACATTTCGTGAATGATTGCTTCACCGGGAGAGCTAGCGGGCGACAAGTGACCGTCGATCCTAAGTGGGACCTCTTAGGCACTTGCTGCATACCTTGAGCACTTTGCCGCTAGCTCATTATTGCGACGACGGAAGCACACTTTTGAAGACATCACGGAAACATCACCCTGTTCTTGTTCCTCTGAAAAAGAGACTGAAAAAACTAGAGTGACCCTGTGGAGAGAGGAACAACATGGACCTCTCACCACTAACAATATACCGTGACACACGTCTCCAACGTTTGTCATCTGAATTGGCACACACTGAGCAAGAATTAGTGTGGGTACACAGACTACAACAAATACAATGACCATGAGAATCAGAGGAAGACTTCCTCGATTACAATTGAACAGTATTCTTTCATTTTGAAAAAATATTAAACAGTCATCGTACTCGCACCAACCCTTGAAAACAAAGATACATAATAATAATAAACCAGTACAAACATTTCGAAAATTAATTCAAAAGAAAAAAAATTAAAAAAATTTTCAAGACGAGCCCAAGTTCCCAATGGGAACGATGAGCCCAAACGGATCCCAAACAATCCTAAGTGTGGACAAAAATTTTTAAAACAGGTTTAAAAATTAATGTTACACTTACGGACAATATAAATGTATCTGGCTATGAGTAGATCTAATAGAAGACAAGGAATCACTGTCAGAAGAAACCGTTGTCAACATAAACAAAAGTGAATAAAACTGGAAACAAGACTCCAGGTACTAAAAATATGGCCCAAAATCAGTAACCAATTTTAACACTATCCGATGTAAAACAGAGGCTTCCTGAGAAGAAACTGCAGTACATCGGATGGTAGATGCATGACCGAAACACCTAACCACCCTAGGGTGAGGACGTAACCATGGGGAAAAACAGAATAAACATTCTGTTACCAAGCCAAAACTCCCAAGAAATTTCAGTATAAAAAAATTACAATAATTATGCCAAAAGCATGGGAGAATAGCAAGGGGGTATTAAGGAAAGGGAGAGAGGAAACTCTGAATAAACTGTGGAAATTTCGTAACAAGAATGCAAACATCAGGCCTATGCCCCGAAATTAGAGAACATGAAATAATTTTGCATAAAAATTATAAGTTACAGCCCTGAACACATCCTTCCACTGTTTCTTCCACTCATCCTCTTATTCCATCCTTAGATCCACCATTTCTTTCATGATTTTGTGTCTGGCATCATTTTAACTGAGATTTATAAGCACAAATATCAGTGAGATGTTACTGATTTCAGGGTCAAACAAAGAATGAGGATTTGGCTCCAATTTCAGACTTCCTTGACACTGAGCATGCTCAGTGGATAAAAGTATGGAGGACCACATAGGACATATATTTTTGGGATTTTGATGCAAATTTTAGGGATTGGGGGGGGGGGGGGGGCAAAATTTGTGTTTGGCCTTAGAATTTAAGAGTTAGCACCAGCTAAGTTTGGGTCATTGGTACAGTATAAAAATAAGGAAACCTCACGCTACATTCCCTAAGTTATGCTCCTGCTGCTATTCTGAATAAAAGAGCATTAACAGCGAATAGAAGCTTATCATAACAAAATAACTGGTTAAACAACCAAGCATGATCAGTTTTTTGACCCGGCACGACTCCTAGAGCTCTTGCCCGAGTCATCTAGAATAGTGTAAGACCGCAGGGCTCCAACATGTCTAATCAACTCCATATTGCTACTAAAAAGTGGAGAGGAACGTGATGAACCTGGCGGTATTGTTAGGAATACACCCGACGATATAGCATCGCCATATCCCTTGAAATCAAGACAGTACGCCAGGGCGCTAAAGAATACACCATATAGACATAATATCCATAATCCTCAGAGTGGAATCATAATCCATGACGATAGATTGGACATAAAATTATGCAGGCAATGAAAAACTAAGTTCCGGATCATCATCATAAAAACCTAGATGAACTCCTTGTGCCTCGTCCCGACTGTTTGTAGAAAATGTATTCCCGAAAAATGGAATTAACGAAAGACACAAGAAAGAATGCTCGTAATTGCTCACTAGGCTAATATGGCGTCATCAATAGGGCTAAATGCCTCAGACAACTAACACAAAAAACACCATTTAGTAAAGAACAACCTCTTTCCTTATAACGGTACCTTGTCCAAGAGGATAGTGGTCTCAGCCTAGCTGACGCAGCTTAAGGTCTTCCTATCCATGAAGACAAATATCTGGGTGTAAACTGCATCCTCGGAAGCTCACTAAATGGAGACTTACGACGTTAGCTGCTTATGATAGAGAAATACACAACTCATAATTCTCACTAGGCTACTATGGCGTCAACAATAGGACTAAATGTCTCTGACACCTAAGAATACAACACCGAGAAGGAAAAAACACACTCTCTGAGGGTCCTATTCTCAAAAAGACAGAGGTTTCAGCCTAGCTAACGCAGCTTAGAAGTCTTCATCTCTGTGAAGACAGATATCTGGGTGCAACGTACGGCCTTGGAAAGCTCACTAACAGAGACTTATGACTTTAGCCACTAATGTTATAGAAAAAGACCACTCCTAATTCAAATAAAGCTACTATGGCGTCAACAATAGGACTAAACGCCTAAGAATACAACACCGAGAAGGAAAAAACCTACTCTTTCCTTCTAACGGCCCCATTCCAAAAAGATAGCGGTCTCAACCTAGCTAACGCAGCTTAGAAGTTTTCATATCCATGAAGACAGATACCTGGGTGTAACCTGCAGCCTTGGAAAGCTCACAAAATGGAGACTTATGACGTTAGCCGCTGTGGCTGATGTGAAGATGCAATAAGCTCTACAATTACAGCAGCAGGTCCGTCCTTGAGGCAAAAAATTGGAATAAACTGCACTAGCTTCGCTACCTGCTGTTGACAGAACAATGACCTGACCCCAGATCATATCGCAGCGTCTCCCCGACTGAATATGCCTTGATGAGCTAGCAATTGGCTACCCAACTTCAGTAGCATCAAAAGGAACTCGATACATGGAACTGCAGAAACAAGTGAAGCTAACTTGTGATTGACTATGCATAGTCCTTATGATGGAAGGGGGGAAACAGAACTAACAGCCGGCCCCAGCTGCTGTCGGGGAGGAGAGGGCTTTCACGTTCACTCGGATGAACGTCCTGACACACTGTGCTTCGCTGAAGCCTAAGCAGTCGACCCCGACTGCTATCGGGACAGAGAGGACTCTCCTACTCATTACGACGAGTGTCCCGACAGAACCAACTGGCCTCATCTCCTTGTGCGCCTTCATCGTTAGGTGAGCTTCATTTTTTGAGGTGCTCGCTCTACCCTAGCACAAATCTCGACCGTAACGGACCAACCTGATGATAGTGATTTCACTAAAGGAAAACCTCACCACCGGACAAGTTAGCCACTGTCAGGGAAATAAGACACCAAAGGCCTTACTCCCTGCTATATATGAACACCCTGCAACTACTTGCTATACTCACATGTGTGCAGATATGGCTGTACAGACAATATGTGTCGCAATATGCTGCCAAAGGTCCAATATCGAGGTTTATATGAGCAGCTATCTAAGATACTTTGCCGCCTGCTGCTCTCGGGACGATGACCTGACCCCAGGTCTTATCGGTACGTGTCCCAACTGAAGATGCCTCGATGCACTAGCTTTGGAAAATCTGACTTCGGCAGCCATGAATGGACCTGGATCCGTGGAAATGCAGAACATCAGAAGTTGGAAAGCTAGCTTGCGATCTACTGTGCATTGCCTGCATGACAAAAGAGGAGGAAGACAAACTAACAGCCAGCCCCGGCTGCTGTTGGGGAGGAGAGGGCTCTCCCGTTCGTCCAGATAAATGTCTCGACTACTGGTAACTACACTTCCAGCAGTCGACGCCGACTGCCATCGGGATGGAGAGGGCTCTCCAGCTCAACCCCAAGCTTCCCGATGAATAACAGAACCAGCTTCCACCCCTTCTGTGCCATCGTCGCTGGGTGAGCTTTATATTTTGAGGTGCTCGTTCAACCCACCTCTACACTCTCCTCGACCGCAACAGACCTACCCTGCATCCCAGGGACTTGACTTGAACAAACTAACTGGAGAACCGCTTCACCAGACGAGCTAGCTGCCAGCAGAGCAGTAAAGGCACTAAACTGGCCTTGCCCCCTGCTTATAATCATGAGCACCTCACAGCTAGCTGTTTGCTCATATGAGTGTGACGACAGCTGCACAGAAGGGACAGGTGTTGATGAACCATAACCATATTCTTGTTCCTCTGAAAAAAGAAACTAAAAAGAAATAATTATCCCACAGCGACAGTTCCGTATCAGAACTCGCCGCCACAATGTATGTCGACACTATCTAGAACATCTATCCAATATTCACACCTTGTAAAAGAATTAGAGAATGTGTAACAGCTACAAGCCCAGCAGGCCTGTAGATCAGAAGATGACGTAATGGACCCACACAAAGAATAATTCTTCACCGTAGGTCACTATGACATACAAGAAACAGGAAAAAATATGAACCCAGGGACTTGGCTTGAACAAACTTGAATCTCACCCCTCTAAGGATGCTGCACACCAAATATAAAAACATTCCGACTGCTGGATCCGAAGAAGAAGATTTTTAAAGAAAAATTCCTCATTTTGAACTAAGTTATAATTCAGGCTCCCACAGTGAGCCCAAATATGAACCCAGGGATTTGACTTGAACAAACTTGAATCTCACCTCCAGTGGGATGCTGTATACCAAATATCAAAAGATTCTGATTGTGGATGTGAAGAAGAAGACTTTTTAAGAATATTCCTCATATTGAACTAAGTTATAATTCGGGCTTCCACAGTGTGTTCAAATACCAAACAAAGGAATTGGCTTGAACAAACTTGAATCTTACACCCCCCCCCCCCCCAAGGATGCTGCATATTAAAATATTAAATATCAAAAGCATTCTGACTGCTAGATCTGAAGAAGAATATTTTTAAAGAAAATTCCTCATTTTATCATTCCCACAGTGAGCCCAAATAGGAACCCAGGGACTTGGCTTGAACAAACTTGAATCTCACCCCCTAGGGATGCTGCACACCAAATATCAAAATATTCCGACTGCTGGATCTGAAGAAGATTTTTTAAAGAAAAATTCCTCATTTTGAACTAAGTTATAATTCGGGCTCCCACAGTGAGCCCAAAAATGAACCCAGGAACTTTGCTTGAACAAACGTGAATCTCACCTCCCGTGGGATGCTGTATACCAAAAGATTCTGATTGTGGATGTGAAGAAAAAGATTTTTTAAGAATATTCCTCATATTGAACTAAGTTATAATTCAGGCTCCCACAGTGTGCCCAAATATCAACCCAGGGACTTGGCTTGAACAAACTTCAATCTTACCCCCCTAAGGATGCTGCATACCAAATATCAAAAGCATTCTGTCTGCTGGATCTGAAGAAGACTTTTAAAGAAAAATTCCTCATTTTGAACTAAGTTATAATTCGAGCTCCCACAGTGAGCCCAAATATGAACCCAGTGACTTGGCTTGAACAAACTTGAATCTCACCCTCCTAAGCATGCTGCATACCAAATATCAAAATATTCTGATTAGTAGATCTGCAGAAGAAGATTTTTAAAGAAAAATTCCTCATATTGAACTAAGTTATAATTCGGGCTCTCACAGGGAGGTATGTTCCTCATACTGCACTAATTTAAACATTTGGGCTCCCATAGAGACTCCAAATATGGACCCAGGGACTTGATTTCAATAAACATGTGAAACACTCTTCCAAAGATGTTATATGTGAAATTTGAAAGCTTTTGGAGCAGTGGTTTGGGAGAAAAGTAGTCTTGAATGTAGTCCCATTACCCACAGTGTTAAAAACTGCTGACTCGGCACTTTTTCAAAGACCCCAAAAAGCACCCCATGATAAAACCCATAGCAATTTTTTTTTTACCATTCCATTCTGTTGGTCCTAAGGAAGCTTCACACCAAATAAGAATTCTCAGTGCTGTGTAGTTTTGGAGATATGGGCGGTTTAATTTTTTTCTATTTTTAGCTCCTGCATTTCCTGTGGGGCGACGGAAAAAAAAAATTGGGCATAAATTAAGTACTTATGACCCAATAAGCCCTCATATCAAATTTGGTTCAAATCAGCCTCTCGGTTTGGAAAATAGAAAATTTGGGCGAGGCAAAAATTATTGCCCCTCCCATAATGAAGGCAAATATAGCTCCTTGAACTTCTCTTGAACAAATCTGAGTTTACACCTCAAAAGATGCTGCACACCAAATATCAAGTCTCTGCTACTGCTGGTTCATGAGAAGAAGATTTTTTAAGATTTAAGCAAACTTTTTGGGCAAGGCCTTACCGAGGGGCGAGGCAACTTGATTTGAACAAAATCAAATTGTGATGTCATAACAAACTATTATCTCAAATATCAATTAAATTGGTTCAGAAGTTTGGGAGGAGAAGATGCAAACATCATGTTCACGGACGACGGACAGTGAGTGATCACTATAGCTCACCTGACTGAAAATCGGGTGAGCTAACAAGGTCTTACAAATAGCAAATGTATTTAAATTGGAAAATACAGATGGTTTTTGATATTCAATGATTGGTTCAGTTTGTTTTTTCAGAATCCCCATGATATCGGTATTGGTTTGGTTTTTCAGAAAATTGCCCATCTCTACAAATCAGTCAAACACTAAACACAATGAAAGTGTCAATGACACTGTAGCTTAACTTGTGTGTTGTGTTTGCTGAAAAGGATAATGTTCAATGTTTATGAAAGGATTATGAAATAAGACAAGAATTGTGATAATTGGGAATATGTTCATTTCTGTTCCCTGTATGCTATGTTTTTGATAAAAAATAATATGAGGTGTACACTGTACTAAAGAGCTGAGGGGTGGGTTAATATGACCTCACAGTTAATGTATGTGGCCCTCACAGTTACGGTATCAATGAAAGTTGAAAAATTTATAGTAATTTATACATTTTTTATACTTACCAATGACCCAGACAAAGCTGGTGCTAACTCTTAAAATATAGGGCCAAACACAAATTTTGCCCCCCAATCCCCAAAATTTGCATCTAAAACTAAAGAAAACATGTCCTGAAAGGCCCTCCACACTTCGCCCCTACTGCGCATGCGCAGTGTCAAGGACGTTCCGAAATTGGCGCCATTAATCATTCTAATAACCAGTGCCTGGTAAGCGCTATGTACTCAGCGGGGAGGCAAGAGTTCCCAACTCCTGGGAGGGCCATCCCCGTCTGGGTCATTGGTAAGTATAAAAAATATATAAATTACTATAAATTTTTCAACATTTTTATACTGTACCAATGACCCAGACATAGCTGAATAGTAAAAAGGCTGGAGGGCCAAGGACATAGAGCAAAATGGAATACGCTCAATAAAATAAAATAGAGTCATCCCCTGTAGGGAAAAAGAAGTAATAGGCCTTACATGTATCTTTCTTATTTATGATAAATTAGAAAGATACAACACCTTCCAAAATTGAGCTTCATACATCCATGTAGTCTATTAATATCCAATATAATCCTTATACTAATAATTTTTAAAGTAAGCCAATAAATAAAGTAAGTCTAGAGAATAGACTCTTATACTCCTAAAAGTGTCTGAGGATTGCATAATCATGTCCGTTGACATATGCAATATTCAAAAGCTATACTTTAAAAACTAAGACTTGAATGAATTTTAAAAACCTAAACTTCTCACTAAACAACCATCCCAATAACAGCTCAGAATTACTAACTCCGGAGGAGGTATCCCCTTGTTTTCATAGTAAAACAGGTGACCCAAGGGAACACCTTCCCCCCCCCCCCCTTTTTCTTGCCCTGGGTCAAATAGCCCAGAGCGAAGAGGGCAGCCGAACGGAGACACTGCCGAAACAGACAGCCTACCTAGCTATAGTAGCAACTGTTAAGTGAATGACATTCTGAGCAGTAGATAATTGACCTAACAATAGAGGCCTCCAGAAATGGACTCGATATTTCTGAGATAAAATTCATGAATGTGGATGGCTGAGCGCAATGAGCGGCCTTCAAAAATCTATAATAGCGACACTATTAATGTAAGCCCAAGAAGTAGAAGAACTCTTACTTCATGAGCCGAAATCTTAAGCACAACTGCTAAGTCAATGATATACCATAAGCAGTACCGATAGTTAATAGAATCCATTAACAATAAAATGGAGCGTAACGTCCTTCTACTAGACATCAAAGACAGAAGAAGCTTACGCCCTTTGTAATAAACAGATATCTGTTTATAAATACATAAACTGTACCCGGAAAGAGTAAAGGCCTATGCCCATACGAAGACGGAAGGACCTTAAAATAATAGGTTCCGGATAATAGGAGCCTAACTCTTATGCAACAATCCAACCTAAATAGTAACGGAAGTATTGATTCCGAAACTATGAAAGTGAAAATCATCCATCGATAGTGCATGAAACTCACTGACTTTACAGTAAAAGAGAAACCAACAGAATTACTGTCTAAAAGGTCAGAATTTGAAAACTACTGTTTCCAGAGGCTCAAATGATTACTTAGCTAAATAAGAACCGAAGTTAAAATCCGTATAGGAATTTAATCTAAAGATTCTAAGTCTCTTTATCAAAAAGTTACTAACTGACTTAGATAAAGAGACAAAAGACTCAATTGTAAACTATCGTAGAGTGCATAGGTATGAGGTAACATAAACCTATAACCTAAATAATAACAGGCTGCAGTAGATCTTGTGAAACAAGTATACTAAAAAATAGCAATGAGTAGTATGGAGGGATCAACAATATGAACATAATGATCCCTACACCACGACGGAAGAGCCTCCACTTTAGCCGCATAGAATAGCGAAGAAGAGGATCTCCTATAATAAGAAATCGCGTCCAAAGCTCGTCCAGTACAGTGCTTACAATGCAATACGGACCACACAACAGAATACATGAAGGTTGCGACCTTGCTGGTTGTGATAAAGATGACACGATTTACCCAGTGAAAAAGATCCTCACATAGAGGAAGATTTCACGTTAAGACCCACAGTAGACAAGAGAGTAAATTACTCATGATCTCTGTGAAGATAGAGATGCTATCAACAGAAATGTATTGTGGTTGTTTATCTTAGCAATACCTGCTAAAACAACAGCGCTGGAGGATATGCGTATCCTATCATTCCGTCCTATAGATCAATAGAGCGTTAACAATATTAGCTCAGAGATCTGGACAAGCCAACACATACGTCTGCAATTGATTAGCAAGCTGTGTCATAAATAAATCATCATTGGGCGCTCCCATAGATAGCAAATCTGATTGAATACTTGTTTGTTGAGAGTCCATTCTGACAGCAACAAGCGACCCGTAAGAGAACGGGAGTCCGATAAAACAATCAGACGACCCGGAATATGACGGACCAAAACTGAACTTGGTGTACTATAACCAACAGACGGATTCTTTCCATTAAATTGAATAACGGAAACGAAAGAGTGCCTCCCTGGTTCCGGAGATACGCCACTACTGTCGAATTAAAGGACAGGAATTTGGGCATGCGTTTCTGAATAATGTTCATGCAATGACATAAAGCAAGCCTAAAAAACATTATTCCGCGGAAGAAAACTGATTGCTAAAAGACTGCGGAACCCAAAGACCCTGGCACTTCGAATCCGTAGGGATCAGTATTATATCCCAATCTGTTTGACTGGCAACCGTCATAACAGCCACACTCGGGTCCGGCAACTGCGGCGGCACTCTCTGAGTCAACCACTGAATGTTTGCCCCAGTCTGAATCTCTTGTAACACTAGATAGACAAGAGAACGTGTAAATCGAGCAATTCATGGATTGCCGAAAAGTTGCCGTCGAAGAGAAGCTCCTCCGAGAACGAAGCGACTCTGAGAGAGTTCTTAACCTTACTATCCACGCGTGTGGATGTAGCTAGGGCTGCGTCACGTCTAACTAACTCCAATCAGCCACTGAAGGGCGGAGTTATACGTGAACAAACTACTGCCCTCAAAAGAAATTACATTGAGAATAATATCCCGTAAATCTTTTCTTGAAGACGTAATGATAACGCCTCAGTAAGGCGGATTACGTATAATAAAGCGTCTAAGTTAAGTCTACTATACATAATGTCGTTCCCAACATTGAAATTGGAAAAGACATAAACGGCGAAAAAGAATATATGCAGTCTTTAATCACACCGTCTAGACGCATATGAACTCTCGGTATGCCCTGCTCTGCCAAAATACTATTTGTATAAATGATAAAATGGCAGAAATGAGCAACGCGGACAAGAAACTAAACTATCATGCTTAGTAGCAGGCTTGTATATATATATATATCTATAGCGTCGAAAAATAAAACACATGTTGTAATGACAATATTGGACTGCGTCGGTAAGTCAGGGACAATGTCCCTGAACCGATCGAAAAATCCGAGTCCAATGACGCTATAAGTCTCTTATCCAAGATCGCAGCAATGAAGTCCGAAATAATAATCACTGGAAGATAATGCCAGAAGATATGAAAGGCATCTTCCGATACTACTAAAGGGAAAACTCGAAATCTTTCGAATCCCTTTCGCCATCCTGTCGGACCCTATAAAGCGTTCGGTCGTCCGTACCTGATGCAACCGCGGACCGCACCGACCCAGCGCCGTCGGATAATTCCTGATTCGACTGAGAAACTGTCAATTGCTGGGATGCTGCGAAACAACTGTGCTAACTCGGATAGCACGTCCGTCACTGAGGCCTGAGGAGAAGCGGTCTTACGATGCATTGCCGCTGGAAGCTCCGTGATCGTTACCCCGTGCATACTACCAATATGCGAGCGAACGGAGTGTATAGGCCTCGTGTCCCTTGGCTACCAGATGGCGCGACCTATTCGCCGTGGAATCACTGAATGCCGAAACTGATCGGATACTCGAGGTCACGTAGCCAATGTGCGGTCGTGTGCCCTGCTGTGAGGATGAGGAAGCATTAAAGACAGTCTCTCGGACTGTCAATATAACGGAGCGTCCCGACCAACGGACATATGCTCCGAATGTAAAATATCTGAACCACAACATGCGGTCCCCTATGTTGTTGGGGGAGAGAGGGACCTCTCTCGCTCACAGCCCGGACGGACCTGAACAAGCCAGGAACCGGACTAACAGGCTTCCTCCGATCTGTCCTCAATCTGCCGTCACTGGGTGAGTACTAAAGTAATTAAAGTGCTCGCATCACCCAAATCTCCTTCCTAGACCGCAACGGACGAACCCGGCAGCCGAACCATTCGATGAATGTACGCTACACCGGGTGAGCTAGCGAATGTCACTCCGTAGGCGATAGACATATTCCATGAGCACTTATTGCCGCTAACTCTTCATTAACTATGACGACAGAGGCACACTTTTGAAAGACATCTCCATAACTCTTCGAACAAGAAACCAGAAATGCTTGGTTAGCAAGCATAAAAAATAATATATATAGCGTCGTTCAATAATTCGAAAGTTTGTGTGACATTATTGGACTATGTCGGAACTGAGGGACGATGTCCCTGAACCGAACCAAAAATTTCTAAGTCCACCGACGCTATCAGTTTCTTATCCGGCATCGCAGCATTCTGGTCCGACAAAAGAAGCTGTAGAAGACCAAGTCAGATGACATACACAACAGCATATGTTGTTCCGAAAGGGAAAGCTCGAAATCCTCCGAATCCCTTTCGGTATCCCGTCGGACCGGATGAAACTTTCGGACGTCCGTACCCGCTTCCACGGAGCGTCCCGACCCAGCATCGTCGGATAAAATATATGCGACAGATTCAGTTGATGCTGGGATGCTGCGATAAACTGTGCTATTAAGGAAAGCACGTCCGTTCCCGAGGCCTGTGCAGTAGCGGTCTTACGATGCATTGCCGCCGGAAGCTCCGTGTACGTTGACTCCCGCACACTTCCTATGCGAACGTCCGGAGTCTGCAGGCCTCGTGTCCCTGGCTACCGGATGGTGTGACCTGGTCGCCGAAGAATCCTTGATCGGCGAAGCTGGTAATATATCGGCGGTCACGCAGCCAAGGTGCGGTCGTGTGCGCTGACGAGAAGAGGAAGCCTTAGCAGTCTCAGCGGACTGCCTATACAACGGAGCGTCCCGAGCGACGGACGTATGCTCCGCTTGCGACACATTTGTACCACAACATCTGGGGCCAGATGTTGTTGAACGAGAGAGGGGCCTCTCTCGCTTGCCGTCCGGATGGACCGGAACGAGCTATGAACCGGACTAAAAGGCTTCCTGCGTTCTCCCTCCGATCCGCCGTCACTGGGCGTGCATTAGGTTAATTTATAGTGCTCGCATCACCCCAAAATTCCTTCTAGACCGCAACGGACGAACCCGGCTGCCGAACCATTCGGTGAATGGACGCTACACCGGGCGAGCTAGCGGACGTCAAAGGCCGTCGAACCTACTAGGGTCCTCTTAGGCAATTGGCGTATTTACATGAGCACTTTTCCGCTAGCCCTTCATTAATTGTGACGACGGAGGCACACTGTTGGAAGACATCACAGATACATCACCCTAATCTTGATCGTCTGAAATAGAAATTGATAAAGTAGAGTGACCCTGCGGGGAAAGGACCGGAGTGTCCAAATCCCCAACAACATACCGTGACATACGCTTCTCATATTGTCATCGAAATCATACGATACAGAACAGGAGTTAATGCGAGTACACTGACCACATATAGAATGATAATAAAGTCAGAGGAAGACTTCCTCTTAAAACAATTGATCAATATCCTTTCAATGTGAAAAGAAAACAAGTCCTGGAACTCGCACTAACCCCTGGCAATCAAAATACATAATAATAATATGATCCATTAATATAGAAAAAATAATTGAAATCAAAATATTTTGAAAAAATATTTTTTCAGAACAGCCCAAGTTTCTGAAAAGTAACGTTGAGCCCCAATGGATCCCAAGCCTAAGTGTGGACAAAAATTTTAAAAATATTTTAAATAATTTATTCAACACTTACGAACAATAATAATGTATCTAGTTATGATTAGTTATGATTAAAATAACATCAAGATATTATTTTTTAGAAATCCCCCCCTCACACAGAGGGTTGTTGTAAATGTAAACAATAAGTGTAAAAACACTAAAATAAGACTCCAGGCACCCAGGCCCGAAATCAGTTACCAAAAATACACTATCTGATGCAAAACAGAGACTTACAGGGAAGAAACTGCAGAACATCAGATGGTAGATGCAGAACACAACGCCTTCTGAAGACGTAAACATGGGGAAAGAACAGAATTCATTCTGTTATTCAGCTAAAACTCCCAAGAAAATTTAGTAATAATAATTAGAAAAACTATGCCAAAAGCATGGGAGAATAGCAAGGGGGAACTTAAAGGACAGGGAGAGAGGAAAACACTTAAAAAACAGTGTAACTAAATAATCAGAATGACAACAAAATGGCTGCTGCCTTGAAAATAGGTAACTTAACATAATTTCATTAAAAAATTTTAAGTTACAGCCCTGATAATATTCTGTCACACATTCTTTTCCTCTCCTCCTTCTCTATCCTCCTTAGAATCACCATTTCACTAATATTTATGTGTCTGGCATCATTTAAACTGAGATTTATAAGCACAAAGATCAGTCAGATGTTAACTGATGAAGGGCCAAACGTAGAATGATTAATGGCGCCAATTTCGGAACGTCCTTGACACTGCGCATGCGCAGTAGGGGCGAAGTGTGGAGGGCCTTTCAGGACATGTTTTCTTTAGTTTTAGATGCAAATTTTGGGGATTGGGGGGCAAAATTTGTGTTTGGCCCTATATTTTAAGAGTTAGCACCAGCTATGTCTGGTTCATTGGTACAGTATAAAAATGTTACCAGGTTACAGTGAAATTATTCCAAAACGAGTCATCCTATCAAGTTACATTGAAATCCCTTCATAAATATGGCCTGTAGACTGCTAAAGGTTTTTGGGCTTCAGGCCCCTGGAGCCGTCAGTTTCCCAATTGCATCCAAAGGGGACATTCCAATCATGACCAAAAGGGGATGTCATCATCTTGGCATTATATGGAGTCAAAATAACAGGTTACAATGAAATCCTTCCATAAATATGACCTACAGACTATGCTAAAGGTTTTGGGCTTGGGCAGCCATCAAGGCTGAATGATCGTGACCAAAAGGGATCGTGCTCATCTAGACATTATTTGGAGTCATCCTACCAAGGTACAATAAAATCCTTCATAAATATCACCTGTAGACTGTGCTAAAGGTTTTCGGGCTTCAGGCACCTGTAGCCATCACAGTTGCCTAATGGTGTCCAAAAGGGGCTGTTCTCATCTAGACATGAAATGAAGTCAACCTACCAAGTTACAATGAAATCCCTTCATAAATATGAACTGAAGACTGTGCTAAAGGTTTTCGGGCTTTGGGCTTCGGCAGCCATCATGGTTGAATGATCACAGCCAAAAGGGGACATTCTCATCTGGAGTGATCCTACGAAGTCACAATGAAATCCCTTCAGAAATATGACCTGTAGACTATGCTCAAGATTTTCGGGCTTCGGGCACCTGTAACCATAACAGTTGACCAATCACGACCAAAAGGGGATGTCATCATCTAGGCATTATATGGAGTCAACCTAACAGGTTAAAATGAAATCCATAAATATGACCTTTTGCCTATGCTAAAGGTTTTTGGGCTCGGGCACCCATCAGGGTTGAATGATCGCGATCAAAATGGGACGTTCTCATCTAGACATTATTTGGAGTCATCCTACCATGTTACAAGGAAATCCCTTCATAAATATGACCTGTAGACTGCGCTAAAAGTTTTCGGGCTTCGGGCCCCTGTAGCCTTCACAGTTGCCCAATCAGGACCAAAAGGTGACTTTCTCATCTAGACATTGTCAACCCACCAAGTTACAATGAAATTCCTCAATAAATATGACCTGTAGACTGTGCTAAAGGTATTCGGGCTCGGGCAGCCATAATGGTTGAATGATCGCAACCAAATGGGGACATTCTCATCTGGGCATCATCTGGAGTGATCCTATGAAGTTACAATGGAATCCCTTCATAAATATGACCTGTAGACTGTTCACGATTTTCGGGCTTTGGGCACCTGCAGCCATCACAGTTGACCAATCATGACCAAATGGGGATGTCATCATCTAGGCATTATATGGAGTCAACCTAACAAGTTACAATGAAATCCTTCCATAAATACGACCTGTAGAATATGCTAAAGGTCTTTGGGCTCGGACAGCCATCAAGGCTGAATGATCACGACCAAAAGGGGATGTTCTCATCTAGACATTATTTGGAGTCATCCTACCTAGCTACAATGAAATCCCTTCATAATTATGACCTGTAGACTGTTCTAAAGGTTTTCAGGCTTCGGGCCCCTGTAGCCATCACAGTTGCCCAATCGTGTCCAAAAGGGGACGTTCTCATCAAGACATTATATGAAGTCAACCTACCAAGTTACAATGAAATCCCTTCATAAATATGACCTGTAGACTGTGCTGAAGGTTTTCGGGCTTTGGGCTTGGGCAGCCATCATGGAAGAATGATCGCAACCAAAGGGGACAATCTCATCTCGGCATCATCTGGAGTGATCCTACGAAGTTATACTGAAATCCCTTTATAAATATGACCTGTACACTGTGCTCAAGGTTTTCGGGCTTCGGGCACCTGTAGCCATCACAGTTGATCAATCACGACCAAAAGGAGATGCCATCATCTAGGCATTATATGGAGTCAACACAACAGGTTACAATGAAATCCTTCCATAAATATGACCTTTTGCCTATGCTAAAGGTTTTTGGGCTCGGGCACCCATCAAGGCTGAATCTCATCTAGACATTATTTGGAGTCATCCTACCAAGTTACAATGAAATCCCTTCATAAATATGACCTGTAGACTGTGCTAAAGGTTTTCGGGCTTCAGGCCCCTGTAGCCATCACAGTTGCCCAATCAGGACCAAAAGGTGACTTTCTCATCTAGACATTGTATGAAGTCAACCCACCATGTTACAATGAAATTCCTCAATAAATATGACCCGTAGACTGTGCTAAAGGTTTTCGGGTTTTGGGCTCGGGCAGTCGTCATGGTTGGCAGATCACGCCCAAATGGGGAAATTCTCATCTAGAGATCATAAGGAGTCATCCTACCAAGTTACAATGAAATCCCTCCATATTAAACATGACCTGCAGACTGTGCTAAAAGTTTTGGGGTTTCGGGCTTGGGCAGCCATCACGGTTGATAGATCATGTCCAAAAGGGGACATTTTCATCTAGACATTAGATTCTCATCTAGACATTAGGAATCTTACCAAGTTACAATGAAATCCGTTCATAAATACAACCTGTTGACTGTGCTAATGGTTTTCGGGTTTTGGGCCCGGGCAGCCATACTGGTTGCCCGATCGTGACCAAAAGCCGCATTCTCATCTAGACATGACCCCAAACCTGCATATGAAATTTCGTGATGATCAGACAAGAACTGTGGGGTGTGGCCCGTGCTAAAGGAAAATGTGAACAGACTCACAGACTAACAGACTTCCGCACGCTTGATGGCAATAGCTTATCTTGACTATGTCAAGTTAAGCGAAAAATTAGTATTCAATTTTATTTTGTTCCATTGTTATTTCCAAAAAAATTAGGACAATTGGGGCCTGAAAGGTCGTAAGTTATGTTTTGTGAGGAAAAAAAAAATTTAGTTATGTAGGAATGAATACAAGCAGGATTCTGGGTGGCATTTGGGAAAACTTGATGGAGGTTGCATCACAGAAATTTCATTCAGGCATCTGTTCAATGGGGACTTCAGTCTCTGGATAAAATAAGAGAGATTCAACTTCACAACAAAAGGCATGTTTTCTGAAATATCAAGCTTTTATCAAAGGAATCGGTTCCACCTTTTTTGGTATCAACTCTTTATCTAACAAAGAAGCTAAATACATCCAGACCTACAAACAAAAACTTATAATATCCGGTAAATTCTTGTTTGTAATCTTTGCTTTCAAAACAATATTTTTGACACTGCAATGGCATCAGTTCATCAAACCATCAATTACAACCCCATACTGGAACACACTTACTAAGCTCCTCCCAATGAGGGGTCATGACCTATGTTTTGGAAGAAAAACAGAAAATTTTCAGTTATTCAACCTTTTACTCAAAATAAAGGCCATAACAGGCCAGCCATTCAAATTTTATTTCAATTTTTGCCTCAAACACATAGCTTATGTCCCACAAAGAAGATCTTCTGTTTCTCAAGCCATATTTTGTAACATTGCATGTGAGAGGGCAGTTTTTTATTTTAATTTTTGTAATTATTTCTTTGCCATCAAATGCTCATGTTCTTGGCCTCATAAAAATCTACAAAATAGCATGGAGGATGGTGTATTTGTCCATTGAGTGCAAGAAAGCATTGCAATGTTGCACTCAAGGAACAAATTTATCAATTTTATTAACTTGAGTAAAATATCAGACATAAACCATTTAATTTTTATTTTTTTAAGTTTGCATTGGTTATAAAAAGAGAGCATGTGGCATCAAAAAGGACCATGCGGGAGGTCTGAGAAACAGATTTTCAACTTTTTTAAGCCTTACAACTCCTCATTGGAACAATCTTGTTAAGCTTGTTCCATCCGGGCATGAAATATGGGGCAAATGAAATTTCCATTACCTATTGTTTGCCCCCCAAAAAATCGAAGTGAATGGTTAACTGTGACTCCAGAAGAGTGAATGATCCATCATGAATATATGTTACAATGATGTAGAAACATTGTCAAGATAAATTCAGTCTAACGATGAAGTTCTCAAGGAAGAATACACTTGTGGATAACCTTTTCAAAGCAATATAAGAGGGGCCATTTGGGGACTTGAGGGTTAAACTTGGTTATTCAAATCACTGAATTGTGCCGTCTGCAAGCCATGTTAACCCTTAAGGGCCTGGAGAGTTTTATACATATTTTTCTACTTTTTGACAGTTTACATTCTGTGGCTTTGCCATTGTTTTTAGGCAAGTCTTGGCTAGAAAATACTACCAAGGTCCGTACAATCCAACTTGTTAGTTCCTCCAGAAACAGCATGGTTGGCCACCTGTTCTGTTGCAGCAAAAAGTGGACAAAGTCAGAATTAGGCCCTTATGGGTTAAGAAATGAGTTAACCAGGAGGATACTCACCTTTGATACATTTTTTTACATCCCTATTCAGTTTAGCTTTTGTATTCTCTATTTCAGCATTCACTTCAATATATTCTTTCAAGTGCTGTGTTTCTATGTCGTCATTTTTCAGGATGGTTACTAACTCATTTACTTCCTTTAAAATTTCTTCATAATCCATCTTGATCACTACAAGAGTAAATCAAAGTGGTGATGAAATGAGTACTCGAATTTATATTTATTTATTGGTGTTTAAGGTCACATATTTCTGCACAGACACATGGCAGCATTAGACTTCAAACTGAAAGGTTCACAGTTTGATCCCTGTCAGGAATAACTTCGTTGTGTCCTTGGTCAAGGCACTTAAATCTCATTGCCCACATGGGGGCACAGTGGCTATGTGACCTTGATGATGCACTTGTCTTCAACCAATGCCAACCCTGCTTATGTGAAGTTAGTGCATTATTTATTTATTGATGTTTAAGGTCACATACTTCTGCACAATGGCTAATCATGACCGTGACAGTTTTACAGGTGGAGGAAGCCGGAGTCCCCGGAGAGAACCACCGAGCAACGACGAACAGCTGCCATCTCCCCAACATCGTAAATCCACAATGCTGCACAGGCAGGGTTAGAATGGTTGAAGACATGCACACCATCGACGTGCAGTACGCCTTAGTACACGGCATCATCGTGCCCCCATGTGGACAATCAGGGTTAAGTGCCTTGCCCAAGGACACAACGCAGGAGTCCGAATCGATCACTCAGACGGTCACCCATCCAAGGACTAACCAGGCTCGATGTTGCTCGACTTCGGTGATCTGGCGAGAATCGGTTAACACAATGCCACAGCGCCCCCAGTTAGTGCATTGGGGAGTCTGACATCTGCTCGCTTTTGTTCAATGGTTCTCTCTCTCGGTAATATGGCTTCCTCCACCAGTAAAAACCAGTAAAACTGTGACACGAGGTGACCCTGGCTGTCAAAAGTGTCATTAAATCCCAATAAATAAATATTTTTCCACAATTATGGCTAATCGTTAACGGAACATGGATATAAAGTCAAGTCCAGTCTCTTGATTATACCCATTTTGTCCATTTTAGAGGACTTCCACACATTGGTGACCGGGTCCTATTTTAGCAGTAAAACAGAGCTCGTTTACCACAGTAAACAAGTCTCCACTTCCCGGAGTTCCGATGGTGACAAATCTCAGTTTGTGGGAGGCAATATATGAATATTAAACTGACATTCAAACAAAACAAAAACAGATTCAGTCTGGAATGAAGCTTCTTGACGAAACAAAAGTAACATAATTTGATTTGCGAGTATGTACATCTTTCTATATGATGTAATTCGTAAACATGATTAACTTTGATGTGCATCCCTCCCAACACAGGCCTGTAATATTGGGTGGATGGTGTTTTGTGGTCTTCAACTGCTGTAACCCTGCTTAAACGGAGCTTGAACAGAGTTAGAATGTTGATGAGCTGACAGTTGCTCGTCGATGCTCAGGGGTTCTCTTTGGGTACTCCGGCTTCCTCCACCCGTAAAACTGTCACGGTCACGATTAGCCATTGTGCATAAATGTGTGGCCTTAAACACCAATAAATAAATAAATGGTGTTTTGTTCACCTCTTGCTCTCCTCAAAGGAATTAAGTCAACCAATTTTTTGTTCACTTACATTACAAGACTTTTCAACTATGTTTGCAGGGGTTCTTCTACCCTCTTAATGAAAGGGTCTGAGGTCCATGCAAATGGGAAAATTCCTGTCATGAAGACTCCAATTGGGAATTTGTTTGGCAGAAGAATCAGACACAGAATAAGAAATGTTACCTTCATATTGAGCTGAGAACATTAAAACAGATGCTACTACATGTATAGTACATGTAGTTAGTTTTAAAACAACAGTCACATGAAATAATGATCAGTCTTTGTAATCTCGATTATAAATTGTTGTACTTGCTACACTTGGACAGTCTATGTTCTGTGGCTTAACAGCCATGTCTAGGCAAGACTTGGCTGCCTATATACAGCCATATATGTGGGCAGCCAAACCTTGCATAGAAACAACTGACAAGGTTCTTGGGGTGTAACTTGCAAATGTATCTAAAAACTACCTGTTGAGGCACCTGTTTTGTTGCAGTAAAAAGTGATTAAAGTCAAAATAAGGTCTTCAGAAGTTCAAAGAAGAATTAAAAGTTTTATTTGAATGAGGACTGAGATTGGGATATTTTTTATTTAAATTGGGAAAAATCATACTTGAATTCCATTGGAAAAAGGTGCCATATTTGGACTCTGTAGACACCCACAACAACTCCTGCTTTGGATTGCATTTGTATGATTTGTTACAGTACTGTAATCACAAAATTGCAATGATGAATCCTACCATCTGAGCCAGGATCTGGTCAAAATTTTCTGTCTGCTTTTATGATCACAGTACTGTAGCTCTTCTCACACCATGATCTACTTTATAATGATTAACCCTTCACCCAATGTACATAACATCAAAACTTGTTAGGCCTCATAAAGCATATTTTCAGTTTCTCAGACCATTTTTTGTAAAATTGCATGTGCTAGGGGATTTTTTTAATTTTATTTTTGTAATTATTTCTTTGCCATCAAAAGGTCATGTTCTTGGTTTGTTATATGTTTTAGCCCTCAAAATCAACAGAATAGCATGGGGTGGTGGTGTATTTCGTCCTTTGAGTGCAAGAAGGCTTTGCAATGCTAATGCTAATTTATCAATTTTATTAACTTGGGTAAAATATCAATCACAAACCATTTAATTTTTAGCTCAACTTTGGCGAAGCCGTCGTCCGTCTGTCCTTCAACAATTGGATACGGCGCGGGCTAGAGGCTGTATTTATGAACCGATCTTTACGAAACTTCTTGGGTACCTTTGTTATGACCGTGGGACGAGAACGAGTGTTTTTGGGCGCGGTCCGAAATTTAAGATGGCTGCCAGCCGCCATTTTGTACCGATGATGCATAAATCGTTTTTTTGTACAGAATTTCCATATGAAAGCTCTGATTTGAATAATTTTTTGTATGAATGTTTAGTACCATGGGATACCTCACATATAATACAGGTTTTTTTCTTGTGCATAAATTATGCAAATTAGACTAACTTTGATGTTTTTTGGTGTTACTTTCAGCACTGCAAGTGCAAATGCCAATACGGCTTGGGCTAGAGGCCGTATTTATGAACCAATCTTTACGAAACTCCTTGGGTACCTTTGTTATCACCGTGGGACGAGAACAAGTGTTTTTGGGTCCGGTCCGAAATTCAAGATGGCCGATGGCAGCCATTTTGTACGAAATTTGGTGCAATCAGATTTTTGCACAGAACTTCCATATGAAAGCACTGATTTGAATAATTTTTTGTGTGAATGTTTAGTACCATGGGATACATCACATATAATATGGGTTTTTTTCTCGTGCAGAAATTATGCAAATAAGATGAACTTTGATTTTTTCAGTGCTACTTACACACAGTAAGTACACATGTCAATACGGCTCGGGCTAGAGTCTGCATTTATGAACCGATCTTCACGAAACGTCTTGGGTACCTTTGTTATCACCTTGGGACGAGAACGAGTGTTTCTGGGTGTGGTCCAAAATTCAAGATGGCTGCCAGTGGCCATTTCGTACCGAAATTAGGTCTAATCAGTTTTTTGTACAAAAACTTCTATACAGCTCAGACTAGAGGCTGTATTTATGAACCGATCTTAACGAAACTTCTTGGGTACCTTTGATATCACCGTGGGATGAGAACGAGTGTTTTGGGGTCCGGTCCGAAATTCAAGATGGCCGATGGCAGCCATTTTGTACAAAATTTGGTGCAATCAGATTTTTGCACAGAACTTCCATATGAAAGCACTGATTTGAATAATTTTTTGTGTGAATGTTTAGTACCATGGGATACATCACATATAATATGGGTTTTTTTCTCGTGCAGAAATTATGCAAATAAGATGAACTTTGATTTTTTCAGTGCTACTTACACACAGTAAGTACACATGTCAATACGGCTTGGGCTAGAGTCTGCATTTATGAACCGATCTTCACGAAACGTCTTGGGTACCTTTGTTATCACCTTGGGACGAGAACGAGTGTTTCTGGGTGTGGTCCAAAATTCAAGATGGCTGCCAGTGGCCATTTCGTACCGAAATTAGGTCTAATCAGTTTTTTGTACAAAAACTTCTATACAGCTCAGACTAGAGGCTGTATTTATGAACCGATCTTAACGAAACTTCTTGGGTACCTTTGATATCACCGTGGGATGAGAACGAGTGTTTTTGGGTGTGGTCCGAAATTCAAGATGGCCACCAGCAGCCATTTTGTACCAAAATTAGTGCAATTAGTCTTTTGTACAGAACTTCTGTATGAAAGTTCTGATTTGAATAAATTTTTGTATGAATGTTTAGTAACATGGAATACATCGCATATAGTACGGGTTTTTTTCTCGTGCAGAAATTATGCATATTAGATGAACTTTGATTTATTCAGTGCTACTTATACACTGTAAGTGCACATCTCAATACGGCTCAGGCTAGAGGCTGTATTTATCAACCGTTCTTCACAAAACTTCTTGGGTACCTTTGTTATCACCTTGGGACGAGAACGAGTGTTTCTGGGTGCGGTCCAAAATTCAAGATGGCTACCAATGGCCATTTTGTACCGAAATTAGGTCCAATCAGTTTTTTGTCACAACTTCTACACAGCTCATATTTGTGAACTGATCTTCACGAAACTTCTTGGGTACCTTTGTTTTCACCTTGGGACAGGAATGAGTGTGTTTTGGGGTGCCTTTGTTATCACTGTGCTATGAGAACAAATATTTTGGGGTTCAGTCAGACACACTCTGGGACTCAAAAGATTTTTTTC
Source organism: Pictodentalium vernedei (assembly GCA_031216915.1). Taxonomy (NCBI): domain Eukaryota; kingdom Metazoa; phylum Mollusca; class Scaphopoda; order Dentaliida; family Dentaliidae; genus Pictodentalium; species Pictodentalium vernedei. The sequence continues at coordinate 486,354,959 of CM062297.1, read as the reverse complement.
TAGTTTAGCATCTGACTGTCACCCACCTTTACAATACTTTACCTATACATTTGTTACAGGCAATGGTCAGTATTTATGTACAGACTGTTACAATACTTTATATGTACCTTTGTTATCAGGTCATTACCTAGATGTTTGTCATTGCTGTGTCACATACTATACATGTACATGTCTTTGTCTTGACAAGTTGAGCTACAGTGTCATTGACACTTTCATTATTTTTTCAAGATATTTATTATTTATTTATTTATTTATTGGTGTTTAAGGTCACATACTTATGCACAATGGCTAATCATGATCGATTTTTTAAAGATTACATTGATTATAAAAAGAGAGCATGCAGCAGCCAAAAGGACCAGGTGGGAAGGCCTGAGAAACTGATTTTTAACTTTTTAGACCTTATTTTAATTATTAAAAAAATTTTTTTTCACAAAATCTCAACAAAACCGCATCATGTCACACAAGCTGCTTCCAATGAGGGGTCACATGATATCGTTTTGTTGAAATGTTTAGAAAAATAACATTTTTTCAACTACTCAATTTTTAAATTATGCAGGTGGATGTGGCTGCTTTGTTCCAAGCTTGTGGGGATTAAACTGAAAATGTAATGATTACGATCACAATTACTTTCAGATTTTATGATTATGATTATGAATGCAATTATTCCATTTTTTGAAGGTGATGATTACAATTACCTTGACAAAGTAACTGATTATTTTCTTTTATTTCAATGGGAGGTAATTTATTCTTACACTATCAACTTTAAAAAAGATGTTGAAGGATAAAGACATGAAAACTTGTTGCATTTTCAATTTGTTCATACTTCCAACACTTGCAGTCTTTTCTTGGGAAGTTAATAACGAGCTTCCAAAGAACAGACTGCAAGTGTGGGAATTGTCAGAAGAAAAAAATGAGGCCAAACTTTTCTTATGCTTATTCTACAACACATACATGTAACAGAAGGCAACATACTTAACCCTTTACCTAACATGAAAAGCAGGCGACACTTGCAAATAAAATTCTTGAAAAACTAAATTTTTGGTCTCAACAACATAGGTTATGACCCCCATTGGAACGAGCTCGATGAGCTCGTTGCAATGAGGGTCATATCCTATGTTCTTTAGACAAAAAATGAAAACATAATGAAAATTAATTGGTGATTTTTGAGAATAGAGCTGGCTGTTTTTGGCCATGATGTTGGGTAAAGGGTTAAAATCAATAGATGGTTGCTCAGAATTAACAATATCAGACAAAAACTGGCCATTCTTTGTTTACAGAGGAAATGTTAAGTGAATGGCTCATGCCAGCCATGTGTGTCTGTGGTATTCTGTGAACCAATTGCTTCAAGTTTCCTATCTAAACAAAAATGGCCGCTTTAGGTTTTCACTAAGAGCCTTGCCAGTTAAACACATCTTGTTTAAGAGAGAGCCTGATAGTTTCAGATATCAAAGGCGATAAACAAAAGTATATCTCTTTCGATTATATAGCACCAGGATACATGATGTATTGTTTTGATAGGGGAGAAATATGAATGATATCCGAGTGAAGCTGTGACTCCATTACTGTATTGGTTTCGAGAGAGTTGGACCTACAGAACTTTCCAACTAAAAATGTTAAATTACGGTCAGTGGAATCAAGTTTGGACTACAATCACTACATGCTCAGCAACTTTCATTGAGTCCATGATTATCACATTTAATAAATATCTTGGTGTCATGCTCGGCAACTTTCAAGGAGTCCATTAACACATGTAAAAACATCACTTCACAATATGATCAAATTCTACATATATAAATACCGGGTAACATCAATACAAAGGAATATCACTTCTTGGCATCAAGGTACAAGTTTAAGACAAATATCAATAAGTTAGAGTGATCAACACAGTTTATTATTTATTTATTGGTGCCACATCAGCATCTAAGGCTATGTCATAGTGATAAATCCATATTTATTGTTAAAAAAAGGTAATTATCAGAGAATATTTATTTATTTATTTATTGATGTTTAAGGTCACATATTTATGCACAATGGCTAATCATGACCGTGACAGTTTTACTGGTGGAGGAAGCCGGAGTACCCGGAGAGAACCACCGAGCAACGACGAGCAGCTGCCAGCTCAACATCGTAACTCCGCACTGCAGCACAGGCAGGGTTAGATTGGTTGAAGATATGCGTACCATCGACGTGCAGTACACCTTAGTACACAGCGTCATCGTGCCCCCACACGGGCAATGGAGATGAAGTGTCTTGCCCAAGGACACAACGCGGTTGCCGCAGGTGGGATTCGAACTGAGGACCTCTCGGCTTGCAGTCTGCACCTCTACCTACTGAGCCACCGCGCTCCATCTGAGAATATAAAAATATTTATTAACCAGATGTGGCAGTATGACACGTCTGCATGTTCATGGTCAATAACGCTGCAAAAAATCATCCAGTCAGGACCAAACTCAATTTGGAGGTACCCAACGATAAAGCTACACACCAGAAATCAGTCAATTATCTTACTGTATGGTGGAAAAAAAAGTCCGGAAAATAATTTTTCACATCATAAACTAAGGTCAATAACTCTGCAAGAAAATCATCCAACCGGGACCAAACTCAAACTTGATTTGTAGGTACCCATAACAAAGCCACATAACAGAAATCAACCAATTATCTCAATATATGGTGAAATGAAAGTGTCAATGACACTGGAGCTCGACTTGTCAAGACAAAGACATGTACATGTATAGTATGTGACACAGCAATGACAAACATCTAGGTAATGACCTGATAACAAAGGTACATATAAAGTATTGTAATGGTATGTACATAAATACTGAGCGTTGCCTGTAACAAATGTATAGGTAAAGTATTGTAAAGGTGGGCGACAGTCAGATGCTAAACTAGAAAAGAAAGCTTTGAGTCCCAGAGTGGGTCTGACTGAACCCCAAAATATTTGTTCTCATAGCACAGTGATAACAAAGGCACCCCAAAACACACTCATTCCTGTCCCAAGGTGAAAACAAAGGTACCCAAGAAGTTTCGTGAAGATCAGTTCACAAATATGAGCTGTGTAGAAGTTGTGACAAAAAACTGACTGGACATAATTTCGGTACAAAATGGCCACTGGCAGCCATCTTGAATTTTGGATCGCGCCCAGAAACACTCGTTCTCGTCCCAAGGTGATAACAAAGGTACCCAAGAAGTTTTGTGAAGATCGGTTCATAAATACAGCCTCTAGCCCGAGCCGTATTGACATGTGCACTTACAGAGTATAGTAGCACTGAAAAAATCAAAGTTCATCTAATTTGCATAATTTCTGCACGAGAAAAAAACCCGTACTATATGTGATGTATTCCATGTTACTAAACATTCATACAAAAATTTATTCAAATCAGAACTTTCATACAGAAGTTCTGTACAAAAGACTGATTGCACTAATTTTGGTACAAAATGGCTGCTGGTGGCCATCTTGAATTTCGGACCACACCCAAAAACACTCGTTCTCATCCCACGGTAATAACAAAGGTACCCAAGAAGTTTCGTAAAGATCGGTTCATAAATACGGCATCTAGCCTGAGCCGTATAGAAGTTGTGTACAAAAAACTGATTAGACCTAATTTCGATACAAAATGGCCAATGGCAGCCATCTTGAATTTTGGACCGCACCCAGAAACACTCGTTCCTGTCCCAAGGTGATAACAAAGGTACCCAAGACGTTTCGTGAAGATCGGTTCATAAATACAGACTCTAGCCCGAGCCGTATTGACATGTGTACTTACTGTGTGTAAGCAGCACTGAAAAAATCAAAGTTCATCTAATTTGCATAATTTCTGCACGAGAAAAAAAAACGTATTATATGTGATGTATCCCATGGTACTAAACATTCACACAAAAAATTATTCAAATCAGCGCTTTCATATGGAAGTTCTGTGCAAAAATCTGATTGCACCAAATTTCGTACAAAATGGCTGCCATCGGCCATCTTGAATTTTGGACCGGACCCCAAAACACTCGTTCTCGTCCCACGGTGATAACAAAGGTACCCAAGAAGTTTTGTAAAGATCGGTTCATAAATACGGCCTCTAGCTCGAGCCGTATTGGCATTTGCACTTACAGTGCTGAAAGTAACACCAAAAAACATCAAAGTTAGTCTAATTTGCATAATTTACGCACGAGAAAAAAACCCGTATTATATGTGATATATCCCATGGTGCTAAACATTCATACAAAAAATTATTCAAATCAGAGCTTTCATATGGAAATTCTGTACAAAAAACAGATTTCTGCATCATCGGTACAAAATGGCAGCTGGCAGCCATCTTGAATTTCGGACCGCACCCAAAAACACTTGTTCTCGTCCCACAGTCATAACAAAGGTACCCAAGAAGTTCCGTAAAGATCGGTTCATAAATACGGCCTCTAGCCCGAGCCATAGCAGCTTGGCACTTACAGCTCTGAAAGTAACACTAAATAAATCAAAGTCAGTCTAATTTGCATAATTTACGCACGAGAAAAAAACCCATATTATATGTGATGTATCCCATGGTACTAAACGTTTATACAAAACTTTATTCAAATCAGAACTTTCATACAGAAGTTCTGTACAAAAAACTGATTTTTGCATCATCGGTACAAAATGGCCGCTGGCAGCCATCTTGAATTTCAGACCACACCTAAAAACACTCGTTCCCGTCCCAGGGTCATAACAAAGGTACACAAGAAGTTTCGTAAAGATCGGTTCATAAATACGACCTCTAGCCCGAGCCATAGCCAACTGTTGACGTACGGACAGACGGACGGACAGACAGATGACGGACGACGGGCCATGACAATAGCTCAAATTTGACTTCGTCAAAGTTGAGCTAAAAATGTACTGGTATGGAAAATGAGTTTTCGTATCATAAGCTAAGTTCAAGATCAATAACTTTGTGAAAATAACATCCAACCAGGACCAAACTCGAACTCATTTTGTGGATAGACATGACAAAGCCACATACCAGAAACCAATTATCTCAATGTATAACACAAAAAAAGTCAGGAAAACAAGTTTTCGCATCATAAACAAAGTTCAAGATCAATAATTACACAAAAAAAACATTGAAGCAAGACCAAACACAAACTCAATTTGTAGGTACCCATGAGAAAGCCACATGCAAGATACATGTATCAGCCAATTATCTCAATAAGTGTTGAAAAAATGTCCAGAAAATGAGTTTTCACATAAACTAAGTTCAAGGTCAATAAGTCCTCAAAAAATCATCCGACCGGGACCAAACTCGAACTCAGTTTGTAGGTACCAATGAGAAAGCCACATACCAGAAATCAGCCAATTATCTCAATGTATGGTGAAAAAAGTCTGGAAAATGAGTTTTCACATCATAAACTAAGTTCAAGGTCAGTAACTTTGTGAAAGGTCATCTGACAAGGACCAAACTCGAACTTGATTTGTGGTACCCATGGCAAAGCCACAAACCAGAAATCAGCCCATTATCTCAATGTGTGGTGAAAAAAAGTATGAAAACCCAGTTTTCACATCATAATCTAAATGAGTTTTCACATCATAAACTAAGTTCAAGGTAAAAAAACTCTGTGAAAAATCTTCTGATTGTGACCAAATTCAAACTCGATTTGGAGGTACCCATGACAAAGCTACATTCCAGAAATTAGCCAATTATATGTATGGTGAAAATAAAGTACAGAAAACAAATTTTCACAACATAAACTCAGTTCAAGGTCAATTAATCAGCAAAAATCACCTGACAGGGACTAACCTCGAACTCGGGGGGAGTTGTGGAACCTCTATTCAAACCTGGCCTGTATTACTAGCTGAAAAATAAACGTCAACTTTGGTTGAAATCAAATAATCCAAACTGAAGTTATCGGTCGGAAACCAATTGTATACAGACAGATGGATGGACCGACGGGGGCATGAAGGGGGGGGGGGGGGGGGGGGGGTACTGTTGTCTGGGTTTTTAACCACAAACTTTAAGCAAAACTATAAAAATGCATTTTTGACGAAAGAAAAAAAAAGTACCTAATTCCCTCCCTCCCCCCCCCCCATGGGGGGGGGAGGGAGGGAGGAGGTTACATGAGTTTTAAAAAAGTTCCACATGTAGTGACTGTAAATAGTTCAAAATGCATAATGGAGGAAAGGAAAAAAAAAAAAATGCCTAATTGGCGGGGGCTGGTCTGGATAATTGTGGTCATCAAACTTGACCTACAGACATGTACTGAAAAGAATTGAAATCCATTAACTCTTGTTTAAGTTATGGCATAAAGAAATTTCGGACAGATGGACAGACTGACGGATGGATGGACTGACAGACAGACGGACGGAGCGAGCTCTGTGCTATATCCATCCCTTGTGGGAGGGGATAAAAAGTAACAAAGTATGTGGTAGAAGTCTAATTTGAAATTTAAAGAAACTTAGTTCAAAAAGCATTGTAAAAAGGGTTAAATTAATGCCAATATTATTTGAAACCACTGTGTACAGCTTCAGTACACCTTGCCCGAAATGAAAAAAAGAAATGACGTTGTAACAGAGTGTTTGGAGAATGAAAGGTAGAACCTTGAAAAGCAGAACTTTAATCCGAACCTTTAAGCTGGGAATACTAAGTAAAATTGATTGGCAAAAAAGAATTAAATATTTCCTAAAACCGATAAAAGAAATCATTCAAATGATGGTGTAAATGGAATCATCAAGTTGTATTGGCCATGCAAGAATTAGAGTAAGAAAGTATGTGGCAAAGTCTAATTTCAAATACAAAGAAAGTAAGTCTGAAAACATGTTTAAAAGGGGTTAAAAATCATGCCAATATTAATGAAAATCACTGTAGAAATTTTCAGTAGATAGTAGACATTGTCCCAAATAAGAAACAGTGACATTCCACTAAACTGTTTGAAGAAGTAAAGGTGTAATATTAAAACACTCCCCCTCTCCCCCCCAAAAAAAACCAAAAAATAGGCCGATGAAATCGTCAGATGTGTACCCATACGCGAAATTAGTAGAAAGCTGTATGACGGAGTTATCTCATGCCAAAGGGATTGGAGGAATTTTCAATTTGAAGGATAAAGAGGGTTAATATCTCCGGATCAAATTATCAGATTTACTCTAAAAACTATACAGCTCAGCACATCAGTAACCTGAACACAATTATAAATTAACTTGACAATCCAAGCAATATTTTTCAAGTTATCGAATGCCAAAGGGATTGGAGGAATTTTCAATTTGAAGGATAAAGGGTTAATATCTCGGGATCAAATCATTAGATTTACACCAAAAACTATACAGCTCAGAACATCTGTAGCCTGAACACAAATATAAAGTAACTTGACAATCCAAGCAATATTTTTCAAGTTATCGAATGCCAAAGGGATTGGAAGAATTTTCAATTTGAAGCACAAAGGGTTAATATCTCAGGATCAAATTATCCAATTTACACTAAAAACTATACAGCTCGGCACATCAGTAACCTGAACACAAATATAAAGTAACTTGACAATCCAAGCAATATTTTTCAAGTTATCGAATGCCAAAGGGATTGGAGGAATTTTCAATTTGAAGGATAAAGGGTTAATATCTCAGGATTAAATTATCAGATTTACACCAAAAATTATACAGCTCGGCACATCAGTAACCTGAACAAAAATATAAAGTAACTTGACAATCCAAGCAATATTTTTCAAGTTATCGAATGCCAAAGGGATTAGAGAAATTTTCAATTTGAAGGATAAAGGGTTAATATCTCCGGATCAAATCATCAGATTTACACCAAAAACTATACAGCTCGGCAAATCAGTAACCTGAACACAAATATAAAGTAACTAGACAATCCAAGCAATATTTTTCAAGTTATCGAATGCCAAAGGGATTGGAGGAATTTTCAGGTTGAAGGTAAAGGGTTTATATCTCAGGATCAAATTATCCGATTTACACCACAAACTATACAGCTCGGCACATCAGTAATCTGAACACAAATATAAAGTAACTTGACAATCCAAGCAATATTTTTCAAGTTATCGAATGACAAAGAAATGGATACGGACGCCGGATGGTCAGACCGGATGCCGGCATTATTTGTACCATACATAGTATGGGTACACATAAAAAACTTTAACCTGGAAGTTGTAAGTTAAAAAACTTTAAGGCTGACTAAAAAACTTTAACCAAAACTCCAAATGTTAACAGATGGACAGACAAAAGTCATGACTAAACAGGAAAAAAAAAAACACTTGAACCTTCAGTAAAAAACTTTAACCACAAATTTTAACCAAAACTCTAATTGTTAACAGAGGACAGACCGACAGGCAAAAGTCATGACTACAGCCCTCACTGTAAACAGTCAGGCTAATAAAATGACAAATGTGAATGAATGACATTTTTGCATAGCTACCAATATAGCAGTCTAGAACTAGTGCTGTCTTGGTTCCCATGATAAGCACAAATTTACAGTGACATTTGTGAAATATTGCTCTCTCCTTAACCCTTTACCTAACGTAACGGCCAAAACCGGCCAGCGCTATTCTCAAAAATCGCCAATTAATTTTCAAAATATTTCCATTTTTTGTCTCAAAAACATAGGTTATGACCCCTCGTTGGAACGAGCTCGTCGTGACGCAGACGTCCCGAAATTGGCGCCAATTATCATTCTTACTGGCAGTGCCTGGTCAGCGCTATGTACTCAGCGGGGAGGCAAGAGTTCCCAATTCCAGGGAAGGCCATCCCCGTCTGGGTCATTGGTAAGTATAAAAAATATATAAATTACTATAAATTTTTTAACATTTTTATACTGTACCAATGACCCAGACTTAGCTGAATAGTAAACAGGCTGGAGGGCCTAGGACATAGAGGAAAATCCAATAAGCTCAACTATATAGTAAAGAGGTAACCCCTTAAGGAGAGAAGGAGTATTAGGCTTTACATGTATCTTTCTTATTTAATATTAAATTAGAAAGATACACTACCCTTAATAATTGAGCACAATAACATTCATGTTCTCTATTAACATCCAGTATATCCCTTATACTAATTATTTTTAAAGCAAGCCAATAAATAAAGTAGTCCAGAGAATTGAGACTCTTTATAGTCATTTAAAAGTGTCCGAGTATTGTATATTAAAGCCCGTTTGACACTTGACATATACAAATGCTTCACACCGAGCTACACTTTAAAAATAAGACATGAATGAATTTTAACATTAATATTACACTTTAAAACCATCCCGGAAGCGACTCAGAAATACTGACTTGGAGGAGGCATTCCCTTGCTTTTCACTATAAAGCAGGTGAGCTAAGGGAACACCCGCCCCCCCCCCCCCCTCCCCTTGCCCTGGGTCAAATAGCCCAGAGCGAAGAGGGCAGCCGGACGGAGTCACTGCCGGAACAGAAAGCCTGCATAACTATAGTTGCAACTGTTTAGTGGACGACATTCTGAGCAACAGATAATGGACCTAAACAATGCAGGTCTCCAGAAATGGACTCAATATTTCTGAGATAAAAATTCATAAATGTGGATGGCTGAGACCAATAAGCAGCCTTCATTAAATCTGTAATAGCAACACTATTAGCATAAGCCCAGGAAGTAGAAAGAGCTCTTACTTCATGAGCAGAAATCTTAAGCACAGACTGTTGAGAAGAAGATAAATTTTCATAAGCAGTACGGATAGTTAATTGAATCCATCTAGCAATAGAATGGACCGAAATGTCCTTTCTATTAGGCATCAAAGACAGAAAGAAACGTTTCCGTCCCTTTCTGATAAACTGAGATCTCTGTTTATAGATACGTAACGCTCTAACAGGACAGAGTAAAGGCCTACGCCCGTCTGAAGACGGAAGAGCCTTAATAACAATAGGTTCCGGATATTTATTAGGAGCCTGATTCTTAGCTAAAAAACACACATTAGTAGTGAAGGTGATAGTGTTCCCAACACTACAATAGTGAGAATCATCCACCGACAGTGCATGAAGCTCACTGACTCTTCTAGCAGAAGAGAAAGCTAAGAGAAAAGCTGTCTTATAAGATAAGAATTTGAAATCTACTGTCCCAAGAGGTTCAAATGGCTTTTCCTTCAATTTAAGAAGAACCCAAGCTAAATTCCACTTAGGAATTAATGTAAGAGTTCTGGGTCTATTTATCGAAAAGTTTCTAACCAACTTAGATAAAGAGACATTAGATCCAATTTGTAAACTATCATGATGTGCATAGGTATCAGATAACATAGATCTATAACCCTTTATAGTAACAGGCTGCAGTTTGATTTCGTCAAACAAGTATACTAGAAAGTTTGCAATGTCTGGTATAGAGGGATCGAATATATCTACAGAATGATCCCTACACCAACGACGAAAAACCTTCCACTTAGCCGCATAGTTTAGCGAAGAGGAGGTCCTCCTACAGTTAGAAATCGGGTCCACTGCTCGTCTTGTAAAGTGTTTGCCATGCAAGAAGGACCGCACAACGGAAAAACGTGAAGGTTGAGACCTTGCGGGTTGTGATGGAGTTGGCGCGATTTCCCCTGCGAAAGAAGATCCTCTCGTGGAGGAAGCTTTCGCGGTAGGTCCCACAACAGACACCTGAGTAGATTTATCCACGGTCTCTGTGGCGACAGAGATGCTACCAACAGAATCTTGCATTGAGATTGTTTTATCTTTAGCAATACTTGTTGAATTAACGGCGCTGGAGGATACGCATATCCTATCATTCCGTCCCAAGGGATCGACAGAGCGTCTACTGCAAATGCTCTTGGATCCGGACACGGAGACACATACGTCTGCAACTGATTGTTGAGATGTGTCGCAAATAAGTCTATCATTGGCCGTTCCCATTGGTAGCAAATCTGATTGAATACTTGTTTGTTGAGAGTCCACTCCGACGGCAACAAGCGACCCTTTCGTGAAAGGGAGTCTGCTAGCACATTCAGACGACACGGTATGTGACGGACCGAAAGAAGAACGTGATGTTCTAGCGCAAACAGAAGGATTCTTTCCGTTAGATTGAATAACGGAACTGAATGAGTGCCTCCCTGATTCCGTATATACGCCACTACTGTCGTATTGTCGGATAGGATTTGGACATGAGCATTGTGAATAATGTCCATCCAGTGACGTAACGCAAGCCAAATTGACATTTCCTTGATGTTTATGTGCTTGCACAGGAATTGCGGATCCCAAAGACCCTGGCATCTCGAATCCGTTGGGATTAATGATGCACCCCAACCTGTTTGACTGGCATCCGTCATAATGGTAAAACTCGGATCCGGCAACTGCAGCGGAACTCCCTGAGTTAACCACTGAATGTTTGTCCAAGTCTGAATCTCTTGTTTCACTTGATCTGACAAGAGAACGTCTACATCGAGCGAATGAATTTTCACACTCCAATTCTGAGTCAAGAAAATTTGAAGAGGACGTGTGCGTAACTGCCCCATCGGAATGAGATCCGCGGCGGCTCCGCACAGACCTATCAGTCTCATAAATTCTCTCGCCGTGACTTTGTCTGCGTGCAGACAATAGCGAGCGTAACAACTGACTAATTTCGCTCTGGTTAACGGCAGACGAACGAGATTGTTGTGCGTCTCGAAGCTCATTCCCAGATGAGTGAATGACTTGGACAGCACCAGATCCGACTTCTCCTCGTTTACTATAAAACCGAGACGTCGGAGCAATAGAAGAAGATTCTGAACATCGTTCTGAAGCGTTAACTCGTTGCCGTACCTCTGAAGAATGTCGTCCAGGTAGGCCGACGTCACCGCAGACGAATGAGCTCGGAAATAGATCATTACCGAGTTCATTACCCGAGTGAAAGCCCAGGGTGCTAGATTCAATCCGAAGCACATCGCCCGGAATTGATACACCACTCCTAGGACTGCGAAGCGTAGGTACTTTCGGAATGTCGGATGTACCATGACGTGAAAGTACGCATCGTTGAGATCTATGCTTGTTGCATAATCGTTCACCCGAATACTCGCTCTGACCGACCGAATCGTCTCCATGTAAAACTTCGGAGCGACGATCAGCTTGTTTATCCAGCTCAAATCTATGACTGGACGGAACGAGCCGTCTGGTTTCGGAACCAGAAACAGATGGCTGTAGAATCCAGGAGATTCCTGGTTTTCTACGACCTCTACCGCGTTCTTCATTAAAAGAGACTGCACCTCTGATAACAGAGCGTCTCTTTTCTGCGGATTTGATGGAAGATGAGTCCACTTTGGACTTCGAGTTAATGGAGGCTTTCGTTTGAAGGATATCTTTAGACCTTCCGAAGTCACTCCTCTCACCCAAGGGTCGTCCGTAATCGACGCCCATTCTTGTGAAAAGCTCGACAACCTTCCGCCAACCGGTACGCGATAGAGGTTTAAGCCATCACCTCCTGGACCTGCGAGGCCTGCAGTAGGAGAAACCACGTCCTCCACGACCCGCACCTCGCCCCGTCCGACCGATTGTCCCGGCCTGAAGGACGTCCCGAACGAGAGTCGCTACCCTGACGGTCTCTCGAATAAGACCAAGAGGACGCACCGGAACCTCTATAGGAACCTCTCTTGGGCGCATTAGACCCAGAAGTGCCTGTCTTATTCTTGTCTGCTGTATCCGACTTCTTAGAAGCAGATTTGAACAACAGAGAATCCGAAGCTTTCTTTGTAATTTTATCATAAATAGCAGAAAGCTTGCCGTCAAAGAGAAGTTCTCCTGAGACCGAAGCGACTCTAAGAGAGTTCTTCACCTTAGTATCCACTTGTGTGGATGTAGCTAGGGCTGCGTCACGTCTAACCAATTCCAGATTTGCCACTGAAAGGGCGGAGTTACACGTGGAATAAGCTACTGCCCTTGAAAGAAGTCTTAAAGAGGATTGTATATCCTGAAACTCTTTCCCTTGAAAGCGCAGTGATAACGCCTTAGTAAGGTGATCTGCGTAAGATAAGGCATCTAAATTGGCTCTGTTAGACGCAATAGCTGTTTCCAACACCGCGGTTGGAATAGAAGCCGACGACGGTAATGATAGCTCTAAGTCTTCTGCCTCGTCGTCCATACGCAGAGGAACTCTCGGGATACCCTGTCCTGCCGTATCGAATTTATTCCTTGCATTAATGAAAGGCAGGTTGAGAGTATTAGCGGACAAGAAACCTGCTTTCCCCGTCTTGGAAGCAAGTTTAAATATAGCGTCGTTCAATAATTCAAATGTTCTTGCAACATTATTGGACTGCGACGGAAACTCGGGAGCGATGTCCCTGAACTGCTCAAAAAATTCAGAGTCCAGTGACGCTATAATCCTCTTGTCCGGAACCGCAGCAGTCTGGCCCGACGGAACAACTTGAGGGAGAAAGTGCCGGATAAAGTCCACGGCAGCTTTATGTTGTTCCGAAAGGGATAGCTCCAAGTCATCTGTATCCCTTTCACCATCCGGTCGGACCTAATGATGTTCCCGGTCGTCCGCCCCCGATGCTTCGGCGGAGCGTACCGACCCAGCGCCGTCGGATAATTCTCAATCCGACACCGTTTCTGTCGGCTGCTGCGATAAGCTGTGCTATCTGCACAAGAATGTCCGGCGTCGAGACCTGCGGAGGCGCAGTCTTTCGCTGCTTCGCCGAGGGCAGCTCCGCATCAGATGGCTCCCGCATACTTTTCCTATGCGAACGTCCGGAGTCCATCGGTCTCGAATCCCTGGCTGCCGGATGGTGTGACCTGGTCGCCGAAGAATCCTTGATCGCCGAAGCTGGTAATATAATGGCGGTCACGCAGCCAAGGTGCGGTCGTGTGCGCTGACGAGAAGAGGAAGCCTTAACAGTCTCCGCGGACTGCTTATACAACGGAGCGTCCCGAGCGACGGACGTATGCTCCGCTAAAGACACATTTTGTACCACAACATCTGGTCCCAGATGTTGTTGTACGAGAGAGGGGCCTCTCTCGCTCGCGGCCCGGCTGGACCTGGACGAGCTGGGAACCGGACTCAAAGGCTTCCTCCGTTCTCGCTTACTATCCGCCGTCACTGGGTGTGCATCTATTATGTTTATAGTGCTTGCATCACCCAAAATTTCCTCCTGGACCGCATCGGACGAACCCGGCTGCGAACCATTCGGTGAATGGACGCTACACCGGGCGAGCTAGCGGACAACATTTGTCTAATCTCCATGAGCACTTTTGCCGCTAGCTCTGAATTCATTTGTGACGACGGACGCACACTTGTAGAAGATAACATGGAAACATCACCCTGTTCTGGTTCCTCTGAAATAGAAACTGAGAGAGTAGAGTGACTTTGCGGAGAAAGAGCCGGCATAGCCCTTTCTCCAGAAACAACATATCGTGACACACATTTCCAATGTTTCTCATCCCAATATTCACATATAGGACAGGGATTAATGCGAGAACACTGACTACAATTAATACAATGATCATGAAAGTCAGAGGAAGATTTCTTCCTATTACAATTTGAACAATGTCCCTTCATTGTGAAAGGACAACAACAAGTCCTAGTTACTCGCAAAAACCCCTGACACAAAGATACATAATAACATGATCCATTAATAAATGAAAAAACAATTGCAAATCAAAATAATTTTGAAAAAATATTTTGTCAGCGAAGCCCAAGTTGCTGAAAAGTAACGTTGAGCCCCGATGGATCCGATGGCAAAGTGTGGTCAAAAATTTTAAATTTATATTAAATAATTAATGAGACACTTACGGATAATATAAATGTATCTTATAGTGAGATAAACTACAGCAAAGGCAAACAGCCCCCCTCAAAAAAGGCTGTTGCCAATGTAAACAAACAGTGTAAAACACCAGAAAACATGACTCCAGGCACTGAAAAAACTGGCCCGGAATCAGTCATCAAATTACACTCTATCTGATGCAAAACAGAGACTCCCAGGGGAGAATCTGCAGAACATCAGATGGAAGATGCAGAACACAAACGTTATACACCCATGGGTGAAAACGTAACTATGGGGAAAATAACAGAAAACATTCTGTAACCAAGCAACTCTCCCAGGAAATTTTAGAAATGAACTTTCTCAAAAATATGCCAAAAGCATGGGAGAATTGCAAGGGGGGACTTTAGAAGGCTAGGGGAGAGGAAACACTGAATAAGCAGTGCAACATTTAGCAAGAATGACAACAAGAGGCCCATGCCTCGAAAATAGGCAACTTAACATAATTTCATCAAAAAATTTTAAGTACAGCCCTGATTATTTTTTGTCACTTCTTTTTCCTCTCCTCCTTCTATCCTCCTTAGAATCACATTTTCTCCAAAAATTACGTGTCTGGCATCCTTTAAACTGAGATTTACAAGCACAAAGATCAGTGAGATGTTGACTGATGAAGGGCCAAACAGAGAATGATAATTGGCGCCAATTTCGGGACGTCTGCGTCACTGCGCATGCGCAGTAGAGGCGTAGTATGGAGGTCCTTTAGGACATGATTTCTTTTTGTTT
The DNA here is from genome assembly GCA_031216915.1 of Pictodentalium vernedei. Lineage (NCBI taxonomy): Eukaryota > Metazoa > Mollusca > Scaphopoda > Dentaliida > Dentaliidae > Pictodentalium > Pictodentalium vernedei. Next base: position 486,339,549 of record CM062297.1, on the reverse strand, counting down.
TGGATGCAAATTTTGGGGATTGGGGGGCAAAATTTGTGTTTGGCCCTGGTTTTGTTAGAGTTAGCACCAGCTAAGTCTGGGTCATTGGTACAGTATAAAAATATGATGATGCCAGGCAAATGTCCCGAAACTGGGAAACATAAAATAATTTTATAATTATTATAAAGTTACAGCCCTGAACGTCTAAAACCACTGTTGAACACTTCCAACATCCAATAATAGCCTTGGATCCACCAATTCTTGCATTGATTTGTGTCTGGCATCCTCAAAAAGGGAGATTGTAAAGCACAGATGTCAGTTCATTGTTGCTGACTTTAGGGCCAAACAAATAATGATGTTTGCGCCTATTCCGGTCACTTCCTGACGATTGCGCATGCGCGGAGAGTGAAAGTATGGAGGGCCAGATAGGACTTTTAATTTTCGGTTTTGCAAGCAAATTTTGGGGATTGGGGGGGTTCAAAATTTGTATTTGGCCCTTGATAACTTTGAGTTTGCACCAGCTAGTGAGGGCCATTGGTTTCTAGTACAAAGCTATTTATTTGACTAAACCATTGTATCTTGTTTGACAAGAGCTCTGTCAAACAAGATATAAGGGATTAAATGTTTAGAACATATTTTTCTGAGAGGAAAAAAGCACTGGAAAATGGGTCATAAAATCAAAACTTCAAATGACTACATTGTATGTCAATGGTTATCACATTGAGAAGTTACCTATTGTTTAACCCTTTAACGACGTAATGTTCAAAACCGGCCAGTGCTATTCACAAAAATCGCTAATTAATTTTCATTATTTTTTCATTTTTTGTCTCAAAAACATAGGTTATGAACTTATGACCCCTCTTTGGAACAAGCTCATTGAGCTTGTTCCAAAGAGGGATCATAACCTATGTTTTTGAGACAAAAAATGAAAAGAATTTGTTATTCAAGAATTTTGTTTGCAATTGTCATCTGCTTTTCATATTAGGGAGTGTATTACAAAATTTGTAATACAAGTAAGCTAGTGGAGATGAATACATGCAGTCCCAAAAGTAGGTGAAATCTGAGGATGCATGGCATGAAAGATCATGTGTATCATGATACATATCATACCGTGCACTCTGAATTGTGATACATATCAGGGCATTTTTTGTTTGGTTTTGCATTGCTGTTTGCGAAGCAAGTTCCAAGTGTGATCCAATCACCGAAACTTGGTTCGCATGGTGCAATTCAATGTTTTTTTCTGATATCTGATGCGCCAATTTTTTTATTTAATCTTATTTGTTTTATAAGGATTGGCAAACAAGTTATGGAACTTATATTAACGCCTCTCCTTATCCCAATGGCGCATGTGTGTGAGATTACCTTTGTAGCGGCAACTTTGTGGCCTTGCTCTTCTCGAATACTATAAAGGGATCTTTAGCCTGCACGGAGTGTGTCTCTCTTTCCTTCTGCACAGAGGACAGCCATTTTACATCCCCACCCGATAGAATGATATGCTGTGGCAGCATCAACCTTTTGATGCTGACAGAGAGTGTTCGGACACCTCAAGAACTTTCCCCGACTGAAGATCGTGAGAGACCAGCATGCTTTTCCACTCAGCCACTACTCTGATGCACTCAATCAACATTCCAACTCAAAAGCAGCACAACAATGCACCAATTATCACCATTGGTCATGATAAATTTGACCACCATTTTACGAGTGCTTTCAAATCAGTTGACAAAATTTCACTGGCATTTTCAACAATGTAGGTGCCTCTAAATTAGCTCCCTTGATCATGATGTGTACCTATCATTCTTCATAATCATCTTCGACAACCTTTTTTGTTCTGGTGGATCGATTTGAAAATTTCCAAGTGGAAGTTGAATCAAGAACTGCAAGAGCATGTGCTGATCACTCACTGATGTATTTATTTTCCATTGCCAACCCTCGGGACCAGGACGCTCTAGCTTTTTTTCATGTATTTGGTAAGGTTAGTTGTTGTGATCATCATCAGATGACCATTTACCGATTTTCGTCATAATTACCAGTTCCTGTAACTAAAACAGTCCTTCTTCTAAAACAGAAAAGTTGGAGGGTGTGCTTTAACTCAGAGGGGCCACACAGTAACTCCCATTTGTAAAGTTAGAAATGGGCTTGTGCTGGAGCATGAGCTCAAACTCGAGCTTACCAGTGGTGATGAACCGATAATTGGAATTGGCGATCGGAACTGGCCGATTATGACAACCGGCAGTTAAAAAATGGCAGTTTCTGATGATTCTATATTTAACACTGACTATTAAAAATCTCTTTGATATCTGACCATTTCAATGAAGTTTGCCCATTAAAAATGTATGTACATGTAGTGCATAGCAGAATATTTAAGAATCTGCAAAATCACCACCACTTCCCAGCTGATCAAAGTCACTGGCCTTCAATCATGATGCTGCACAATGCTGCATTGAGTACATGTACATAACGTTAATGAATAAATAAAATCTGTTCAGTCGATAATTTGCAGTATTTCATGATGCAGGAATTCCAATACAATAAGAGAATAGAAGAGGAGAAAAAACTCAACAACACTCTTTTTTCTCAATGACAGATGATTGTTATGCAACAGTTACCTCCCTTGATGTTTCTCTTTAAATGTGGAAATGTTGACCGCAGAGTACATTGGAGAAACACATCAAGGGAGGTAAGAAGTTGAAAAAGAACATTAAATTCTGACATGTCGATCTGTAAACTATGCATGGACACAAGTTGACAACACACATTATCATCAAAGTTATTATTCAATTAAGACACAAAGCATGTGCTCAATATATTCCAACTTAAAGCCGAGTGTATTGTATTCTTACACAAAACTGTATGAACACTATTAAAAACAATTTTCTAAAAAGACAAATATTATTTTGGCTAATAATGACCAGAACTAAACATGCATATTCTGAGAACTTATGTGCTATTAAGCTTTCATAATTGGTGATTTATCAACGAAATTCAATAGTATAACAGGCACCAACAGATTTTTTCCTGTGTTCTATTTCAACCATCAGAATCAGCAGATAAATAATGGATAATTGGTTCATAGCAAGTTTTCATAATTGGTTCATCACTAGTGACCAGTCAGTGATAAAAAAATTGGGAGGGGTGGGGGGAGGGGGTGTTGAATTTGAAGTTGAAATTAGGAGAACGCTGCCTTTTCCCCCAACGCAGAAAAAGGAACTAATGTCACAACGTGTACCACTTGTAAGGATGACTGAAAATTTTAAATAATATTTTTATTATATCAGACTGATATGTTTAACTCTTAGCCCGCTGAGTATTTTTCATCAAATCTAGTCATGGCTGCTATGAAGCAGCCATGACTAGATTTGATGAAAAATTCATCGCAATTTAACTCAACGAATCATTCGTGAAAAATTTCATTCAATTTACATGGGTAAAGGAATTCTGTCCTGGGCGGGAATATCTGCAAGCAGCATGCAAGGAGTTAAAGATTTGCAGCTGCAGGGTTTACATTTTATTGGGGCTGATCAGCCCAGGCCCCGAGATCAGCCCCAAGAGTGCTTCTGTCGGGGATGATTTTCCAATCCCAACAAAAATTTCAAACAAAACTAAACTATTAAGGCATGTTTAAATATAAGCCACGACCCTAAAATCTCGAGGACTTATTTCAGGACCCTACCATTATTCAAAATGCAAACCCTGCAACCGGTTATCGGCATAACCAGTTAGAAAAGCTGTCAACCGGATAATCGCTATACCTACATTGTAGAGTATAGTGTCAGGAAAATAAATAGTATTTGATCACGAGACGTTAGAAGTCTTTTGCTGACACAAGCATTGTCAGAGCTACCAAACATTTGTTGATTTGCAATGATTTGTACTCAATGTAACATGAAAGGGTTATGGTGTTGGAATGTTGAAAGAACAGTTATTTTGGTCGCTTCCAGGGCTGTCAAGTCGCGGACAAATGTTTGTTACTTTGTATCAAACTGCCAACAGTCGAATACACGGCAGGTTGTTTTCTGCATGGGCAGCAGTGAGCACCTGCCAGTCAGTGTAACACTGTCTTCTACAGACAAACTTGACATTCTTCTCTTTAATGATGTGTTGTTAATTGCAGATTATAATGCTGAAAAAAGCCACCAGTGTGAGTAAAGGTGCTTTCAAAATAAATTGACAGTTTGGTACTTTACAAACGTGTTTCAGATGAAAGTGTCAATGACACTGTAGCACAACTTGTTAGGGCATGTACATGTTTAGTATGTGACACAGAAATGACAAACATCTAGGTAATGACCTGATAACAAAAGTATATATAAAGTATTGTAACGGTCTGTACATAAATACTGACCGTAGCCTGTAACAAACGTATAGGTAAAGTATTGTAAAGGTGGGCGACAGTTAGATGCTAAACTATAAAAGAAATCTTTGAGTCCCAGAGTGGGTCTGAATGAACCCCGAAATATTTGTTCTCATAGCACAGTAATAACAAAGGCACCCCAAAACACCCGTTCCTGTCCCAAGGTGATAACAAAGGTACCCAAGAAGTTTCGTGAAGATCGGTTCATAAATACGACCTCTAGTCTGAGCCGTATAGAAGTTGTGTACAAAAAACTGATTGGACCTAATTTCGGTACAAAATGGCCACTGGCAGCCATCTTGAATTTTGGACCCCACCCAGAAACACTCTTTCTCGTCCCAAGGTGATAACAAAGGTACACAAGAAATTTCGTGAAGATCAGTTCATAAATACAGCCTCTAGCTCGAGCCGTATTGACATGTGCACTTACTGTGTAGTGTGTATAAGTAGCACTAAATAAATCAAAGTTCATCTAATTTGCATAATTTCTGCACGAGAAAAAAACCTGTATTATATGTGATGTATTCCATGTTACTAAACATTCATTCAAAAATTTATTCAAATCAGAACTTTCATACAGTAGTTCTGTACCAAAAGCTGATTGTACCTAATTTTGGTACAAAATGGCCACTGGCAGCCATCTTGAATTTCGGACCGCACCCAAAAACATTTGTTCTCGTCCCAAGGTGATAACAAAGGTACCCAAGAAGTTTCATGAAGATCAGTTCATAAATACAGCCTCCAGCCCTAGCCGTATTGACATGTGCACTTACAGAGCTGAAAGTAACACTAAATAAATCAAAGTTAGTCTAATTTGCATAATTTACGCACAAGAAAAATACCCGTATTATATGTGATGTATCCCATGGTACCAAACATTCATACAAAAAATTATTCAAATCAGAGCTTTCATATGGAAGTTCTGCACAAAAATCTGATTGCACCTAATTTTGTACAAAATGGCTGCCAGTGGCCATCTTGAATTTCAGACCGGACCCCAAAACACTTGTTCTCGTCCCACGGTGATAACAAAGGTACCCAGGAAGTTTTGTAAAGATCGGTTCATAAATATGGCCTCTAGCCCAAGCCATGTTGATGGACGGACAGACTGACGACAGGCCATGACAATACCTCAGATTTGGCTTCGCCAAAGTTGAGCTAAAAAACCATGTTTAAAAGTATGAATGTATGTCATAAAAAAAACCCCTATTTTAAAATCTAGCATTTAAAATTTGTTTTGAAATAGTCAATGTCGGATAATGAGGGGCTCTTGGTCAATGGGGCATATAATAATTTCTTGCCACATCACTTTCATAACTCGCTAAATATTCCTGCCAGAAATTTCACTGTGAGGAACAGGTAAATGTAAACATGGAACTGTTTGTGACTTTTGTCTAAGAGGTGAAAAAGATACTCAAAAAATTAGGATTACATATTCACCCAATGATCATATCAAATTCAAGGCACTCAAGGTAGGAGGCTCTTTGCTAATACAGTTAATCAATAACTATGCCTAACTACAATTTACAAACTGGTTGAAAAATTCTTAACTAATATCAATGAGGTTTGTACCTCGTAGGAACAAATTGCACACACAATTTTTGTTTCAGGTGTGCAGCATTCTGTGTGTCTGTGATTTTCACATGTTGTGCGCGTGTGATTTTCAAGCGGCAAGGCCTGTTTTTGTAACCGGGCAATGCAGGGTGACCACGGTTACGATGTATCATTACTATTATGTGGGACCATTGCAGTCATATAAATTGTTAATGATCTTTTGCACTTTGGCGATTCCTGTTTGCATTTGATGGTGTTCGTTTGTTTGCATTTTCAGTAAGTCAAGTGGCAGTGTTTTGAAAGGTTTTCTTGCCATTACTTACTGATTTTGCTTTGTAGACAATGCAATAATATAGGTGGTTAAAATTAACTGATATCCAGTTGAAATCTGGTTATGCCCAATGGTTAGCTGGTTACAAAAATGGGCCAACTGCTAACCAAATTTTTAAAAACAAAAAATACCCTGCATATCATATTGTTAGGGAAACATATCATTGCACCCTGACTAGTGAAGTCTAAGATGACTGGCTGCATATGCAGGCAAGTCTTCATTAGACACCACTGCTAAGTCAAAGTTACTATTAACATATTATGAGGCCATGAGGGAGCAACAAATAAGTAGAATTCTCCAGGCCTTCAAGGACACTTTCAGAATCTATGATTGAGAGCTTCATTCCCACTAGACCAATTTCCTTTAGACCGATTCCCATGAGGCCAATTCCCCTTAGACCAAGTGATGTGTTCTACTTTTAAAATAATTCTATATCAATAATTTGATATATTTATAAATGTATTTAATGTTATTGATATTCAAGCCTGAAAATAAGCAGTCTGTCATTTGCAGAATGAGGTGCCCAGAGGGTGAATTTGCTGGTGCTATACCATACAGTGGGCCAGTTTATCCTCTGAGTACCTCTTTCTGTTTATGTTTGAGACCTTGATTCTGGTTGAGGGTAGCATCACCAAATTCACCTTCTGGGGACCTCATTTTTCAGATGACAGTCTGCTTATTTTCTGGCTTGTTGATATTTTATAGATGCTGGGCAGATTTTTCGTAACATTTGTTATAGTAATCACACACTTTCAAAGGCTGTGATTCTTTTTATTGTTTTGCAGTAAACAGATGACAGAACAAACACAATCCCTTGTGTGTATTGATGTTATAAATCTATATTTTTGAAAAATGTTATATGTACTGAGCTATGCTGAAATGTTAAAAACTTATATTTTTTGTATGTTATGCATATAAATATTTTTTTTATCAAATAAAGTGCTTATCAGTAAATAAATATTTTCTTAATTATCCTTAATCAATAACAGTATGTAGTTGGTCTAAGGGGAATTGGCCTAAAGGGAATTGGTCTAAAGGGAATTGGTCTAGTGGGAAGACACCGATTGAGAGAATCAAATGAACATTTTGTGAGAATCAAAGTTGATTCTGATTGTATTCCTTGTGAGAATTGATTCATATTCTCACAGGAAATTTAAGCCCTGCTGGGTAATTTAACTCTTAAAAACCGGGAGTCGAGTTTTCTTGCCTGTGATGTAATATGGCAGGTAATCTGGCTGTGTCGGTTCGGCTATCTTCGGGCTGGGGGAGAATTAAACACTGAGTAGGTGCTTTTAGTCAAGTGCCATCTGCCTGAATAGGCAGACGACACTTGACTAGAAGCACTTGCTTACTGTAAGTTTTTTGCGGTATGTCATGTTCAATAAATTCATTCTGATTCCCCGTCTTCTAAGAGTTAAGGTGGGCAATTGTGGCTCACATGGGATTTTGAAACGGTAGGCCTGGGAGCAAATAGTCCACTTCCCTGTGCAAATGCAATGGCTACATACTAGTAGTGAATGCTGATTGACACATGCGCAGCGCGGCTCATGAAATGAGCTCTATGGATAACTTGTGAGATTTTTCAATATTTCCATCTGAAATTTCTGTGGGCTATGAAAGAAAAAAATCATGTTTTTATGCCAGCGGCCATGTTGTATCTCTCTGGAAGTCGGGTGCAAGAGTTTCAAAAAATAGCTTTTCGTATATTCTACTAATCTTTCAAAATAAAGATAGAAGTAGAACCTGTCTTGAGAGACCACCCTTTTTGCCATGCAAAAGTGGTCTCTCAAAACAGGTGGTCTCTCATGACAGGTCCATTACAGTGTAAAACAACCAAATGGGACAAAGTCACAGAGGTCTCTCAAGACAGTGGTCTCTCAAAACACGTTTTACTGTAATTTAAAAGTAAATATGAGACATATGTTAATTATCCATTTCTTTTTTATCTTTTTGAATGCAAACTTTTTGTTTGCTTTAATGAAAGTTTACGAGAAATGCAAATTTCAAACCAGTGACCCGAGTGGAAGGAGATACCAATGGAGGTTTGAGTGTGCTAAATGGGTGGAGATATTTGATATTGATGTCACAATGACATATGACACAGCATTTAGGTTCCACTCTACAGTTTCGCACTATTTCACAGGTGTGAAATTCTAAACACAAGGCATATGTTGAAACTAAGGCCATGTAAAATAGAGATATATTTTTAGTATCAGATATATGATTACATTAGACTTTTTGTTGGACTAGAGAATTTGAAGTTTTGGTCCCAAAGTTGGAGTCTGATACATAGGGGTAAATTACCAGATGAGTTATGGGAAACAGTGGCTTTAGAAAATTGATTATTTTTTAAAATGTAATTTTTACATGGGTTTGTTACCAGACATGTAGCTAAAAAATGAAATGGAAACACAAATTTGTTTGGCCATTTTAGGAACAGGGGATGCTATGCTCCAGGGGTAAGTAGGTGGGGGTGGTGGGAAAATTCTGCTTTTGAGGCTGCTGGGTGGCTGAAAATGACTGGTTTCAGCATTTTTTCATGAAATTTTGAGGGTTGAAGTCTTGCCTTTGACAATAAATTATTCCACCCACATTCAGATTGTGTATTTCTTCTTAGTCAGATAGTGTTATATGTTTTTTTTGTGGATTTGGGAAATGTAATACATGTTATGGGTTAGATAACTAAGTTACAGAATATTTGCATTTGAAGAGAGTGTATGGCATGTCATTTTGGGAAATGCCTGGAAAACTGTGGAGCAGAACCTTAAAAACCATTTTGCCGTCGGTGTCAATTCCTGAACCAGGAAGTTCCTTATTTGTGCGAGTTATAAATACACCATTTTTCCCAAAATTTTTCATTATTTCTGGTTTGTGTGCAATTGGTAGTGATAGTTAGCATTCAGCAAGTGATATCTCAGCACAACTGGAATGAAATAAGTGGAAATTTTGAGAAATTTATTGATGTAGCCTAATTTCGCAGTGGTTTTGAATTTTCGTCAAGATTTTGAAAACACATTAAGGTACAGCACTGCCTTTCCTAAACACCGAGCTTCGTATTCATGGCAAATATATGCAATTATGAACAGCCTGGTTGTTATTACTCACCACAGATTTGCAGTCATGGTATCTGCTTTTTCATTTTGGTCACTGGAGTCATGTCTGTGGGTCATCCATCCATTAAGCTGTTTGCACTTTCATATCTCGAAAGCAACACCCCACCCCCAAAGCAATGGTTATTACTGCTTATTGTTTTACATTTTGATTGTATTTAACAGTGCTATTGACAGGACCTGGGTAGTTAATATGCCTGGTGGTAATAACAAAAATGTTCTCTGAAGTGGCTAAGAGAAATGTGAGGGTTGTAGAGGTGTGGTGTGGTTGTGAAAATCAGGCAAAAACTGGCCGCAAAAGCTATTCGGCAGTCAGAAAGGCCATGCTGTATCTTTTTACTGGTTGAAAATAGAGACTTGTGGTTTTTGTTCATTCAACTCAGGATAGACTCCAGATTTGTTTGCCTGAGTGACATCCAAGGGGAGATCACTCTTGTTTTCTCTTAAGGTTCTGCACTACAGTTTCACACTATTGCACAGTGAAATTCTAAACATAGGGCATACATGTATGTTGAATTGAAACTAAGGCCATGTACAAAAGAGATATATTTTTAGTATCAGATATATGATTACATTAGGCTTTTTGTTGGACAAGAGAATTTGAAGTTTTGGTCCCAAAGTTGGAGTCTGATACATAGGGGTAAATTACCAGATGAATTAAGGGAAACAGTGGCTTTGAAAAATTGGCTATTTTTTAAAATGTAATTTTTACACAGGTTTGTTACCAGACATGTAGCTAAAAAATGAAATGGAAATATTATAAAAAATTTTTTTGGCATTTTAGAAATGGGATGCTATGCTCCAGAGGTAGGTATGTGGGGGTGGTGGGAAAATTCTGCTTTTGAGGCTGCTGGGTGGCTGAAAATTACTGGTTTCGGCATTTTTTCATGCAATTTTGCAAGCTGAAGTCTTGCCTTCGACAATAAATTATTCCACCCACATTCAGATTGTTTATTTCTACTTAGTCAGATAGTGTTATATGTTTTTTGTGGATTTGGGAAATGTAATACATGTTGTGGGTTAGAATACTAAGTTACAGAATATTTGCATTTGAAGAGAGTGTATGGCATGTCATTTTGGGAAATGCCTGGAAAACTGTGGAACGGAACCTTACTTTTACATGTTTGTCATCTGTATCGTTTGTCAACAAACATCGAGAATGATTGATTGGCAATTTTTTTGCTGTCGAAAGTAATTTTATTATAATTTATGAACTACTGCCTTGCTCACATTCGATTAGGTTGAATGACAATACTTCTTTATCGTTAAGATATTTTTTAAAAAAACACCAGGCAAACATACATGTAGTCCACACATTTCGCAACATTTCTTATTATTATTCGGATATAATAATCAAATTTCTTCTCATTCATATGTATGTAAGATTTGAATAATACTTAACAACAAAATGCATCACCGTCATCCCCGCCATCTACCGTCCACCTCCACAAAAATAACTAAAGTAAAAATTATTTCAATATTTGATCGATTTTCCGCCCGCATGGATTAACACTTTACCAAACACATTCAAAAATGAAACCAACAAAGACAAAACCAAAAAACACCCCTGAATTTAGGTCCATTAGCGGCCAGTTCGGGTCAAAATTTAGCGGCCGGTTTGGGTTTAATTACAGAGGATGGTTTGGCCAGAGGACGGTTTGGGTGTATTCAGAACTTCTAGGCCTATTTTATGTCCCCAAATTGCATTCGCTTGTAGGCTGCACCTATTTTCATATTAAATACGAGTCTAATATTAAACCACTTGCGACATGCGTTTCTAGTTTTCTGACTTTCCCCAAAGACGGGTCCGTCATTTCACCCAATTACTACCCAATTACCAATTATTGTTTGTTTTGTTTGGAGGGGGAGGTGATGAAGATGGGATTGAGGTTGGCAAATTATAGGAATAAGCAAGATCGATATATGTGTCAATCGAACAAGATTCAGTTACTTTACGAGACATCGTATCAGTGTATTTGAGAAACAAAAACAACTTAAATGAAAGTGTCAATGACACTGTAGCTCAACTTGACAAACCTGAAATGGTAAGATCATTGGTTCCTAATAGCAGTGTGTGTGCACAACATCAGAGCAATTCATGCATTTTTAAATGTAAACTGTAAGGCTGGCTAAAGAAAGAATGTTGATACACAAATGCAGTAAGTTTGGAGGTCATTGTAAATGGCCACTTTTTTCACAGAAATGAATCTGCATGTAGATGTTTTGCCTAATGAGCACGCCAAGCCCCAAAACAATCCTACGATAAATGTGCCATGTAGGTCATGTCAAAAAAGAATGTAAATGCACAAATGCAATAGATTCAAAGATTGTTGCTGACAGCCACAGTTTTTGCTAGAAATGAAAAGAAAATCGGTAGCTCCTATCTCTGTCACCCTGAATAAGCATATGAAGTTTCCAAACAACCCGATAATGAAAGCGCCCTCTGAGGCATGCCAAAGGAAGATGTTAATGCATAAATGCACTAAGTTTAACGGTCGTTGCTGATGGCAATGGTCTTTTTATCTTTTTTTATGGAAATTCATAAATATACCCTATAGAGAGTGCAAAAGGGATAAGTTGCTACAAAAATGAGTGCAAAAGGGATAAGTTGCTACAAAAATGTACTAAGTCCAAAGGCTGGTGCTAACAACAATCATATTTTACGGAAATGAAAAGAAATCAACAGCTAACATCTAGATGGCACCCAGAACATGCATACCAAGTTTCAAGTGATCCTATCATAAATGTGCCCTGAGGGCATGCCAGAGGAATATACTGATGCCTGACTAAACTAAGTTCAAAGATCGTTGCCAGGCTGCCAGCAGCAAGATTTTTGACCAGAAATGGAAGAAAATCAATAGCTCCCATCTAGAAGTTACCCCAAACTAGATATCACGGAGATGGAATCCATCTCTGCAGGCCCTGCAGCAACTAACCGATGTTAGATATAAACTGATGTGAACCGTAATACTAAAATATTTCAAGCAATAGGTAAAATCTGATTAAAATCCCTTCCCGGACATGAACTTGTCAGAAAAAAACCCCAAATTCTGAATAATTTGACCTTGAGGTCAAACTTCAAGGTCAAAGCATGGCAACCTTGGTACGCAACATGTCGTCTTGAGATAATCTACCCACATACCAAATATCAAAACCCCATCTTTTTAGAGAAAAAAGTTACAGCCCGGACACGAACTTGTCAGAAAAAAAAAAATCTGAATAATTTGACCTTGAGGTAAAACTTCAAAGGGAAAAAAGTTACAGCCCGGACACGAACTTGTCAGAAAAGAACCCCGAATTCGGAATAATTTGACCTTGAGGTCAAAGTTCAAGGTCAAAGCATGGCAACCGTGGTATGCGACACATCGTCTGGAGATAATCTACCCACATACCACATACCAAAACCCTATCTATTAAGGGAAAAAAGTTACAGCCCGGCCACGAACTTGTCAGAAAAGATCCCCGAATTTTGAATAATTTGACCTTGTTTGTTTTGTTTGTTGGTGGTTAACGTCACATATTTATGCACAATGGCTAATCGTGACCCAACATGGAGATGAAGTCAAGTTTAGTCAATCGTTGATCTACATGTTGCCCATTTTAGAGGACTTTCACCCCAAGCATTGGTGACTGGGTCCTATTTTACTAGTAAAGCGGAACAGGTTTACCACAGTAAACAAGTGCTGCTTACTTCCCGGGGTTCCCACGGGGAAATTTGACCTTGAGGTCAAACTTCAAGGTCAAAGCATGGCAACCTTGGTACGCGACACGTCGTCTTGAGATAATCTATCCACATACCAAATATCAAAACCCTATCTATTAAGGGAAAAAAGTTACAGCCCGGACACGAACTTGTCAGAAAAGAACCCCAAATTCGGAATAACTTAACCTTGAGGCCAAAGTTCAAGGTCAAAGCATGGCAACCGTGGTACGTGACACATCGCCTTGAGATAATCTACCCACATACCAAATATCAAAACCCTATCTATTAAGGGTAAAAAGTTACAGCCCGGACACGAACTTGTCAGAAAAGAACCCCGAAAACAGAATAATTTGACCTTGAGGTCAAAGTTCAAGGTCAAAGCATGGCAACCTTTGTACGCGACACATCGTCCTGAGATAATATACCCACATGTCAAATATCAAAACCTTATCTATTAAGAGAGAAAGATTACAGCCCGGACGGACTGCTGTGCAGGAAAGCATCACTAAATTTACCCTCTGTGAACCTCCATCTGAATCAAGATCTCGGGACTAAACAGAAAGAGGTACCCAAAGGATAAATTGGTCAACTGCATGGGATAGCATCAGCAAATTCACCCTCTAGGCACCTCATTCTGCAAATGACAGATCGCTTATTTCCAGGCTTGGAAAATTAATAGCTCCCATCTAGAGGTCACCCTAAATAAGCAGTCCAGGTTTCATAGAAATCTGATTATAAATGTGCCCTGTAGGGTGTGCCAAGGGGAAGTATTGAGGTCTGACTAAACTAAGTTCAAAGGCCATTGCCAGTGGCAACATTTTGCGACGGAAATGGAAGAAAATCGATAGCTCCCATCAAGAGGTCACCCCAAACAAGCATACCAAGTTTCAAATTGATCCAATTATAAATGTGCTCTACAGGGTGTGCCAAAGGGAAATATTGATGCACTAAGTCCATCAAAAGTCATTGCCAGCGGAAACATTTTTGGACAGAAATGGAAGATAATCGATAGCTCCCATCTAGAGGTAACCCCAAACAAGCATACCATGCTTCAAACAGATCTGATCATAAATGTGTCCTGTAGGGAGTACCAAAGGAATATACTTATGCCTGACTAAACTAAGTCCAAAGGTCATTACCAGCAGCAACATTTTTGACGGAAATGGAAGAAAATCGATAGCTGATTAGCTCCCATCTAGAGGTCAACCCAAATAAGCATACCAGGTTTCAAAGAAATCTGATTATAAATGTGCCAAAGGGAAATATTGAGGTCTGACTAAACTAAGTTTAAAGAACGTTGCCAGCGGCAACATTTTTTGTCAGAAATAGAAGAAAATCGATAGCTCCCATCTAGAGGTCAACCCAAAGGAGCATACCAAGTTTCAAAGTGATCTGATCATAAACGCGACCTGTGCGGTGTGCCAAAGGAAATTGTGGACGTACGTATGTATGCCCGGCTGTACGTACGTACATACGCCGATGGACGGAAAGTGACGGCAAGAGCTCAGCTTGACTTTGTCAAGTTGAACTAAAATGGGTTTTATATTAAATTTATTTTAAAAAATGTATAATCTTAATAAATAACATATGAGAACTTACAACATTGACAAATTGATTCATTTGACACAACATGACGGTGTGTTATGTCTTGTAAATTAATCTTGCAAGTTTCACTTTTAACTTAAGACTCATTCTAAACTCAGGAAAGGAGACAATATTTACACCAGTAACGAAAATCTTCACCTCGTTTACAGTTTATTGTGAAGTTTATGAAATGCGTCCTGTAAATTTACAGTTTATTGTGAAATTTATGAAATGCGTCCTGTAAATTAGGTCTCGATCTAGTTAAAGACTCTGACCAGACCTAATTTACTGAACTCACTCCGAAAATTTTACTATAAACTGGGAAATCATTGGATATTTAACTTATAGCCTTGGTACCTGGTGAGTTCAAGTTTATTATTCGACCCACTACCATTTCGACCCACTTTAGTGATTTTGACCCAGTTTTGGTGAAATCGACCCAAAGTGAATTCGCCCCACAATTGGTGAATTCGACCCACAGTCGAACTTTTAATAAATAACATACTTTTGTATCATGTTACTCACTGTCATTTTAGTTTATTTCTCAAAGGAAAAGCATAAATACCATAACAAAATGAGACAGAATCATAATAACGGTGATATCACATATAGTTTGCATTTGGAAGAAAACAAGACAAGAGATGAATTGTTTTATGTTTCCCTCACCAATAATTCCAGGCTCGGTCAATGATACTGTCATTAGTTTCAAAAGCTAGCACATGCCTTTGATACATACGGTAGTTTCTGAAACTGACTGCAATATCAATGTCCTAGTCTGACGTTATCGGCGGGGAGGATAAAACAGACATTTTACTGCTACCTTTCAGTTTGTTGGACAGTTCACTGAAACGTGAACATTTCTGAAGTAATTGTCTTGTTGAAATTTCATTATTGACATATTGTTCCCATAACTCAAAAACTTTCTTTTGCAAGTGTTTGTATTGGGGTTTTTCTCACATTTTAATTTGTTTTCTGAAATTAGCTTCACATTTACATTGACCAAACAACTTTCTCCATATAAAACATTCACTAGAACATAAAACTGAGTGTTAATATTTGTATTTGAGTTTAGGCGGTTGTGCCACCCTAACACGTCATTATTTGTTCTTATACTTTGATTAAAAACACTTATGTCGTCCATGTTACTTTTCACCTGTATCAGCTCTAAAATAATAACCTGGTGTTGCACCTAAAACAGATATCGATATGGAAACAGAAATACGAACACATTCGAACAAAGAAGGCCGATTATGATCATTGCGCGGGGGCATTTTATTAGGAGTTACTGTTAATACAAGTTTGGATCAATTTACTCTGCACAAATGTAAGGAAACAAGTGTTCTATCGAACACAGCCAGTGATAAGGGTTAAAGCTTGATATATATTCCTATTTTCGAGTTTTAAGTTCCCAATAAAACTTGTTGGGGAATTTTACCACAGATTTGAATGGGAGGAATCTGAACGTAGAGGGGTAGCCACTACGTTCAGATCGCTGAACTATGTCCGACCTTTAGTCAAGGAATAATGCCGAAATAATTACAAGAAATTTAGTGAAAAAAGTGACATTTATTGAGAAAAATTTGTAATACTTGGTAAATTTGGGGGATTATTTTGCATTTATTACAATGCCGTAATGATCAGACAATTAATAAGCTGACTGATTAGATGTCACAACAGCTTTGATTTATCATGATTAGCCACTCAGTTCTGAAGTATGTGTTACTGCAATGAAAACAAACGTGATTTCGAAAATGTTTGAAAATTATATTAGTTAAGAAAAGGATGCTGAACTGTGCAGATGTAAATTTTGGTGATATTCATTGTGCAAAAATATTTTCAATTCTGACGAGGATTTCATACAAAGTTTATTATTTTTGGAATTTATTTGGAATATACACTGTGCACTTTTTCTTGGATTTCTTGAAATAAGTTAAGTAACATATTAAAACTATATAGAGAATCAAATGTAAACTACAATATAAATTATAATATTTATTTTCCATAAAAAGTTAAAAAATTTATAGTAATTTATATATTTTTTATACTTACCAATGACCCAGACTTAGCTGGTGCTAACTCCACAAAAACCAGGGCCAAACACAAATTTTGCCCCCCAATCCCCAAAATTTGCATCCAAAACAAAAAGAAATCATGTCCTAAAGGACCTCCATAGTACGACTCTACTGCGCATGCGCAGTGACGCAGTCGTCCCGAAATTGGCGCCAAATATCATTCTTACTGGCAGTGCCTGGTCAGCGCTATGTACTCAGCGGGGAGGCAAGAGTTCCCAACTCAGGGAGGGCCATCCCCGTCTGGGTCATTGGTAAGTATAAAAAATATATAAATTACTATAAATTTTTTAACATTTTTATACTGTACCAATGACCCAGACTTAGCTGAATAGTAAACAGGCTGGAGGGCCTAGGACATAGAGGAAAATCCAATAAGCTCAATTATAAAATAAAGAGGTAACCCCTTAAGGAGAAAAGGAGTATTGGGCTTTACATGTATCTTTCTTATTTAATATTTAAATTAGAAAGATACACTACCCTTAATAATTGAGCACAATAACATTCATGTTCTCTATTAACATCCAGTATAACCTTTATACTAATTATTTTTAAAGCAAGCCAATAAATAAAGTAGTCCAGAGAATTGAGACTCTTTATAATCATTTAAAAGTGTCCTAGTATTGTATATTAAAGCCCGTTTGACACTTGACATATACAAATGCTTCACACCGAGCTACACTTTAAAAATAAGACATGAATGAAATTAAACATTAATATTACACTTTAAAACCATCCCGGAAGCGACTCAGAAATACTGTCTTGGAGGAGGCATTCCCTTGCTTTTCACTATAAAGCAGGTGACCTAAGGGAACACCCGCCCCCCCCCCCCTTCCCCTTGCCCTGGGTCAAATAGCCCAGAGCGAAGAGGGCAGCCGGACGGAGTCACTGCCGGAACAGAAAGCCTGCATAACTATAGTTGCAACTGTTTAGTGGACGACATTCTGAGCAACAGATAACGGACCTAAACAATGCAGGTCTCCAGAAATGGACTCAATATTTCTGAGATAAAAATTAGTAAATGTGGATGGCTGAGACCAATAAGCAGCCTTCATTAAATCTGTAATAGCAACACTATTAGCATAAGCCCAGGAAGTAGAAAGAGCTCTTACTTCATGAGCAGAAATCTTAAGCACAGACTGCTGAGAAGAAGATAAATCTTCATGCGCAGTACGGATAGTTAACTGAATCCATCTAGCAATAGAATGGACTGAAATGTCCTTTCTATTAGGCATCAAAGACAGAAAGAAACGTTTCCGTCCCTTTCTGATGAACTGAGATCTCTGTTTATAGATACGTAGTGCTCTAACAGGACAGAGTAAAGGCCTACGCCCGTCTGAAGACGGAAGAGCCTTAATAACAATAGGTTCCGGATATTTATTAGGAGCCTGATTCTTAGCTAAAAAACCGACATTAGTAGTGAAGGTGATAGTGTTCCCAACACTACGATAATGAGAATCATCCACCGATAGTGCATGAAGCTCACTGACTCTTCTGGCAGAAGAGAAAGCTAAGAGAAAAGCTGTCTTATAAGATAAGAATTTGAAATCTACTGTCCCAAGAGGTTCAAATGGCTTTTCCTTCAATTTAAGGAGAACCCAAGCTAAATTCCACTTAGGAATTAATCTAAGAGTTCTGGGTCTATTTATCGAAAAGTTTCTAACCAATTTCGATAAAGAGACATTAGATCCAATTTGTAAACTATCATGATGTGCATAGGTATCAGATAACATAGATCTATAACCCTTTATAGTAACAGGTTGCAGTTTGATTTCGTCAAACAAGTATACTAGAAAGTTAGCAATGTCTGGTATAGAGGGATCAAATATATCAACAGAATGATCCCTACACCAACGACGGAAAACCTTCCACTTAGCCGCATAGTTTAGCGAAGAGGAGGTCCTCCTACAGTTAGAAATCGCGTCCACTGCTCGTCCTGTAAAGTGCTTGCCATGCAAGAAGGACCGCACAACGGAAAAACGTGAAGGTTGAGACCTTGCGGGTTGTGATGTAGTTGGCGCGATTTCCCCTGCCAAAGAAGATCCTCTCGTGGAGGGAGCTTCCGCGGTAGGTCCCACAACAGACACCTGAGTAGATTTATCCACGGTCTCTGTGGCGACAGAGATGCTACCAACAGAATCTTGCATTGAGATTGTTTTATCTTTAGCAATACTTGTTGAATTAACGGCGCTGGAGGATACGCATATCCTATCATTCCGTCCCAAGGGATCGATAGAGCGTCTACTGCAAATGCTCTTGGATCCGGACACGGGGACACATACGTCTGCAACTGATTGTTGAGATGTGTCGCAAATAAGTCTATCATTGGCCGTTCCCATTGGTAGCAAATCTGATTGAATACTTGTTTGTTGAGAGTCCACTCCGACGGCAACAAGCGACCCTTTCGTGAAAGGGAGTCTGCTAGCACATTCAGACGACCCGGTATGTGACGGACCGAAAGAAGAACGTGATGTTCCAACGCAAACAGAAGGATTCTTTCCGTTAGATTGAACAACGGAACTGAATGAGTGCCTCCCTGATTCCGTATATACGCCACTACTGTCGTATTGTCGGATAGGATTTGGACATGAGCATCGTGAATAATGTCCATCCAGTGACGTAACGCAAGCCAAATTGACATCATTTCCTTGATGTTTATGTGCTTGCACAGGAATTGCGGATCCCAAAGACCCTGGCATCTCGAATCTGTTGGGATTAATGATGCACCCCAACCTGTTTGACTGGCATCCGTCATAATGGTAAAACTCGGATCCGGCAACTGCAGCGGAACTCCTTGAGTTAACCACTGAATGTTTGCCCAAGTCTGAATCTCTTGTTTCACTTGATCTGACAAGAGAACGTCTACATCGAGCGAATGAATTTTCACACTCCAATTCTGAGTCAGGAAAATTTGAAGAGGCTGTGTGCGTAGCCGTCCCATCGGAATGAGATCCGCGGCGGCTCCGCACAGACCTATCAGTCTCATAAATTCTCTCGCCGTGACTTTGTCTGTATTCAGACAATAGCGAGCGTAACAACTGACTAATTTCGCTCTGGTTAACGGCAGACGAACGAGATTGTTGTGCGTCTCGAAGCTCATTCCCAGATGAGTGAATGACTTGGACGGCACCAGATCCGACTTCTCCTCGTTTACTATGAAACCGAGACGTCGGAGCAATAGAAGAAGATTCTGAACATCGTTCTGAAGCGTTAACTCGTTGCCGTACCTCTGAAGAATGTCGTCCAGGTAGGCCGACGTTACCGCAGATGAATGAGCTCGGAAGTAGATCATTACCGAGTTCATTACCCGAGTGAAAGCCCAGGGTGCTAGATTCAATCCGAAGCACATGGCCCGGAACTGATACACCACTCCTAGGACTGCGAAGCGTAGATACTTTCGGAATGTCGGATGTACCATGACGTGAAAGTACGCATCTTTGAGATCTATGCTCGTTGCATAATCGTTCACCCGAATACTCGCTCTGACCGATCGAATCGTCTCCATATAAAACTTCGGAGCGACGATCAGCTTGTTTATCCAGCTCAAATCTATGACTGGACGGAACGAGCCGTCTGGTTTCGGAACCAGAAACAGATGGCTGTAGAATCCCAGCGATTCCTGGTTTTCTACGACCTCTACCGCGTTCTTCATTAAAAGAGACTGCACCTCTGATAGCAGAGCGTCTCTTTTCTGAGGGTTTGACGGAAGATGAGTCCAGTTTGGACTTCGAGTTAATGGAGGCTTTCGTTTGAAGGATATCTTTAGACCTTCCGAAGTCACTCCTCTCACCCACGGGTCGTCCGTAATCAACGCCCACTCTTGAGAAAAACTTGACAACCTTCCGCCAACCGGAACGCGATAGAGGTTTGAGCCATCACCTCCTGGATCTGCGAGGCCTGCGGTAGGAGAAACCACGTCTTCCACGACCCGCACCTCGCCTCGTCGACCTCGGGGCGTCCGACCGATTGTCCCGGCCTGAAGGACGTCCCGAACGAGAGTCGCTATCCTGACGGTCTCTCGAATAAGAGCTAGAGGACGCACCGGAACCTCTATAGGAACCTCTCTTGGGCGGATAAGACCCAGAAGTGCCCGCCTTATTCGTGTCTGCTGTATCCGACCTTTTAGGAGCGGATCTAAACAACAGAGAATCACTAGCTTTCTTTTTAATATTATCATAAATAGCGGAAAGCTTGCCGTCAAAGAGAAGATCTCCTGAGACCGAAGCGACTCTAAGAGAGTTCTTCACCTTAGAATCCACTAGTGTGGATGTAGACAGGGCTGCGTCACGTCTAACCAACTCCAGATTTGCCACTGAAAGGGCGGAGTTACACGTGGAATAAGCTACTGCCCTTGAAAGAAGTCTTAAGGAGGATTGTATATCCTGAAACTCTTCCCCTTGAAGACGCAGTGATAACGCCTTCGTAAGGTGATCTGCGTAAGATAAGGCATCTAAATTGGCTCTGTTAGACGCAATAGCTGTTTCCAACACTGCGGTTGGAATAGAAGCTGACGACGGTAATGATAGCTCTAAGTCTTCCGCCTCGTCGTCCATACGCAGAGGAACTCTCGGTATACCCTGACCTGCCGTGTCGAATTTATCCCTTGCAATAATGAAAGGCAGGTTGAGAGTATTTGCGGACAAGAAGCCTGCTTTCCCCGTCCTGGAAGCAAGTTTAAAAATAGCGTCGTTCAATAATTCAAATGTTCTTGCAACATTATTGGACTGCGACGGAAACTCGGGAGCGATGTCCCTGAACCGCTCGAAAAAATCAGAGTCCAATGACGCTATAATTCTCCTGTCCGGAAGCGCAGCAGTCTGGCCCGACGGAACAACTTGAGGAAGAAAGTGCCGGATGAAGTCCACGGCAGCTTTGTGTTGTTCAGAAAGGGATAGCTCCAATTCATCCGTATCCCTTTCACCATCCGGTCGGACCTCCCGATGTTCCCGGTCGTCCGCCCCCGATGCTTCGGCGGAGCGTACCGACCCAGCGCCGTCGGATAATTCTCGATCCGACACCGTCTCTGTCGGCTGCTGGGATGCTGCGATAAGCTGTGCTATCTGCACTAGAATGTCCGACGTCGAGACCTGCGGAGGAGCGGTCTTTCGCTGCTTTGCCGAGGGCAGCTCCGCATCAGATGGCTCCCGCATACTTTTCCTATGCGAACGTCCGGAGTCCATCGGTCTCGAATCCCTGGCTGCCGGATGGTGTGACCTGGTCGCCGAAGAATCCTTCATCGGCGAAGCTGGCAAAATATCGGAGGTCACGCAGCCAAGGTGCGGTCGTGTGCGCCGGCGAGAAGAGGAAGCCTTAACAGTCTCTGCGGACTGCTTATACAACGGAGCGTCCCGAGCGACGGACGTATGCTCCGCTAAAGACACATTTTGTACCACAACATCTGGTCCCAGATGTTGTTGTACGAGAGAGGGGCCTCTCTCGCTCGCGGCCCGGCTGGACCTGGACGAGCTAGGAACCGGACTAAAAGGCTTCCTCCGTTCTCGTTCACTATCCGCCGTCACTGGGTGTGCATCTATTATTTTTATAGTGCTCGCATCACCCAAAATTTCCTCTTGGACCGCATCGGACGAACCCGGCTGCCGAACCATTCGGTGAATGGACGTTACACCGGGCGAGCTAGCGGACGACATTTGTCTACTCTCCATGAGCACTTTTGCCGCTAGCTCTGTATTTATTTGTGACGACGGACGCACACTTGAAGAAGATAACATGGAAACATCACCCTGTTCTGGTTCCTCTGAAATAGAAACTGAGAGAGTAGAGTGACCTTGTGGAGAAAGAGCCGGCATCGCTCTTTCTCCAGAAACAACATATCGTGACACACGTTTCCAATGTTTCTCATCCCAATGTTCACATACAGGACAGGGATTAATGCGAGAACACTGACTACAATTAATGCAATAATCATGAAAGTCAGAGGAAGATTTCTTCCTATTACAATTTGAACAAGTTCCCTTCATTGTGAAAGAACAACAATAAGTCCTAGTTACTCGCAAAAACCCCTGACACAAAGATACATAATAACATGATCCATTAATAAATGAAAAAACAATTGCAAAACAAAATAATTTTGAAAAAATATTTTTTCAGAGAAGCCCAAGTTGCTGAAAAGTAACGTTGAGCCCCGATGGATCTGATGGCAAAGTGTGGTCAAAAATTTTAAAATTATATAAAATAATTAATGAGACACTTTCGGATAATATAAATGTATCTTATAATGAGATAAACTACCTCAAAGGCAAACAGCCCCCCTCAAAAAAGGCTGTTGCCAATGAAAACAAACAGTGTAAACACAGAAGAAAACATGACTCCAGGCACTGAAAAAACTGGCCCGGAATCAGTCATCAATTACACTCTATCTGATGCAAAACAGAGACTCCCAGGGGAGAATCTGCAGAACATCAGATGGAAGATGCAGAACACAAACGTTATACACCCATGGGTGAAAACGTAACTATGGGGAAAATAACAGAAAACATTCTGTAACCAAGCAACTCTCCCAGGGAATTTTTAGAAATGAAACTTCTCAAAAATATGCCAAAAGCATGGGAGAATTGCAAGGGGGGACTTTAGAAGGTTAGGGGAGAGGAAACACTGAATAAGCAGTGCAACAATTAGCAAGAATGACAACAAGAGGCGTTTGCCTCGAAAATAGGCAACTTAACATAATTTCAACAAAAAATTTTAAGTACAGCCCTGATTATTTTTTGCCACTTCTTTTTTCCTCTCCTCCTTCTATCCTCCTTAGAATCACATTTTCTCCAAGAATTACGTGTCTGGCATCCTTTAAACTGAGATTTACAAGCACAAAGATCAGTGAGATGTTGACTGATGAAGGGCCAAACAGAGAATGATATTTGGCGCCAATTTCGGGACGACTGCGTCACTGCGCATGCGCAGTAGAGTCGTACTATGGAGGTCCTTTAGGACATGATTTCTTTTTGTTTTGGACGCAAATTTTGGGGATTGGGGGGCAAAATTTGTGTTTGGCCCTGGTTTTTGTGGAGTTAGCACCAGCTAAGTCTGGGTCATTGGTACAGTATAAAAATACTAAATTTTAATAACATAATAGATAACAACAATTGAAAAATTCATTGGAATAAAAAATATACCTAGCGGACGAAACAGGTCAACTTGTAGCGGACGAAATGGGTGAAACTGCAGCGGACGAAACAGGCTGAGGATGAAATGGGTGTACAGTACGTGGAGAGTGTATTATCATTAAATCACCCACAGAGTGGAGATTCCACCCAAGCATTAATCGCTAATTTGTTGCAAAGCATTACAAGCACAATGCCAAGTTATACATATCACTAGAAGGAAACATCCTATACCTTCCAAATACTTTTTACACAATACCTGTTACAATCAACTTCATGGGCTAAATATCTTGGCATGGACATCTCAGATGATCTCTCCTGGGATACACACCTAAGCAGAGCAACAAAAAAAGCAAATCAAATCCTTGGTTTTCTTCGCAGAAACTTAGAAGTAAAATCTGAGCCCCTTAAATCCATGGCTTATCAAACCCTGATTCGACCCCATTTGGAATACAGCTCTGACCTCTGGTCTCCCTACACCCAAACCCAAATCGACCAACTTGAAGCAGTCCAAAGAAGATCTGCGCACTGGGCAAAGTCTGACTTCAGACGCACATCTAGTGTCACAGAAATGCTCCAGACACTTAAATGGGGACGTCTGGACCTCCGGCGTATTGACTCTAAGACTGTCCCTCATGTACAAAAGAACACACAATCTAGTTGCTATCCCTATTGACAGCTATCTAACCCCAATAACAAGAAGATCTCTCCATAATCACCCATGGTGCTACAGACAAATTACAGCAGCCACAGACTACTACAAGTACTCATTCTTCCCTAGGACTGTATATCATTGGAATGCCCTCCCACCTCATATCCCCTCCCTCCCTACCCTTGAGCAGTTCAATATGGCTGTTAGCCATATTCATGTCTCACTGTAGCCTGGCTTCCTCCAGCTTTTACTTTTTAACCAAATTTTTCTGATCTTATCTGTATATAGTTTTAGGCCTGTTACTATACTTCTCTAACATTTTTTGTGGCTGACGCGCCGAATGTCCCCGCGAGGGGTTCGACATAAGTGGAAGATAGATAGCACAAGCAAAGTTCCAGCCAATGGACATCCGGGTTATACCCAGAGGTCCATTGGCTGAAACATTGCTTGTGCTTTTTGTCCACATGTACGAAATTTGAAAGTGATGCTTTGGGTGAAAATTCCACTCCCTGGGTGATTTAGTTACAATCCACTCTCCATGTAGAGTACTGTAATTCGTTTTTCTGTGGCCAGTGTGGGTTTGAATAAGGCACTTTAGGCAGGTAGATATCTTCCAAGCTAGTTCAGCGATCCGAACGTAGTGGCTGCCCCTCTACGTTCCGATTCTTCCCATTCAATCCTATAGAAAAAGTTCCCATCAAGTTTTTATGGGAACTCAAAACTTGAAATTAGGAATATATATCAAGCTTTCGCCCTTATTACCGGCTGCAAGGTAACCAGTCTTTTCGGCCCAATGCACACTCGACCCAAAACCCACTTGGCCCAAACTGAAGTCGACTCGGCCCAAACTTAAGTCCACTCGACCCAAAGCTGAAGTCGACTCGACCCAACCTGAAGTTGACACGGCCCAAACTGAAGTCGACTCGGCCGGCCTAAGTTTGAAGTCCACTCGCCCAATATTGAAGTCTACTCGGCCCAACAAATTTGTCCCAGACTGACTTCGATTTTATTTGAAACGAATTAACTTCCAAGCAAGTTGTCTCGTCTCAAACAATATCGGCAGTCATCTTTTTTTGGATGTTTGGATGTACAAAAGGATTTTGAAAAAGAGTGGTTTGATTGAGGAAAGAAAACTTAACATTGGTTAAGTTATACAGTACATATTTATTTATTTAATGTGTAATGAGGTAATACAGTCATGTAATAAATATACAAAATAAAGATATAAAAAATGTGGTTCTATTTTTTCAATTTTCCATTATTTTCTAAACTGTGACTATGTTTGTTAAATTTGTTAAATGGTGAGTGAAAAGCATGCCCTTGTAACTTGTTTCTTGATTAGAATGCACAATGAAAACCCACTTTTGGGACAACACATTACCGAAAATAAAAGAACTTCCATTTTTTTACACCATATTTAATAAATTTTCTCACCACGCCAAAATGAACATTCGAACTGGTGAGAAAATTTGTTAAATATGGAGTGAAAAATGTACCCCTGTAACTGTTTGCATGATTGGAATGCAATATGTAAACCAACTTCAAGTGGGATGACACATTACTGAAATTAGATAAACGTCTATTTTTGACAACATTTGATAAATTTTCTCACCACGCCAAAAAGAATTTTTGAATTGGTGAGAAAATTTGTTAAATGGTGAGTGAAAAGCATGCCCTTGTAACTTGTTGCATGATTAGAATGCACAATGAAAACCCACTTTTGGGACGACACATTACCGAAAATAAAAGAACTTCCATTTTTAACACCATATTTAATAAATTTTCTAAAAACCCATTTCAAAATCTACCACAATTTCACGCACTCTTGGTATGTTATCAAACTGTTCCAGAATCTGTCCCAGGCTCCAGCACAGCTTTATAGTCCTTGGCCTTCCTCCCTGACATAAGTATAAAAACCAGAGGCAACTGTTTTGTTATTTCATCTCGACGAACAAAAGCATGTATGGACATTAACTGGGTGAAAGGCTCACGCACCACTTTAAATGTCCCGTCTATATACCAGGTTTTTGCAGAACCAAGAATTTCCAGTTGCTTTTGAGTTGCGAATATTAAATGCCTCCTTTCACCGACATGTACATCTCCCTGCAGAAAGTCTGCACCAATAAATTGTTCATTCAGTTCAAATTCTAAGTCAGTTGGATCCTGTGGTCGAAGTGCTTGACGTGTCTTATTAGCCATCCTTGCTAAATTTACTAGTTTGGGTACTACAGGACAAGGCGCTGCAGTATCAACATGTTGTAACAGAACTCGCTCAACAATCGATTCCGAAGGTTGAAATATATTTGTCTTTGCTTCAGACTTAACAGCTGCTCTAATTTTTGATGCCTGAGTGGAACCAGGTTCCATTGGATGAATGTGTTCATGAGCATCACGCTGAAAGTTATCACCTCTTTGTTTTACAGTAGCCAGACAGTTTATCACCTTAGAACGCTTTGAGCATCTCCACTCCACTTGATCATCACAACTTCTTTTCATTGTGTATAAGTATCCTTTACTATCAGCCAGTTTTTGAGAGCCTCTTTGCGTTCCTTGAATAACCTCATACATTGTTGTTTCCAAAGGATCGTTTTCTGCTGTGTCTGTTTCGGGTGAAGGCTCTGCTATTGAAGATTTGAAGATTCATCCAGTGAGTTGGGAATGTCATAATTCTCTCGCTCTTTAAAAAAAGAAGAGAAGATATTTACCACAGAACATAATAATAACTCTGATTTGTCGCGGTTCTCATAAGAGAAGGCCATCGTCCCCCCCCCCCCCCCCCACCAAGTCCTCTCCTCCCAGCATTCCGATATAAACTGTTTAATCATCACTTCCTTGTTTTCGATTTCTTCAATAAGCATTCCTACCCTCTCCCGCATGTCCCCCCCCCCCCCCCCCCAGTAAATTTCATTCTATGAGGAATATACTGTGGGCATTCCAGGAGAAAATGTTCCAGGGTCTCCACTACTCCAGAGTGGCACATTTGGCATCCCTTTTTCCCATCTCTACCAATTTCTCCCCTAAGATCCAGTGATCTTAATCTTAGTTTGAACAGCAGTGACCCCCCCACTCGCCATTTTCGATTGCAGTCTTCCATGAAGGAAGTAATCAAAGAATAATGAATGAATTAAAGATGTCGATTAAACAAATGGACGAATGAATAAATGAATGAATTAAAGATGTCGAATGAACAAATGAACGAATGAATAAATGAATGAACAAACAAATGAATGAAAAAATTATCTTCTAAAGATGACAAAGATGCAGCAATACTGCGTTCAGATGTATTGTCCATTACATTTTCTATGTGAGCTAGCTCAATCTGTTCAGCTTCAACTATTGCTGTTGCACAAGAAGCACAAGTCCAATCTGGATCCATTACGGACGGCTTGTCGAT
This sequence comes from Pictodentalium vernedei, assembly GCA_031216915.1. Classification (NCBI taxonomy): domain Eukaryota; kingdom Metazoa; phylum Mollusca; class Scaphopoda; order Dentaliida; family Dentaliidae; genus Pictodentalium; species Pictodentalium vernedei. The sequence continues at coordinate 486,311,704 of CM062297.1, read as the reverse complement.
AATCTTGTCTAGATATATTTGTATTACAGACTTGATGTTGCCATCTATCACAGCGTTCGCATAATAGACCCTCCTGTCTTGGTCGGACTTCTTAGAACACTCTATGCAAGGATGTTCCATTGTGAAGGATAATTTTCCAGTGAGGAATTGGATATTTATGAAAAGTTAAAAAATTTATAGTAATTTATATATTTTTTATACTTACCAATGACCCAGACATAGCTGGTGCTAACTCTTAAAATATAGGGCCAAACACAAATTTTGCCCCCCAATCCCCAAAATTTGCATCTAAAACTAAAGAAAACATGTCCTGAAAGGCCCTCCACACCTCGCCCCCACTGCGCATGCGCAGTGTCAAGGACGTTCCGAAATTGGCGCCATTTATCATTCTAAAAACCAGTGCCTGGTAAGCGCTATGTACTCAGCGGGGAGGCAAGAGTTCCCAACTCCTGGGAGGGCCATCCCCGTCTGGGTCATTGGTAAGTATAAAAAATATATAAATTACTATAAATTTTTTAACATTTTTATACTGTACCAATGACCCAGACATAGCTGAATAGTAAAAAGGCTGGAGGGCCAAGGACATAGAGCAAAATGGAATACGCTCAATAAAATAAAATAGAGTCATCCCCTGTAGGGAAAAGAAGTAATAGGCCTTACATGTATCTTTCTTATTTATGATAAATTAGAAAGATACAACACCTTCCAAAAATTGAGCTTCATACATCCATGTACTCTATTAATATCCAATAATCCTTATACTAATATTTTTTAAAGTAAGCCAATAATAAAGTAAGTCTAGAGAATAGAGACTCTTATACTCCTAAAAGTGTGTGAGAATTGCATAATCATGTCCGTTGACATATGCAATATTCAAAAGCTATACTTTAAAAACTAAGACTTGAATGAATTTTATAAACTTAAACTTCTCACTAAACAACCATCCCAATAGCAGCTCAGAATTACTAACTCCGGAGGAGGTATCCCCTTGTTTTCATAGTAAAAACAGGTGACCCAAGGGAACACCCTCCCCCCCCCCCTTTTTCTTGCCCTGGGTCAAATAGCCCAGAGCAAAGAGGGCAGCCGAACGGAGACACTGCCGAAACAGACAGCCTACCTAGCTATAGTAGCAACTGTTAAGTGAATGACATTCTGAGCAGTAGATAATAGACCTAACAATAGAGGCCTCCAGAAATGGACTCGATATTTCTGAGATAAAATTCATGAATGGATGGCTGAGCGCAATGAGCAGCCTTCAAAAATCTATAATAGCAACACTATTAATGTAAGCCCAAGAAGTAGAAGAACTCTTACTTCATGAGCCGAAATCTTAAGCACAACTGCTAAGCCAATGATATACCATAAGCAGTACGCTAGTTAATAGAATCCATTAACAATAAAATGGAGCGTAACGTCCTTCTACTAGACATCAAAGACAGAAGAAGCTTACGCCCTTGTAATAAACAGATATCTGTTTATAAATACATAAACTGTACCCGGAAAGAGTAAAGGCCTATGCCCATACGAAGACGGAAGGACCTTAAAATAATAGGTTCCGGATAATAGGAGCCTAACTCTTATGCAACAATCCAACCTAAATAGTAACGGACGTATTGATTCCGAAACTATGAAAGTGAAAATCATCCATCGATAGTGCATGAAACTCACTGACTCTACAGTAAAAGAGAAACTAACAGAATTACTGTCTAAAAGGTCAGAATTTGAAAACTACTGTTTCCAGAGGCTCAAATGATTACTTAGCTAAATAAGAACCGAAGTTAAAATCCGTATAGGAATTTAATCTAAAGATTCTAAGTCTATTTATCAAAAAGTTACTAACTGACTTAGATAAAGAGACAAAAGACTCAATTGTAAACTATCGTAGAGTGCATAGGTATGAGGTAACATAAACCTATAACCTAAAAAAACAACAGGCTGCAGTAGATCTTGTGAAACAAGTATACTAAAAACTAGCAATGTGTAGTATGGAGGGATCAACCATATGAACATAATGATCCCTACACCACGACGGAAGAGCCTCCACTTTAGTCGCATAGAATAGCGAAGAAGAGGATCTCCTATAGTAAGAAATCGCGTCCAAAGCTCGTCCAGTACAGTGCTTACAATGCAATACGGACCACACAACGTAATACATGAAGGTTGCGACCTTGCTGGTTGTGATAAAGATGACACGATTTACCCAGTGAAAAAAGATCCTCACATAGAGGAAGATTTCACGTTAAGATCCACAGTAGACAAGAGAGTAAATTACTCATGATCTCTGTGAAGATAGAGATGCTATCAACAGAAATGTATAGTGGTTGTTTATCTTAGCAATACCTGCTAAAACAACAGCGCCGGAGGATACGCGTATCCTATCATTCCGTCCTATAGATCAATAGAGCGTTAACAGTATTAGCTCAGAGATCTGGACAAGCCAACACATACGTCTGCAATTGATTAGCAAGCTGTGTCATAAATAAAACATCATTGGGTGCTCCCATAGATAGCAAATCTGATTAAATACTTGTTTGTTGAGAGTCCATTCTGACAGCAACAAGCGACCCGTAAGAGAACGGGAGTGCGATAAGACAATCAGACGACCCAGAATATGACGGACCAAAACTGAACTTGGTGTACTATAACCAACAGACGGATTCTTTCCATTAAATTGAATAACGGAAACGAAAGAGTGCCTCCCTGGTTCCGGAGATACGCCACTACTGTCGAATTAAAGGACAGGAATTTGGGCATGCGTTTCTGAATAATGTTCATGCAATGACATAAAGCAAGCCTAAAAAAACATTATTCCGCGGAAGTTAAACTGATAGCTAAAAGACTGCGGAACCCAAAGACCCTGGCACTTCGAATCCGTAGGGATCAGTATATATCCCAATCTGTTTGACTGGCAACCGTCATAACAGTCACACTAGGGTCCGGCAACTGCGGCGGCACTCTCTGAGTCAACCACCGAATGTTTGCCCCAGTCTGAATCTCTTGTAACACTAGATAGACAAGAGAATGTATAAATCAAGCAATTCATGGATTGCCGGAAAGTTGCCGTCGAAGAGAAGCTCCTCCGAGAACGAAGCGACTCTGAGAGAGTTCTTAACCTACTATCCACGCGTGGATGTAGCTAGGGCTGCATCACGTCTAACCAACTCCAATCAGCCACTGAAGGGCGGAGTTATACGTGAACAAACTACTGCCCTCAAAAGAAATTACATTGAGAATAATATCCCGTAAATCTTTTCTTGAAGACGTAATGATAACGCCTCAGTAAGGCGGATTACGTATAATAAAGCGTCTAAGTTAAGTCTACTATACATAATGTCGTTCCCAACATTGAAATTGGAAAAGACATAAACGGCGAAAAAGAATATATGCAGTCTTTAATTACACCGTCTAGACGCATATGAACTCTCGGTATGCCCTGCTCTGCCAAAATAAACTATATGTAAAAAAGATAAAATGGCAGAAATGAGCCACGCGGACAAGAAACTAAACTATCATGCTTAGTAGCAGGCTTGTATATATATAATATATAGCGTCGAAAAATAAAACACATGTTGTAATGACAATATTGGACTGCGTCGGTAAGTCAGGGACAAAGTCCCTGTACCGATCGAAAAATCCGAGTCCAATGACGCTATAAGTCTCTTATCCAAGATCGCAGCAATGAAGTCCGAAAAATAATCACTGGAAGAAATGCCAGAAGATATGAAAGGCATCTTCCGATACTACTAAAGGGAAAACTCGAAATCTTTCGAATCCCTTTCGCCATCCTGTCGGACCCTATAAAGCGTTCGGTCGTCCGTAGCTTGATGCAACCGCGGACCGCACCGACCCAGCGCCGTCGGATAATTCCTGATTCGACCGAGAAACCGTCAATTGCTGGGATGCTGCGAAACAACTGTGCTAACTCGGATAGCACGTCCGTCACTGAGGCCTGAGGAGCAGCGGTCTTACGATGCATTGCCGCAGGAAGCTCCGAGATCGTTACCCTGTGCATACTTCCAATATGCGAGCGAACGGAGTGTATAGGCCTCGTGTCCCTTGGCTACCGGATGGCGCGACCTATTCGCTGTGGAATCACTGAATGCCGAAACTGATCGGATACTCGAGGTCACGTAGCCAATGTGCGGCCGTGTGCCCTGCTGTGAGGATGAGGAAGCATTAAAGACAGTCTCTCGGACTGTCAATATAACGGAGCGTCCCGAGCAACGGACATATGCTCCGAATGTAAAATATCTGAACCACAACATGCGGTCCCCTATGTTGTTGGCTTCCTCCGATCTGTCCTCAATCTGCCGTCACTGGGTGAGTACTAAAGTAATTAAAGTGCTCGCATCACCCAAATCTCCTTTCTAGACCGCAACGGACGAACCCGGCAGCCGAACCATTCGATGAATGTACGCTACACCGGGTGAGCTAGCGAATGTCACTCCGTAAGCGATAGACATATTCCATGAGCACTTATTGCCGCTAACTCTTCATTAACTATGACGACAGAGGCACACTTTTGAAAGACATCTTCATAACTCTTCGAACAAGAAACCAGAAATGCTTGGATAGCAAGCATAAAATAATAATATATATAGCGTCGTTCAATAATTCGAAAGTTTGTGTGACATTATTGGACTATGTCGGAACTGAGGGACGATGTCCCTGAACCGAACCCAAAATTTTCTAAGTCCACCGACGCTATCAGTTTCTTATCCGGCATCGCAGCATATGTTGTTCCGAAAGGGAAAGCTTGAAATCCACCGAATCCCTTTCGGTATCCCGTCGGACCGGATGAAACTTTCGGACGTCCGTACCCGCTTCCGCGGAGCGTCCCGACCCAGCATCGTCGGATAAAATATATGCGACAGATTCAGTTGATGCTGGGATGCTGCGATAAACTGTGCTATTAAGGAAAGCACGTCCGTTCCCGAGGCCTGTGCAGTGGCGGACTTACGATGCATTGCCGCTGGAAGCTCCGTGTACGTTGACTCCCGCACACTTCCTATGCGAACTTCCGGAGTCTGCAGGCCTCGAGTCCCCGGCTACCGACCCAGCGCTGTCGGATAATTCTCGATCCGACACCGTTTCTGTCGGCTGCAGGGATGCTGCGATAAGCTGTGCTATGTGCACAAGAATGTCCGGCGTCGAGACCTGCGGAGGCGCAGTCTATCGCTGCTTCGCCGAGGGCAGCTCCGCATCAGATGGCTCCCGCATACTTCCTATGCGAACGTCCGGAGTCCATCGGTCTCGAATCCCTGGCTGCCGGATGGTGTGACCTGGTCGCCGAAGAATCCTTGATCGGCGAAGCTGGTAATATATCGGCGGTCACGCAGCCAAGGTGCAGTCGTGTGCGCTGACGAGAAGAGGAAGCCTTAGCAGTCTCAGCGGACTGCCTATACAACGGAGCGTCCCGAGCGACGGACGTATGCTCCGCTAACGACACATTTGTACCACAACATCTGGGGCCAGATGTTGTTGAACGAGAGAGGGGCCTCTCTCGCTTGCCGTCCGGATGGACCGGAACGAGCTATGAACCGGACTAAAAGGCTTCCTCCGTTCTCCCTCCGATCCGCCGTCACTGGGTGTGCATTAAGTTAATTTTATAGTGCTCGCATCACCCCAAAATTCCTTCTAGACCGCAACGGACGAACCCGGCTGCCGAACCATTCGGTGAATGGACGCTACACCGGGCGAGCTAGCGGACGTCAAAGGCCGTCGAACCTACTAGGGTCCTCTTAGGCAATTGGCGTATTACATGAGCACTTTTCCGCTAGCCCTTCATTAATTGTGACGACGGAGGCACACTGTTGGAAGACATCACAGATACATCACCCTAATCTTGATCGTCTGAAATAGAAATTGATAAAGTAGAGTGACCCTGCGGGGAAAGGACCGGAGTGTCCAAATCCCCAACAACATACCGTGACATACGCTTCCCATATTGTCATCGAAATCATACGATACAGAACAGGAGTTAATGCGAGTACACTGACCACATATAGAATGATAATAAGGTCAGAGGAAGACTTCCTCTTAAAACAATTGATCAATATCCTTTCAATGTGAAAAGAAAATAAGTCCTGGTACTCGCACTAACCCCTGGCAATCAAAATACATAATAATAATATGATCCATTAATATAGAAAAAATAATTGAAATCAAAATATTTTGAAAAAATATTTTTTCAGAACAGCCCAAGTTTCTGAAAAGTAACGTTGAGCCCCAATGGATCCCAAGCCTAAGTGTGGACAAAAATTTTAAAAATATTTTAAACAATTTATTCAACACTTACGAACAATAATAATGTATCTAGTTATGATTAAAATAACATAAAGATATTATTATTTAGAAATCCCCCCCTCACACAGAGGGCTGTTGTAAATGTAAACAATGAGTGTACAAACACTAAAATAAGACTCCAGGCACCCAGGCCCGAAATCAGTTACCAAAAATACACCATCTGATGCAAAACAGAGACTTCCAGGGAAGAAACTGCAGAACATCAGATGGTAGATGCAGAACACAACGCCTAACCACCCGTAGGTGAAGACGTAAACATGGGGAAAGAACAGAATTCACTCTGTTATTAAGCTAAAACTCCCAAGAAATTTTAGTAATAATAATTACAGAAACTATGCCAAAAGCATGGGAGAATAGCAAGGGGGAACTTAAAGGACAGGGAGAGAGGAAAAACACTTGAAAAAACAGTGTAACAAATAATCAGAATGACAACAAAATGGCTGCTGCCTTGAAAATAGGTAACTTAACATAATTTCATTAAAAAATTTTAAGTTACAGCCCTGATAATATTCTGTCACACATTCTTTTCCTCTCCTCCTTTTCTATCCTCCTTAGAATCACCATTTCACTAATATTTATGTGTCTGGCATCATTTAAACTGAGATTTAAAAGCACAAAGATCAGTCAGATGTTAACTGATGAAGGGCCAAACTTAGAATGATAAATGGCGCCAATTTCGGAACGTCCTTGACACTGCGCATGCGCAGTGGGGGCGAGGTGTGGAGGGCCTTTCAGGACATGTTTTCTTTAGTTTTAGATGCAAATTTTGGGGATTGGGGGGCAAAATTTGTGTTTGGCCCTATATTTTAAGAGTTAGCACCAGCTATGTCTGGGTCATTGGTACAGTATAAAAATATATGATGTTTATTTAAAGAAAACAGTTATAATATGATTAAGAATAATGCACTTCAATCCTTATTGTCACTTCTAGAATCAATTGTTCCGACATGTGAAGACATAACAGATCACAGATAATTTACTGAAACAAACAAAATGATTTCTTTTAACCCGTTGTTTACACAACATTCATACCTGATGGACTGTTGATTGTCATTTCAACGAGTCGTAATTAGTTTTGATGTTGTTTATGTAACACTCATAACTGATGGAGTGTTGATTACTAATTACTCTATCGCGGTTACTATAAAAGTTTTTTTAGTGGGTGTGACAATGCTTTAGAAAGTAATGTCAACCCGGCGAACCCGCCCACATTGACAGACAGCTTTACAATTAATTTCATTTGGGCCGAGTGGACTGTTGGCATGGGACGACTGGACAATCAAACTGGGCCGAGTGGACTCTTAAATCTGGGCCGAGTAGACTCTCATTTGGGCCGAGTAGGTTTTAGGCCGAGTGGACTAATATCCGGCTGCAATCGATAGTACACGTATTTCCTTACATTTGGGCAGAGTTTATTGATCCAAACTATGTTTTGTCCTTTAATTTTCGTCAGTTGAATACTCGTGAGGTGTCAACGGAGATTTCGAAATCGGCCATGTTTTTGTATAAATATAAACAGTAAAAACAATAACCCGGTAATGGTGTGGAAACGAATAGACCTTTTCATCGATGCGGAATCAGAATCTCAATCTCATTCGCGCAGAGGAGGTTATCAAACTTGATCACATTCGCACAGAGCAGGTTATCAGCCCCCCCCCCCCCCCCACCCACCCCCCTCTGCGCAAATGCGATCGAATTTCTGATTCCGCATCGATGAAAAGGTCTATTTATGCACCAACAGGCAACTTCCTAGGAAAGCTAGTGGATAGAGGCAAAATAACAAGGGACTGACAAATACAACAAAACCGATTTGAATTGAAAAATTGACTAAAAACTGCTTTTATTTTCAAATTATTTTGATTAATTATGTATACAACAGTCTAGCCAAAGCATATTTTATGGTAATTGAACATAGGTGGGCGAATAATACGCCAGTTATCGGTATACAGATACAATATAAGTGATGAATAGTTATAAAAATGAGGAACCGGAATGGAGGCGGGGACGGCGGTGGAAATGTTTGACTTGCTTTAACTTCGAAAATAATGAATGTTAGAATGACTGCTGCCCGGCCCAAACATTTGGCAGAACACCGTTTGAAACCCATCGAGAAAATAATATGTATTTCCATTGGATAATCTTGCAGGATCAAAGGGAGGTCCCGGTCGAGTGGTCATTCCCATATTCTTGCGCGATTATTTATGACCTAGAGGGGGGTTCCCTAAATGAGTGAACTTGCAGAATTACCTACTAAAATGGGATTCAGCGTGATTAAAATTAAAACTGGACCTGAAAAGGTGGAACCGAAATGGCATCGGGAACAGGCAACTAATGATAACTGATTCCCAGACGAAGTTTGTCGATTGCTTTTATGCATTAAACCTGCTGTTGCATAAATACAGATAGTTCCATTAATGAAACTATCTGGCTATTTGTTTCGGCGCCATTACTGGGTTACTGTTTTCACTGTTTTAAATTTATACAAAAACATGGCAAATTTCGAAATCTTCGTTGACGCCTCACAAGTATTCAAATGACAATAACTAAAGGATAGAACATAGTTTGGATCAATAAACTCTGCCCAAATATAAGAAAATATGTGTACTATTGATTGCAGTTGGAAATAAGGGCGAAAGCTTGATATATATTCCTAATTTCGAGTTTTGAGTTCCCAGGAAAACTTGATGGCAACTTTTTCTATAGGACTGAATGGGAAGAATCTGAATGTAGAGGGGCAGCCACTACTTTCGTATCGCTGAACTACTTCCAAGCCAGCGAGTTTCTTTCTTTAAATACTGCTGCACACCCCTTGCAGGTATTATGAGCAGGAAAAGGTGCAACGTCGGGGAGTTAGTGCGAAAAGAGATGAAAATAAGAATAGTAAGGTCTGAAAAAAAGATGATAGACTAGTATTTTATTAACAGTGTTTAAAAAGATAAAATCAGGTTAAAAACAATCGATTCTGGCTTCAGGGATAGGTTAAATCTCTCACTGCCTTACCAAAGGACTCTTTGTCAGGCAGTGTTACAGTGTTTGATGGAAGATCATTCCATAAAACAATGGCATGTGGAAAGAATGAAAATTTGTAAAAATTTGCTCCTGTGTGGATCTGTCTGAAGTGGAAAAGGTGCACGTGTCTGGTAAGTCTTGAACGTAGGGTGGGAGTGGTATGGCTACTTGTTCGTGAATTATTTTATAGAACATAACAAGCCTGGAGCACATACGTCTCTCTTCAAGGCTTCTCCACCCAAGGTCAGACTGCATTTTACTTACACTTTCATATGGAGAAACATTATTCATGACCCATCTGGCAGCTCGCCTTTGCACCATTTCCAATTTAAGTATGTTTGATTGTGTGTATGGGGACCATACAGCTGAGGCGTACTTGAGCTGGGGCTGTACAAGTGTCTTATATGCTAATTCGCGTACCTTTTTGTTTTTGGAAGGAATGTTTTCGTTTAATAAAGCCTAAAGTTTTGTTAGCGGTGTTACTGATTCTGCTGATATGTTTGTTCCAGGAGAGATCATGCGAGATGTCAACTCCAAGATACTTTGCATCCGGGACAGAATCTAATATGTGGTTATGAAGTATGCAGTTGTGTTTTAAGATGTTTTTACTTCTTGATATATGTATCACTTGACATTTACTTGGATTAAATTCCATATCCCACTTTGATTCCCAAGCCTCGAGTCGGAGCAAGTCGGCTTGTAAGGCTTGGCAGTCAGTGGGATTTTGTACAGTAAGGTAGACTGCTGTGTCGTCTGCAAATAGTCTGACCTGTGAGGTCAGCGTGTCAGGAAGATCATTTATGTAGAGCAGAAAGAGCAGAGGACCGAGAACCGACCCCTGTGGGACACCGGACGTCACAGGCACAACGGAGGAGGCCTCACCGTCAAGAACAACAGTTTGGGTTCTAGTTTAAACAATATTTATTCATGAGAAAATATGATACATACATATCATTATCTACAAGATGGTTGTTAAACAGAATACGTAATACAATGATATGCATTAAAGTTATGTGTCAAGAACGAGATTTGTCGGAAGGATTCAGCATTAAGCTTTTAGCTTGTATAAGCTGTCTCCTTGGGAAGACTGACGAAGTTTAAAGGTAGCTGGAAACACTAAGTAAAATATTGTTTAAACATGAGAAATAGAGAGAGTAAGGAGAGTAATAGAGAGAATAGAAGAATAAAAAGGGACAAGGAACTTAACCCCTTTCCCAACACGTGTAGAAGACGACACTTGAAGAATAATTTTTGAATAACTAGAAATGTTCAATGTCCGTCTCAAAAGCACAGCCCATGACCCCTCACCGGACTCGTTTCATTGAGGGGTCACTAGCCATGTTCCCGAGACGAAAGCTGAAAATATAAAGTGGGTTAAATGGTGATTTTCTTGGATAACACTGACCGTTACATTGGGTAAAGGGTTAACTAGGAAATGGGGAAACAACCTGAATTCAATGTTGGCTATCACAGAATATTCAATAGGGCAGCCTCAATGAACAAATCGGTAACGGTGGCCCATATGTGTGGCAAATAATACCAAAATGTCTTTAGGCTCACTGTTACGTATTAAAACGTCCACTCACCATGATGAAGTCCTGCACAGCTCTGAAGACAAGAAAGTTTTCATTGTTATTCAAATGTTCGGATCCAAATAAAAGTGTTGACACCTCAAAAGTAAATGGCAATGTATTGATTGTGGTATCACGAGCATCGTCATAGATTGGGCAGTGCATAAGAAAGTGCTCAGTATTTTCAAGATCCCCACACTGGCAACGTGGAGATGGTGAGAGATGGTTATCGTATAAGTGGGCGTTGATATTACTGCAATGCAGGCGTAACCTGCAATGATAAATCTGGGCAGCACGAGATTTGGCGCCATAGTAGAAAATTGGTGGTCGCAGGTTCGCACTATTTATAAACGTCTTGAAGTTTATGAGGGAACAATTTTCTCTTACTGAGGGGGGTATTCCATTCCACTGGTCGGTAACTTGCGGGATAAACGAGGACTTATATAAATTGGTGTGGCAAAAAGGAACACGGTGGTTATTTTCCGATCGCAGATTGTGGTTTTGGGTGATAGATGAGATAATTGGTGGCACCTTGTTGGAGATATATGGAGGCGTTAATTTATGATACATCTTAAAAAATTGGATAAGCTTGTGCTTTCGGCGTCTTTCTTCCAGTGAATCCCATTGAGTTTCTGTGTAGAGAAGTTCTTTTCTGCAGCTCACAGTGGCGCCAGTGACTATTCTTGCTGCAGCTACTTGTATTTTCTCCAGGTCAGCAGCTTGAGTTGCTGAGCAGTTGTCCCAGACAGAGTCAGCGTATTCTAAAAGAGGTCGGATAAATGCGAAGTATATCTTTTCAAGGACTTTCCGGTCAAGTGTAAACTTATGGGCCCTGAGCAAGTCAATACGTGTCCAGGCTTTAGCGCACATATCATTGATATGGTCGTTCCATGTACAACCTTTATTCAAAATTACACCCAGATGCTTGTGGCTACACACCTCCGAGATTTGAGTTCTGCTTAAATATATTGGTGGGTGCACTGGAACGTTAATTTTACGTGATATGATCATGGTTTCCGTTTTATGGGGGTTGAACTCAACGAGCCAAGTTTTAGCCCAATGTTCAATTGTGGCTAAATCACGGTTGAGTATGATGGCACCTTGGTCAGGATTCTCAATTATAAGATAAAGGGATGTATCATCTGCAAATAAACGTATGCTGCTAAGTAGGTTTACAGTAATATCGTTGATGTAAATCAGGAATAACAGGGGACCAAGGATAGAACTCTGTGGAACACCAGACGTTATTGGTTTCCAAGGAGATGCCTCAGAGGCTACAAGGACGCGCTGGTACCGATCAGAAAGGTATGATTTTAGGAAACAAAGTTTGGGTTCTGCCTATGAGAAAGGATTTTATCCAGTTAATTATACATGGTGATACACCATGTTCCCGCAGTTTGTAGAGAAGTTTAAGATGGTTTACCTTATCAAAAGCCTTACTAAAATCTAGTAGTATTGGACTGGAGTTTTTGAGATCAATGAATTTTTAGGTCTCCTTGTGTTTTTGTAGTTAGAGCAATTGACAAGAAATTGTCCTTTTCTTTACTCCATGTTATCATACTCTCCTCATAGCCTCTGGTGTGCTAGGAGTCCTAACATGGAAATCATTACAACAAAAAGAGGTGGGAAAAAACTATGCGTTGAGGGACATATGTACACTGTGAAGTCAAGATCAGACAAGTATAAATCTGTAACATGGCGCTGTGTGAAAAAATAATACATGTAGTGGACATAAGTGAATATTCTCCAAAATTGTGCTTACTTGTGCTATGTATTATAATTGTTTCATTACTTGTTTTTGTTATATTTTTATGATAACGTTCAATAAATATAAAAAATGGAAATGGTTTTTCTTCATTCCTAAATCACTTCCCCCTCTCCAACTCTTCCAGAGAAAACAAGAAAAAAAAATGTCAAAAAGTACCCTCAAATATATTTTGGCCGAAACGTCCACCCTGTCCAATATTTCTGGCCGAAACGTCCGTGGCCGAAACGTCCGTGGCCGAAACGTCCTACATTCATTGTGGTTGGATGTTTGATAACCACAAATATCAACAAAGTGACAAAAAAAACCGTTGCAAAAACTTGAATGCGGAAAACACCTTTCAGCTCGTTCCGTCTTAACGTTAAAACCTTTAGAACATAAAAATATGCTAGCAAAATAGTGACTGAGGCTGCTAAAAGATATTTCCACTAACATTTGGTACGGTGATTGTGCCAAAACCACTTTTTCATACATTTGAAATCAGCGCCATTTTGTGACTTTACCGCGATTTATTCGTCTGTTCTGCACTAGAAGGAAGGAATGTTCATTTTCCGTTACACTGGAATCGCTACTGTCACACAGTAAAGGTTCGAGTTCGTGACGTTTCGGCCTTGAGACGTTTCGGCCGGGACGTTTTGGCCCCATAAACGGCCGAAACGTCTCACTTTACGAGAACGGAACGTCTCACTTTTTAAACTTTTACCAAGTCATTTCGACCCCAATAAATAAATATTTGCTTATGAGTCGATAAATATTTTTAAATATTATTCAACATTTACACCTCTAGAGGGTTTTTTTCACGGGTGCTGGACGTTTCGTGCACGGGTGTTTCGTACACGGCCAATTTAGGACGTTTCGTACACAAAAAGCCAGGACGTTTCGTACACAGATTTCAATTTCGCATTTTCTCTTTATATCTTACTTTTTTTCCTTCTAATTTCAGATTTTGGGTTTAAAAGAAAGGAGACTATTTTCTTGCATGAAATAATTTTATTTTCCAATAAATACGTGGTGATTTTAGTACCAAATACATACTAAATTAAAATAAATTCATTAAACAAAAATAACATGTTTTGTTTTTATGTGTTTGTTGTATTTTGCGTGTGATTTTGTTGTATTACATCAATATAAAATATATTGCTATCTTTGATATTGATAAAATTTTATTCCGTTTTTATGACAATTTATCTCCAGCGATACTGTACATTTTCGGCGAATCACCTCATTGCATCCATTGCTTTATGCTAAACTGATTTTATTTTATCGATATTTGCCCTTTATAAATAGCAACAGTATTTGGTGTCATTTAATGGAAAGTCCAAGGGATTCCCATGAAATGGAACCAGCTAGAGACTAGTACTATCTATGAGGCATGGAGGTTAGTGTGGCGGAGTGCAAGATTACGAGCCGGCCCAGTGGGGACAGAGGTGGTAACAGGGGTAATAGGGGTAGTAGGACGGGAAAGAGGACAGGAAAGGACAGGAAGAGGCAGTTGGTGGTTGCAGGGAGTAGTATAGTGCGGGGGTTGGATAGGGTGGTGTGTGGGACCGATAGTGTCAACAGGACTAATTTGTGCTTTCCGGGGGCTAGGGTGGAGGACCTAAGGGATAGAGTGGGTGGATTAGTAATGGGGTCAGGCCCAGACCCTGTGGGGACCAACAACATCAGGGAGAGAAAATCAGTTCAGCTTATTGAGACTTACAAGGACTTAATAACTCAACTGCATGCCAAGAATGCACAGGTAGTGGTTTCGGGGCTTCTCCCAGTACTAGGTGGTGGGGGCGAGCGTAATTCGCGGATCATTGGGACCAACGAGGAATTGGGGGAGTATTGTAAGGAACTTGGGATACCCTTTGTAGACATTTGGGGATCGCTTTGGGGCAGACATGACCTATATGGAAGGGATGGTCTCCATCTTAGCCCAAAGGGTACAGAGGTTTTAGGAAGAAATATGTTGCAGGTGGCGGAGCCTTTTTTAGTATAGGGAGGGGAGGGAGGATCAGTAAAGGGGGGAATAATCACAGGAAATGTGTCACGAACCACAGGTGTAAAAAATGGGACAAGGGGGATAAGGAAAAGGGACCAAAAATCCAAATCAATAGGAATAGCTTCCCAAGGAAAGCACAGGTACACAAAGTAGGATATACAAACATACAGGGACTAGATAATAATGGGACCAGCAGGCGGAAACCAATGAACCTTGATACCCTGAAAGTGGGTTATAGCAACATCCAGGGTCTCCACCGGAAAGTAAGTGAAATTGCTACATTGATTGAGGCAGAGGAGTTTGACGTCATGGGCTTAAGCGAAACATGGATAAGACACGAGGAACGGGTAGACCAAGTAAGGGGGTACGTATGAATAGGTGTAGGGCGAACGGAAGGCCAGAAAAAGGGGAGGGGTAGGCATGTACATTATAGAGGATTTAAAACCGTCGCTCATCACAGACCTGGAAAACATCAGCACCCCGGATGAGGTATCGAAAGAAATTGGATGGGTAAGGACCAGTCTGAAAAACAAAAGTATTGCCCTTGGGGTTGTGTATTGTGCGGTGGAGGGAAGCAAACACGAATGGAATGATTCGATATACTCAACACTAAGGTCCAATATCACCGAACTACAAAACAAGGGGCTCGGTATAATTCTGATGGGTGACTTTAATGGCCACATAGGTAATGATGAAGAAGGCATAGAGGGTGGGGACAATAAAGTCAACAGGAATGGAAGGAAGCTGTTGAACTTCACAAACGAGCCCGGTCTGAAGATTCTGAACAGGGACGCGAGGTGTAAGGGGAAATGGACCTGGGAGAGGAACGACAGAAAATCAATAATCGACTACATCCACACAGATATTAATTTATGGAGGGAGGTGATAGGGTTAGAAGTGGATGATGAGGGTAAAATGGAGGTGGATAGTGATCACAACTTGATTACAGAGACGATCAGGGGCAAAACTCTAGTGAAAAGCAAAGGAAGCTCTAAGGAGATTTGGGAACTCAAAAAAGATGCTGACTGGGCGAAGTTCAATGAAAAACTGAAACCAAAGCTTGCAACCGTACCCAAGAGGGGCAGTGTCCAGAAGATGGCCGACGTCATAGTTGCGAGCCTGGTGGAGGCAGGAAAGGAAAGCGTAGGAAAGGTCAGGGTGCGAACACGGGAACTTGGGTACAGAGTGAACGAAGAACTGAAAAGGGCCATAAAGGGAAGAAAAGCTAAATGTGCTGCATATAGGAGAAGTAGAAAACTTAAGGGGGCGAGAAGCAATGAGGCCTCAGTTGCTAAGGAAGAATACCACCAAGCACGAAATAAAGTAAATTTACGCCTGCATTGCAGTAATATCAACGCCCACTTATACGATAACCATCTCTCACCATCTCCACGTTGCCAGTGTGGGGATCTCGAAACTACTGAGCACTTTCTCGTACACTGCCCAATCTATGACGATGCTCGTAATTCCACAATCAATGCGTTGTCATTTACTCTCGAGCCCCTCGCCCTACTATTTGGATCCGAACGATTGAATAATGATGATAACCTTACTGTTTTTAGAGCCGTGCAGGACTTCATCATGCTGAGTGGACGCTTTGATAAGTAACAGTGCACTCATCAACTTTTCTGGTGTTACTTGTCTCACCATTACCCATATTTTCATCGAGGCTGCCCTATTGAATATCCTTCGGTAGCGAACGCTGAATTCAGGTTGTCCCCATGTTTCCTAGTTATCCCCTTGCCCAATGTAACGGTCAGTGATATCCATGAAAATCGCTATTTAAATCCTTTTATATTTTCAACTTTCGTCTCGGGAACATGGCTTATGACCCCTCATTGGAACGAGTTCGGTAATCTCGATCCGGTGGGGTGTCATGAGCTGTGATTCTGGGACGGTCATTGGAAATTTCCAGTTATTTAATGAATTATTCTTCAAGTGTCATCAGCTACACTTGTACGGTAAAGGGTTAAGTTCTTGTTCCTTTTTCCATCTTATTCTCTTGCTCTCTCTATGTCTCTCCTTAATCTGTCTGGTTCTCATGTTTAAACAATATTTTACTTAGTGCCTGCTGCTACCATTTAAATTTCGTCGGTAATCCAAAGGAGACGGCTTATACAAGCTAAAAGCTTACTGCTGAATCCTTTCAACAAATCTCGTCCTTGACTCGCTACTTTAATGCATACCATTGTACTGAGTACTCTGTATGACAAACATCATGTTTTTTTTATTATACTGTATGTATGCATCATATTTTCTCATGAATAAAATATTGTTTAAACTAAATAAAGTAAATGAGATTAAAGACGATAATCGGAGAGTACGAAATAGCAGTCTTATTAGGACGATAAGAACAACAGGGGGTCGAGTTCGAACGTTTTTTGGAAATGGGTGAACAAACGTAACAAAGGAAGTAACTCACAGAGTATTAAAGTAGATGGCAGAGTTACAGACGAGCAAGATCAAGTCGCATCAGAACTAGTCAAGCACTGGGAAAAGGTAGACGATAAGCGATGGGACATGGGGAGCCCACCAGAGTGTCCGAATCAGGTCGAGGAAAACCTATCGAACTTCGTGTGCAGCGAAATTAAAACGGAGGAGGAGCGAAAGGTGATATCAAAATTAAGGGATGGAAAAGCGGGAGGAGTGGATGAAATTCCTGACGAGTTTATCAAAAAAGGGGGAGAGGAACTCGTGGAAAGCCTAACTGCCCTATTCAATCTAGCCATAGAAAATCAATAGGTCCCAAAGGAGTGGGGAGAAAGTAAAGTGACATTTATTCACAAAAGGGGGGGAAAAAGACGTTTTGGATAACTATCGAGGGATCTCTGTCAGTAGCAACATTGGAAAGGTTTTCTGCAAAGTCCTGTATGGGAGAGCAGAGGAGGTGATTGAAGAGAAGGGTTTTTTGGGAGAAATCCATAATGGCTTCAGGAAGGGAAGGAGAGTTACTGACCATCTTTTCACGCTATCCCAAATGATAGAATCCGCGAAAGCAAAAAAGAAAAAGCTGTTTATGGCCTTTTTGGATATCAAAAAGGCATACGACAGAGTATGGAGGGAAGGTATGTGGCGCAAGCTGGAGGTTATGGGCTTAGGAGGTGAGTTTGTTGGAATTATGAAAGCATTATATAAAGATGTACAGAGTGAACTTAGCCTGGGAAACATTACAACAAAACGTGTACCTATGGAGATAGGCCTAAAACAGGGGTGTATACTTTCGCCAATCCTGTTTGCACTGTACATCAAAGGTTTAGGAGATGAACTCCTGCGTAGCGAGGAGGGGGTAGCAGTTGGGGACTTGAAGATCCCACGGCTATTTTTTGCAGACGATATGGTTTTTGTGTCAGAAAGCGAAGAGGGGCTAACGAAAATGCTGAGAATTGGTGGGAAATATGGGAGCAAATGGAAACTCGAACTTAATGAAAGCAAGAGCAAAGTTATACCTGTGGGCCGCAAAGTGGACCCCACTCGAAGGTGAAGAGTGGGTGAGTTCTGCATTCCGGAAGGGAGCAGCAAACTTCTCAGTGTAGGAGAGACAGGTGATTACGAGTATTTGGGGGTAAATATAAACATTACAAGAAGAGGCATCTACCGGAACCACACAAATAAATTGATTCTGAAGGGGAAGTGAATCCTTAACCAAATGAATCTTATAGGGAGCAACAGTTTCAATAAGGTTTTCGTGGGGAAAACCATTTGGGAAATGGTGGGGCTGCCAAGTATAACATACGGTACGGAAGTGGTACCCCTAAACCAGGCGGCCGTAAAAAGCTTGGAAATCCTGCAGAACGATGCAGGCCGATGGATAACGGGGTCGAGTAATACCGCAGCGCTAGAAGCAATCAGGGGTGAGCTTGGGTGGATGAGGATCAAGGACAGGATAGACCTGTTGAAGCTCGGTTATCTCAATTATTTGGTAAATCTCCCCGACAGCCGATGGTGTAAAGTAATGTTCCTGAGAATTTTCGACTCAAATATCAAAACGGGGTGGATGGTCCAAGTGAGGGAGCTAGTAGAGACCTACTCATTGGAGATCTCGGACCTGGACGTTGGGGCAAACCAGGGTAAAAAATCGTCAGAGAAAGGGTCATGGAGGATTCTAACCGTAATTGGCAAGAGGGGGTCAAATCATACACCACCAAAAGCTGACCTTGATCTTTTCTTGGATACTTTATCTCAATTACTAGAAAAAATAAATTCTGAGAGTAAAAACGCCTATCTTATGGGGGACTTCAACATCAACATGTTAAATTTTGGAAATCACGCCAAAACTAACCAATATGTAGACATAATGTTCGGTGCTGGATTCATGCCAGTTATTACCAGACCCGCACGAATCACCGATACATCTGCGACCCTGATAGACCATATCTTTTCTAACCGTATCAGCAACAATAATTCAGGCATCATTATTAGTGATAAAAGTGACCACTTCGCCACTTTCTACATCGATGGGATAGTTAGCTGCAAAACTACTCCCACACAACTTCCCAAGCGATCATTCAATAGCGAAAATGTGAATTGTTTCAAAAGATTATTATCAGACACTGACTACGCCAATGTGCTCAATAGCTCATGTGCTAATGATGCTTATAACATCTTTCTGGGCAGTTTTCGCAGATCTTTCGACCAAGCCTTTCCTCTACAAAATAAGCCAACTCCCACAAAATACATTAAACACGAACCGTGGATGACATCAGGATTATTACAATCCTCGTTAACCAAAGAAAGGTTATACCTAAAAAAACTTAAGTCACCTACTGCTTTTAACAAAACTAGATATAAAACCCATTGTGATCTATTTAATCGATTGAAACGGATTCGTAAAGCTGAATATTACACCAATATCCTTTGGGAAAACAAACACAATATGAAATTGACATGGCAAATCTTACGTAAGGTCATCAACAAGTCTGACAGAGGTCATGTATTACCTTCCGTTTTTAACGATGGCAATACTAAAATCAGCATGCCAAAAGAGGTTGCAGAAAAATTTAACTCGTTTTTCGTAAACATTGGTAAAACAATAAATGACCAGGTATCCTCAACTACTCTCCATTTTTCTGAATATTTAACCGATAAGAACAACAACGAATCGTTCTTCATTGCACCCACAAACATTCAAGAAGTAATTCTTTGTATTAATAAACTTTGCCCCAAAACAAGTAAAGATAATAACAACGTTTCGACACGTTTATTGAAACAGATCTCATTCGAGGTGGCACAGCCCTTAACCCATATAATAAACCTCTCATTCTCCACAGGAAAAGTACCAATGGAAATGAAAGTAGCGAAGATTATACCCATCTACAAGTCTGGCGATGAGCATAACTTTAACAACTACCGACCAATCAGCATCTTACCCTCTTTCTCAAAAGTCATTGAAAAAGTAATGTACACAAGGTTAACCAGTTTTATTGAAAAACACGATATTTTAAATCACTACCAATTTGGCTTCAGAGGTGGTCACTCCACGATTCACCCTATTTTACACCTTCTAAATAATGTCGTAACTATGAACGATAAACCAACAAGAGACTGCACGTTGTCGGCATTTTTAGATTTCTCAAAGGCATTCGACACAACTGACCATTCTATTTTAACACATAAATTAGAATGCTACGGTATCAGAGGCTTAGCCAATGCATGGTTTGTGGATTATCTGTCTGAAAGAAATCAATTTGTACAAATCATGAATTGTTCATCTGACCTGAAACAAATTTCAACAGGAGTTCCCCAGGGGTCCATTCTAGGTCCTATTTTATTTTTGTTATACATTAACGATATACCAACATCAACGAGTCTGAATGTTTTGTCCTTTGCCGACGACACAACAGTTGTTACATCGGGTCACAACTTGGATATACTTATTGAAAAAACCAATGTAGAACTTTCAAAAATTAGTGACTGGTGCTTTGCCAATAGACTCCTGCTAAATGCCAGTAAAACTAAATTCATTCTGCTTCATCCACATAATGACTTGTATAACATTGGTGACAAATGTTTATCCCTGAACAACACGAATATTGAATTGGTTGGCAAGCATGAAGACAATAAAACAGTAAAATTTCTTGGTATCCATATGGATGAAAATTTAAGTTTCAAACAACATATCTCAATAGTTTGCTCCAAAATTTCAAGAGCCATATACGCCATTAACAGAGCAAAAAACACTCTCCCAACGGATGCATTCAAAACGTTGTACTTCTCGCTCGTGCATAGCCATCTCCTATATGGTATCCACATTTGGGGTCACGTGCCTTCAACTAACCGAATCTCAATCCTGCAAAAAAGGCCATACGCATAATAAATCGGAAAAAACGGAATTCCCATACCGACCCCCTCTTTAGAAAGCAAAAGATCTTGAAGTTTGAAGATCTATACAAACTTCATGTTCTTCTATTCATGCACGACTGGTCTAACTGCAATTTACCAGTCTCATTCCAAGACACTTTTAAAATATACATAAACCCAACTGGAATGGAAACCAGACAGTCTGGAAAAACAGAAACCCAAATACCAAGAACTAAATTCTCTTCTGATCTGCCAAATGCATACTTTTCCTAGGCTATGGAACGATATTTCACCCTCATTACAGAATAAGTCAAGGTCCGAATTTAAGAAAACAATTACTGAAAGATTCCTGAATCAGTATAACTCACATATAACCGAATGTAACAACCCAGAATGCCCCGACTGCACTTAACGCTATTCTCAACGTCTGTTCAACCTTTCCTCAACATAACGCCACAAACCAGCTCTCGTAGTAAAAAAAGAAAAAAAAAAAGAAAAGAAAAACATTTCTGGGAGTCGTTGGCTGTGTTTTGGGGGCAGAAGGTGGAAGGGAAGAAATAGTAATTCAAATATGTTTTTGTAGGCTTCGTCAGGAATCCGTGTTGGGCAGGGGTACACCCCCCACCTCACCAAAAAGTAGAGGAAAAAAGGGGGAAAAGGGGAGGGAAGGGAGGAAAAAAAGACCCCCCCCCCCCCAAAAAAAAAAAAAAAAAAAAAAAACAAACAAGAAAACGAATCAATCAACCCTGCATTAATAACTAAAAACTTAACAAGCGTTGGTGGTTTCTGAAACTTCTATATCTCCTTGGTGTCAACTTTATTCACTTTTGTTTGTGTAAAGATGGAAGCCCCTCCCCCCTCCACCTCCCTCCCCCTATAATTTAGATAACGATAATAAGTATGCCTATGCTGGTAACCTTGGGGATGTGTTGCGTGGAAAAGCATTTAACTTCCATGATTTTTCTCTCCCTTGTTTGTCTCAGAGTCATAGCCTGTGACCCCTACATGTATGGCCTCCATTAAATTTTTAATTTATCTCGACCGAAAATAACTTGAAGACAGTTCTATCATTCCTCCTACAATAAGAACACAGATTGAAGGGAAATCTATAAAATCTGCTGTCTTGAAAACCCATGTGTTGCTTTTTTGTTGTTGTTTGTGGGAAGTGACAGGAAGACAGCCACTAGAGCTATGCCACTTCCCGTAGTATACTATCTTTTTGTTTATCACCGATCAGTGTTACTGTTTATGCTTTGTATACTACAAAATAAAATTTCATTTCATTTCATTTCATTTCAAAGAGGTCTTTGGGTGGCCTGCGTGATAAAGAGAAGCCAGGTTTTGAAGAGTACCTTGATGGCACCTTTGGGGGTCACTGTTGTTCAAGCTGAGGTCGCGATCCCTGAAGTTGAGGGGAAAAATTGGGAAAGACGGTGAAAGGGAGTGCCAGATGTGTAACTTGAACATGGTGGAGACCCTGGAACACTTTCTTCTAGAATGCCCAAAGTATCAGTCTAAAAGAATGAGATTCACTGGGAGTATATTGGGGAAATGGGATGGGAGAATGAAGGACATGTGGTTAGGGGGAGACTCAAAGGAGAGGGTTAATATGCTAATCGGAGAGATTGGGAAGAATGGGGCAAGGGATGTCATCAAGCAGTTCGTCTCCGAGTGTTGGGAGGAGAGGAGAAGCGTGGGAATAGGGAGGCAGTTGGGAGTACAGGGGTAACTATGGCCTTCTCGTCCGAGAACCGCGACAAATCAGCGGCTGGCCAAAGTGTTATTATTATGTAGCAGATACATCCACGCTTCTATTTGGCTCAGAATTCTTGAATAACGATGAAAACTGCCTTATTTCCGATGTTGTACATGACTTCATTTTATCAAGCAAGCGATTCCCATAGTTGAAACCCAACACTACGCTCCCACCCCGATTCCGAGTGGGAAAGTCTAACGCCTGTTGTGGAATGCCCTCTCGCGCCTTCCAACTTCTAGCGCCTTGAAGTTTACTTCACCTAATTCGCTACTAAATGAACTAGAAGTTAATAAGTTGCCTACTTACGATTCTCTTGTGTGTAAATTTTACTTAACATACATTCAACATGTACTTGGTCTGTATTAACTCAGACTTATTCCCAAGATATTGCCTGATAAATACATCATTATCATCTGTTGCATGTGCAAAGTATGCGTCGGAGTCTTGTACCGGCCTCTGGGGATAGATCGCGACTGGTCCTCGACTCGTCGTGTGCTGTCAGTGGAGGTCCCATGCTCCTTTGCATCCGCATAATGGTGATAATCTCTATGTATCATGTATTCAAGCTGATTGCATCAAATTAGTTCCTTTCCTCTTCTTTCGATCTATCAGTGCTTCTATTCTTTCTTCTGTTTTTTCCCTTCATTTCACATTGAAGTGTAAACAATCCCACACGTCGTTGCCTGGCAGTCGAGGCGCCTTCCTCTGCTCCCTATCTTTTCTGATGTGACGCTTAACCCACTTGATCTCCAATCGTAGCAACTAACGTTGTAAATTTACAATGAAGGGAGGATATCGGCCTTCATGCAACGACGTTTGAGCTCTTCCGTTCATCTGTACCACCTACAGGAGTAAGTTATACGTTGACAGGGAGACGACCTACATAAGCTTTAGCTTTCTGTCGAATCCCTCTAATACACAACAATATGCTTTCTTGTTTTGTGTATACTTTTTGTATCTAGTGTTGTTCATTTTTTGTTAGTCAAATGTTATTGTGAAATGTATACACATGTCAATTATTGAATAAATACTGTTTAAACTAATTAAGTACTGATCTGTGGAAAAAGGTTTACTGACGTTACGTACACTAGACGTTTCGAACACGCGACGATTCGTACACAAATAAGACGCTTCGTACACAAAAATTGGACGTTTCGCACACGAAGTGAGCGTTTCGTACACGTGTTTAATTATTTGTTTTAGATCTTGTATTATAAAATTATTTATTATTTTTGTTACATTAAATTAATATTTTTACATTTATGAATATCTTCCGTGAATATTTATGGAAAAATATTCCTGTTTTTATAGATACTGTTGGTGTTTAATTGCACGTTGAATAGGTTAATTTTCCTTGATTTCTTTGACTTATTGTTTGATTTACTGTTTGATTTTACCGATGAGTGACTTGTTTGAATATTGCCGGGATATTTTTAGGTTATTTTGTTTGTACATGCGATGACTAATCTAGTCAGCGGTAAATTGCAAAGAGTCTGATAAGCTTTCGCTGGAGTCTACAAGTGACCTTTGACTTGGAAAAACAACAAGCGCGGTGTCTTGTCAAATCTGAATTTAAAAAAAACTGGTTGTGGAGGCTAGGTCAGTCCAAGGCAGGAGGCTCTGTGTTGTGACGACTGTAGCAGATGGAGGCACCGAAAATGTGATACCGGTATGTCAATGGGAGCATGTACGGGCGTGACGGGCTGCATCTTAGCAGGGTGGGGAAACGGGTATTGGGGGATAAAATTCTCCGGGTAGCAGAGCCTTTTTTGGAGAGGAGCGGGGTGGGAGGTCAGAGGCAAGTATAACTAGAGTGGACATAGGTGGAGAAATCAAGAATGAGGGGGACAGAATAAGTTTACCAGGACTTGCGCCAGAAAACAATGGGCCCAGTAGGCTGAAGCCAATGAACCTCGGTACCCTGAAAGTGGGTTATAGCAACATCCAGGGTCTCCACCGGAAAGTAAGTGAAATTCCTACATTGATCGAGGCAGAGGAGTTTGATGTCATGGGCTTAAGTGAGACGTGGGTGAGACACGAGGAACGGGTAGACCAAGTAAGCGGGTGTGTGTGGATAGGTGTAGGGCGAACGGAAGACCAGAAAAAAGGGGGAGGGGTAGGCATTAAAGATTAAAGAGGATTTAAAACCGTCGCTGATCACAGATCTGGAAGATATCATCACCTCGGCTGAGGTGTCAAAAGAAATTGGATGGGTAAAGATCAGTCTGATAAACAAAAGTATTGGTTTAAACAATATTTTATTCTTTAAAAATGTCATGTATAACAAAATGTTTACAAACAGTAAAGAAGTTGGATGAGATATCTTATATAACATTTGTTCAACAATGTAGAGTAGCAGAATAATAGAGGGATTTGACAAAAAGCTGAAAGCTTATGTGCGTCATCTCCCTAAACCATGAATATATATCAATTATCTGAGGTGGTAAAAACACTACTTAAATTTGTCCAAAGCTACTCAAGATCATGACCCATGCATATTCGAAATTATAATATAGTCTGAGCAGATGCCCAGCTAACTGGGTGGAACCTCGCATCAACGAACACAACAGTGCATGGGTGCGATTCCCCAGCCAGTGCAAGGCTAATAGTCTGATCAAAGTTAGCTTGAAGCAAAGGAAATTAAGCGTGAGTTGTCAGAACATATGACGACTATACCTGATATGACAAAAGTATTACCCTTGGGATTGTGTACTGTGCGGTGGAGGGAAGTAAACCCGAGTGGAATGACTCGATATACTCAACACTAAGGTCCAGTATCACTGAACTAGAAAACAGGGGGCTCGGTATAATTCTGATGGGCGACTTTAATGGACACATAGGTGATAAGGAAGAAGGCATAGAGGGTGGGGACAAGAAAGTCAACAGGAATGGAAGGAAGCTGTTGAACTTCACAAAATGAGCTCGGTCTGAAGATTCTGAACAGGGACGCTAGATGTAAGGGGAAATGGACCTGGGAGAGAAACGACAGAAAATCAATAATTGACTACATTCTCACAGATATGAATTTATGGAGGGAGGTGATAGGGGTAGAAGTGGACGATGATGGAAAAATGGAGTTGAATAGTGATCACAACTTGATTACAGTGACGATGAGGGCCAAAAACCTAGAGAAAAGCAAAGGAAGCTTCAAGGAGGTTTGGGAACTCAAAAAGGATGCCGACTGGGCGAAGTTCGAAGAAAAACTGAAACCAAAGCTTGCAGCCGTACACAAGGGGGGGGGGGGGGGGGGGCAGTGTCCAGAAGATGGCCGACGCTATAGTTGCGAGCCTAGTGGAGGCAGGGAAGAAAAGTGTAGGAAAGATTAGGGTGCCAACACGGGAACTTGGGTACAGAGTGAACGAAGAACTGAAAAGGGCCATAAAGGGAAGAAAAGCTAAATGTGCTGCATACAGGAGAAGTAGAAAACTTAAGGGGGCGGAAAGCAATGAGGCCATGGTAGCAAAGGAAGAATACCAACAAGCACGAAATAAAGTAAACAAGATTAAAGACGGGAGGGGTGGACGAAATTCCTAACGAGTTTATCAAAAAAGGGGGAGAGGAACTCTTGGAAAGCCTAACTGCCCTATTCAATTTAGCCATAGAAAAACAAGACAAAGGAGTGGAGGGAAAGTAAAGTGACATTTATTCACAAAAAGGGGAAAAAAGACGTCTTGGATAACTATCGAGGGATCTCTGTCAGCAGCAACATTGGAAAAGTCTTTTGTAAAGTCCTGTATGGGAGATTAGAGGAGGTGATCGAAGAGAATGGTTTTTTGGGAGAAATCCAGAATGGCTTCAGGAAGGGAAGGAGAGTCACTAACCATCTTTTCACGCTATCCCAAATGATAGAATCCGCGAAAGCAAAAAAGAAAAAGATGTTCATGGCCTTTTTGGATGTTAAAAAGGCATATGGTAGAGTATGGAGGGAGGGTATGTGGCGCAAGCTGGAGGCTCTGGGCTTGGGGGGCGAGTTTGTTGGGATTATGAAAGCATTATACAAAGATGTACAGAGTGAACGTAGCCTGGGAAACATTACAACAAAACGTGTGCCCATGGAGATAGGCCTAAAAGAGGGGTATATCCTTTCGCCAATTCTTTTTGCACTGTATATCAAAGGTTTAGGAGATGAACTCCTGCATAGCGACGAGGGGGTTGCAATTGATCCCAGGGCTATTTTTTGCAGACGATACGGTGCTAGTGTCAGAAAGCGAAGAGGGGCTAGCGAAGATGCTGGGAATTGTTGGGAAATATGGGAGCAAATGGAGACTTGAACTTAATGAAAGCAAGAGCAAAGTTATACCCGTGGGCCGCAAGGTGGACCCCACTCGAAGGTGGAGAGTGGGGGAGTTCTGCATTCCGGAAGGTAGCAGTAGACTTCTTAGTGTAGGAGAGACTAGTGACTATGAGTACCTGGGGGTAAATATAAACATCACAGGAAGAGGCATCTACCGAAACCACACAAATAAATTGATTCTGAAGGGGAAGCGAATCCTTAACCAAATGAAACTTATAGGGAGAAACAGTTTCAATAAGGTTTTCGTGGGGAAAACTATTTGGGAAATGGTGGGACTGCCAAGTATAACATACGGTACGGAAGTTGTACCCCTAAACCAGACAGCTGTTAAGAGCTTCGAAATCCTGCAGAACGATGCAGGCCGATGGATAACAGGCTCGAGTAATGCCGCAGCGCTAGAAGCGATCAGGGGTGAGCTTGGGTGGATGAGGATCAAGGACAGGATAGACCTATTGAAACTCGGTTATCTTAATTATTTGGTAAATCTCCCCGATAGCCGGTGGTGTAAAGTAATGTTCCTGAGAACTTTCAACTCAAATATCAAGACGGGGTGGATGGTCCAAGTGAGGGAGCTAGTAGAAAACTACTCATTGGAGATCTCGGACCTTGACGTCGAGGCACACCAGGGCAAAAAGATCGTCAGAGAAAGGGTCATGGAGGATTGTAACCGTAATTGGCGAGAGGGGGTTAAAAGTAGGTATAAATGGAGAGTTTACTATCACTTTGTACATGTACGTGTACAACATACGTATACGATGCGTTCACCAACGTGGAATTCAGTGTTAAATCGCACGCTTGTTCACAAAAATGTACAGTGATCTTGAATCCCCCATGTTTTTTTTGTGACTCCTAGATCGCACTTTTAACGTTCAAATACTCGTGGTGAACGCGCGTTTTTTTAAAAAAAGGTGAAATTGTACATCTTCACTTTTATCTTTTACTTTAAAAATTTTTGTCAACGGCTCGCATTCTTCTACAAAGTGGTTGAGGGGCAGATCCCAGATCCCAGCAATCAATCCCTCCGATTACATCAAATACCACAAACCAAAAAGACAGATTCGGGCAATACAATTTGATAGTTGTGTCACCAAAAACATCATCTCCAACCAGGAAAGAAAAAACAGTCGTTCGGTTATTATTCCACCTGCCAGAACTGAACAGCTCAAAAACTCTTTGTTCATCAGAACCGCCATAGAGTGGAACCAACTAAGCGACCAAATAGTTCACTCTAAAAACCTAGAGAGCTTCAAATCAGCACTCAGCTCACAGCAAAACTAATGCGCCCTCCCTCCGTCACATCATAGCCCTGCAGAGAATCTGTGACGTACAGAATACAGATACAGATACAGACAGTTCCCATCGCAGATCAGACCATCGATCCATCGTTGGTGGACGCGAGCAAAAAATTCTAGGCTATCATCAAAAAACGGTCTGCGGATTCTGCATCAGTGATCCAGAACTCTCAATTGTTTTGAGGCGGTGGGTTTTTCCCATTTATGACGTCATTAGGGGAATTCCCCACTATGGGAATTCCCAAACTCAGCTAATCGACCGATCGGATCGCTCGATTCTCCGCCAATTGACCGATCGGATTGCTCGATTCTCATAAACTCGATCTGAACGAAGAGTGTTGTCGGTATGTTAGAAATTCGCGAGCCCGCTGTCAGATGGATAACAGGGTCGAGTAATGCTGCAGCTTTGGAAGCAGTAAGGGGGGAGCTTGGGTGGATGAAAATCAAGGACAGGGTAGATTTGGGAAAACTGTGTTACTTTAACTACTTGAGAAACCTGCCTGACAACCGGTGGTGCAAATTGATGCTCGATACCATTTGGAATTCTAATATAGAAACGGGGTGGTCAAAACATGTGAGGGAACTAATGGACAATTACTCTATAGAGGTCACAAACATAGAAGTAGGAATGAAAGAAGGCAAAAGGTTTGTCAAAGAGAGAGTCATGGAAGACTGCAATCGAAACTGGCGAGCAGGGGTTAGCGTGAAAAGATCACTGCAGGGGTTACAATATAAAGAAAAGCCAGCTTTTGAGAAGTACCTAGATGGCACCTTTGGAGGGTCACTGCTGTTCAAACTGAGATCAAGATCACTGGAGCTTCGGGGAAAAATTGGGAGAGATGGGGAAAAGGGATGCCAAATGTGCCACTCTGGAGTAGTGGAGACCCTGGAACATTTTCTCTTGGAATGCCCACAGTATATACCTCATAGAATAAAATTTACTGGAAGAATAATGCAGAAGTGGGGTGAAGAAACAAAGGATAGATGGCTGAAGGGGGACACGAGGGAGAGGGTAGGAATGCTTATTGAAGAAATTGAAAAAGAGGAAGTGAGGGACACTATTAAGCAGTTTATATCTGAATGCTGGGAGGAGAGGAGGGGAAGAGGGGGTGGGGTGCAGGGGGAATGATGGCCTTCTCTTATGAGGACCGCGACAAATCAGCGGCTGGCCAAAGAGTTATTATTATTACGTCTTCCTGAAGTAAAACTAACACATGTTATCGTTATGATTGAATGAGGTTTTTGTTCAAAAAGAGTCGATTATGAATATGGTCTGTATTATAGACATTCATGTTTTGTCTTGATGAGACGGATAGAAATTGAGTTTTGGATGATATTGTTTGAAGGAGTCGATCTGTAATAGATATTCGCGTTTTGTCTTGAATGAGACGAATAGAAATTGAGTTTTGGGGGATATTGTTCGAAGAGTCAAACACTTAGTGGAATGTTTAAAACGCATTTTCCGCTCAATTAGGTTTTTGAGTGGTAAATTTTTAATATATTCATGATAGCAATCAGAGAGAGATGAAATAAGTTCTCAGCGTTAAAATTAGTTTTCTTTTGTGTGTTGAAACTGTTTAACAGTCATCAAAGGGATTCTCTCTTAATTCGACATTGAGTGAATGGTTGTTTGATGTGTGAATGGAGATCTTTTGACAAAATGTAAAAACGGGAGCAGGAGAAGTCGGCCCATTGCGAACTCGGCCCCGGAGAAGTCGGCCCATAGGAGAAGTCGGCCCAGACAATTTCGGAGAAGTCGGCCCATGAGAGAAGTCGGCCCCACAAACTACAGGAGAAGTCGGCCCCTAGGAGAAGTCGGCCCAGACAATTTGAGAAAAGTCGGCCCACGAGAGAAGTCGCCCCCATGAAGTACAAGAGAATTCGGCCCCTAGGAAATCGACCCAGACAATTTGGGAGAAGTCGGCCCTACAAACTAAAGGTTAACATCCGATGGTTTAGGACAAAAAGTCTGATCACAGGGACCCGGTATCAGTCATTTGATGAAATAAAATAGTGACATATATAAGATGTAGCATTGAGCTCGTCAAATGGCAGAGAGCAGGTACCGATGGTGTTGTGGGACAATGGTCAATCTCACTATTTGCAAGGTTGGAGGGCGGGGGTTGGGGTACCACCATGGAAATGGACAAAACGTAGCGTGGCTGCCTTCGACTGAATGGCAAAAAACGCCATTTTGGGGCGGTAGGGTTTGTAAGATCCTTTCAAAGGACAAAAATGACAACATAACAGGGTTTTTTCAATTTTTAGTGGTATTATCAGTGACAAAAAGACATTATTTTACTGCAAACAGAACTAATTTACATCAAAACTTCACTATTTGAGATGTATGAAAAAAAGCAGTCTTGTTTTTTTATCATTGAAAATACCAGTACTTAACATTAATTCCTAGAACGCCCACAGGGCTTTCTAGGAACTGATGTTACGTAGTGGTATTATCAGTGATAAAAAGACATTATTTTACTGCAAACAGAACTAATTTACAGCAATTACAATACACTGACCTACACTGATGTATAAAAAATCACTCTTTACCTATTTACAGAGTAGTAGGAGCAGTTAAGTTGGCCACCCTTTTTAAAAGTTGACTAGTTGTTAGTTCGTCGTGACGGTAAAGTCGCCAGAGTTGAAAGAGCTTGCCCTGCATAATTTGTTTTTGTTTCCTTTGAATCCGTCTAAGTTTCTCTTCTTGAACAAGCTGACATTGAATGGGGACACGTGAAGCTTCCTTATGTAACAATGATATAAGTTTGTAAAATGATAGATTGCCTTGATGGGCTCTGACATTCAGGCGGTGGTGCCAACCTTCGACATCACTGTTTGTACGAATGGCCTTCTTATAAACACACCAGTCCGGTCTCCCTAATTAGCGACAAGAAGCGTCAAGAAGCGACAAGAGGCGTCAAGAAGCGACAAGAAGCGTCAAGAAGCGACAAGAAGCGTCAAGAAGTGCCAAAATTCCCATATAGCGTCAAGAAATTAAAAATAATATTGATTACATATTTATAATTTATATATTTATAAATGAAATATTATATTCGTTGTTGATAGAACTCTTAGCCACGCCTATCTCGGCGTGTTTCCAGATCCCACGACGAGGACGTAGTTCTACACCGGGATCCACATTTTTTTTTTTTTTTTTTTTTGCAACTTATATACAGTATATACAGAGTGTACAATGTGGTAGGAGTTGGCAGGTTTATTTGGTTTTTAGTCGTTTTGTTGACATCGTTTTTTCACTCCTGACCCTTTTTCTTTGCCCGGGTTTTCGTGCAAAAGCACTCGTTTTGGGAATAGTGAGTGCGCCATCCGTTGATGTAGTAGATTCTGGCTGCTTGGGATTTTTAGCGCCATGAGTTAGAAATTTATGCAGAGTTGCTTGCTTTTCTTTCTCATATTTACCCTGCCAAAGAGCCTTTGAGCACTGCAAGTGGACAACGGACGGGTTTAATTCAAAATCCCCATGACCGTATAAAGCACCATATATTAAACTTTCCTGTAATTTTATTTCTTTATATATTTTATTCAACAGCTCTGGTAGCTTTTCAGGTTTCCACTCCTGATTAAGTTTCAAAATGTGATTCATCGACTCAGTTGTTATTCTTCCAATGCAAAGGAATTCTCGAGTTGGCCCTGCGAGCCTTATACACATGTTCCCTTATTGTAGGAATGACCTTTTCAGTGAGATATGGACCTACAAGCTCCTCGTATTTTCGTTGGATATCAGACGATTTGGAAGTGAAATCTACAGTAGTATCTGCCTCTATTAAACCACTCTCACCAAACAAGTCTGATACTATTTGTTTGGAATTGCGGTCATTCATGCCAACCTTACACCGCAGGTATCTAGAAACATTTTCACTCAAGTGCCGTGTACACAATGTCAATTCAGAGCCCGTAAAGCTTGACTTTATTGCTTTAACTAAAGCTTTTTCTTCATCTGAGCCAATTACTAAATCATTCAAACTTAATAATGTGTCAGTTATCCTGGTGTCCAGCACTGCAGCGATATGAGTGAAAAATCTTTGGTAGGTGTGATATGCACCGTCCCAATGCAGATATATTGGACCCATTATTATTGGAGCAGTACTTTTGCCTTTCCGTCTCAGTTTATGCTCTTGAAATACTGTTGTTGTCACAAGACAGGCTCCAAGATTAAATGTCCTATCTACACCAATTATCGATGATTTACATGCACATTTTCTCGAACCACTTTGACGATATGAATCTTTCGTTTCTGAACAATACGGTGACCAAGCACTTCCGACATAGAGGTTTTTGTTTTTTAAAACTATCCTTCTTTCAGTCACATAATTACAAAAAGCTTGTGGTGCAATTCTTTTCACAATTTCCACAAGGATAAGCCATTTTCAACGAACGCCGACTTTCAATAAAAATTGCAACAGAATTTTCCCTTGCCTAAGGGGAAAATGACCCTGTTCCTAAGGGTTTTTATTCTCAATCAAGATATCAAGATTTACTACAGAGTAATAATACAGCGTGTGAATTACACTGTTAGAGAGATTCCGACAACCGTACAGATTGAGTACTTTTGGAAGAATCCGAAGAACACAAAGTCGATGCTGAATTTATACTCGAGTGTGGGTTATAACTGAATAAACAAATTGAGTGTGATTTTTCTGATCTATTATGCTGGATTAGAGCCATGTAATTCCATTGATCATCTGTCATTTGATGACACAGTCATCACACAGTTAACTAGAGAAGTGTTGTGAAAACATTAAGGTTAAACAATTCTAACAGCCACTGTGATCAGACACTTATCCAAGCCCAGTCACAATAACCGCGGTCATCAAATAATTTATATGCAAACTACAAAGTTATAGCTGGATCCAAAGAAAAATGAGAGAGAGAGAGAGAGAGAGAGAGAGAGAGAGAGAGAGAGAGAGAGAGAGAGAGAGAGAGAGAGAGTTAGGAAAGGGATAAAAAGTACTTTATAAATTATTATTTTTAATTTCTTGACGCTATATAGGAATTTTGGCACTTCTTGACGCTTCTTGTCGCTTCTTGACGCTTCTTGTCGCTTCTTGACGCTTCTTGTCGCTAAATAGGGAGACCCCACCAGTCGGACGAAGACCAGGGACTCTCAGAGAGCCATGTATTTTGGATGTATTCAGTTAGTGGTCTCAATTGGTCTGTAGTGCAACATTGTATTTGATGAAACGTAGGCTCTATATGTTCATTTCATATGTTCAAAACAAGGTTTGTCAGGGCTTGGGGTGCATTTACCATGGTACTTTTTATAAGGGTGGGGCCGACTTCTCTTATGGGCCGACTTTGTTTTGGGCCGAGTTCTCCTATGGGTGACTTTGTTTGGGGCCGACTTCTCTCATGGGTCGACTTCTCCTATGGGCCGACTTTGTTTTGGGCCGAGTTCTCCTATGGCCCGACTTTGTTTGGGGCCGACTACTCTTATGGGCCGACTTCTCTTGTGGGCCGACTTTGTTTTGGGCCGAGTTCTCCTATGGGCCGACTTCGTTTGGGGCCGACTTCTCCTGCATTCGTAAAAACTACTGTCAAAATGCGTTAAATCAGAAACCGGTTTGTCATGTACTGTTTAAACGTATTCTTAAACTTCACCAATTCAATTAACAGTCAGTTTATTATATTAAAGACGGAAAGATTTTTATTACTTAAAACATAAAAATATAATTAAACATTTAATTTTGAAAATAATAAAAACAATTAAAACGAAGGATGTTTTTACAGATGGATCCTAGACATCGAGATCTAATTTTAGGTGAGTATGAACGTGCTAAGAAGGGGATTCAGTCATCTGATAGGAGCAGACGTCTTGGTGAGATGGAACTCAAATGCGAAGCCACAAAAATATTTAAACCCGTGACGGAAGGTCAAGAGCGAAGCAGGAAGGAGATAGTCGAAGAATTGAGACCCATAAAGGAGAGTTCTTTGAGAATGGGTTCGTTGCCTCCTAGTTTTGGAAATCGGTATTCCATTCAATCTACACCGGATTACGTTCCCACGGGAATTCAAACAGATATGAGCGAGAGCGACGATACAGCTTCGACTATCACCACTAGTAGCGTCGCATTGTCCGATGATGATGGCGGTAAGAGAGATCAGTGGTATGGATTTTATAAGGATTCGGAGGGAAGGATTTTTGTAGGAGACACAGAAGTAGAAATTGACGATGATGAATTGATCGTGGGTTCGAACAAATACGAATTGACCGATGGTCTGCGCAGATTGCTCCTTCACGACAAGCCTAGCGATTACACGGATCAGGATTTCGATAATTACGGAGACATTCTGGTTCAGACCCTCGCCATGAAGAGAAATAACGATGCCAGAGAGACGGGACCCAAAGCCAACAGAGGTTACAAGTGGACGAAAGTGGTGAAACCCATATGGGATATGAACAAGAAGTTCGTCGAATCGGTGACTGGCAAAGGGGTGAAAACCACTTTTCTTCCGAGCGATTCCGACGCTCTGTCTCAGAGATTGTTGATGGCGAGCAGACAGGCTGGTAACACAGGATTAGATAATCAGATAGTTGCTATATCTGACGAATTGTTAAGACAGAAGGTTTTGAATAAAAACCAGTATAAAAGGCTGATGAACGAATTGAAGGATTGATGTGTATATAATAAGTAGAGAGAAACAAACAAACAAACAAAAAAATAAAACAGTAAATTTTTACACTAGAATAATAAAAGTATTTAAACGGCAAAAACGATTTACCAGTGATAAAAACAAAAATATTTCATAAAAATAAAATATGTTGGTGATAAAGAACAGGGGATACGTCAGGACTTACGTTCAAGGCGGTTCTGGCATCGTCGATTCTATAATGCGAGCGTTCACGGGCGATGCGGGTAGAAAACTTGCGTCGACCGCGTTTGAGTTCGGTAAGAAGATGGCTTTGGATGCTGGTAAGAAAGCCGTTTCCGAAGCCAGTGGTAGGATAGCTTCTGTGGCTGGCAAGAGGGCAGCCGACGCATTGATCGATAAGTTGATCAGTCCGCCGCCGAAGCGAGCTGCGTTAGAGCGAACGCCAAAAAGTTGGAAAGATTTTAAGGATGCTGTGGTGCCCATACAAGATTTAGCCAAAATGACGAGTGGATCCGGACTGAAGAGAACTCGCGACGGTGTGATATAAATAAATAATAACATTAAAAACAGAGTTTGAAAAACATAAAAAATTTGCGTTTGAAAAGAATCTAAAATAACAAACAAAAAAATAAAACAAAGATGAACATTAAAGATATGTCTTGGAACGATGCCGCGACCAAGAGCTCGAATAACGAGTTCTTTCCCAAGAGCATAAGAGGTTTGATAGTGGGAAAATCGAATTGTGGAAAGACCAATCTGTTGATGAATCTGTTGTCCCGACCTGACTGGTTGGATTACGACAGATTGTTCGTGTTTGGCAAGAGCTTGTTTCAACCCGAATACAGATTGCTTCAAGAGTGCATGGATCGCAGATTGCCCAAGGACGTCATAGCCAGAATCTTTGACAGTAGGGAGGAATTCGACAAGAGCGAAGCTCCACTTTCGACCATTTTGGACGGTGCGGCGATGGAAATGATGAAGAGAAATGCAACTTCGAACGTCGAGTGTCGATTTTATGAGAACGCTAGCGACGTTCCGGATCCTAGAGAACTGAAATCGGAAGATAAGAATCTCATGATTTTCGACGATCTGCTTTTGGAGAGACAGAACCGATGCGAATAGTATTACGTTAGGGGTCGACACAGCAACGTGGACTGTTTCTACCTGTCGCAGAATTATTTTTGATTGCCCAGACAGATGATAAGGGAGAACACTAATTTTCTATGTCTCTTTCACCAAGATCTCAAGAATCTCAATCACATCTACGGCGATCACGTCGCAAACGACATGAGCGCAGCGGAATTCAGGAGATTTTGCAAGAGGGTTTGGGATGGTGGACTTTACAATTTCGTTGTGATCGATTTGACAAGCGAATTTAATCGCGGAAAATATCGGTGCGGATTCGACAAGTTTTATGTTTCTGATGATAATAATAAGATAGAGCGTGAAAATAAAATTTAGAAAATAATAAATCTTCAAATAATTAGTTTTGAATAAAAAAAAAAAAAAATTAAATATAATGTTCGAACATGGAGAATTGTTAGAACGAATAGCCGAGAATACGGCTGCAAAACAATCCATTCAAATCGTAGTGAGTGGCGATTCGACTCGATTCGCTACGAAATTCGAACCTTCCATCGAATTGAATAGAGAGAAAAGATACGAGATGGCGTTGGTGAATCTGGAGACTTATTATTCCTTTCCCAACGTCACCGAAAAGAATAACTCGTTCAAGTATTCCGACGGAACGGATTGGTTGGAGATTCGAATTCCCAAAGGGAGTTACGACATAGATGATTTGAACGATTACATTCAGACGGGAATGAAGACGGATGGAAAGGGAAGCAACAAGATCAGACTCACTCCCAATCCTAATACCTTACAGACGATGTTGGATTTGGAAGATAATTTTTGAGTGGATTTCAACACGGACGATTCTATAGGCAAGATGTTGGGATTCGATCGAAAGATGTATCGAGGCCACGCGGCATCTGAAAATACGGTCGACATTCTCGCAGTCAATAGCATTCTGGTGAACGTGGATGTGATTGCTGGAAGCTACGTGAATGGTAGCGCTCAACCGATGATCTATTCCTTCTTTCCAAATGTGTCGCCGGGTTATAAGATCGTGGAGCGACCTCGAAATTTAGTTTATCTACCAGTGATTTTAGACACGTTGTATAGTCTCAAAACCACGTTGACGGATCAAAATGGTGAACTGTTAGATCTTTGCGGAGAGAGAGTGACGATACGATTTCACATAAGAGAAATATAAAAGCAAAAAAAAAAAAATATTGTGTATATATATAGATAACAAAAATAAAATAAACGCAATATTAATTTTACAAAATTATTTTAATATAATTATTAAACAAGAAACAATTGAAGTAAATATATTTTAAAAAACAGAATTATGACAGAATACGTGGTTAAAAACGTGAACATATCCGCAGGACAGAGGAAGAAACTTAAGAGAGCGTTAACAACTCGAGGCGAGGCAGTGAGATTCAAATTCACTCACGAAGATCTGACAAGAGGCGGTCAGGATTCGATCACCTGGACCAGAAGTCAAATCAAAAGGATGGAGAAAGCGATTCATGATGGAAGAGGGTTGACGGTGAGATTGAGTCCCGCTCAATTGAGATACAATTTGAGAATGAAAGGTGGTTTCCTACCGCTATTGGCAGGAATCGCCGCAAAAGCATTACCCTTCGCCGCAAAGGCGCTACCCTTTCTTGGAAAGACTCTCGGCATGGGAGCTCTCACGGGACTCGCTAGTTCGGCAGTTGAGAAATTAATGGGAGGCAGCGGACTGTTTTTGAAGAAGGGAGGAGCCATGTGTCGTGTCCACGTAGACGACAGCAGTAAAGGATTGTATCTAGAACCCGTTAGAGGTGGCAACTCTCTGAGAGGAAACGGTCTCTATCTGAAGAGTGGACGGAACGTTGAGCGACTCGGCAAGGGTTTGTTGCTCGTTGAGAATTCGCCGTTTAAGAATATACCAATTTTGAATATGTTATTATAATATAAAATTACATAAAATATAAATCATAGAAAGTATAAAATAATATATTTAAAATGGATAAAAAGGTGGAGAAACAATTAGACGATAATGACAAATATCGCGAGACAGAGTGCGAAGAAACCAAAAAAAATGAGATCAAAAGATGATCTCATTACTTTTTTTTTTTTTCATTTTTCTTCGCTAAAAATCAATCTCTCTATTGTTTATATTTCCAAGTCCGTTATTAGCATGTTGACACTCGTGTCTTCTCCTTTTTCGAAAATGTGTTGAATGTTTATCTTTACTCTTTTGAGTTTTTTTACATCGGTCAACTCGCTCTCACCACCCAATTTCTTCACGAGTTCGAATGAGATGTTTGGAATTATGTAATTTCCATAGGGCAACGACAAATCGTCCTTGTCGAATTCTCTATCTTCGGCGATGACGATGTTCTGCAGATCGCTTTGGTACTCGTAAATCAAATCGAGCGTGGCTTCGTCCAATTTCAAAGGCATCTTATATTTGTCGTATTTGTGCTCTAAGCCCTTCGTCTCGACCTCGTTCAATTTGATGGGATCGTGTCATTGTAATCTATAGATTTTATGACCGAATTTCTTATTCATTTCGACTCGTTTCAATTTCAATTCGCATAT
Organism: Pictodentalium vernedei; assembly: GCA_031216915.1. Taxonomy (NCBI): domain Eukaryota; kingdom Metazoa; phylum Mollusca; class Scaphopoda; order Dentaliida; family Dentaliidae; genus Pictodentalium; species Pictodentalium vernedei. Next base: position 486,273,158 of record CM062297.1, on the reverse strand, counting down.
TTTAGGTGTTGCTGTCTTCATGATCGATTATTTGTTTTTTTTGTTTTACAAATTCTTGCAAATAATGTATATTTTAAATTTTGTATTTAAATAATAATTTGTTAAAAAAGTTTGTTTATTTTTTTTTTGCTCTTTATATATATAAAAAAAAAAAGTTGTTTTTTTAATTTTTAATTTTTTTAATGTAAAATTTTTTAGTAAAAGTTTTTTTCTCTTTATATATATAAAAAGGTAAATTTTGAATTTCAATCTCTCTATTGTTTATATTTCCAAGTCTGTTATTAGCATGTTGACATTCGTCATTTTTCCACTTACGAAAATGGTTTGAATGTTTATCTTTACTCTTTTGAGTTTTTTTTCATCGGCGAATGTGCTCTCACCACCCAATTAGTTCATGAGTTCGAGTGAGATTATTGGATATATGTAACTTCCATAGGACAACAATAAATCACCCTTGTCAAATTCTCTGTCTTCGGCGACGATGATATTATTCAGCAGATCGCTTTGGTACTCGTAAAACAAATCGAGTACGGCTTCATCCAATTTCAAACACATCCGATATTTGTGGTAGTAGCGCTCTAAGTCCACCATCTCAACCTCATTCAATTCGATGGGATCGTGTTGTTGTAATGTATAGATATTAAAACCGAATTTCTCATACGCTTCGTCTCGTTTCAATTTCAATTCGCATCTTTTAGGTGTTGTTGTCATGATCGATTATTTGGTTTTTATGAATTCTTGCAAATAATGTATATTTTAAATTTTGAATTAAAAAAATTGAATTTAAAATTTAACTTTTTTTTTTTTTATATATATATAAAAAGAGTAAAAAAGCAAAACTTTTTTAACAAATTATTTAATACAAAATTCCAAAAAAAATATTCTTACAAATGAAGCAAACAGATAAAACAATGGTAAATTTAAATGAGAAAACCATACCTCAGTTAAACGAGATTTGTAAACTATTACAAATTTCAGATTTCAGAAATCATAGAACTAAATAAAAAAAAATTGAAGTCATACAAGAATATTTGTGAAACACTAGAAAGGCAAACGAAATGTCGATAGCAACGATGTCAAAAGATGCATCGGTTGTGAAAAATGAGAAGATAGTAAAAGGAATCGAAATGCCGACGTCGAAAAAACCCAAAAACGTTTCGATTGTGAAAAATAAGAAGACGACTAAACGAAAAGCTGTTGAAGAACATCAAGTTTCCAAAGAAAAGAAAAGAAAAACTAAAACAAAAACGAGTGATGCACTTCATATTCTAGACAAACAAGATATATCGAGCAAAATTCAACGAGCAATCGACGAAGAGAAAGGAGAAGAATATGTAACATGACTCGTTGCGGAACTATTCCAATCGAAACCCGTAGAATGGGAGAGTGTGATCAAAGGAATTTTTAAAACTTTCGACATGGTTCCCTCATTCAAGAAAATTGATCCGAAATTGTTCATGGAACGGGTGAAGAAAAAAGTATTGGATTTGTTTCGCGAATACATGAACATGGGGTTAAAAATTAAGATGATACTCCATTGCATAATGAATAAAATCGACATGAAGTCCGGCGAGAGCATCATGAAAAATGCATATTTCAGATCTAACGTCAAACCCGTATTTCGAGGTTCAGATCTATCGGATGTTTTTGAAAAGATGAAAGACAAGATGTTGACGTCTCTCGCGAATTATCAACATGAAGGTAGTAATTGGACGTCCGATGAGGTGTTGAAACTCGAAATTCACATAATAAAAAACGAACCATTGAAAGGATCTTCCTACTTGGAATTACCATATTTCTTGACTAAGAAACATGCCGTGGTCAACGTAAGAAATAAAGATGATCAGTGTTTTAAATGGGCAGTCACCTCCGCTTTATACCCTGTCGAAATACACTCCGATAGAGTTTCTCATTACGAGGAAACTTCTAAAAATCTCGATTGGACCGGAGTGACTTTTTCCAACAGAGTTAAAACATATCGAACGTTTCGAGGTTCAAAATCACACTGTAGCGGTGAACGTCTTGGGATACGATGAGGAAAAATGAATGATCTATCCTCTCAGACAGACTTCGTATCTCGGAAGAGAAAAGACGATTATTTTATTATTGATTTCGAATGGTGACAATCGTCATTATTGTTGGGTTAAACATCCGACCCGATTACTGGCGAAACAAAATAATAATCATAACGGAAAGATATCTTTATGTTACAATTGCATGAACGTGTTTCACAGCGAAGACTCGTTGGCGAAACATCAGAAATAGGTGTCGCCATCAAAATGCCCAAACCCAACACCATCGTGAAGTTTGAAAATCACAATAGAAGGTTAAAAGTACCATTCGTCGTGTACGCCGATTTCGAATGTTTCACTGCGAAAATGAGTTCCTGTCAACCCAACGCTCTTCAAAGTTACGTCGAAAGATATAAAAAAACACATACCTTCGGGCTATTGCATTTACGTGAAATGCGCTTTCGACTCGCAACACGACATGGGTCCCTTCACCTACACGAAACAGTACGAAGATGACGACATGGCTCAAAGGTTCGTGGAAGAGTTAGAATCAAAAATTCAAATGTTATACGACAAATTCAAAACTCCGGCGAAAATGATCATCACGCGAGAGCAGCAGGACGAAAATAACAGAGCCACCGAATGTCACATATGCAGACAATCGTTCGACGAGAATTCGGAGGAAAATAAGAAGGTCAGAGACCACGATCATTACACGGGTCTGTATCGCGGTCCGGCTCACAGCAAGTGTAATTTAAAATATCGAGATGCCGCTTTCTATCCGGTGATGTTTCACAATCTCTCGGGTTACGACAGTCATCTGTTCGTGAAAAATCTCGGCACCTCACACGAAGAATTAAATTGCTTCGCGAACAGTGAAGAAAGATACATTTCCTTCACGAAATGGAAGCTCATGGAGAAGAAAAGAGTAATCGACGGAGAGATGTTGAAAGAAAAAATGAAATCCATTCGTAGATGCATACGTTTTCATCGACAGTTTTAAATTCATGTCGACCGCTCTGGAAAAATTAGTCGATAACATGAGCAAGGATAAATTTAAAATCACGAGCGAACATTTCGGAGAACGAGTAGACGTCATGTTGAGGAAAGGAGTCTATCCTTACGATTACATGAACGATCTAAAGAGATTCGAAGACACCGCACTACCTTCGAAAGAAGATTTTTATTCGAAATTATACGAATCCGACATTTTCCGACGAGAATTACGAACACGCCAAAAACGTGTGGAAATCATTCTATATGAAAACCATGACAGATTATCACGATCTCTATCTGAAGACCGACGTTCTGCTCTTGGCAGACGTGTTTGAAAATTTTCGAGACGTCTGTCGTCAAAATTACGATCTAGATCCCGCTTGGTATTTCACCACACCCGGTCTGGCGTGGGACGCTCTGTTGAATACCACCGAAGTCCAATTGGAATTATTATCCGACGTGGACATGTTGCTCATGTTCGAAAGGGCTGTGAGAGGTGGCGTCTCGATGATCTCCCACAGATATTCTGAGGCTAACAATCTCTACATGAAAGAAGGTTTCGATTCGAAATGGTCGACTAAATACATACAGTATTGGGACGCTAATAATCTGTACGGTTGGGCTATGAGTCATCCTTTACCAATTGGAAATTTTCAAATGGGTGACGGAACCGAAAGAGATGCAAAAATGGAGAGAATATCCTTGCATTTTAGAAGTCGATTTGAACTATCCGGAAGAATTACATGATCCACACAACGATTATCCGCTAGCACCCGAACGAATGGAATCAAACGAAGGAGACGAGGAAAAACTCATTCCCAATTTATTTAACAAACGTAACTACGTCATCTACAGCGAGAATTTGAAACACTACGTCGATTACGGGATGAAATTAGTCGACATACATCACATCATTCGATTTGACGAAGAGCCTTGGATGAAAAAATACATCGATCTCAACACGAATCTCAGAACTCGAGCCGAGAACGATTTCAAAAAAGATTTCTTCAAACTCATGAACAACTGCGTGTACGCAAATCGATGGAAAACATCAGGAAGAGAACCGACGTTCGACTTGTCACGTCTGAGAAAAGAGCTAAAAAATTAGTGGTGAAACCCAATCACAAACACCGAACCATATTCGACGAAAATCTAGTGGCCGTTCACATGCAAAAGACGCACCTGAAGTTCGACAAACCGTATTATCTTGGACCGATCATCTTAAATATCAGCAAGTGATTGATGTATGAGTTCACTACGATTACGTCAAACGAAAATTTGGTGATAAAGCCAAACTACTGTTCACCGACATGGACAGTTTAGTTTATGAGATAGAGACGAAAGACGTCTACCGAGATATATCTCCGGACGTAGCTGAGTGGTTCGACACAAGCAATTATCCCGTCGATCACCCGTCCAACATTCAATCGAACGACAACAAGAAAGTGTTGGGTAAATTTAAGGACGAGAGCGGCGGTAAACAGATCGTCGAATTCATAGGCTTGAGACCCAAACTGTATGCTTATCGTCTAGAAGATGATGAAGAGATCAAGAAGTGCAAAGGAGTTAAAGCGTGCGTGGTGAAGAAAAACATCTCTTTCCAAGAGTATAAAGATTGTCTGTTAGGAAGTGGTCCGGTGTATAAGACTATGAAATCGATTCGAAGCGAAAATCATGACTTGTATACCGAAATAGTCAACAAGATTTCGCTGACGGCCGACGACGGTAAGAGATTCGTGTTAGACGATAAAATAAGCACTTTGGCACTCGGACATTGGACTGTGGATCTAATTAGAGACGATATGAATATGGATGATTGGATTCTAGATACGATTGTGGATGATAAGATTCCAGATACGATTGTGGATGATAGGATTCCAGAAAATCAAGAAGAATTAGATAAACACAAAATTATAGAAATCGATAGTGACATCGAGAAAGTTAGTTTAAAAAAAAAATAACGTCATTTTTAGTAAATTATAATAAAATAAATAAAAAAAATATATACGCATTTATGAATAAGAAAATAAAGATATCCGTAGAAGGTGTCGTCTTACCTAATAAACCCCTATCCAACATCGATCTGTTGAATGCGGCAAAAGATTTGAAAATCAAAGATTTTCTAGGAGTGTTTTCCAGAGATGCCTTGCCGAAGAGAAGACCTCGACAATCGGAATGCGGAATTTTAAGTCTAGACGATTCATTGGGTGAAGGCACTCACTGGGTGGTGTGGATGAAGAACGGGAAGAAGGAAAAATATTATTTCGACAGCTACGGATCTCGCCGCCAAAAGAAATAAAGAACTATTTCAACAAATCAATGGTTCGTTACAACACGGAACAAGTGCAATCACCACATCAAGTGTTTTGCGGTCACCTGTGTCTCTACGTTCTCAAGAGATGGTCTGAAGGAGATCGATTTCAAGACATTCTCAATGATTTACATTAGAGAGAGATTTTTTTTTTTATAGTATATATAAAGATAAAAAATTATTTAAAAAAAATTTTAATCGAATAAAAACGAAAAATAAAATAACATAGTTCATTTTTAATAAGCTGCGTTTTGAACATATTTTTCTAAAAAACAAAAAATCCCACAACAACATGCCAGTTGATAAATTTGGTAGAAGTGACGATGAAAAAGTCAACCCAAGAAAGAAGAGGAAGACGTTTGAAGTCGACGATGGTCACGACGTTGCCAACTTGGATGAACGTTACGTTCGGAGATACAAACCTCGAGAAGAACCTTTGAACATGAACGATAAGAAGCTCTACAATCTTCCCGAGCCGATAGATCTCGCAGATGCTGCGACTAAAAAATACGTCGACAGGGGGAACGCCGATTTCGAACGAATCCTGCTAGATAATTACGTGGATAAAACCATGACCGACGATCTCGATCTGAAATCCAAACGTTTGGTGAACGTTGCGAATCCCATAGATCCCACCGATGCCGTAACCAAAAAATACGCGGACAACTCTCATGCGAGATTCAGCGAACACCTGAGAAATAGATTCGTTCAGAAAACGATGCATTCGGAATTGAATGCCAATTCTAACAAGATAACGAACATGGCCACTCCCACGAATCCCAAGGATGTGGCGACCAAACACTATGTAGATCTGGAACAGAGAAAGTCTGACAGACGAGAAATGAAATCGGATCTGAATGCGGGATTCCACAAGATATTGAATCTGTCGAAGATTGACGACACGGATGCGGACTCAACCGCGGTCAACAAGGGCTACGTAGATTCTGCCGTGATACAATCGCAAGAATACCTAGAATCGCAAGTGGACGATCTCTACCTGAACAAAGAATCTGGCGGAACCATGGAGGGTGGCATCAACATGAACGGTCACAATTTATTCGGTCTCGATCACGATCCCGAATTCGATTCCAGCACGGTAAGCAGAAAGTACGTTGACGACAACTCGGTCTGGAGAAAGGGCGACATCATGGAAGGTAAACTAGACATGGGTGGACACGCGCTCACGAATCTACCGGATCCCGTGAACATGACGGATGCCTGCACCCTGATTTCAGTAGTGGAGAAAGTCAAATATGCTAGACAATTGATCACTGTGTGGGCCGAAGAGGCCGGCACCTTAGATGAAGGAAAAGCTGAGTGGTCTTTCGGAAATGGAGGTAGCGGATCGAAACATGGTCAGGTGGGATATCCCATGCCGCTGGGAGGTGAAATCCTTCAAATGAGTCTGGCTTCCTCGGATTTGAATAACAGAGCGGTCGTCAATCTCATGGTGAATGGTGTGGAGAGCGATAAGAGATACAGCATCGAAAAGACTGAGAATCAACACGCGAATGTTAGCACGTTCGGTACGCCTCTCAAAGTGAACGCCGGATACAGGATTAATTTCGTTATGAAAACCAATAATGCTGAAGCCGCCACTTCCGTGGTGTGTCTACTGATCGAACTAGTTCCTTTGAACAAACAGTGAACGCGTGGAAAATAATGAATTAAAAAAAAATAATATGTGATTATTAAAAACGAAAAAACAAAAAAAAAAGTAATCAGATCATCTTTAGATCTCATTTTTTTTTGTTTTCCTTCTTCTTCACTCTCACCATATATTATAATAACGTTTCCTTTTTTCTCAATTTTCAGCGTCGATTCTTCTTTTTCTTTTTTTTTTTTTTGTGATATGATACGTTGATAACAACACTTTTGTTTATCCGAATCATAATTATGAACGAATGTTGTGCATCTCTTGGTAACACTCACATCATTACCATTCTCTTCAGAAGGTAGTGGTGATGGTGGAAAGCGTCTCATTCTTTTCATTTCCAACCGTCTATCCCGCTGTTTACCTAACCATTTTTCCACATCTTTTTTTTTGTTTTTTGGCTTGCAACACAGGATGGAACATCTGACGGAAACGGAGAGACGATCGCACAGGATCGAACAATCTAAGATCTGTTCGAGTTTTAATATCTTCATCACGAAATATCCTTTTTGTTTCTCTCGAGTGAATAGCATGCGATCTTTTAAATAATTCAGAATGTAATCGTAAAAATCTTTTTTTTTCAAACGCGAAAATGGAATGTGTATTTCGTTTTCTATGTGACTACTTACGAATTGTAACATTTTGTACGTTGAGAATGTTGAAAAAAGATGATTTTTTCTCGGATGAAACTTTTTTTTTGTTAAAAAATATCATTAAAAACGAATTTATTTTTTTATTTTTTTTTGTTTTTAATAATTACTCATTACTTTTTATTTTTTTTTTGTTTTTTATTTTTTTTTCACACTCGTCTCTCATCGAATGATCGACATCTTATTTCCATCCGATTCGAATTGTAATTCTCTGTCCGACAGGACCAGGGCGAAGGCTTCAGTTTTTCTCGGAACGTTCCTATCGAATTGCATCTTGATCTGAATGTCTAACACGCTACTCTTGAGTCGTTCACTCTGTTTACTGACGTCGAATACGAACATGGGATACATCGACTTGTATTCGCCGGGAGACATGTTAGGATTGCTCATCGATTCGTCTAGACCGTGATACTTCTTTCTAAAATCAGCGGCGTCGCCGTACAGTCTGCAGAAATCGTTCTTGTCGAACGACGCATTGTAATCGATTGCTGGATATCTCGTGGCGTTCAGAAACACTTGCATGTTTCTCAAATGGCAGTGATCGAACAGCGACGCATTCGTTTCCTGAGACCTGCCCCTATCGGTCTGAAACGCAACCATGATGAAACGCGGTCTCTCGGAAGCGGATTTCACCATCAATCTCCAATTGAAGTGATTCGTGGAGGGAGGAATGCTAGCCGTGTCGCACTGTCTCATTCTAAATCCCACGGGTAATTTACTCTTGGATTCTATGATCTTGTAGAGACGCACTTTCTCCACGATCGAAGGATCCACGTGCGGAACGAACCACGATATCTTGTGTAGAGTTATCTTACCCGCATCGGTCGCAGTGAGTCTCACTATTGCGTCGTCGTTTTCTTTTCAAATCAACGTCAGATTGTGTTTGAATCCGTACATGATCTTGTTGTAATCGTCCGCAAATCCGAAGATGTGTTTCAAAGGTATCCTGAACGAAAACGTTCCTTTAGGTCTGGACGTCTTGACGACGTAGCCGAATATCAAGGTGGTGCTGGCGCTAGCAGGGCCGACGGTGTCTTTCACCCACAACTGATTAAGTCCACTGGATTTAGAAAAATCATCAGGATACGTCAAGAGTCCGAACATCGTGGTGGCCTGACCGGGATGAAACACAGATTCTATCTCTTGTCCGGATAGCATGTATTTTATGTTACTGAATAGATGCATGATGCCATTATTGGCAAGAGTAACCGTGTCGTCATCGGCGTAGTCGCTCCCATCTTCCTTGGTGAGACGTCCCTGCACCACTATGTAACTCTCGCTAGGATGTACGAATAGATCTTGAGTTTCGACGTTGATTCTTATCTCTCCCGCATTGTTCAAACTCGTTCCGGTTACCGGTTCGTATTCGTGAACCTCATATTCTTGAATACTTTCATCTTTCACTATGCTTTGTGCTATATCTAGTATATTTGTCATTTTAAAGGATTTTTAGTTTTTTGTTTATTAATTAACTTGCTTTTTTATCTAAAAATAGTTTTTAATTATTTTTTATTATTATTTTTTCTCTCTTATATATATGTGTGTAAACAAGAAAATGTTAAAGAGAGTAAATAAAAAAAAATTTGTTTTCTTCATCAAAACTTCGTCTTCTGTAATTGTTGTTCGTAAAACTTTCCGATGATCTTTTCTCCATCCAAAGCTTCGATTTCGTAAGTCACCGGATCGGTGTGAAATATTTTGATTATCACGAAGATTTCCGAGGTCCATCGAGGAGTATAACCCTTTTCGAAGTGCTTCTTATAAGCGTAAATTCTCACTTGATCACCGACCGCAAATTTCGGCGTTCTAGACTTCTTCATAATCTTAGATCTCTCAGGATATAGATTCGTGTAGACCCGTTTTTCGTTTCGAGGATCGCTAGCTTCCGCGGGAGTCATCTTGATCGATCTGTGTCGCATGTTGTTGTAATCTTTGACCAGACCGTTCAGAGCGTATATGTATTTCTTGGTCGAATTTGCCGTGAAGTATCTGTGCATCTTTTCCTTCATCGTTCGATTCCAAAGTTCCACCACGCTGGCTTTCTCTCTTCGATCGAGTAGAGGTCTACCAATCGACGAACGTGCTTGTTGTAGAATTCCTTTCCCTTATCCACCCACAATTTACTCGGTTTTCGAGAAGACGAGTTGAACACGCTCTTCAGAGCCTCGGCGACGCAAGGTCCCGATTTATTCTTCAAAGCTCTGATCCAACCGTATTTGGAAAACACGTCGATGACCGTCAATAGATATTTGATGCCCTCGTTCCACCTCGAAAACGATCTCATGTCGACCAAGTCGGCAGACCAAATATCATCCAGACCCTTCACGAACACCCTTCTCTTTCGAAATTTACACACTATGGGTTTGTGTAACTCCGTGGCCAATTCGCTCGTCAATAATCGTTTCTTCTTCTTTTCAGATGCACTTTTTTTTTTGAACGCCCCATCCGAATTGACGTTTCGCACCGATCAGATTGCCGACCAGCAAACGTTCCATCTTCTCTCTCCTGGTCGGATTCGATATGCCTCTCAATTTCCCCAACATGTTTTTATCACAGACGTTGTTGCGAGTCTTGGTGTCGGGATGTCCGGCGTAGCACAGATCGTGATCATACGCGGCTGCGTCCACCCTATTCACAGGTTTGCTCCAAGATTTGGGTGTCAGATCGGTGTTGAGTCTCTTGTTCAATTTCGTTCCGGGTCCAGTGAAACTGTGACCGGGCAGATGCATTTCGAAAGGTAGATTATTGATCATTTTATTCACGATGCCTTTACCTTTGCTCGCGTTCTTTTTTTTGACGAATCATGTCTTGACAGAACCACACACGTCGCAAATTATGCGAAGCATCTGTCTGTCATTTTTAGTTCGCACTTCTCTAGAATTACTCGTCTCGGTAACTCTCTTACACTTTACGCAATACATTTTTAAGAGTTATTTAAATTAATTTCGTTTTTTATTTTATATATAAATTTAATTTTTTTTTAAAATTCTGTTCTTATATATATTTTTTTTTTTCAATCGCTGCTCTTGAGTTCTATCATCTTACTGAATTCCTCCCTGGCCTCTTTCCTCCCCTTTTCCACGAGAGAATCCTTCATCTCTTCCTTGATGATCTGACGAGTCTTGATTCTCACGGCTTCTTTCATGGCATCGTATTTCATTTTCTCGCTGAATATCGCGAAGTATTCTCCGTCCGATATCCTACCGTCTTTCAACGCCATAGAGATCATTTCGGATATCGTGTCAATCTTGGAGTCAGCCAAGACGCGAATCTTGTCGTGTTTCCTCGCCTTCAGATATAATTTCCTACTCAAAAAGTTTCCGAGCGTGCTAAACAATCCGGCGGCGAGGGCCACTCCTTCTACGGTCAACACGATCAGAATGGCGACCGCGGTCGACAACAATCCGATGCCGGCCGTGTGTAAACCCATGGAAATCGTGATGAGTGTCATGTCGATCGTGTTGACGAATGTCATGAAACGCGAATACTTCTTCTTGAGAGAACGGCGAAAATCTCTCTCTCGAGTTAGATACTCTTGGATTCTATTGATTTGATCGATGCGATACCTCTCTCCTCTTTCTCTTTCTTCTAGCAACGGTGCCGTCGGCAAAACGTCGATCAGCTTCTCGTCCTCGTCGTCCACTAACATCGGATACAATTTATTTCTGGTTCTCATTTTTGTATTTTTTTTCTTTCTAATATTAGATAAAAAATTTTATGTGTGTATTTATTTTTATTTTCTATTCTCCCTTATTTTATATCAACGAAACAAACTTAGATGTATGCTTCATTCAGCAATAATTTCTTGATGCATCCCTTGTCTTCTAAAGTCAGACTTCTACGTGCCAATTTCTGTTCTTCCAAAACTGTAGGCTTGTCTTGATTCTTATAGAAGACTAATCTCTTCCAAAACGTGATCACATCGTCGAATCTAACGTGTTTGAACGCCGGTTCGAAATACATGACGACCATATCTTCCCTTTCCATCGTCAGACACGAATGATTTTCGTGATCGAAGTCTAGATGATCCCGACATCCGACGCATCGTTCTAACAAGATGGAACGTAGTTCATCGTTCACGCAGATTGCGTATGCTCTCATCAGCATGTTTAAAAGAATCCTCGCTCTAATAGTCTGGGAAGCGCTCATGATTTTAAGTATTTTTTTTTTTTTATTATCTATTCGATTTGATATATTTAATTTTCTAAATAACTGTTATTTATATATTTTTTTTCTCTCCTATATATATCGATCACTTTTATTTATTTCCTAGGGTATTCCCCCACCCCACGACGAGGGGAGATAACTCTGTATGATCGAGTTTATGAGAATCGAGGAATCTGATCGGTCAATTGGCGGAGAATCGAGCGATCTGATCGGTCGATTAGCTGAGATTGGGAATTCCCATAGTGGGGAATTCCCCTAATGACGTCATAAATGGGAAAAACCCACCGCCTCAAAACAATTGAGAGTTCTGGATCACTGATGCAGAATCCGCAGACCGTTTTTTGATGATAGCCTAGAATTTTTTGCTTGCGTTCACCAACGATGGATCGATGGTCTGATCTGCGATGGGAACGTCGACAAAAATTTTTAAAGTAAAAGATAAAAGTGAAGATGTACAATTTCACCTTTTTTTTTTAAAAACGTGCGTTCACCACGAGTATTTGAACGTTAAAAGTGCGATCTAGGAGTCACAAAAAAACATGGGGTATTCAAGATCACTGTACATTTTTGTGAACAAGCGTGCGATTTAACACTGAATTCCACGTTGGTGAACGCATCGTATACGTATGTTGTACACGTACATGTACAAAGTGATAGTAAACTCTCCATTTATACCTACTGTTAAATCAAAGAGATCTTTGGGTGGCCTGCGTGATAAAGAGAAGCCTGGTTTTGAAGAGTACCTTGATGGCATCTTTGGGGGGTCACTGTTGTTCAAGCTGAGGTCCCGGTCCCTGGAGCTGAGGGGGAAAAATGGGAAAAACAGTGAAAAGGAGTGCCAGATGTGTAACTTGGGCGAGGTGGAGACCCTGGAACACTTTCTTATAGAATGCCCAAAATATCAGTCTAAAAGAACAAGATTCACGGGGAGTATAATGGGGAAGTGGGATGGGAGAATGAAGGACATGTGGTTAGGGGGCGACTCAAAGGAGAGGGTTAATATACTAATCGAAGAGATTGGGAAGAATGGGGCAAGGGATGTCATCAAGCAGTTCATCTCCGAGTGTTGAGAGGAGAGAAGAAGCGCGGGAATAGGGAGGCAGTTGGTAGAACATGGGTAACCAAGGCCTTCTCATACGAGAACCGCGACAAATCAGCGGCCGGCCGAAGTGTTATTATTGAGAACAAAGGGCAGTGAAAGAAAAAGTGATCAGTAGTTTCACGTTCACCACACTGGCAGAAGGGACTGGGTGATAGGTGATTATCGAAAAGGTGGGAATTAAGACTGCTACAGTGCAACCGCAGCCTACAATGGTATATTTGAGCCCTGCGAGATTTCGCATTACTATAGAACTTTGGTGGTCTTTGGTTACCATTACTGAGAAACGTTTTAAAGTTTATCAATGATGAGTTCTCGCGGACAGGTAACGGCAACTTATTCCACTAGTCCGTAACGCTGGGGATGAAAGAAGACTGATACAATTGCGTTCGGCAAAAAGGAACTCGGTGGTTTTCACTGGATCGGAGACTGCGTGATGAATTCGTCAAGGAGATAAGTGGTGGAACTTTGTTGGAAATGTATGGAGGTGACATGTGATGATACATTTTGAAGAACTGAATTAGTTTATGTTTGTGGAGTCTTTCTTGCAAGGATTCCCACCGGCTTTCCGAATATAATAACGATTTACTGGCATTAACTGTTGCTTCGGTGATGATTCTTGCTGCTGCAATTTGTATTTTTTCGAGTTCCGCGACATTTGTCACAGAACAATTATCCCAGACAGTGTCTGCGTATTCAAGAAGTGGCCTAATAAAGGCGAAATATATTTTTTTCCAGGACACTGCGATCGAGGTTAAATGTATGTCTCCTCAACAAGTCTAGGCGAGACCAGACTTTGGAGCAAATGTGGTAAATGTGATTGTTCCATGTACATGTATTATTTAGTATGAGTCCTAGGTGTTTATGGTCAGAAACTTCCGATACTTGTGAGCCACCTAAATACAAGGGTGGGTGAGAGTTAGGATTGCTTTTACGCGATATACGCATACTTTCAGTTTTGTTGGGATTGAACTCGACCAACCATGTTTTGGCCCAATGCTCGATTGTCGCCAAATCGTTATTAATTATGACCGCATCTTGCTCTGGGTTTTCAATAATTAGATATAACGACGTATCGTCAGCAAAGAGGCGAATACTGCTGAGTAAGTCGCTAGTTATATCGTTTATGTATATCAAGAACAGTAAAGGTCCAAGTATAGACCCCTGGGGTACACCGGCATTGATTGGTCTCCATGACGATGACTCGGAGGCTATCACAACTCGCTGCGACCTATCCGAGAGATACGATTTTAGAAATAGAAGTAGTTCACCTGAAACGCCAATACTCTCCAATTTGTGAATAAGACCAGCATGCCATACCTTATCAAACGCCTTACTGACATCACAGAAAACCACCCTAACTTCTTTGCCTTCATCAAGCGCACGGCAGAATTCGTCATAAATGTCAGTCAGTGGGAGGACAGTTGAATCACTTGGTGTAAAACCTGACTGAAATTGACTAAGGACATTATTTTCACTCAAAAACTGCCACAGGCGTTTGAAGACACATTTTTCAAATAATTTTCCAACACAGCTAATCAAAGATATCGGGCGATAATTAGTGACTGAGTTTGAGGGCTGTTTTTTTAGAATTGGGGAGACATTTGCTTTTTTCCATAATGAAGGAAAGTACGAATTATTCAGTAAAATGATGAATAAAATTGAGAGTGGTTCGCAGAGAGAGGATTTACATTCTTTTAGAAGACGCGGGCTTATTTCATCGGGACCAGATGCCTTGGACACCTTTATCGACTTCATTGCGGCGTATACTTCACTGCAATGTAGGGTAATACTATCAATACACTGGGAAACATGGGATGGTGCATCTGGTAAGAAAGCATTCGAGTCGAGCCACGCCTCCATTCGTCTGGCGTCCCAGCGTTTGGTTAACGGTGATTTCTTCTTCTTTCTCTGTTTCTTTATCTTTGCTTCTTTTGTTGTTTCAGTGGCGGTTGGTGAACTCAATCCCTTACCCTTCCTCTGGCGTGGACCAGTGCGAGCAGGCCCGCGAAAGGTGCTACCACTCCCAGAGGTGGTTTCATCTTATACATCATGGTGAGCTGAACGCAGGCACTCTCAACATGGACATCCCGGTTAAGAAGTGAGCTAGCATCCAGCACCTTCAAAGTATCCTTAATTTTCTTCGGCAGGTAATCCATGGCTAATTAGGTATGCACGCTCTGAAGTCAGAAGTGTGAATGGACACACTTATTGTTACACTTTTTTCAGATTTAATATTATTTAAAATAATGGTATTATCACCTGTTCCCAAACATTTATTCCATTGGTTGATTATCTGCATTATCCCGTGTTGATAATGCAGATTATCAACCAATGGAATAATTGATGAACTGAGTATGATGCGGGAGCCACGACTTGTTTTCACTGTAATTAGTGGGCCAAGAAATAGTAACAAGTATGTGCAGTGTCAGGCAGAAAATCAGTGTACACAGATTGTCAGAGCATTCTTCGGCTGAATCTATTTTATTTACATTGTCTCCCACACTCTTTATACGAGGCCGAAACGTCCCAGGCCGAAACGTCCCAGGGTTGAAACGTCTCGATCCCAAATATTCTGTAGCAGGAGGAAACGGTCCAGATTGATTTTGGTCATAACGGCCCAGATTTTGAAATGGAACGACCCAGATTTCGAGACAGAACGGCCCAAATCTTTGGGCAAAACGGCCCTGATTAAAAGCATCATTTATTAAAAGTATTTCAAGTATGGCTTGGAAAACCTGTAAAATTTTAGTGAAAATGTTTAATTCACCCCCACCCCATCCTTTCGCAAATGTAACATTATTAAAAAAATAATAATAAAAAATAATATATTGTAACAGGGCCAACAAATTTCAGCTAATGGACCAACATCAATCCATTAACTACTCCAAGCATGATAAGCTCTAACTTTCACAAAGCAATTAATCTACTTCATTTCCTTCTTCGATAATTGTAATTGACTCAGAATGATAGTAATAAAAACACAAGTCAAAAAATGATAGTTGTTGACCATTGTTTTGTGTACACCTGATTACAGAGAAGTTAAATACCGTTTTATAATTCCTTCTTTCTTAAGCCTCGGGCGACACCCTCTCTTTAATCAAAACTAAACGAAAAGACCTTCGCGTTCTTAAAACAGAAAATGACCCCTTCAAAAAAGCTGACCTCAAGAAGACGTACATCCGTCTTTATGGCGAGGTTAAGAAAGCCCTCCAAAGTGAAAAACAAGCCAACTGGGAAAAAGCCACAGCCATCCTAAACGAGGTCAGGCAAGCCAAAAAATTCTGGAATTCTTTTCAAACCCTGACTGGACAAAAATGCGAGGTAATAAAGCAACAGCCAAACCCCTTAAAAACAGAAGATGACTTTTTCGCGCGTACCGACAAAAACAAGGCCGACACTTTCGCCAACCTCCTCATAAAAAACTCATCGTCCATATCAAGGCCCCGACAACGACGACGTCATCATAAACGCGATTGACGACTTCATCAATGAACACCCAGATATCTACCGTGACTCTAAATTTGACCCTGACCCAGAAGTAGGAGACGACGATGACCTCGACATTCCCATCACTGATGAAGAAATTATCAACATCATAAAAAAGTAAAAAAACTCTTCCGCGACAAAATTCTGAAACAAAGCTCAAACTCCCTCATTAATAGACTCAATAGCCTATTCAATGCTTGTCTCACCCACGGCAACTTTCCAAAGTTGTTGGAAGTCAGCCATTGGGGTCATGATACCCAAACCAGACAAAGACGTCCCCAATCCGGCCAACTACCGCCCAATCAGTCTCCTTGGTTGCATTGATAAAGTATTCGAAAGAATCCTTACCAATCGACTAAGGGGGCACCTTGATGAAACCGACCTTTTCAATAAATGGCAAAGAGCCTATAGGAACCGTACAGAAGGCATTGGACATGTCTACCGCTTCGTCGAACAAATGAAAACAGCGATCTCCAACCAGCAAATAGGCGCCGCTATCTTACTAGACGTAGAAAAAGCGTTCGATTCCGTCTGGCACAACGGAATGCGCCTAAAATTATCAAAAATGAATCTCCCCATGAAATTGCTTAGATTACCCTCCTCCTTCCTTAACGATCGCGAAATAAAAATCAGAGCCAACAACGAAATGTCCGATAGCGGCCCCTCGAGGCAGGCACCCCCAATGATCCGTCCTCAGCCCTCTCCTATATATCATCTACGTCAATGATCTCAACATCACCGATAATCGCGTTCAAATCTCACAATTTGCGGACGATAAGGGCCTCTGGGACTCTAATAACACCCCCAACCTAGTTCAAAAACCCCTTCAACGCGCTCTCGATGACCTAGAGCAATGGTGTGCCAAATGGAGAATCAAGCTGTACGCCAACAAAACCCCAAAAATCACGTTCACCCGCAAGAAAAACAATCAGGACTTTGTCCTACAATTACTGGACAAAGTCCTCCCCGAATGCTCAGAGGCGAAATTCCTTGGTATAACCATTGATCAATCCTATCCCTTAACAAACACACCAACGACATTGCCAGCAAAGCGACAGAACGTATTAACCTGCTAAAAATGCTACGAGGCACATCCTGGGGGGCCAACCAGACAATTCTACGTAAACTATACAGAGCCTTCGTGCGCCCAATACTCGAGTACGGGGCAATAATCCTAACCGACTTAAATCAAACCAATATGGGGAAACTCCAAAAGGTCCAAAACCACGCGCTCAGGGTCTCCCTCCCTGCTCCCTGTGATACACCTATCAAAATACTCCTTGACAGAGACGAAATTTCAACCATAAAGGATCGCCTAGCCGCTAAAACTCGCATCCGGCTAGCCGACAGCCAACTAATATCCGACGTCCAGGACATTTGCGACAACCGCCAAAAACCTAAAAACGCGACCAACTCATCAACCTAAATTACCATAGGTCCATGCCCACAGAAGTACTCTTAAGGACAAAGAGAAGGTGAATAAAAGGTGTGGTATTTTGTGTAAGCCTGTTCTTCTCCCTCTCAAAATAACCCAAAATAACTAAAACGGCAAATTCAAATAGGAATCTTAGCGGAGGAACATACAGGAAAGAAACACCCCTGGGTGTGGCTATTTGTGAAAGCCTGTTCTCCTCTGCACCGACCCCACTCATTGTAACTCAAATAACTAAAACGGTAAGATTCAAATAGGAATCGCAGCGGAGAAACAAACAGGAAAGAAACACACCCGTAGGTGGCTGTTTGTGAAAGCCTGTGTTCCCTTGAACCGACCTCACCCAAAGTAACTCAAAATAACTAAAATTGCAAATTCAGACACGAATCTTAGCGGAGGAACAAACAGAAAAGAAACATCTACGGGTGTGGCTATTTGTGAAAGCCTGTTCTCCTCTGCACCGATCCCATTCAAAGTAACACTAAATAACTAAAGCGATAAATTCAAATAGGAATCCAAGAGGAGGAACAAACAGGAAAGAAACACCCTTGGGTGTGGTATTTTGTGAAAACCTGTTCTCTTCTCTCTATAGTGATCCCACTCAAAGCAAATAAAAATAACTTCATCTTCTGCCTCGGAAGCACAGCCCGTTGCGTCGCACTGAGGAGAGCTCTAAGAGCTCGCTCCAGTGAGGGGGCAAGAGGTGTGTCTCCAGGGCAGAGACAAACTCTTGACATACAGAAATCTCATCTGTAAAGATCGCCTGCTTCTCATGGAAAAAGGGTTGGGGAGACTAGCTATAACAACCAACCATCCACCAACAAGCAAGAACCTAGGGCCATAGGAAAATTACGAGCTGCTCCCAGAGATCGATTACCAACTACAATGTAACTACATATTTTTGTTAATTTTAAAAACTGACTAATTCTGCCTTTTCTCTTTTAGCAGGTACACACAGATGCTTTCTTTTTGATCTCCAGCTCCCCAATAACCGCTATGGAAAAACTCTAACCGATACGAAATACAATAACCGCTGTGGACTCTATATCCGATAGAAGTGGTCACCCACCTCCTGGGGGGGGGGGGGGGGGCGAGCGTTCGTCCTGCGTCCCTTTTTGTAAGCGTCAGAAAAAACGCCCTCTGCTCTGGCCAAATTGTCTACAATGAAGGCCTGCCCCCGAACCAGGGAAATCGGGTCTTTCTCTGGGTGGTCCCCAAAAGGGGCCGTTGTTGTTTTCTTTCCACAGAATCCGATAAAATGAATCAACTACAGTTAGCATCGACCGCCTGAGGCAGATTATACTTGCCAATGATGGCCCTCCACCACTCCTTGAATAACCTCCTAAGTGGCAAACTATACCTGCCTGAAAACACCATCATACCACCTTCGAGGAGAGGTAGCACCTTTGCGAGAGGACCCCCTCTCGCTCTGGTCCTCACCCGAGGGTTCAGACCAACAACCAACATACAGACAAGCCAACACTCCTTAGATCATCTAATCCTGGACATCTGCCGAGTACCTGAGCCTCCTCCTCCTTCATCGCGCCTAGACATGTAACTACAAGATCTAATACAGTTAAAGAGGGTCGAAAGGGGCTTGCCCCACAGCGTCCTTGAGCTCCTTTAGCGCGCGAAACCATTTCATTTCGCCTCTGACATTATCCACAAAACATTAGATTACAATACCAGTCGAAAGAAGTTGTGGGATGACCACAAGAAAATGTTAATGTCACAAATGACATTAACATTTTCTTGTGGTTATCCAACAAAATATTAAAGTTGGCATTACAGCCGAAATAACATGACATTATAATTATTATTATTAGTGAAGAACGAGTATCTTTTTATATAATCCCTTTTCCTTCTCCCGGACTTGATACAAAAACAAAGTGGTCATTGTTTTCCAGATCTAATGAAGGCATGAAGGGAGAGCATGTGTGTAAATAGTGCATTGATAATCTTAAATGTCCCATCTAAGTACCATGCTTTCGCCTTAGAAAGGAATTGGAGTTGTTTTTCTGTTGTAAATATGAGGTGTCTTCGCTCACCAACACACACATCTCCCCGAAAGAACGGTTCATTGAAACCACTTGGCATGAAGTGAAAGCCAGTTGAAAGGACAAACCTGCTGGGTGGACTGGTCAACGAGCCGCTCTTCGGGTGAACAGTCTAACGAGGTTTGAAGTACCAGGACGTGAGCCTGCAGGTTCCAAGTGATATCTCTACCATCAGTCACTTTGTAACTAAAGTTTGTGCCGTTTCAAAAATATAGATCTGCTCTTGCTGACGTTCTCTGTATCTGGCTCCGTGGACTCAGTACTACCTTCTTGAAGTTCCTTTTGCTGTTGGCATTGGTCACATAAAATTGAATTCTATTTCACTCCGCCAAAGTCAACCATTCATATACTTAGATAACCCAACGTTCCCACATCCTCCATGTTGCCATCCTCCACAGTTATCGCAGTCAACAGCCTGATGCCACGAAGTTAGGTACGATTACAATATAAGCATAAACTTACCATGGCAATTCTTCAGAATGAAGTAATGATGAATGAATGAGAAGTTTCAGCGCGTCGAAGGCGCACAGCGAGGATGTGGGATTTGAAATCCCTTGCGACCCGAATAACTTTATTTGCTGAATGAATGAATGAAAGTTTCAGCGCGCCGAAGGCGTACGGGGACGATGTGGGATTTGAAATCCCTTGTAACCTTATTTGCTTATGAAGCCACGACAGACGGAAGTGAATGAAATAAAGGTTTCACCGCGCCGATGCCGCACAGGGACGATGTGAGATTTGAAATCCCTTGCGACCCGAATAACTTTATTTACTTCTGAATCCACGAGAGTCGGATACGAGAGCCAATAATCTTATTTGGTTTCAGTGTGCACACTGGTAGTGCGGTACTGGGGTCAGACCCCCCCCCCCCCCCCCGAGAACCTCGAACTGGAAAGTGACTAGGAATTGTGAATAACTACAAGAATTCCACTCTGTGTTTTACTTAGAAACGTCAGGAAATTTATGTTAATACTGAAAACTCAGACGGAAGTGAGTGCCAAGAATGTTATTTATTTGCTTTTGAATGAATGAAAAGTTTCAGCGCGCCAAAGATGCACTGAGACGATGTGGGGTTGAAATTCCTCGCGATCCGAATAATTTTATTTGCTTATGAATCCATGAGAGTCTGAATTAAGCGAGGGTCAAAAATCTTATTTGGTTTGAGTGTGTGCATTGGCAGTTGGGTGCTGGGGTCAGACCTTCGATGACCTCGAACTGGACGGTAACTAGGAATTGTGCACAACTACAAGAATTCTGCTTTGTGTTTACTTAGAAATGTGCGCGTATTTATAGTAATATCGAAATCGCAGTTTGATGGTTGTTTTAGAAAAGAGAAAAGGAAACCTAAACAGTTGCTGATTTGGGAGTATCCCCAGCATATTTTCCACAGCGGTTAAAATCCACTAACTTAAATATGTGTTTTTGAAAGCTGGGAGTCATCCATCAGCTTACAGGGGAGAATGGATGCTGAGCATTGGCCATCTGGTCTGCCATCTGGGGGAATAGATGGCGGAGTGGTGCATGGGAGAAAAATATATTCTTGTCGCAAGGGATTTCAAATACCACATCGTCCCTGTGTGCCTTCGGTGCGTTGAAACTTTTCAATCAGTTTAAACGATATTTTATTTCCAAAACTATGAACCATTAAGATAAGAAGTTGTATGGTGAGCAAATATAAATACGCATAGAACAAGAATAAAGAATTGGAAAGCGGATTCAGCAACAAGCCGAAGCCTATGTGAGCTGTCTCTTTACATAGAACTTACAAGCGTAAAATGGCAACGTGGAAAGGAAGTAATAATATAATAACACTCTGGCCAGCCGCTGATTTGTCGCGGTTCTCGGACGAGAAGGCCATGGTTACCCCTGCACTCCCAACTGCCTCCCTATTCCCACGCTTCTCCTCTCCTCCCAACACTCGGAGACGAACTGCTTGATGACATCCCTTGCCCCATTCCTCCTAATCTCTCCCATTAGCATATTAACCCTCTCCCCCTAACCACATGACCTTCAATCTCCCATCCCACTTTCCCATTATACTCCCAGTGAACCTCATTCTGCTAGACTGATACTTTGGGCATTCTAGAAGAAAGTGTTCCAGGGTCTCCACCATGCCCAAGTTACACATCTGGCACTCCCTTTCACCATCTTTCCCAATTTTTCCCCTCAGCTCCAGGGAATCGCGACCTCAGCTTGAACAACAGTGACCCTCCAAAGGTGCCATCAAGGTACTCTTCAATACCTGGCCTCTAGTTATCACGCAGGCCACCCATATACCTCTTTGATTTCTCGCCAATTACGGTTACAATCCTCCATGACCCTTTCTCTGACGATTTTTTTTTACTGGTTTGTCCCATCGTCCAGGTCCGAGATCTCCAATGAGTAGTCCTCTACTAGCTCTCTCACTTGGACCATCCACCCAGTTTTGATATTTGAGCTGAAAATTCTCAGGAACATTACTTTACACCATCGGCTGTCGGGGAGATTTACCAAATAATTAAGATAACCGAGTTTCAACAGGTCAATCCTGTCCTTGATCCTCATCCACCCAAACTCACCCCTGATTGCTTCTAGCGCTGCGGCGCTACTCGACCCCGTTATCCATCGGCCTGCATCGTTCTGCAAGATTTCCAAGCTCTTTACGGCCGTCTGGTTTAGGGGTACCACTTCCGTACCGTATGTTATACTTGGCAGCCCCACCATTTCCCAAATGGTTTTCCCCACGAAAACCTTATTGAAACTGTTTCTCCATATAAGTTTCATTTGGTTAAGGATTCGGTTCTCCTTCAGAATCAGTTTATTTGTGTGGTTTCGGTAGATGCCTCTTCCTGTAATGCTTATATTTACCCCCAAATACTCGTAATCACCTGTCTCTCCTACACTGAGAAGTTTGCTGTTCCCTTCCGGAATGCAGAACTCACCCACTCTCCACCTTCGAGTGGGGTCCACTTTGCGGCCCACGGGTATAACTTTGCTCTTGCTTTCATTAAGTTCGAGTTTCCATTTGCTCCCATATTTCCCAAGAACTCCCAGCATTTTCGTTAGCCCCTCTTCGCTTTCTGACACTAGCACCATGTCGTCTGCAAAAAATAGCCCTATCTCCATGGGCACACGTTTTGTTGTAATGTTTCCCCGGCTAAGTTCACTCTGTACATCTTTATATAATGTTTTCATAATCCCAACAAACTCGCCCCCAAGCCCAGAGCCTCCAGCTTGCGCCACATACCCCCCCCCCCCCCCTCCATACTCTATCATATGCCTTTTTAACATCCAAAAAGGCCATAAAAAATCTTTTTCTTTTTTGCTTTCGCGGATTCTATCATTTGGGATAGCGTGAAAAGATGGTCAGTGACTCTCCTTCCCTTCCTGAAGCCTGGATTTCTCCCAAAAAACTCTTCTCTCGATCACCTCCTCTAATCTCCCATACAGGACTTTACAAAAGACTTTTCCAATGTTGCTGCTGACAGAGATCCCTCGATAGTTATCCAAGACGTCTTTTTCCCCCTTTTTGTGAATAAATGTCACTTTGCTTTCCCTCCACTCCTTTGGGACCTCTTGTTTTTCTATGGCTAAATTGAATAGGGCAGTTAGGCTTTCTAAGAGTTCCTCTCCCCCTTTTTGATAAACTCGTTAGGAATTTCGTCCACCCCTCCCGCTTTTCCATTCCTTAATTTCGAGATCACCCTTCGCACCTCCTCAGTTTTGATTTCGCTGCACACGAAGTTCGATAGATTTTCCTCGACCTGGTTCGGACACTCTGTGGGTTCCCCATGCCCCATCGCTTATCGTTTACCTTTTCCCAGTGCTTGACTAGTTCTAATGCGATTTGATCTCGCTCTTCTGTGACTCTGCCATCTACTTTAATGCTCTGAGGGTTATTCCCTTTGTTACGTTTGTTCACCCATTTCCAAAATACGCTCGAACTTGACCCCCCCCCCCCCCCCTGTCGTTCTTATCGTCCTAATAAGACTGCTATTTCGCACTCTCCGGTTGTCATCTTTAATCTTGTTTACTTTATTTCGTGCTTGTTGGTATTCTTCCTTTGCTACCATGGCCTCATTGCTTTCCACCCCTTAAGTTTTCTACTTCTCCTGTATGCAGCACATTTAGCTTTTCTAACCTTTATGGTCCTTTTCAGTTCTTCGTTCACTCTGTACCCAAGTTCCCGTGTTGGCACCCTAATCTTTCCTACACTTTCCTTCCCTGCCTCCACTAGGCTCGCAACTATGGCGTCGGCCATCTTCTGGACACTGCCCCTCTTGTGTACGGCTGCAAGCTTTGGTTTCAGTTTTTCTTCGAACTTCGCCCAGTCGGCATCCTTTTTGAGTTCCCAAACCTCCTTGAAGCTTCCTTTGCTTTTCTCTAGGTTTTTGGCCCTCATCGTCACTGTAATCAAGTTGTGATCACTATCCAACTCCATTTTTCCCTCATCGTCCACTTCTACCCCTATCACCTCCCTCCATAAAGTCATATCTGTGAGAATGTAGTCAATTATTGATTTTCTGTCGTTTCTCTCCCAGGTCCATTTCCCTTTACATCTAGCGTCCCTGTTCAGAATCTTCAGGCCGAGCTCATTTGTGAAGTTCAACAGCTTCCTTCCATTCCTGTTGACTTTCTGGTCCCCACCCTCTATGCCTTCTTCCTTATCACCTATGTGTCCATTAAAGTCGCTCATCAGAATTATACCGAGCCCCCTGTTTTCTAGTTCAGTGATATTGGACCTTAGTGTTGAGTATATCGAGTCATTCCACTCGGGTTTACTTCCCTCTACCGCACAGTACACAATCCCAAGGGCAATACTTTTGTTTCTCAGACTGATCTTTACCCATCCAATTTCTTTTGACACCTCTTCCAGATCTGTGATCAACGACGGTTTTAAATCCTCTTTAATGTACATGCCTACCCCTCCCCCTTTTTCTGCCCCTCCGTTCGCCCTACACCTATCCACACACATCCGCCTACTTGGTCTACCCGTTCCTCGTGTCTTACCCACGTCTCGCTTAAGCCCATGACATCAAACTCCTCTGCCTCGATCAATGTAGCTATTTCACTTACTTCCCGGTGGAGACCCTGGATGTTGCAATAACCCACTTTCAGGGTACCAAGGTTCATTGGCTTCCGCCTACTGGGCCCATTGTTTTCTGGCGCTAGTCCTGGTAAACTTATTCTGTCCCCTCACTCTTGATTACCCCATCTATGTCCACTCTAGTTATACTTGCCTCTGACCTCCCACCCCGCTCCTCTCCAAAAAAGGCTCTGCAACCCGTAGAATTTTATCCCCCAATACCCGTTTCCCCACCCTGCTAAGATGCAGCCCGTCACGCCCGTACATGCTCCCATTGCCCCAAAACGTGTCCCAATGGTCGATAAAGGGTATTCCCAGATCAACACAGTAGTCCTCCAACTCTTCGTTTAGGGCCAAAATCCTTGAGTTCCGTTCGTCCCCCACCTCCAAGGACAGGAAGGACCCCGGACACGACTACCCTTGCATTCCTACTTAGCAGTTTGCCGACTAAGCCTCTATACGACTCCACCAAACTTACAGACCTTCTCTCCCTGATATTCTTGGTCCCCACATGGACCACCACTACCGGTTCCGGTCCTGACCCTGCCACAATGCCATCTACCCGGTCCCTGAGATCCGCCACCTTCGCCCCCGGAAAGCACAAGACTGTTCGATTGTAACTATCAGGACCACAAACTACATTGTCAATCCCACGTACAATGCTGCTCCCCGCTACAACTAATTTTCTTCTTCTGGCCCCAGTTCCTATATCATCTGCACCTCCTCTCGTTTTGCTAGCTCCTGGCCCCCTCTTTCTCTTGACCGCCCTCCTTACCCCGTCTGGCCTATCATCATCAACAACCATCTCACCCCCACACTTCCCCCCTCACTCTTGTCCCCAGTGGTATTTGAGTCTAAAACACTAAACCTGTTTTCTAAACACCGCCTAGCAACCTTGGCAGCCTTACGATGTTCCCGAGATTATTATGGCTTGCATAGCCTGATTCCATTTTCTGTCTGGAATACTCTGTCTGTTCGCAAACAAAATTAGAATTGAGGCATTCGCCGTTTTAATGTCAATTCCAAATTTTCAGACATTGCATCTGATTGGAGGATGTTTTATATTATCATTTCTTTGAACCAATTATAAAACTCCTAATTAATGCTACAGGCAACCATTTCCTGTGGAAAACCCCGATAAATGACTTCCGATAAATATTGAACTGTTTGTGTGAAAGCGGGCCATGTCATGGTTGCACAGCTGAGACACGCGTAACGAAGAATTTTACATTTTTAATTGGATGTCAGACATGAATAGTGGAAAAATGGAATCAAACAGAAGGTTGTTTTATCACTATTTTAGCGCTTTATCATCAGCAGTACATAGTGAATTTTTTTTTAAAAATTTTGTTAGCAATACTGCCAATAGTATTAGTAATTAGTATAATACGAATTTACGCAAACCTAAAAGCGAGCGAAAGTGATGCATTAGGCTTAAAGTGCTGGAGGCTAGTACTGAAATGGTCAACAGGATAACCGGTTTGAAACGGTTACCTTCCTAACCGATTTGAGAAAACGTCAACCGGTTATCCGAAATATCGATAGTGATCGCCACTCCACTGTTAAAACGAAGTAAATCTGCCGCTTCTCCTTTGGAATAGATACACCTTGAAGCCGCGTTGTATATATTGAGAAATAATCGACTTTGGCTTCAAGACTTCGTTAATGATCGGCAATTTCAGTGACTACTGAGTAACCACAGAAACTATTCCGTAGTATGTATACAAACGAACGTTGTCGAGTACTCGACAACGTTCGTTTGTATACACACTACGGAATAGTTTTTGAGAACAATGCTTTCTAATTTCTATAGCTTTGATCCCAGTTTCGGTGAAATAATGGCCACGGTTAACCGGATATTAACCGGTTATAGCTCTCGGTTAGTCGGTTGTGAAAATGAGCCAAACGTTTCAGCCCTACTGGAAGCCTACATTTACTGGTAAAGAATAGGGGACCAACCAAATTTCGAGATAACTACTTTTATCTGCGTTTTGATTGGAAGATATTTTCCAGTCCTCTGGTTGAAAGATAATTTTATCATTGCTTTGATTGGAAGATATATTTATGGCGTCGTTGTTTTCCGGAATTTATCCGAAGAGTTACAGAAATTGCTGCGTTCATTTTTAATTTTTCACAAATAGCGTGTAGCATTTATTGTTACTATTACCAACTGTTAGAAGCCACAAGAAGAAAATACAGCAGTGCTGTGCAAAAAAGAACAATGATAATATGCCAATGCAGTTTTACTGAAAAGGCCATCTTTAAAACAATAAGACTGAGTATCACAAATGTAGTTTCATGATTCGGACCAGATTTTTATATAGGATGTTTCGTCCCCAGATCTATGGACGATTCTGACCATATTTCTGGCCGATTCGGACCAGACTATTGGACGATTCGGACCATATTTGTGGACGATTTGGACCAGGTTTCTGGGCGATTTGCCCAACAGACACACAAACTACACAAGCCAGCACAGACATACACACTTCACAAGACAGCACAGACTTGTCGTTTGAATTAAATAGGCCTAGAGCTTTATGTGCCAATTTCAATAAGCCATTTTCATTAATTTCACTGAAAAAAATACCTACGTACCGGTATTGTTTGTAGTTATCACAACAGATTATTCTGAGAGTAAATATGAAACAGCTAAAGCTGTGCTTCTGGGTTTTTGCAATGCATTTTGGGTCCGCATACCGAAATCGGCCCAGTGGTTAGCCCGTTGCTAAGGGGGAGCTAATGACATCACGTGGCATCAACATTGATCCATCTGTTTTCATTTGCAATGCATTTTGGGTCCGTATACTGAATTTGGTCAAAATCGGCCCATTAGTTAGCCCGTTGCTAAGGGGGCACTCAGGTTGCTAGGGAAGTCACGAGACGTAAACTTTGATCTGTATGTTTTCATTTGCAATGCATTTTGGGGCTGTACATGGAATTTGGGCAAAATCGGCCCAGTAGTTAGCCCGTTGCTAAGGGCGTGCTCTGGTTGCTGGGGAAGTTGTGAGACGTCAACATTTATATGTCTGTTTTTATTTGCAATGCATTTTGGGTCAGTATACCGATTTTGGTCAAAATCGGACCAGTAGTTAGCCCATTGCTAAGGGGGGGGGGGGGGGGGGGGGGGGTGCACTCTGGTTGCTAGGGAAGTCACGCGAGTACACTATTGACCTGTCTGTTTTTGTTTGCAATGCATTTTTGGTCCATATACCGAATTTAGTCAAAATCGGCCCAGTAGTTAGCCCGTTGCTAAGGGGGTGCTCTGGTTGCTAGGGAAATCACGTGACGTCATCATTGATCTATCTGTTTTCATTTGCAATGCATTCTGGGTCCGTATACCGAAATTGGTCCAAATCGGCCCAGTAGTTAGCCCGTTGCTAAGGGCACGCTCTGGTTGCTAGGGAAGTCACAAGATGTCAACATTGATATGTCTGTTTTTATTTGCAATGCATTTTGGGTCCATAGACCAAATTTGGTCAAAATCGGACCAGTAGTTAGCCCGTTGCTAAAGGGGCACTCTGGTTGCTAGGGAAGTCACACGATGACATCATTGACCTGTCTGTTTTCGTTTGCAATGCATGTTGGGTCCATGCGTCAAAATTGGTTAAAAGTGACCCAGTAGTTTGCCCGTTGCTAGGGGTGTGCTTTACTTGCTATGGACGTCACATGACATAATCAGTGACCGATTAGCCCTGTCCCCCCCCCCCCCCCCCCCCCCCCCCCCCCCCCCCACCCACGCACCCATATATTAAGGAGCCCTTCACCCAATGAGAGTGAAAGCAATGGTGGACAGTCATCACTTGTTCTAGCATCCGAGTATCCTTGAAAAAATAGAACCTCATTTGTCCCCGGTTCCTTTGGGAAAAATTCCTAAAAGTTTAATCCATAGAAATCAGATGTAAAAAGAAAAAGTCTTTTTCCGATTTCTGTGGTTTAATCAGCCAGAGTCATTCTCGTGAAGTCTCATCTCGTTAACTATCTTCTACGAAAATAAATCATTTCTTCAATTACAAATGTCAATTTCCGCCATGCGCAAACATGTCGGCGTCCTTGTGTACCACTTCTGTTGAAAAAATTTGAACTTGATGCCTTTGAGGTGAGATTGGCTTTGAGTTCATAACAAACGGTACATACATGTTGCCTAACAGCTTGCGAAGCAAGCGACCCTGCGGGTCGCCTTCGCTCGCTATTATTAGGCTTTCCGAAACCCAGTTTAGGAAAGAGTTTGGGAAAGGCTCTTGTTATTCTTCTTTTTAAAAATTTTTCTTTTCTATTTTTTTAAACTTTAAAACATTTTTTTTTTCCTCTGTGAATTTTGTCTGTTGCACTGCTCAAAAACAAGCTGTACGATTTTGACCAAATTTGGCATACTTATGTAATGTCATAAAATCTAGTGAAATGCGGTAGCGTCATGTCTGTGAAAACGCGTATTTTCAAAGTAATCTGCCAAAACCTTCAAAATTTTAGCATTTTTCAAAAGTCTCAAAATTGTTTACATTTAGGCTTTTAGCTCAAATTTTCCACACATTTAGAGCATAATATGATACACCACAATCACCACTCAAATCTTTCAACATTAACTCCCATTGGCCAAAAATGACATGTTTTTTCTTCAAAATTGACCAACTTTAAGGGCAAATGTCTCTAATTACAAGGTTGTTGTAACAATTATTTTGGTATGGATACATGCAACAATGATTGTGGAAGAAAGTTACTGTTTACATTTTAATCTCAGATTTAACCCTCAAGCACAATGAGGGCGAGAATAAGAATACCATTTGAAAATGCCAAAATTAGTCAACTTTGGTTGCTTTTTCTATTTTAGAAAGGGTTAATTTCAAACACTTTTCATGTACGTATTCACAATTGACTACCGAGCATATTTGCTGTTGTAAGTTTGGTTGTAAAGTTTAACCCTATCCCGTTCTGGTTGCATAAATGTAGGTACCCAGTCCTTCGTGTGAGTAAATTTTATGGGTGCAAAAAAGTGCACTCGCAAATTGTGTTGCGAGTGCAAATCGCACTCGCAAAATTCCCCAAAGGTTCACAACTATGCATGTTTGGAACAGATGTGTTTAAACACAGCTAATCAATGACGTTGGCATCTGGAAAACGTAACCAATTCAGAAAAGACAAACAGCAAAAACACCGACGATAAAATTTCTCGCTTGTACACAAATCTTTGAAGAAAGGGAAACAAGGTGAAATTATTTGGTACAAGCGATTCGGTTGGCCGTAGCAGACTATGTCACTACTGACTTGCCAATCACAGTTGGTCTATCTGTTTGTTGTGATTAAATTAGCATTGTACTTTCGGTTTCGTTTGCTGGATGAATTGGGATGTAGAATGACATGCGCAGTGAATAAAGAAAACTGGAAATGTTTCAGTTTTCACTGACAATATCGATTCAGACCTCTTGCAGAGCGGATGGTGATATGGAGGTGGGGGGGGGGGGGGGCATATAACACCAGTTTTGTTTTTGTTAGCTCCGCTGACAAAGTCAGCAGAGCTTTTCTTATACTGATTCGTCCGTCGTCTGTCGTCCGTCATCCATCTGTCCGTCCGTCCGTCCGTCGTCAACATTTTATTTGTCCGAGCCATAATTTCTAAACCGCTGAATATTTTTCCACCAAACTTCATAACAATATGTATTATCAATAGACAGTGTGTCATCAATTATTCTGCGGTCTGTAAATCCACAGGGTCAAGGTCACAGGTCACAGGATCAAGAAAATCTTAAGATATTTTTGATATTTGTTTGTCCAAGCCATAATTTCTGAACCGCTGAATATTTTTCGGCTAAAAACAATATTAGTATTAGAAAACATGCCCATGCGATCAGTGGCCCTCAGCGGAGCTCTCTAGGCATGACAGGCCTCTTGTTTTCGTTTTACCATTAACCAATGGACAATAACGAAAAAGATGTCCATTCTGACTTGAAGCGTGGCAGAGCTAGTGAATTGAGTGCAGTTTAATTGAAGTTGAACTGTTTGATGGCAGGCGCGATTTTTTGTGCTCGTCTTTTTTAAATTACGGGTGCTTGCGAGTGCAATAGCACCTGTCTCACGCAAAGGACTGGGTGTCGTCCAAAGAGTTTTCGATTTTTTTCAGAATTTGGTAAGTCTAGGTGACGATTTACTCCATTTTTTATTGTTTCAGCTCTGAATGTTTTCTATAGCTGCATGCAGCAGTCAACATATGACAAATTTTGTTCTATATGTTATTATTAAAAGTTTAACCCTTGGCAGATTTGAGACTTCCCATAAGGGCACTGTCAGAATAATTGTTATTTTCGCCAAAATTTACATGCAGTTTCTCAGCACTGGAGTCATATTTTCTCAAAACGTTTCCCATGAGAAGATTGGGCATTCATCCAAGAACAATTTTGCTGTTATATAGTTTTAATCCTCACCCAGTTGTCAGGCCTTGAATTGCAGTACCCTCAACTTGTACATGTTCATTCAAATACCAAGATTCAAGATTCCTCCATGTCTCAGACACTCAGTCTGTGATTGATGTTCACACATTTGGAGCATAATATGATACACTAAAATCACCACACAAATATTTTAAAATTAACCCCAATTGGCCAAAAATGATATGAATGCAGCATTTTATCTTCGAGATTGACTATTTGTATCTTCAAGCGCTAATTTCTCTTAATTGCAATGTTGTTGTAACAGTTATTTTTGTATGCATAGATGCAACAATGCTTGCAGAAGAAAGTTACTGTTTAGTTTTTAATCTCATCTTTACATTAACCCTCAAGCACAATGAGGGTAAGAGTTCCATTTGAAAACGCAAAAATTAGCTAATTTCGGTTACATTTTCCTGTCATTTTCAAAAGGGTTAATTTTAAACACTTTGTTTTGCTCTAGGTAGAGATGCTTAATGAACAAATCCGCTGCTGTAAGTTATGCTTTGGGGCTTAACCCAACATATGCTTTGGCCATGTAAAGAATAGTATTGTCCGACAAAAACTGATTTTCAGTGAATTTTGCAAACATCTGTACTCATTTCCTCTACATGTAATTACAAGGTTGTTGTAGCAATTATTTTGATACAGATAGATGTAAAATGATTGCAGAAGAAAGTTACTGTTTACTTTTCAATCTCAAGATTTAACCCCCAAGCACAATGAGGGTGAGAATAAGAGTACTGTTATAGAATGCCAAAAATAGCCAACTTTGGATGCTTTTTGTCTATCATTTTAGAAATGGATAATTTCAAACACTTTGCTTTGCTATATGTAGTCTGCGGTTTCACATTGGAAAGTTGGGAAAGCCTGTAATTTGTCCAACAAATCACAATTCTCTAGTTTGAAATTGAATTTTGATTTTCGTTTCAATTTCTTTGCAGTGGATGCAGGTTCCACTGACTTCAATTCCCACCATATTCTGAATTTTCTTTGTGTGTTTTGAGGTACTGTATAAGTAAGACCAAAGTATAATTTGTTTACGTTGACATTCCCACCACCTGATATTCCTTCAATAGACAATACGGTAACAGACTTCCAGGAATAATTGGTGCCTGCTGTCAACACTGAGTTGACTTCATATGTTTTTTGTGTTCTATACATCACAACCTTCATTTTGATGTATAATTTATGTATATTTAATTTGAATTTATGTAATAGCAGAGGTAGGAATTTCAAAGTAAACAAATTTCTCTTACTTATAATTATGTAGCATCTTAATTGAAGTCGACTTTAATCGTACTCTGTGGTATCCTGCGATTTCGCCACGTGCACCTGGCAATTTTGCCACTCAGCCCTTTCACTAGTTCAGCGATCTGAGCGTAGTGGCAACCCCTCTACGTTCAGATTCTTCCCATTTAGATCTGTGGTAAAATTCCCCATCAAGTTTTTATGTGAACTCAAAACTCGAAAATAGGAATATATATCAAGCTTTCACCCTTATTACCGGCTGCATTCGATAGTACACATGTTTCCTTACATTTCGGCAGAGTTTATTGATCCAAACTATGTTTTATCCTTTATTTATCGAGATTTGCACATGAATGAAGTGTCAACAGAATTAAATATCGTCCATGTTTTTTGCACAACCCGGAGTTGTTGCCGAAACAAATATCAATGCGGAAACAGAAATACGACCGCATTCGTGCAAAGGAAGTCGCTTATGATGATTGCGTGGGGGTTTTTTATTAGGAGTTACTGTTCCCATAAAAACTTGATGGGGAATTTTACCACAGATTTGAATGGGAGGAGTCGGAACGCAGTGGGGTAGCCATGACGTTCAGATCGCTGAACTACCCTTTCACCACCTGGCGATTTCACCACCAAGCATTTTTGTCACCCCAAGTAATATTCCTTGCATATATTCCTACCTTTATTATTAAATAAATTATTATATTAAACATTCAATTTATAAATTAATGTATCCTCCACTCATATTGTATTAAACTCTGCTGACTTATTGTGATAACATTCCTCTCACCGTGGCATGTTCTTCTAAAAGAACTACTCACTGGTTGATTGAGTTTGTTTTTTATATGTGTATATTGTGTTCTAACAGTTTCAAGTCAGATTCTATAAATGAGGCATGCAGTTGAACTTTTTACCATTGACATCATTGTTATGGTGTGGAAAGATTATTGATATTGGTAACAGAAAGAAATCTGAGAATCAGCAACAATAACAATGAATTTATCTATTCTGAAATTTAATTAAAAAAATTAATATAAAAAAAATGATACAAAGATCTTTTACAATAATTGGTTTACAGAAAATAAAAACAGTGGTACTTATCAATTATAGAATTAGTGCAAAATACAATTTGACAGAATCCAGTAATCCAGTGGTGAAGAATCTTGTGAAGAAAGTTACCAGCTGGTAGTATTAAATCCAAGAATGTCTCTTCAGAAACAGTATCCCGTAGATTTGTAATAAAATCTTCACTTAGAAATTTCAGCAGTCTCCAATAAAAGATAATAAAATGCTCTGCAAAATTCAAATGGAGTAAAAATCCAAGAAGTATTGGCACCACAGGTAATTTCCAAATAATCCAGTAGAATCCTGGCTTTTCACAAAATAATAGTATGCTGTTTCACAGAAAGTGTAAATTCTCTTTTCCAAGACGAATAGATTCTCTTCAAAATTCTCCTTTGGAATCAATCTTACAAATTCACAAAGAAGCACTGCTTCTATAATAAATGCACTGTCCAAGAACAATAATAATCTCCAATGGAAACAACTGCTGTGTTTTTACTGAAGTGAGTCTTTCTGAAATGCTTTCTAAAAATGAGTTTTTGAATTCTGTTGACAAACCTTTATATAGTAACCAGATAGAATGTTCCAGAAGATGAAAATTTTAACAGTTTCTATCAGTCTCCAGGTGATTCTGTCACAATCCAAGTAAGCAAGGTCCCTGACCTACTTAAACAATCAACAGCTATATGTACAATATTAGTGTAACAAAGATGTAAACAAATGTTACTCAGTGCAAATGAGTCAGACCAGTCAGAAAATGCAGAAAGATTCACTGAGGATATATCAATCTCGATATAATATGGGGCTATATAACACACCCCTGCCTTAAAAGAAAAGTTTGAAGGTACTGAAAACTTTTTATATAACATTAGCAGACTCTGACTGGTTTACAATACACACACCATAATTTTCACACAAATTTTTTTTTAATAAACGTATATATACACTTAAAGTGAATGGGGACCGATCAGATCATTTTAAATTAGGATATTCTGGAAAGAACATCAGCTACAACATTATCTCTTCCCGAAATATGCCTAATCTCTAAATTATATTCTTGAAGGGCTAAACTCCACCACAATAATCTTTGATTCTTGTTTTTCATTTTATTGATAAAAGTTAAGGGGTTATGATTGATGTAAACTGTAATTGGGCGTTGGGTGGTTCCTAGATACACATCAAAATGGGTTAATGCCAAAATTAGAGCCAAAGTTTCTTTTTCTACTGTAGAGTAATTCTTTTGATGTTTGAGAAATTTTCTGGAGAAATAACATACAGGGTGATCAATACCTTGGGAATCTTCCTGGGCAATATACCCATCTGCTCCATTGTCACTTGCATCTATAAATAATTTGAAGGGCTTTTCATAATTGGGACTGGCCAGGATAGGGGAATTACTAGCTCACCGAAGGGAGCTTAACTTATCACTTGCCGTCCGTCGTCGGCCGTCGGCCGTCGTGAACTTTACATTAACGACTACTCCTCCCAAATAACTGAATCAAATTGAACCAAATTTGGTGTGCATGTTCCCCATCATATGTCAATTCAAACTTGTACAAATAAACTTGCCGCACCCACAGGGGGCAACCACAAGGGGCATAACTCTGATAGCACCCATGAATTTCTTTCCAAAATTCAAAAATAATCTTCATTCAGATCCACCAGGCAGAATTCTTTCCTATTTGGTATACATCATCTCTGGGGGGGTGGGGGGGGGGGGGGTGGGGGCAGATTCAAGTTTGTTCAAATCGGCCCCCTGGGTTCATATTTGGGCTCACTATAGAAGCCCGAATTTGAACTTCAGGCAAATTTGCATTTCAGGAAAATTTCTTAAAAAATCTTCTTCTCCAGATCCAGCAGGCAGAATCTTTTGATATTTGGTATGCAACATTGTGGGGTAGATCTGATTCAAGTTTGTACAAATCGGCCCCCTGGGTTTATATTTGGGCTCAGTACAGAAGCCCAAATTTGAACTTGGTGCATTTCAGGCAAATTTCTTAAAAAATCTTCTTCTCCAGATCCAGCAGTTGGAATCTTTTGATATTTGGTATGCAACATTGTGGGGTAGATCTGATTCAAGTTTGTTCAAATCGGCCCCCTGGATTCATATTTGGGCTCACTATAAAAGCTCAAATTCGAACTTAGTGCATTTCAGGCAAATTTCTTAAAAAATCTTCTTCTCAAGATGTAGCAGGCAGAATCTTTTGATATTTGGTATGCAACATTGTGGGGTGGATCTGATTCAAGTTTGTTCAAATCGGCCCCCTGGATTCACATTTGGGCTCAGTATAGAAGCTTAAATTTGAACTTAGTGCATTTCAGGCAAAATTCTTAAAAAATCTTCTTCTACAGATCCAGCAGTTAGAATGTTTTGATATTTGGTATGCAACATTGTGGGGTGGATCTGATTCAAGTTTATTCAAATCGGCCCCTGGATTCATATTTGGGCTCACTATAAAAGCTCAAATTCGAACTTAGTGCATCTCAGGCAAATTTTTTTAAAAATCTTCTTCTTCAGATCTAGCAGTCAGAATGTTTTGATATTTGGTATGCAGCATCCTTAGGGGCGTAAGATTCAAGTTTGTTCAAGCCATGTCCCTAGGTCCTTATTTGGGCTCAGTGTGAGAGCCCGAATGATAACTTAGTTCAAAATGAGGAATTTTCTTTAAAAATCTTCTTCTTCAGATCTGGCAGTCAGAATGTTTTAATATTTGGTATGCAGCATCCTTAGGGGAGTGAGATTCAAGTTTGTTCAAGCCATGTCCCTAGGTCCATAATTGGGCTCACTGTGGGAGCTTGAATTGTAACTTAGTTCTAAATGAGGAATTTTCTTAAAAAATCTTCTTCTTCAGATCCAGCAGTTGGAATGTTTTGATATGTGGTGTGTAGCATCCTTAGGGGGGTGAGATACAAATTTTTATTTTTTTTTTATTTTACAGTTTTCACAGTAAATTAATTCAAACACACACACACTATATATATATATATATATATATATATATATATACAAAACAAAAATACAATGTGTAAAGAATACTTCCAATCGAAATTCAACATGGGCTTGTGTGGTTATAGAAGACACTTAAATTTAGCTAAATATTTTAGATATTGTCTCCCATCTCAGTTTGATTTTGTTTGCCTTGCCGAACGAGTATAAATAGAGTGAGTATATATCGATAGTTCTGTAATTCTTTAAAACTTTGTATACGCGGTGTAGTTGGGTAGCCGGTTTTCAAGACTACATGAAAATATATATTTTTTAAAAATTTGTAAACATGTACACAGTAAGAGATGTGTTATTGATTCTTTTGAATTAAAACAAAAGCGGCAGAGCCGAGTTTCTGAAAGACCACTACGAAATAGTTTAGAATTGGTGTATAATATACGGTGATTTATTTTGAACTGTACTCTCGGGATCCAAATAATCATACATGTATGATTATTTATTTTTGGAAAAAAATCCACCCTGTATGGACCTTATTTGGGTCTGTATGATTATTTAATTTTGCGTAAGTTCTATATGCTGCAAAAAATTATGTTCCCAAATCTAACATTGCTGTCTACAAAGAGTAAATACAGTAGTTAAATTACATGACATTCAACAAAGTAGTAACTAGTAAATATGTTTTCCTCCCCGTGGGAACCCCCGGAAGTAGGCAGCACTTGTTTACTGTGGTAAACCAGATCTGCTTTACTCGTAAAATAGGACCCAGTCACCATTGCTTGGGGTGAAAGTCCTCTAAAATGCACAACATGTGCATAAACGATTGGCTAAACTTGACTTTATGTCCCTGTTGTGTCTCGATTAGCCACGGTGCATAAATATGTGACGTTAAACACCACTAAACAAACAAAATATGTTTTCATATAAAATCTCACCAAAAATAATCTTTAAAATGAATATTGAGGCTATTTTGAAAGAAAAAAAAAATCCACCCTGTACTATTATTTGGGTCTGTACTATTATTTAATTTTTTAGGATTTTCCACCCTGTACTATTATTTGGGTCTGTACTATTATTTGGATCCCGAGAGTAGTGTCTGTAAATATGTGTCGCTGGTAGAAGTAAATGTTGTCTTGTATACATATTGCCATTCGTCTGTGCTTATATCATATCTAAGCTCGTCGCTCCATTTTGCTTCGGATTTTCTTGCAGGTACAGCTATCCTGTTCAGGAAAAGGCCGTAAAAATCTTTATTAACTTCAGCAGTTGACTTTAAACGGGATACTAATGCATTCTCTACAACATCAATTTTTTGTGTACATTCTTGGATTATTTTTTTCCAGTTTTGGGGTATTGCATTTATCAATCCCAAATATGTAGTGAATGGGATATCTAAGTTGTATTTGGTTTTAAATGCTCCATGTGTTAAGAAATTTCTGTTAGAATCTACAATATCGTTTATAAAAAACACACCAGCTGCAAACCATTTTTCTAAATGATAGCATGCATTATTTAATTTGATACTTTTATTATAAAATATTGGTTGTGATAAAATATCCTTATATGTTGATATAGAATAGTCTTGAAGGAGTGACCACGAAATTACAACATTTCGCCAGAATGGGGGCATTGATTCCGCTAATTTTTGTAGACCGTCTTTTGTAAAATGCCAAACATTGTTGAATCCAAATTTTTCAAAGTTATCAAGTGTCAGTGTTTTCCACTGTGATGAATTTTCCGGGTCTAAGAGCTTCTTAACCCAAATAATTTTTAATGAATTACATAGGGTTTTAATGTGCGGGATTTTGAGACCACCTTTCTCCACTGTGTTTATCATGGTAGAGCGTTTGATTTTGTCTTTCTTATGTGACCAAAGGAATGTGAAAACCATTTTCTTGAGTTTAGCGATAATCCAATCGGGTGGGTTGGGAAGGACTGTGAGAGAGTGTATGATAATTGGAAGAGCAAGAGTTTTTAACACCGTAGCTTTTCCAACAAGGGTAAGATTTCTTAACGACCAATCATTTAATAGTTTCTGCATTTTTTCTAATTTTTCTATAAAATTTTTATCCAGGTAATTTGTATTACTTAAATTATATTTTATTCCCAAAATGGTAAAATCTTCACCATGATTCCATTTTATCAGTTTGTCCGTTTTTAATTCCACACCACAACCCTTACGAGAACCGATCCATACTATATAAGTTTTGTCAAAATTTACTTTTAGACCTGATAAATGAGAAAACTCGTCAACAATATTTAAGGCTGCGTTGAGTGATTTTTGATCATCGTCAAGAAATAAGGTGCTGTCGTCTGCATACTGGTTAATTATATATTCAGAATTGTTTATTTTTATACCATTTATTTCCAGACTAAATTTTAACCTAGCACTCAGTATTTCTACACACAGGATAAATAGGTACGGGGAGAGTGGGTCCCCTTGTCTTACACCTCTTTCCACATTGAAAAACTCTGAAAGATGACCGTTGTTTAAGACACAGCTGGAAACGTCACTATAGAAAGCCTTAAACCAACGAATGATTGATGGACTGAAATTGTAAAAGTTTAGGGTTTTCTCAATGTAGTTCCATTCAAGAGAGTCGAAGGCTTTTTCGAAATCCAATAATACTAACATTCCCGGGATATTACTCGATTTGCACTTGTCGATCAGGTCAGTAATTAGACGTGTAGATTCCCCAATAAACCTCCCTTTTACAAAACCCAACTGACTTTCAGAAATAAGTTTGGGTAGGACCGTTTTTATACGAGATGCTATTGCCGAAGAGCCAATTTTAAAATCAACGTTTAGAAGAGAAATAGGTCGCCAATTTTTAATGTACAGTTTAGATTTTTTTTCCTTTGGAATGCATGTTATTATACCTTGTCTTTGTGTAATTGAGAATGTACAGTTTTCGTAACCAGCATTTAGCGATTTAACCAAAAAAGGGCCGATATCTTTCCAGAAATATTTGTAAAATTCGGAAGTAAATCCATCTGAGCCGGGCGATTTATTGCATTTCATGTTTTTCAAAGCAGCTAAGCATTCAGAGGCTGTCAATGGACCATCTAGTAAAATATTGTCTTCGTCGTCAAGTTTCTTTAGAAACGGGTTATTATTATCGAAAAACATGTCATCTATATATGCTGACGGAGTATTTATCTTGGAACTATATAAATTTTTGTAAAAACGTTTTTGTTCTGAAATAATATCTTTAATATCTGTACATTCTGATAGATAGATAGATAGATAGATAGATAGATAGATAGATAGTTTATTTAACAGTATACAGGTTTTACAATCATGATGTTTTGATATATTACAACATTTGTAACAATACAGGATATACCGTTGGGAAATGCCATAGCCAGATTGGCTGTCTTCCTGGCATCACCTGACAAATAAATGAATGTTTTACAAATATTCGCAGACCATAGCTGACCCTTTCTCGGGGAAGTAATATGCCTTTGATTAAACTCGGCGGCACACATCACACAAGAAGGTTAATGACGAGTTCACAGTCATCTGAAGCTATCTATTTAACACAATAATCGCAGTGCAATTTGACTGGGTAGAAACTTACGATATAGCTCAAACTGTAATTTTGAAAGAATTGACAAGTAATGTTAGACTGCCTATTCTCGTTGGGGTGAGGGAGGTGAGGCGAAAAAATGAAGTACTACGGATTACACTCTTGACAGTAGGGATTGTCACACTGCATTTCCATACAGTAAGACGATAATAGCTGTAATTTAAGTTTATTCTTAAACTCAACTCTGTTTGTAATGTTACGAAGATTCTGGCTCAAGCTATTCCAAATTATGGGGTAGGCAAAAATTGGCAATTTGTCTAGAGCTTTAATTCTGGTCCTGCTAACATGTACTGATTCAGATTGCCTAGTAGTTATATTCAGTGAATTTGATGAGATATTAAAATAGTTCCTGAAAGACCGGGGAAGATTATCGTTTTTCCAATCAAACACGAAGAGGCTAGCTTGAAGTTTGAAAATGTCAGTCACTTTGAGAATTTTGTTCTTTGCAAATAGTGGGTCTGTATGGGAGTTATATCTTTTATTATTGATAATTCGTATTGTTCGTTTTTGCAATATCAAGAGTCTCCTAGCCGCTTTTGAGTTTCCCCAAATCTGAATTCCATACAACAAATGACAGTGCACAAGAGAATAGTAGAGAGTTTTCATTGCACTTTGGGGTAATATATTCTTAACTTTATTTAGGGCGTAATTAGCTCTTCCTATATTAGTACTAATCCTTGAGATATGATTCCTGTAGGTTAAATTCTCATCAAAAGTAACACCCAAAAATTTTAGAGAATTTTCATTTTCATTTACACCCACTCTTTCAATTTTCACATCGTTTATATAAATATCTAAGTTTCCTGGAATTCTAGATTGGGGCGATGGATTTATGATCATGTATTTTGTCTTTTTCGCATTGAGAGCTAAGTGATTTGCCGAGCACCAGTTGAATATTTTATCTAGTTCACTGTTAAAATGGGCTGCTAGATTACTTGCATTCGGGGATGAAGAATATGAAGCAGTGTCATCTGCAAAAGATAAGACTTTTAATGACGTTGAGGAAGCAATATCGTTTACATATAATAGAAAGAGAATAGGCCCTAATACACTCCCTTGGGGTACCCCACATTTTATATATGCTAAATCCGATTTTCCATTTCCATATTTAACAAATTGAGCTCTATTTGTCAAATAACTTTTAAACCATGTATTACTGATACCTCTAAATCCGTATTTTTCCAATTTTGTCAAAAGAATGTCATGATTTATTGTGTCAAACGCTTTAGAAAGATCGATAAATGTTGCTAATGTGATGTCCTTGGTCTGTCGGTTATTTTCTTGCCCTATATGTTTTAAAAGTTGCATGATTGGGTGTATAGTGGAATGCTTACTTCTAAATCCATACTGGTGTTCATATAAAATATTGAAAGTCGTCATGAAACTAGTCATTCTGTTTGCCATCAGCTTTTCTAATATTTTAGAAAATGTTGGGAGTATACTAATTGGTCTGTAGTTGTTAAATTTGTTCTCATCCCCGGTTTTAAAAATTGGAATTACCTTGGCAACCTTCATCTGGTCTGGAACCGAGCCACTAGTAAATGAGTTATTTATTATGTGAGACAGGGGCGAGGCCAAATTAAATATTGATTGTTTTACAATATTTGTTGTTAGTCCATCACAATCTTCACTGTTTCTTAGTTTTAGGGTTTTAGTTACCTTTACAACCTCGTCTGGAGTTGTGGGGCTTATAGAGAAGTTATTTTGATAATTAATTTTTAGGTAGTCCAGAAATGATTTATGGGGTTTCTTAATTTTATCAATTGTGCATTTTCCTATGTTTACAAAAAAATTATTAAACTCTTGGGCAATTGAATCTGGATTATTTATTTCCTGGTTGTTATCTAAGGTAAAAGAGGACGGTGACGTCGCAACCTTTTTAGTTTTATTTATTGTCTCATTTAAAATTTGCCATATCTTGCGTAAGTTATTCCTGTTGTCATTTAATATGTTTTTATAGTACATTGACTTGCTTTGCTTTTTAATTTTATTGAATATTCGACAATATCTTTTGTACTTTAAAATGTTTTCCTCGTTTGGGGATTTTAGTTTTTTGTGATAGAAGTCGACTTTTTTTCTTGACGATGTCAATAATCCTCTCGTCATCCATGGTTGCTTTTTTATGTACTTACTGCCCAACTTTGTGGATTTTAGTGGGAATGACTGTTCGTAACCTGGTGTGCAAATACTTATTAGCTTGTCATATGCTAAATTCGGACAGCTTTCTTCATAAACTGAAGAAAAATCACATTGCGCTAGGTACTGGTTAAACAATGCAATATTTTCAGCGTTTACCATGCGTTTTAATAAAAATTTGGGTTCTGAGATTGGGGTGTTGTGTAACTCTTTGTAGAAGATTCCGAAATGGTCTGAAACATCCGATATGATTATACCAGAGACTTAGTTTGTAATAGGATTATTTAAGAAGATATGATCGATCAATGTTGCCGAGTGACTGTGTTGTCATCTTTAATTAATTTTGCTATTAATTTTTCTGTATATTGCCTTTTCTCCAAATTACAAAAGTATTTTGTCGGTTTTTCTCCTTCTACTTTCCACTTTGCTTTAGTTCTTATTATAATGCCTTGCACTTTTTTGAATCGCAATTGTTTCAGTTCGGAGTCCAAAGATAGAATCTCATCTCTAACTGTTTCATCCCCACTATCTAATTTTATATGTAGTTCTTTTAATTTATTTTCTATGTATGTTTCAGAGTTTTGATTTTTTCGTTTCAAGTAAGATGCATATGAAATTGTTTTACCGCGTATCATTAATTTTAGTGTTTCCCAAAAAAGCTGATCATTTATAGTGAGCTTAATGTTATGTGGGTTGTTAGATATATCACTTTTACTATCTATACAGTATTGTTTTATTGTTTCAAAAATGGTATTTCTAACAGCTGTTGCATATTCTGGGTCAGATAATAAGCTATTACTAAATTTCCAAAGCCCTCTACCCTTTTCTTGTTTTCTAAATTTGAGAGCGACGGATGCAGGAGAGTGATCTGAGCGGTAACTAGGCTCAATGTCAGTTGACTGAACTAGGTCCTGCAGGTCAGAAGTTATTAAGAAATAATCCAATCGAGCAGATTTGTTATTTGGACCCCTCCACGTGAAACGTTTGCAGGATGGATTTTGTTGTCTCCATACGTCATTCAGGTCTAAAAGTTCCATGTAATTAGATACACATTGTTGGGCTTTTACATTGTTCTTATTTTTGTAGTTTTTGGTGTCGAGGCGATAGTCCATTGGGATGTTCTAATCACCACCAATTATTATGGAAGTATTCCCTACGCTTTCTATTTTATCGAAAAAATCGTTATAAAAATCGGGTGAGTCATTGTTTGGGCCATATACTACTGCAATTGTCATACAATTATCCTGAACCACGAGGTCTAATATAATGAAGTTTCCAGAAGTGTCATAAATCTCATTTTTTATTTCGTATTTAAATGTGTTCCTGAACAGTATAGCTGTACCTCGCTTGTGACTTGTATTCGAGCAGAAAAAGGCATCTAAACCCCATTCGTGCTTCCACGGTAATTCGGTCTTCTTACTGGAATGGGTGTCTACTAAAAGAGCAATGTCACACATGTTCCTACAGCGGGAGAAGAAATCCCTTCGCTTTACAGTATCTGAAGCGAGACCCTGGCAGTTCATACTACAGAAGTTGATCTGACTCATATTTGGTTGGTTTTGTAAATAATCACAACTCTTTCGGCAAGGCAAACACTTATAACATAAATGAACGAAGGATTTAATTTACATTTCACATCGAGGTATACTGTGTTTGGGTTTTTTTTTGTAAAATAATAACAAGAGGGAAGAAACCCATAGCGGGACATGTTTTACCACTTTTACGTCAGGTATAACTTTGCCATTTGGGAGAGTTTAAAAACTCAACAGCACCATCACCTATGTGATACGTGGTCCGGTTGAGAAGGCAAGAGATGGAGGGCGAGAGAGATGTAGAGAAAGAGAGAGTAGAGAGAGAAGGGGGAGCGTGTGAGAGCGAGGGGGAGATAGAGACGGACAGAGAGAGAGAGAGAGAGAGAGGATGAGGGAGAATGGTAGGAATATTTTAAGTCGAGAAAGTGAGAAAGAGAGGGTAAGGACCGTACAGAGTGATAGGCATATAGACAGAGAGACAAGGGTATTTTTGGAGTGGTGTGATTAAGAGAAGGGCATATATACATATATGATTGCATACTTATACCCAACATTGATATATACATGGACTTCTCACATGACATCGACTATATACATATACATATACGCTACACATCATATAAACATATAAATGCTATACATTATGTATGGATTATAAAACTTTAACTTGTACATATGAAATTAACTGTATCCACTCAGGTGCGTTAGCATCACCGACTGTATGTTTACGATCGTTGCAAGCGACTAAAATTAGCTATGGTAAACTCACGTCGGACAACCTCAGCCATTCTGGACCAAGAATAGAGAGTATGGCAAGTTATGGCCTGTAGTCCTTCAGTCTATGACCCGAGGGATTGGCCAGTAACTCATCGTGGAAATGGTGAGATACAAATTTGTTAAAGCCAAGTCCCTGAGTCCATATTTGGGCTTCCTGTGGGAGCCCTAACTATAACTTAGACAATATGAGGAATTTTTCTTTAAAAATCG
The DNA here is from genome assembly GCA_031216915.1 of Pictodentalium vernedei. Taxonomy (NCBI): domain Eukaryota; kingdom Metazoa; phylum Mollusca; class Scaphopoda; order Dentaliida; family Dentaliidae; genus Pictodentalium; species Pictodentalium vernedei. The sequence goes on along the minus strand of CM062297.1, from coordinate 486,228,305 downwards.
GAATTTTTCTTTAAAAATCTTCTTCAGATTTAGCAGTCGAAATGTTTTGATATTTGGCATGCAGCATCCTCAGGGGTGAGATTCAAGTTTGTTCAAGCCAAGTCCCTGGGTTCATATTTGGGCTCACTGTGGAAGCCCAAATGATAACTTAGTTCAAAATGAGGAATTTTCTTTAAAAATCTTCTTCTTCAGATCGAGCAGATGAATGGGGGTGGGGGGGGGAGGGAGGGGGGGGGGGGTAAGATTCATGTTTATTCAAGCCATGTCCCTAGTTCCATAAAATTTGTCTCTCATGATTTCATTCCTTTGTAGTGTTGATGAACTATGTCTAACTGAATGTGACCCCAAATACTTCTTTGAACCACTTTGGCCGGTGAGCGATTAAGGCTCTTTGGGGCCTCTTGTTTAATAAAGTTTTTATTCTGTTAAAAGATTTCTGGCACTCCTCAGTCCAAACAAACCTAACCCTTTTGCTCAATAAACTGGTCAAAGGGGAGACAACATCTGAGAAATTTAAACAAAATTTTCTATAGTATCCAGCCATGCCTAAGAATCTTATGAGCTCTTTTTTAGAGCTTGGAATGGAAAATTTACAATGGCATCAACTTTTGCTGCTATTGGCCTCACCTGCCCCTGACCCACAACATGACCTAAATAATTTACAGTTGCTTTGCCAAATTCTGATTTTACCAAGTTAATAGTTAGGTTGGCTTGGGTCACTTTGTCAAAAAATTCTTGAATATGCTTTAGATGATCAGACCAATTTGTATCTGTGTATAATAACATCATCAATATAAGCTTCACTGTGATCTAGGTCTGCAATTAAGTGGTTAACCATGCGCTGGAATGTTGTCGGAGAATTTTTCATGCCAAAAGGGGTAACTTTATATTGATACAATCCAAATGGGGTAACAAAAGCAGATATTTCTTTTGCTTTTTCTGTTAAAGGGACTTGCCAATAAGTTACCATTTAACAAGTCAAATTTTGTCACAAATTTAGCATGGCCAAGTTTGTCAATGCAGTCATCAGTTCTTGGAATTGGATAATTGTCTGTTTTGGTGAGGCTGTTCACTTTTCGATAATCCGTACAAAATCGGTAACTCCCATCAGGTTTTGGGACAAGTATACAGGGCGAACCCCAGTTGCTATGGCTAGGTTCAATGATATCATTGTCCAGCATATACTGTATTTCCTTTCGCATGATCTCAGCTTTGAAAGGGTTCAATCTATATGGATGCTGTTTGATGGGATTTGCCTCTCCTACATCAACATCATGAAAAATAACAGATGTCCTACTAGGCACATCGGGACATAAGTATTGATATTTGAAAATTAAATCAACTAAATCGTTTCTTTGGTCAGGCAGTAAGTAATCTATTTTATTTTGTAGATCTCTCAGGACATCTGAGTTCTGTAACTTAAGAGGTACATTTTCACTGCCTTCATGAATATCCTCTACAGGATTTTCCAGCTCATCCATGTTGATGACTGTTGAGACTGGTAGAGAATTTGGTTCTCTCTCATAATAAGTTTTCAACATATTTATATGGCACAGCTGAGTATTTTTGAGTCAATCGGGAGTCTCAACAACATAATCAGTATCACTGATCTTGTGCTTAACAATGTAAGGGCCTGAATATCTTGCTTGTAAAGCATTGCCCTTTAAAGGGAATAATACTAGCACCTTGTCCCCAGGTTTAAAAGTGCAAAATTTCACTTTTTTCTCATACCAGGTCTTCATATGACTCTGGGCTTTCTGTAAATGTTTATTTGCCTAGTGCAATTTTTTCTTAAAAGTAGACACATAGTCCAGAAGAGAAATTTCGGATGGCTCTTCCTTGAGCCATTTCTCCTTCAAAGCAGTGAGTGGATCCCTCACTGAGTGTCCAAACACTAATTCGAAAGGACTGAACCCTAGAGATTCCTGTACAGTCTCACCGACTGCAAATAAGAGGAGATGTACTCCTTCATCCCAATCTTTCTCATTATCCTCCCCATAGGCCTTTATCATGGTCTTCAGTGTTTGATGGAAGCGTTGAAGAGCACCTTGACTTTCGGGATGATAGGCACTTGATGTGTGCTGCTTAATTTTGAGCTCATACATCACCTGCTGAAAAATGTTTGACATAAAATTTGAGCCTTGGTCTGATTGCACTGACCTAGGTAGACCGAAAGTCGTAAAAAATTTTATCAAGGCCTTAACTATAGCCTTAGTTTTAATATTTCGTAAAGGAACAGCCTCAGGAAATCGTGTAGAAGCACACATGATGGTAAGAAGATATTCATTTCCAGATCTTGTTCTAGGCAATGGGCCAACACAATAATAATTCTACTAAATGGCTCCTCAAAAGCAGGGATTGGTTGAAGGGGAGCAGGAGGAATCTTCTGGTTGGGTTTTCCTACAATTTGACAGGTTTGGCACGTTTTACAAAACTCAACAACATCATGTCGAAGCTTGGGCCAGTAAAAACATTGCTGAATACGAGAGTAGGTCTTCCGAATTCCCAAATGTCCAGCCATTGGATTTTCATGAGCCAGGCTTATTATTTCATTCTGGTATTTAGTGGGGACAACTATTTGATAAATAACCTCCCAATCACTATTGGAGGGTACTTCTGGTGGTCGCCATTTCCTCATGAGTGCACCAGATTTTTTAAAATAACAGACAGGGGAGTTTTGGGCTTCTGCCTCTGTTAGAGCCCTTTCACATGGCTCGGCAAGGTCAGGATCACTTTCCTGTTCCTGAATTAAAGAAGTCTGGGAAATGACATTCAAGGAGGTCCCCTTATCACTCTCAGGTGTAGTGGCCTCTTTACAATTTCTGGAGGAGTCATCACATTGACTCAAAAATGTCTGAGACAAATCAATGTCTTCAGAATCCGTAATTCTGTGACTGTTCTTATCCTTAGCTTTGCTGTTCAAATCAACACAATTGAGGTTGTTATCAACTTCAGCTTTCTTTGTCATGGACCGAGTCACAACACATGCTGGAAAGGCAAAAGGAAAACATTCCTTCAAATTAATAATACTTTTCATCTGTGCTCGGCTTATCCACCACTTGAGGTTCTACAGTGACTTTGTCACCAGCTAAGTCATTTCTTATCAACCTACTCACAATTGTTTACTTCAGGCTTGCACTACAGTGGAAGTCCCTAACTCAGATATAATACTCTCTATTTTTGTCTTTCCCAAGCAAGTTGGGAAAGAAAAGTGGTGCAAAAGCACCAATAAAAAATATGCCAAAACTGGGTCGAGTGCAACCGGCGCAGACCCAGTACGGGACGCTCTCTCCCAAGTACAACTCCACGACTTCCATTGCCAGTGCGCATATACCGTCTCTAAAGACTCATTCTTTTTATAATCCGCTTCGTGTCGAGATGTTTTTGCACGCTTATCAGTGTTCCACCAGCTCGATGTTTGATGATTCATGATTCTTTGTACCAGTGTATCCTTTGTATTCTCAGGAACAGTGTTTTTTTTATATTCTCTTTTCTATTATGACCATAATGTATATTTATTTGATCTCTCTCGAGTCGCGCGCGAATTTCGTGTGCCACGCGGTTCGGACTTAGATTATTTCACAATTATTGTTAATGCTTTTTTTGCAAAATTTTCTAATTGTGTTAGAGTTAGGTGTCAGTGGGGTACCACTCCTACAGTGTTTCTTCTTTCTTTTGAGAGTAGTCTTCCTGTTGTGTGGTTCCCGGTCGACCGTCTGGGGTCTTTGTTTCTGTCACCTTTCTCTCTTCTTTGGGGGTGTTCTGTTTTCTGATTTCACCTTCTCTGCTCCTCTCACCTCTATCATGCCCAGGACAATTCCTTGTGGGCAATGTCTGCTGCCAAAGCATGTGGACAATGTACATTCGTCGTGTTCCTCCTGTAATGGGTGTTTGGCCGAGCGGCCATGTGGTGTCTGTGGAGCATGGTCTTCCACCTTCTGGGCGTCAGTAAACCGTGGCCGTGAGTGGATCGTTCTCGTGGCCGTGCCTCCCGCTCCCGCGGGAAAGGAGAATATGGTCGTTCGGGGCCTCCCGAGTCGACTTTGTCTGGTGAGAGTTATTTCTCCTCCGTGGGGGATGTGCAGTCTTTTCCTGTGGTGGATACTGCGGGAGCCGTTGAGTGTTCTGGTGAAGAGGTGCCTGGTTCCGGGACTACGGTCCCCCTCCAGTCAACATCTGAGGCTGTCACTAGGGTTGTGACTCCTCCTTCGGAGCCGAGCCGGTGTGCTCTCTCCACTATTTCACCAGCCTCAACGACTCTCGACGTATCTACTACTACTGCTGGTCCGTCTGCTTCGTCGTCTGTTTCAGCCGGCCTCGGCTTTTCGCTGCAGGGGACTGTCCGATACTGTAGACGTGGGATATCGGCCTCAGCCTTCCCTGACTTCAACTCGGTGAAGTCGGAAGGGGCTGACGGCCGAACCCATCTCTGTGGTCTCTTCGCCGTCGAGCACCACAGTTGTGTCTTTGGATTCGGATGTTCGTAGTGGAAACACTATGAACTCCATGGCGTTTGCGTCTACTCATTCTGGCCACACGACCAATTTTGGGGGACCAACGCCTTTTGTGCAGCCTGGACCTTCTGCCCCGCAGAGGTCCGCGGTGACTCTCATGAGTTCTCGCCATATTGATCCTCGGGGTGCATCGTACACGTCTGCCTTCAGATGTGTCGGCTGCCGCCCGTCGTCCCACGTTGGGTGTTTTGGAGGATCGTGACCCTTCGCTGGTTAAGAGGGTCAGAGGTTAAACCACTTTGCTGGTTCGCTCCCCTGTCGAACCGGTCGGTACGGGCAGTGAGCTTAGGGAGGCCCTCTCCTTCCTCACTCAGGTTCTTTCTAAGAGCCTTCCTGTTGCTTCCAGCGAGGCTATGAGTGGTTTCCAGGCGCCTCCTATGGCGCCGCCTCCAGGGATTGGAAACAGGCTGGTTTCTGATTCCTATGGTGTTCCGACACCATGGGAGGCGTCGGCTGGTTTGCCCACGATGGGCTATGTGTCTTCCGACTCTGGGGAGGAGTCCGACATGCTTGAGGTCGAGGGCCAGCAGTCTTCGGACTTGGGGGCAGCTCTTGACTTTGTGTTTGGGTTTCTGCCTGATCTCAAACCTGCTAACCAGCCGACAGTGTCAGCCTGGCCGCGATCATCGGTTGCGCGCCAACAGCCTGTGGAGCAACCTGCTTCTGGGCGCCTTCGACCGTGCCAGTCGGTACAGGTGGTTGAAGCTTTTTCAGCATTGGATTCCAAGCTGAATTCCAAGGCTTTGAAGACTTCGTTCTTCTCCAGGGTTGACACCTTTTTGCCTCCTGTGCGTTATCGTTCCTACGATTTCGTCAATCCGTCGGTCTGCCAGACTTTGACGGTTTTGGATCAGGACTCCACTTCCCTCGGGCTTTCCAAGCCCAATTCTGCCGTCATTCCAATGACGACTCTGGAGTCCACGTTGGGCTTATCTAGAGAGATGCTTGGCATGCTTTCTCTCTCAGATCACGTCGTCTCAGCTTTGGCTGCTTATCTGCCTCCAGATAAGTTTGACGGGGTACAGGCTCCTTTGCGTGTGCTGTCCAAGGCGCTTATGCACCTTACTCACACGCATGCCTGTAACACGGCTAATTTGGAATTGGTTCGAAGGGACGCTGTGCTGGACACAGGACGATCCCTTCCCGAGGAGCAGCGTGCTGCTCTTTGATCTGCTTCTTTGGCAGGTCTGCAACTTTTCCATGGTTCCGTGTCGATGGTCCGGGATGACGTCCTACGTCATTCCAAAGATCAGCTGCTGTTTCGTCAGCTTGATCAGCCTTCTCGGGGAGGCAAGGGCCATTCCAAGCCTAACAAGTACCCTTCTGCTTCCTCTGTGAAGCAAAAGGCTGGTCCTTCTGCTGCCGCCTCTACTTCTTACTCACGGGGTAAAGGTAGGGGTCTGCAGAATCGAGGGAAGTCTCAGGATTCTTCATTTAGCAGAGGAGGTGATTTCTCCTCTCGCGGGCCTCGTCGGGGCTCGAAATGAAGGTCCTCACCTCGACTCGTCCCAGGTTGGAGGAAGGATAGCAGAGTTCGCAGACCATTGGGCCACCATCACATCCGATCCGTGGGTGTTAGATGTTGTTCGGTCCAGGCTGCGCATATCCTTCCAACGGCACCCCACTCTGTCAAGGGTGCCTCTTCCAACCACAGTTCCTTCAGACGTTTTACGTCGGGAACTTTTGTCCACGGAGATTGCCAATCTCCTGGCAAAGGGGGTGATCGAGGTCGTCAAGAACATTCAGTCAGTGGGTTTCTATTCCCGCCTGTTCTTGGTGCCGAAGAAGGACGGCCGACTCCGACCGGTTATCGATCTGAGTATCCTGAACCAGTCTATCATTGCTCCCAGGTCGGTCCGCCAATCCATTCACCAGGGAGATTTCGCAGCCAGCATCGACCTGCGAGACGCTTACTTCCAAGTTCCGATGCATCGGGCGTCACGGAAGTATCTCAGGTTCGCTTTTCTGGGGCGAGTTTACCAGTTCAAGGCCATGCCTTTCGGCCTCAACCTGGCTCCTTGGGCGTTCACCAGACTGATGTCGCATGTGATAGCGTTCCATCGCACACAGTCCAGGGTGACTACTTCGGCATATCTGGACGATATCCTCCAGAGGCATTCCAATGCTGCCTTACTGGAATCGGATGTCGCTACTCTGTTGAGCTTGCTCACGTCGCTAGGATTCAGAGTCAACGAGGAGAAGTCGGACCTGGTCCCTTCTCAGTCGTTTTGTCATCTGGGGATGTCTTTCCAAACCAAATTCAATTTGGTGGCGGTTTCCCAGGCCAAGGCTGTGATTCTCTCAGCTTTTGCTCTGACTCTGTCCCAGTCCAGGTCCGCGACCGCTCGGAGTTTTCTCCGGCTGATCGGTCTCTGCGGTTCGGTGACGGATCTCATTCCACTAGGTCGGCTGCGTGTCAGACCTCTCCAACACTTTCTGCTCAGTCGTTGGAGGCCGAATGTAGATTCTCTGGATCAGGTGCTTCCGTTTCCGGACTCTCTGTATCCTCACCTTCTTCCCTGGACAGATGTTCAGTGGATTACGCAGGGTGTTCCACTGGACTTACCCACGTCCGATCGCATTCTGACGGCAGATGCCAGCGATCTCGGATGGGGTGCGACGTTGGATCCTCTCGGTCTTTCCCTACACGGGATGTGGGACCAGGATCAAGCAGCTCTACACATCAACCAGAAGGAGCTTCTTGCTCTTCTTCTGAGTTTCAGGCAGTGGACCCCTCACCTGTCGAATCGCCAGGTCCTTCTACTATCCGACAATTCGACAGTGGTTGCTTACATTCGGAACCAGGGCGGCACGCACTCGGTTCCGATGTACGAGTTAGCTCGGGATCTTCTACTGCTCGCTCAGGATGTTCACGCCGGAGTGGTTGTTCGTCACATTCCCGGTCGTCTGAACGTTCTAGCCGACTTATTTCCACCGAGTGGATGCTTCACAGGGCAGTGTTCCAGTCGCTTTGCGATCTTTGGGGACGTCCCCACATCGACCTCTTTGCAACTCGTTGGAACCATCAGGTGGACACTTTCGTGTCCCCATGTCCAGATCCTCTGGCTTTTGCCGTGGACGCTCTGTCACTCGATTGGAACGGTCTAGTTGGCTACGCCTTCCCGTCGGTTCCGATTCTTCCTCAGGTTCTCGCCAAAATTCGAACCTGCAGTTGTCGAATCATTCTGATCACTCCCCTGTCGCCTCAGCGGGTGTGGATCAATCAGCTCCGCTCGCTGATGACGGCGGTTCCAGCACGTCCCCCGCTACGTCACGACCTTCTTTGTCAAGGTCGCCCGAGGAGGTTTCATGTCGACCCGACTTCGTTGTGCCTTCACGCATATCTTTTGTCAGGTCCTGTCTCCTCCGTAGAGGTTTTTCGAGACGAGCAGTGGAGTGCATTTCTTCTTCAAGGAGGCACTCCACTGGTTTAGCTTATGCAGCTAAATGGAAGGTCTTCTGTCGATGGTGTGCTGATCACTCTGTTGATTATGCCAATCCTTCGATTTCACAGATTGCGGAGTTTCTGGTATATCTGTTTGATTCTCGGGGTCTCCAGCCTGTTACCATCAAGGATTACAGGTCTGTGCTTTCAGAGACTTTTTCTTATGTGGGGAAGCGTCGTATCGGCACTAATCCTTACCTCTCCAAGCTTGTTCAGCACTTTTCTTTGAAAAGGCCTCGGACTTTGCAGCTTACTCCACGATGGAATCTTTCGTGTGTCCTCCTTTGCTTGGGGGGGGGGGGGGGGGGGGGGGCGCCGTTCGAACCTTTATCCCAGGTGGATATGCATTTTCTCACATATAAGACGGTTTTTCTGATGGCATTTGCTTCGGCCAGACAGGTTAGTGAGCTTCACACCCTCTCGGTTGACCCGGCCTTTTTTAGGAGCTCTCCCAGCAGTGTTACTTTTACCACTGATTGCTCCTTTTTGGCTAAGAATCAGTTACCAGATACTACTCCTCCTCCTATCTGTATCAGGGCTCTTCCTTCTGTTGAGGGTACTCGCCCTTTGCTCTGTCCGGTCCGTGCTATTCGCATTTATCTTGATCGGACACGCTTCATACGGAAATGCAGAAAACGTTTTTTTCTGTCTCTCATTCCGGGTCGACAGAAGATCTCTCCTCAATCCATTTCTCGATGCATTTGTCTTGCTATTCGTACGGCTTATAGTCGTTTAGCAGCTGGCGATTGTATTACCAATCGTATTTCTGCCCACGAGGTGCGGGCACTGTCTACCTCTTGGGCTTATTCTAACTCTGTCAAGTTGTCGGATGTTATGCAGGCAGCCTACTGGAGAAATGCTTCTACTTTCTCCACCTTTTATTTGCGCCAGTTGCAGGAGCAGTCGGAGGACCTTTTTGCCCTGGGTTCTCTTTCATCTGCTCAGGCTGTTGTCTGCCATAGCCATTAGGCTTCTTGAAGGTCAGTTTCAGCCTTGTGCTGTTACTGCCCTTTTTCTGTCTGTGTGTCACGCAGGCTCATATGTCTCTTTTCATTGTCCTTTACCAATGATTGCGACATTATGGTTGATAAGCATCGGGACCTCTTCCTTCTACTTCACGGTTCCAGTGCACTAGGGTTATGTGGGGGTTGGTTATGCGATTCCCTCCAGCCTTTTGTCTATTCAGCCTGAAGTAAACAATTGTGAGTAGGTTGATAAGAAATCTAAATTTTATAGTAAATTTCCTTTCTTATTATACCTACCACAATTGTTTACATGGAGGCCCTCCCGTCTTCTTTACGGGTAAAGAATCTTTCCTCCCCGCTGATCACATAACTCTAACATTTACGGATTCAAAAAGAATGAGTCTTTAGAGATGGTATATGCGCACTGGCAACTGAAGTCGTGGAGTTGTACTTGGGAGAGAGCGTCCTGTACTGGGTCTGCGCCGGTTGCACTCGACCCAGTTTTGGCTTATTTTTTATTGGTGCTTTTGCACCACTTTTCTTTCCCAACTTGCTTGGGAAAGACAAAAATAGAGAGTATTATATCCGAGTTAGGGACTTCCACTGTAGTGCAAGCCTGAAGTAAACAATTGTGGTAGGTATAATAAGAAAGGAAATTTACTATAAAATTTAGATTTCCCAATAATAAAGAAATACCTTTTACAGGTAGAGTAGGTCTGATTCCTACTGTCACAGTCCCATTTACTAAACTACTTCTCAAATTTATTTTATGAAGTTGGACATTTAAAGAGTTTGACTCAATACCCGATACTAAAACTTGTGCCCCTGTAGCACTTTCTTCAGAAAATGGCAAAATGCCTTCTAACATTAAAGACTGAGTAGCCCCTGTGTCTCTCAGTATTTTTATTGGTAAGGAACATTGCTTATCCCCCTCAAGGGAAACAAAGCCTTCAGAAATAAATGGCTTATAATTTTCTAAAGCGTCTTGCTTTATAACATAATTTTCAGGGCATGGAGCACATGCTAGTGTATTCTGTGAAGTTGAGGACTCATTTTTCCTTTTTAACAGCAAGCAATCAGATAATAAATGAGTAAAATGACTTGGTTGCTTACAATAATTACAAGTTTTAGTTGAACTGTTGGGTCGTAATGGTGTAGGACTGGCATTAGAGGTTTTATTTTCACCAGATTTCTTATTAAATTTGGGTGGTGAGAAGTTTGGAGGATTGGAAGGATGAGTTTTATCTGAAGTTGGTCTAGGTCCACTTTGGAAAGAATTCTTGTGGGGCCAAAAATTTGTGGAGTTACGACTCATTTTATGAGTTAAGGCATAGTCATCTGCTAGTACTGCTGCTCTGTTTAATGTGTCAATTTTTTGTTCATCCAGGTGGGCCTTTATATCTGAATGTATCTTTCCTTTAAACTCTTCAGTTAGCATCATTTCCTTTAATTTAGAGAAATCTTTCCCAATTTCTTTGGAATGGTACCACCCGTCAAATAAATTTTGCTTTTCTCTGGCAAATTCCACATGAGTTTGATTTTCGTTTTTATAATAATTTCTGAATTTCTGCCTATAGGCCTCTGGAACAAGTTCATATGCCTTAAGTATAGCCTCTTTAACAGTGTCATAATTATTGCTTTGCTCAGGAGGTAGAGCAGAATAGATTTCTTGGGCCTTCCCTTTCAAAACACTTTGCAATAGCAAAGTCCAGACGTCCCTTGGCCATTCTAAACTTGTTGCCACTTTTTCAAAATGTGAAAAATATTTATCAACTTCTTTTTCTTGAAAGGGGGGAACTAGCCTAACATGTTTAGATGCATCAAATCTACTTGGGGAAATTACATTTGAGCCTTGATGCTGGGATTCTAATTCTTTAATTTTTATTTCCTTTTGGGCCTGAATTTCAATTTCCCTTAATTTTAATTCCCTTTCCTCGTTTTGAGCCTGAATTTGTTCTCTTTCTTTTTGAGCCTGAATTTGTTCCCTTTCTTTTTGAGCTTCTAATTCTTTTAATTTAATTTAATTTTCCTGTCTTTTCATTTCTTGTTACATTTCTAATCTCTTTAGTTCCAATTCTAACTTTTTGAGTTCAAGGGCATCAGTAGGTTGTGGTTCAGAGACATGTGACCCAGACTGGGGCAAAAGACCCTCCTCAATATAATGATTAACAATGATCTGTTTAAGTTTATGTTTGTTCAGACCAGGGGTGGCAGGTAATTTTAGATAATGAGCAAGTTGGAATAAATCTTCCTCTTAAGAGATTCTAAAAGGGCCAAACTAGGAGAGCTTTCAAAATCAAAAATAAATTCTGTCACAATAAATACCATGATGAAAAGGTTTGCTGATTCTCAGATTATATTCGGTGTATAATAATACTGAAATTTTCTAAGAAAATTTAAATGTTTTGAAAGTGAGCCAAAATAATAATTGCAATATGCAAATAAAGCTTTCTTGTTATCTAATATTCAATCTCGGCAACGAGCCCCCAATTTCTGTTATGGTGTGGAAATATTATTGATATTGGTAACAGAAAGAAATCTGAGAATCGGCAACATTTGAACAATGAATTTAACAATTCTGAAATTTAATTAAAGAAATTAATATAAAAAAATGATACAAAGATCTTTTACACTAATTGGTTCACAGAAAATAAAAACAGTGGTACTTATCAATTATAGAATTAGTCCAAAATACAGTTTGACAGAATCCAGTAATCCAGTGGTGAAGAATCTTGTGAAGAAAGTTACCAGCTGGTAGTATTAAATCCAAGAATGTCTCTTCAGAAACAGTATCCTGTAGATTTGTAATAAAATCTTCACTTAGAAATTTCAGCAGTCTCCAATAAAATATAATAAAATGCTCCGCAAAATTCAAATGGAGTAAAAATCCAAGAAGTATTGGCGCCACAGGTAATTTCCAAATAATCCAGTAGAATCTTGGCTTTTCACAAAATAATAGTATTCTGTTTCACAGAAAGTATAAATTCTCTTGTCCAAGACGAATAGATTCTCTTCAAAATTCTCCTTTGGAATCAGTCTTACAAATTCACAAAGAAGCACTGCTTCTATAATAAATGCACTGTCCAAGAACAATAATAATCTCCAATGGAAACAACTGCTGTGTTTTAACTGAAGTGAGTCTTTCTGAAATGCTTTCTAAAAATGAGTTTTTGAATTCTGTTGACAAACCTTTATACAGTAACCAGATAGAATGTTCCAGAAGATGAAAATTCTAACAGTTTCTATCAGTCTCCAGGTGATTCTGTCACAATCCAAGTAAACAAGGTCCCTGACCTACTTAAACAATCAACAGCTATATGTACAATATTAGTGTAACAAAGATGTAAACAAAGGTCACTCAGTGCAAATGAGTCCGACCAGTCAGAAAATGCAGAAATAAAACATCTATCTCAATATAATTATTCACTGAGGATATATCAATCTCGATATAATATGGGGCTATATAACAATCATGTCTTCAAATAATACATGCATACAATATGGGAGTGAAGTAAGACTACACTAGCAAGCGTAACAGTGTAGTGGATGTGGATGGTGGCAGCATCGGACATGTGAGGCAGACATTACACAGGCAACGTATAGAGAGGTTGTTAAGAATGGAGCAGACATCGATTGGTCATGTGTAGTATGCACAGAAAAAAATCCTAGAATTACCACCAAGCCCGTCTCGACAAAGCTCTGCACTGGAACTGGCCCAATTAGAAAGCTCAGGAATACTATTTCCAGATAATGCATTAGAACATTCAACAGTTGGGCAATTTGAAATTGAATTTAGCACCATCATACTCATAGAAAGTTCAACTGTGGACGCTAGAGGAACCTCGGAATTTAATACGTCACATGGGAATGGGGATCACCCATAGCAACAGAAATAAATAAGATAATATAATAAGAGGTTGCTTTCAACAAGCTCTTTCCTGCATGGATGAGCTAAAATTTATGCCTCAAAGAACTCTTGCCAACAGATATTTAAAATTTACATTGTTTTTATTACTTAATTTATTTTAACCATAATAACTGTAAATAAAATGTTATAAATGTATCTTATATCTGTTCCTTATTCCACTGTACATAAAATATAAGATTCAATATATATTACTTAATGTTTTCAAAAATATAAAAACAAGAGAATAATTTTACATTAAATTATGTTAACCACTGTTATGTTTTTCACTATTGTACCTCCCCCTCTCTTCTAGTACATCATATAGATGGCAAAATTGCTTGGTGGCGAAAGCGCTCCGGTTACAAAATCGCCGGGTGGCGAAAACACAGACATTCGTACTTTGTGACCTCTTAAAACAACAGTATAGAAAACAATAATTTTGGTCATTACAATACAGTTGCTTTGAACTTGTCGTAATCGACTAGTGGGCAGTGATGTCCACGCATGAGTTTACCAGGTAATAAAAATCATCTTCAGCAAAATTTTAATTTGTGAAGCACTGGGTTGTACGCAGTGCTTCATTAATTAAAGTTTTGATTATTACACTCAGTCACGGTGTAACGGGCCACTTTTCATATTTACGCTGATTTTGCTGCTAAGGAACGAATCATAGTAATTATTTTTTATTGAATTTTACAGTCTGGTATATTACAAGTTTCCACCATAAATATATTTTTAAAAGTCAGCAGTGTGGACTTAAAATGGAATTTATAGACAGTCGTAATTAGGTCAATACCGGGTCACTTATGGCTGTAAACAATCACTGGAAATAAACTAAAATTAATTGATAAATTCTTATGTTTTCTCATTTAGACTTTCATTAGAATTGTTCTGGAAGTAACTTAAAGCAATAGGGGGCGCGGTGGCGTTGCGGTAACTGGTTCTCGTCAGATCACCGAAGTTAAGCAACGTCGAGCCCGGTTAATCATTGGATGGGTGACCGCCTGAGTGATCAATTCGGACTCCTGCGTTGTGTCCTTGGCCAAGGCACTTAACCCCGATTGTCCACATGGGGGCACGATGATGCGGTGTACTGAGGCGTACTGCACGTCGATGGTGCGCATGTCTTCAACCAATCTAACCCTGCCTGTGCCGCAGTGCAAAGTTAATATGTTGGGGAGCTGGCAGCTGCTCGTCGTTGCTCAGTGATTCTCTCCGGGTACTCCTGCTTCCTCTATCCATAAAACTGTCACGGTCATGATTAGCCATTGTGCATCAGTATCTGACCTTAAACACCAATAAATAAATAAATAACTTGAAGCAAGTTATAAATATTTGGCCAGATGAGCAGTGCTCATTGCTGCCGCAATTGCATTTGAAAAAGGGTGGGATTTTTACACATCACATCGTTTGAATGAGGTCAAACAAAAATGTGGAAAAGGATGTGGAGTGGATGTAAAAACGATCAAATTTTTTTAGGAAATGCAGTGTGGATGACTAACTTGGGTATCAATTGAACCCAGGAACTTATCTACAGTGTTGCTGGTAAGGGGGTGGGGGTGTCAATCTACAGGTGTTTATTAGGGGTGTGGGTTAAAAATGGCTACCGTAAGTTGCATTGCACAATTAGTTTTGCCCAGTTGTAATTTGCCACTTTTTACACTGACAAATAATTACCAAAACTCCCTAAGTTGAGCAGCAGTCAAAACTGCCTGCGTGTGGTGGGAGGGGGGGGGGGGGTGGGGGGAGGGGGTTCAGAGCAGAATCTCGAAAAAAGTGAAATAAAAAGGGTTTCGGCTATTGATTTTGTCATCCGATGAACTGCCGACTCGTTTTTTTTGTTCAAGGATCAAAGGGCAACAGATATACAATGACATTGTTACCTTGGAAATGTGTGTGTCCCACTGGTTCCAGGTCAACTCGCTCTCTTTATTTTTATATTTTTTGGTAAAAAAAAATGCACACATTTATAGAATATTAATTTATGTGCTTGCCTTTAATAAGAAAATCCTGTTCAAAATAAAATCCTTTCATGCAAATTTAAATCCACTACACAAAGCGTTTATGAAAGAATAAATAACTCCTTTCCAAGAACATGAAACTTAACACAAAGTTCCCCAAAAATCTTTCTCACTGACTGAGAAGAAAATTTTCCTTCCAGCACCAAGATGATTCAAAAATAATAATAATTCTAATCTGCCAGCACTGTGGCTATTTGAGAATGGGTTAAGGGTTGTTTTTTGAATGCCTTATTACTTACAAAAATAATTCTCAGTGAATTCTACTTCCACTTATGTTGATCTCTCCTCTTAACTTTGGGAGCTGTGGGTACGCAAACACAGCCCATTTTATCAAAATTTTGATGTTTGAGAACCTGCATAGGGTTAATAAATGCTTACTGGAATATTTTGTACATGCAACTTGTAATGTCACACTAAGATCTGAGAATGGCCAATTTTTCTTGAAAATCTACGATATGTTTTTTAGAGAAATCCTCGGATAACATGAATTTTTAACCTTTTGAGGGGTATCGCTCTTTAACCAGCCCTAAACGGGTAAATGCTTGGTTTTGTGAATACCTTCATTACTTACAAAAATGATCCTCGGTGAATTCAACTTTCAACAAAGGAGATTATGTTTATCTCTCTGGTATACATCTGGTGCTCTGCGTGTCTGAAAACATCCCATTTCAACAAAATTACGATGCTTGGCAGCCTGTAGAAGGTTAATAAACACTCACCGTAATATTTTGTCCATGCAACTTGTAATGTCACTCAAAGATCTGCGGGTAGTCAATTGTTCTTGAAAACCTACAAGATGTTTTTAGAGAAGTCCACAGAAAATGGAAATTTTAAGCTGTTAAGGAGTATCTCTCTTCAGCCTGTCCAAAATGGGTTAAGACTTTTACTTTTGAATACCCTTACTACATACAAAAATGTTTCCGTATGAATTTTGCGCTCCACAAATCGGCCCATTTTATCTCAATTTTTACTTTTAGCATCCTGTGGAGGGTTAACAAATGCTCACCGGAGTATTTTGTCCATGCAACTTGTATTGTCACACCAAGACCTGCACGTGGCCAATTTTTCTTGAAAATCTACAAGACTCAGTTAGAGAAATCCACAGAAAACATGAATTTTTGAGCTTTTGATGGGTATTGCAGTTTAACCAGCCCAAAATGGGTTAACGCTTGGTTTTTTGAATACCCTTATTACTATCAACAATGATCCATGGTGAATCCCACTTCCGATAAATGAAGGTATCTTTATCTCTCGTGTATCGTTTGGGTGCTGTGGGGGACCGAAAACAGCCCATTTGATCAAAATTTCGATGTTTTGCAGCCTGTGGAGGGTCAACATATGTATTGCCTAATATTTCTTGTATATGAATGGTTGTGTCACAGACAGGTCCAACAATGATGATTGTTTAAAAAAAATCTACAAAATGTGTTTTCAGAAAGTGCCCATAAACCCCAATTTTGGTTCTTTTTAGCTCAACTTTGGCAAAGCCAAATTTGAGGTACTGTCATGGCCTGTCTTCCATCTGTCAGTCTGTCCATCTGTCGCACCATACACACGGATCGGGCTAGAGGCCGTATTTATGAACCGATCTTTACGAAACTTCTTGGGTACCTTTATTATCACCGTGAGACGAGAACAAGTGTTTTGGGGTCCGGTCCGAAATTCAAGATGGCTGCTGGCAGCCATTTTATACAAAATTAGATGCAATCAGATTTTTGCGCAGAACTTCCATATGAAAGCTCTGATTTGAATAATTTTTTGTATGAATGTTTAGTACCATGGGATACATCACATATAATACGGGTTTTTTCCTGTGCGTAAATTATGCAAATTTAACTAACTTTGATTTATTTAGTGTTACTTTCAGCACTGTAAGTGCAAATGCCAATACGGCTCGGGCTAGAGGCCATATTTATGAACCGATCTTTATGAAACTTCTTGGGTACCTTTGTTATCACCGTGGGACGAGAACGAGTGTTTTTGGGTCCGGTCTGAAATTCAAGATGGCCGCTGGCAGCCATTTTGTACAAAATTAGGTGCAATCAGATTTTTTCACAGACCTTCCATATGAAAGCACTGATTTGAATAATTTTTTGTGTGTGAATGTTTAGTACCATGGGATACATCACATATAATACAGGTTTTTTTCTCGTGCATAAATTATGCCAATTAGACTAACTTTGATTTATTTAATGTTACTTTCAGCACTAAGTGCAAATGCAAATACGGCTCAGGCTAGAGGCCATATTTATGAACCAGTCTTTACGAAACTTCTTGGGTACCTTTGTTATCACCTTGGGACGAGAACGAGTGTTTTTGGGTGCGATCCGAAATTCAAGATGGCTGCCAGCGCCATTTTGTACCAAAATTAGTGCAATCAGTTTTTGGAACAGAACTTCTGTATGAAAGTTCTGATTTGAATAAATTTCTATATGAATGTTTAGTAACATGGAATGCATCACATATAATGCAAGTTTTTTTCTCGAACAAAAATTATGCAAATTAGAACTTTGATTTATTCAGTGTTACTTATACACAGTAAATGCATGTGTCAATACGACTTGGGCTAGAGGCTGTATTTTTGAACCAATCTTCACAAAACTCGGGCTAGAGGCTGCATTTATGAACCGATCTTTACGAAACTTCTTGGGTACCTTTGGTATCACCGTGGGATGAGAACGAGTGTTTTTGCGTGCGGTCCGAAATTCAAGATTGCCGCTGGCAGCCATTTTGTTCAAAATTACAGGCAATCAGATTTTTGCGCAGAACTACCACATGAAAGCTCTGATTTGAATAATTTTTTGTGTGAATGTTTAGTACCATGGGATACATCACATATAATACAGGTTTTTTTCTCGTGCAGAAATTATGCAAATTAGATGAAATTTGATTTTTTCAGTGCAACTTCCACACAGTAAGTACACATGTCAATACGGCTCGGGCTAGAGGCTGTATTTATCAACCGATCTTCACGAAATGTCTTGGGTACCTCTGCTATCACCTTGGGATGAGAACGAGTGTTTCTGAGTGCGGTCCGAAATTCAACATGGCCACCAGCAGCCATTTTGTACCAAAATTAGCGCAATCAGTCTTTTGTTCAGAACTTCTGTATGAACGTTCTGATTTGAATAAGTTTTTGTATGAATGTTTAGTAAAATGGAATACATCACATACAGTACGGGTTTTTTTCTCGTGCAGAAATTATGCAAATTAGATGAAATTTGATTTATTTAGTGCTACTTATACACTGTAAGTGCACATGTCAATATCGATTTTCTTCCATTTCTGTCAAAAAATGTTGCCGCAGCCAACGTTCTTAGAACTTAGTTTAGTCAGACCTCGATATTACCCTTTGGCACACCCTACAGGGCACATTTATGATCGGATTGCTTTGAAAAGTATGTTGCTGCTGGCAACGATCTTTGAACTTAGTTTAGTCAGGCATCCATATATTCCTTTGGCATGCCATAAAAGGCACATTTATGATCAGATGGGTTTGAAACTTTGTATGCTTGTTTGGGGTTACCTCTAGATGGGAGCTATCGATTTTCATCAAAAAATGTTGCCACTGACAATGACGTTCGATGAACTTAGTAAAAACTTAGTGCAGTTAAGCATCAATATTTCCCTTTGACACACCCTGCAGGGCACATTTATGATTGGATCGCTTGCAGACTCAGTGTGCTTGTGTGGGGTGACATCTATATGGAAGCTGTCGATTTTCTTCCATTTCTGTCAAAAAATGTTGCCGCTGACCTTTGAACTTAGTTTAGTCAGCACTCAATATTTCCCTTTAACACACCCTTTAGGGCACATTTATGATCGGATCACTTTGAAACATGGTATGTGTGTTCGGGGTGACCTCTATATGTAAGCTATTGCTCTTTTTTCATTTCCATAAAAAATTATTGTTGTTTTCACCAGCCTTTGAACTTACTGCATTTGTGCATCCACTTATCCCTTTTGCACTCTCTGCAGGGTATATTTATGAATTTCCATGAAAAAAAGCATTGCCACAACCAGTGACCTTCTACTTAGTGCATTTGTGCATAAACATCTTCCTTTGGCATGCCTCCGAGGGCACATTCATTATCAGGTTGTTTTGAAACTTTGTAAGCTTATGCAGGTCGACAAAAATAGGAGCTATTGATTTTCTTTTCATTTCCATCAAAAACTGTTGCTGTTAGCAACAATATTTGAATTTATTGCATTTGTGCATCAACATTCTTTGACATGGCCTGCACGTCACATTTATCATAGGATTGTTTTTGAATTTGGTGTGCTCATTAGGCAAGACCTTTTAATAAGAGCTATTGATTAGCATTAATTTCTGTGAAAAAAAGTTGCCATTTACAATAACCTCTGAACATACTGCATTTGTGTATCAACATTCTTCCTTTAGCCAGTCTTACAGTTTACATTTAAAAATGCATGTTTTACTCTGACATTGTGCACACACAATGCTGTTATGTTGAAATTTCATCAAATAACATTGGTACCAATGATCTTCAATTTTGCCATTTCATTTATAACTTAACAAGTTCAAGTTTGTCAAGGTGAGCTACAGTGTCATTGACACTTTCATTTGAATACCCTTATTACCTACAAAAATGGTCCTTGGTGAATTCCACTTCCAACAAAGGAGATTATGTTTATCTCTTGGGTACACATTGGGTGCTGTGCATGTCCGAAAACAGCCCATTTCAACAAAATTACGATGGTTGGCAACTTGTAGAGAGTTAATAAATGCTCACCGGAATACTTTGTCCATGCAACTTGTAATGTCACACAAAGACCTGCGAATAGTCAATTTTTCTTGAAAACCTACAAGTTGCTTTTAGAGAAATCCACAGATAATGGGAATTTTAAGCTTTTAAGGGGTAACTCTCTTTAGCGTGCCCAAAATGGGTTAAGACTTCGACTTTTGAATACCCTTACTAATTACAAAAATGTTTCCGTATAAACTTTGTGCTTGATAATAGAAGGCAATTTTCTTTGTGGCGTACCCATTTGGGTGCTGTTGGTGTAAAAAAAAAAAAACAGCCCATTTTATCACAATTTTGACATTTAGCAGCCTGTGGAGGGTTAACAAATGCTCACCGGAGTATTTTGTCCATGCAACTTGTATTGTCACATTAAGACCTGCACGTGGCAAATTTTTCTTGAAAATTTACAAGACTCGTTTAGAGAAATCCACAGAAAACATGAATTTTTGAGCTTTTGAGGAGTTTTGCAGTTCAACCAGCCCAAAATGGGAAAACGGTTGGTTTTTAGCTCACCTGGCCTAAAAGGCCATGTGAGCTTTTCTCATCACTTGGCATCCGGCGTCCGTAAACTTTTCACATATTCATCTTCTTCTCTGTAACTGCTGAGCCGGTGTGAACCAAATTTGGCAGGAATGGTCTATGGGAGGTCCTCATCGGATGAAAAACATAGCCGTCTGAGGCATTCTTTGATTCTGGTTGGTGGATTTTCAAAAATCTTCTCTGAAACTGCCAGGCCAAATGTTTTGAAACTTCACATAAATGATGACTGGGATCCCCTCTACCAACGATCCTCATGTAATGTTGATTGGGTCACAAACATGGCTGCAATTGCAGCTTATAGTTACTATAGAAACCCTATGGGAAATCACATTTTCCTCTTATTCTCTGGAAAAACTGAGGCGACGTGAAAATAAACCTGGTAGGGATAGTCTATGGGAGGTCCTCTACAGACGATCCTCATTTTGTTCCCGTGGGTTGAAAAACAGGGCAGCCAGAGGCATTCTTTGATTCTGATTAGTTGATTTTGAAAAATCTTCTCCGATGAAACTGCCAGGCCAAATATTTTGATACTTCACATAAATGATGACTGGGACCCCCTCTACAAATATCCTCATTTAATGTTGATCGGGTTGCAAACATGGTCACAACTGCAGCTTATAGTTACTATAGAAACCCTATGGGAAATAACATTTTCATCTTCTTCTCCGGAACTACAGAGCCGATGTGAACCAAACTTGGAAGGGATGGTCTATGGGAGGTCCTCTACAGATGATCCTCATTTTGTTCCTGTGGGTTGAAAAACAAGGCTGCCAGAGGCATTCTTTGATTCTGATTGGTGGATTTTCCAAAAAATCTTCTCTGAAACTGCCAGGCCAAATTTTTTGATACTTCACATAAGTGATGCCTGGGACCCCCTCTACCAACGATCCTCATTTAATGTTGATCGGGATTGTAAACTTGGCCTTAATTGCAGCTTATAGTTACTATAGAAACTCTATGGGAAATCACATTTTCATCTTCTCTGGAACTACAGAGCCAACGTGAACCAAACTTAGCAGGAATGGTCTATGAGAGGATGGAAATATGTGGTCGCCAGAGGCTATATTCTAATGCTTAACCCAATGCCTCTCCTGTCTGCAGGAAGATCGGTACTGTCAGCAAAATACTTGTTTTTTTGAAAATATGGTAAGGGTTCGTTCCAGTTTTCTCCACTGAGAACTGAGGAAAAAACCCCAAAATATTGTGTATACAGTATATGTCAAAATAAGCTGTAGCAATACTGCAATAAACTAAGTAAACTGCTGCTCCTACACTGACAAGATCAGAATCTGGCATTTTCTGGAAAGCTATGAGTGAGAGCTTTCCAGGAAATGATGTCAGCTTCTGGTCTTATCAGTGTAGGAAGAGAAAGATACATAGTTTATAGGATTAGCCTACACAACTTATTTTGACTTGTACTGTAAACAAGTGCAATTGTATGTTGATATATGTATTATACTTCTCAAGTTACTTATCAGAAAATACTGAATGATGACAGGTGTTTGGAAAACCATAAAAGCTTTTTGTTTATATTGTCTTCCCATCATGTCAGCTTAGATGACAGTAATTATTGTATATCTTTTAAGATTTGACAAAATTGGAGTAAAATGTGTTTTCCTGTAACTCTTTACCTATCCAAAGCTATTTTGAAAGAGAATACTGTCTGAAAAAAGTTGTAATTTTCAAAATATTTAACCTTTTTTTACTGATTTTTTAGCTCAACTTTGGCGAAGCCAAATTTGAGCTTATGCCATGGCCAGTCGTCCGTCTGTCCATCAACAATTCAATATGGCTCAGGCTAGAGGCTGTGTTTATGAACCGATCTTTACGAAACTTCTTGGGTGCCTTTGTTATGACCGTGGGACGAGAACGAGTGTTTTTGGGTTTGGTCCGAAATTCAAGATGGCTACCAGCCACCATTTTGTACCGATGATGCAGAAATCTGTTTTTTGCACAGAACTTCCATATGAAAGCGTTGATTTGAATAATTTTTTGGCTGAATGTTTAGTACCATGGGATACATCACTTATAATACAGGTTTTTTTCTCGTACGTAAATTATGCAAATTAGACTAACTTTGATGTATTTAGTGTTACTTTCAGCACTGTCAGTGCAAATGCCAATAGGGCTCGGGCTAGAGGCCGCATTTATGAACCGATCTTTATGAAACTTCTTTGGTATCACCGTGGGATGAGAACGAGTGTTTTTGGGTGCGGTCCGAAAGTCAAGATTGCCGCTGGCAGCCATTTTGTTCAAAATTAGAGGCAATCAGATTTTTGCGCAGAACTTCCACATGAAAGCTCTGATTTGAATAATTTTTTGTGTGAATGTTTAGTACCATGGGATACATCACATATAATACAGGTTTTTTTCTCGTGCAGAAATTATGCAAATTAGATGAAATTTGATTTTTTCAGTGCAACTTACAAACAGTAAGTACATATGTCAATACGGCTTGGGCTAGAGGCTGTATTTATCAACCGATCTTCACGAAACGTCTTGGGTACCTCTGCAATCACCTTGGGACGAGAACGAGTGTTTCTGAGTGCTGTCCGAAATTCAACATGGCCACCAGAAGCCATTTTGTACCAAAATTAGTGCAATCAGTCTTTTGTACAGAACTTCTGTATGAACGTTCTGATTTGAATAAGTTTTTGTATGAATGTTTAGTAAAATGGAATACATCACATACAGTACGGGTTTTTTTCTCGTGCAGAAATTATGCAAATTAGATGAAATTTGATTTATTTAGTGCTAATTATACACTGTAAGTGCACATGTCAATACGGCTCAGGTTAGAGGCTGTATTTATCAACCGATCTTCATGACACTTCTTGGGTACCTTTGTTATCACCTTGGGACGAGAACAAGTGTTTCTGGGTGCGGTCCAAAATTCAAGAAGGCTGCCAGTGGCCATTTTGTACCGAAATTAGGTCCAATCAGTTTTTTGTCACAACTTGTATACAGCTCGTATTTATGAAGTGATCGTCACGAAACCTCTTGGGTACCTTTGTTTTCACCTTGGGACAGGAGTGAGTGTGTTTTGGGGTGCCTTTGTTATCACTGTGCTATGAGAACAAATATTTTGTGGTTCAGTCAGACCCACTCTGGGACTCAAAAGATTTCTTTTCTAGTTTAGCATCTGATTGTCACCCACCTTTACAATACTTTACCTATACATTTGTTTCAGACTACGGTCAGTATTTATGTACGGGCCGTTACAATACTTTATATGTACCTTTGTTATCAGGTCATTACCTAGATGTTTGTCATTGCTGTGTCACATACTGTACATGTACATGTCTTGACAGGTTGAGCTACAGTGTCATTGACACTTTCATTTTTTGTTGAAACAGAATTCATAAATGTGTGCATTTTCAAGAAAATCTTCTTTGAAACTACATTGCCAAATGGTTTGAAAAACTTAGTGTGACTGATGACTGTAACCCCTTCTTCAATGATCCTCATTTTAATCTTCATCGGGTTGCAATTACAGCTGCAATTGTGGTTTATAGTTACTATAGAAACCCTATAGGAAATCACATTTTCATCATCTTCACTGAAAGTACTGAGCCAATGTGAACCAGACTTGGCAGGCATTGTCTATGAGGGGTTCTCTACAACTATTACTCATTTTATTCCTGTTGGGTGAAAAAATGTGACCGCCAGAAACATTCTTTGATTCTGATTGGTCAATTTTGAAAACTCCTCTGAAACCACTGGGCCAAATGTTTTGAAACTTTGCATGGTTGACAACTGGGACACCACCAACGATCCTCATTTTAATGTTGATCATATTGCAAACAAATTGCGGTTTATAGTTACTATAGAAAAAACCAATGGGAAATCACATTTTCATCTTCTCTCTGGAACTACTGAGCTGACATGATTCGTGAACCAAAACCTGGCAAGAATGGTCTTTAGGAGGCCCTTTACAAATGATCCTCTTTTTTTGTTCCCATTGGTTGGAAAATACGGCCACCAGAGAAATATGGCCACCAGAGACATTCTATGATTCTGTTTGATGGATTCAAATGTTTGGAAACTTCACGTGATTGAAGACTGGGACACCTTCTACCAGTGATCCTCATGTAATGTTGATGTAATTTTGCAAACATGGCTACAATTGCAGCTCATAGTTACCATGGAAAACCTATGGGAAATCACATTTTTATATGTAGTTCCAGGTGAACGATTACAGGCTCTGTAGAGCCTCTGGTTTGAATACCCTTATTACTTTCAAAAATGATCCATCGTGAATCCCACTTCCAATAAATGAAGTTATGTTAATATCTTGTGTATCGTTTGGGTACTGTGGGGGCCGAAAACAGCCTATTTCATCAAAAATCTGATGTTTGGCAGCTTGTGAAGGGTTAACATATGCATTGCCTAATATCTCTTGTGTATGAATGGTCGTGTCACAGAGAGGTCTAACAACGAAGATTGTTTAAAAAAAATCTGCAAGATGCATTGCGAGAAAGTGCCTATAAACCCCAATTTTGACAATTTTTTGCCAATTCTGGCGAAATAAGGGTTAAATCAAAAATTCCGCTTCAGTACATTTTTAGATTTTGTGCCCCTCTATGAGTGTGCAAACTTGTGTGAAAATTGGTTCGAAAATGGCTTCTGAATCGTACGGACAAAATGTGTGAGAAAAAAAAACACAAAAAAATAATAATCAGTACAAAAACAAGTCTTTTCCAGAAGGAAAAGCCTAAAAAAAAAAAAATAATAATACGTAAAATAAATAACAATAGTCTTTTCCAGAGAGAAAAGCCTAATTATCAGGTTGGAGTCAGATATTCATGGCTGGATCCTTTCACAAGCTGTTGTCGCATTTTCTGACTTTCTGTTGAACACAAAATATCTTATTAGTTGTACTTCATTTTTCAAAAGATAAATTTTGATAGATTTTTTAAAAGCTTGTATATACAGAAGTAATCATAAAGTAATCACAATAGTTATCATGATTACTGTCAATTTATAAGTGTAGTTGATTACTTTTGATTAGCTGTAATCATGAAATACCACAATTACTGATTATACATGATTACTTGAAAAATTGTAATCAATTACAGACAATTATGATTACTGATTACGATTACCCCAGCCCTGATCTGTATTTGTCATTGAGGTCTGTTGTTAACCCTTTACCTAACAAAACTTGCAAACAAAATGCTTGAGTATTTAATTTTTTTCATTTTTTATCTCAAGACCTAGGTCATGACCCCTCGAAAATATAATGAAAATTAATTGGTGATTTTTTAGAATAGGGCTGGCCGGTTTTGGCCGTTACGTTGGGTTAAGGGTTAAAGCAGTTCTTATATGAAACTATACTGCTTAGTATAAACAGACATAAGCCATTGTAACTTTCAATGAAGCTGCAATAGACCTGATTGACCTTGTGAGTGCTAAATCATCATATTGTTTTATTTGGTGAATGGTCTTCACAAATGAGAGCTGCTTAAATTGATTCGGAACTGGGTCTCCTTGTTGGTACAAAATTGGTCCACCCATTACTTCGTAATACATTTTTAATACAACCCACAATAGCATCGCTGAAACTTCGGCCGAGTCGTCAGTTCATTGGATGACAAAATCAATAGCCGAAACCCTTTTTATTTCACTTTTTTTCGAAATTATTCCATACACATTTGGGCCAAATATGGGTGAAATAGGTGTATTATTTAGAAAATAATGAGGAAAAGTATTTTCGAATCGGCTGTTTTCTGATTTGGCATTGGCCGGAGTACACTTTTTAGTGACCAAGGTGGATATAGAATTTGATTGGGAAATCTCGAGTATACTTTTTAGTTAGGTAAAAATAGAAAAATGCACCAAAAGCAAAAAATAATTCAAAATATTTTTTGGTTCATTTGCGTTGTATTTGGCATATATAAAGACACATTTGGGATAAATATGGGTGAGATAGGGGCATTATTTAGGAAATAATAGGGAAAAGTATTTTTGAGTCGGTAGTTTAATGAGACTTCGTCGGTGCCGAAGCACACTTTTTAGTGACCACCTTGAAACTTTGGGGATCCCGTCAACAGTTCTTGATTCTTTGTCTTCACCTGATTTTATCTTTTCTCTTCATCTGTAGCCGATGTAGTTTATGATGGTCTCACCGATAGACTTTCCTCTCTGTCGTCTTTCAGTTGTCGATTGCCCTTCCCTGTGATCACACAGTATAGTTGCCGACCGTTCTTCCATAGGCACACAGTATAGTCGCCAGCTGCTCCCTCACTGTGTATTAGATTATTCTGTGCTGCAGAATTAATGACAACGAATGAATCATGTCACCAAGTATATTTTCGGAAATCAGTACGAGTACAAAGTCGCCGAGCACCAATCAGCCCAGGAAGCTTCTTGTGTCGTTGACTAAGTCGTCGATTTCTCTGGTTCTCTGTTTTTAGCTCACCTGGCCTAAAAAGCCATGTGAGCTTTTCTCATCACTTGGCATCCGTTGTCTGTCGTCCATTGTCTAAACTTTTCACATTTTCATCTTCTTCTCTGTAACTGCTGTGAACCAAACTTGGCAGGAATGGTCTATGGGAGGTCCTCTGCAAACAATCCTCATTTTGTTCCTGTCGGATGTAAAACATGGCTGCCAGAGGCATTCTTTGATTCTGGTTTGTTGATTTTCAAAAATCTTCTCCTCTGAAACTTCAAGGCCAAATGTTTTGAATCTTCACATAAATGATGACTGGGATCCTCATTTAATGTTGATCAGGTTACAAACATGGCCTTAATTGCAGCTTATAGTTACTATAGAAACCCTATTGGAAATCACATTTTCATCTTCTTCTCTGGAATGACTGAGTCGACATGAACTAAACCTGGCAGGGGTAGTCTATGGCAGGTCCTCTACAAACGATCCTCATTTTGTTCCCGTGGGTTGAAAAACATGGCTGCCAGAGGCATTCTTTGATTCTGATTGGTGGATTTTCAAAAATCTTCTCTGAAACTGCCAGGCCAAATGTTTTGATACTTCACATAAGTAATGACTGGGACCCCCTCTACCCCTCTACCAATGATCCTCATTTAATGTTGAACGGCTTGTAAACATGACCATAATTGCGGCTTATAGTTACTGTAGAAACCCTATGGGAAATCACATTTTCATCTTCTCTGGAACTACTGAGCCGACGTGAACCAAATTTCGCAGGAATGGTCTATGAGAGGATGGAAATATGTGGCCACCAGAGGCTATATTCTAATGCTTAACCCAATGCCTCTCCTGTCTGCATGAAGATCGGTTCTGTCAGCAAGATACTTGTTTTTTGAGAATCTGGTAAGGGTTGGTTCTAGTTTTTATCCTCTGAGAACTGGGGAAAAAACCCCAAAATATTGTGTATACAGTACAGGTCAAAATAAGCTGTAGCATAACTGCGATAAACTAAGTAAACTGCTGCTCCTGCACTGACAAGATCAAAATCTGACATTTTCTGGAAAGCTATCAATGAGAGCTTTCCAGAAAATGATGTCAACTTCTGGTCTTATCAGTGTAGGAAGAGAAAGATACATAGTTTATAGGATTAACCAAAATTATTTTGACTTGTACTGTAAAACAACTTCAACTGTAAAGTAATTATCTATTCTCTTTTACTTATCAAAAACACAGTGACTGATGACAGATGTTTGAAAAGAATGGAAGTTTGTTTACATTCTGTTCACATCATCATGTCAGCTTAGATGACAGTAATTATATTTATCTTTTGAGATCTGACAAAAATTGGAGTAAAATGTGTTTCCTGTAACCCTTTAAAAGCTATTTTGAAAGAGAATACTGTCTGAAAAAATTAATTTTCAAAATATTTTAACCCTTTTTTACTGATTTTTTTTTGTTGAAACAGAATTCATATAAATGAGTGCATTTTCAAGAAAAGCCTCTTTGAAACTACGAGGCCAAATGGTTTAAAAACTTAATGTGACTGATGACTGTAACCCCCTCTACCAATGATCCTCATTTAATCTTCATGGGGTTGCAATTATGGCTGCATTTGTGGCTTACAGTTACTATAGAAACCCAATAGGAAAATCACATTTTCATCATCTTCACTGAAAGTACTGAGCCAATGTGAACCAGACTTGGCAGTTTGGTCTATGAGAGGTTCTCAACTGTTACTCATTTTATTCCTGTTGGGTGAAAAACATGCCTGCCAGAAGCATTCTTTGATTCTGATTGGTCAATTTTGAAAACTCTTCTCCTCTGAAACCACAGGGCCAAATGTTTTGAAATTTTGCATGGTTGATCCTTAACCCTTTACCCAACGTAATGGCCAAAACCGGCCAGTGTTATTCACAACAAAAATCGCCAATTAATTTTCATTATTAGCTCACCTGACTGAAAGTCAGTGTGAGCTTTTGCCAACACTTGGCATCCGTTGTTCGTTAACTTTTGCAACTCGGTCTTCTCCTTCAAAAACACTAGCCCATACCTAAACAAATTTGACATACAGTATATTGGAGGTATCCTCTTTCCATTTCGTTAAAATGAACTCGGTGCCCCCACTGGGGTAGAAGTGATGCCCCAAAAGCATCAATTTCTCCTGAAATCTTCTTCTTATGAACCACCAGTCAGAATGCTGTGATATTTGGTATGTAAGCTCCTTTGATACTCAAGATTCAAGTTTGTTCAAAGAAATTTTCTCGGTCAATATTTGGGCTCGCAACGGGAGGATCCCTATTTTGTGCCCCGCCCAAAATTTCTATTTTCCAAACCGTGAGGCTGATTTGAACTAAATATGTTATGAGGTATTATTGGGTCCGAAGTACTTGATTCATGACAAAAAAAATTTTCCCGCTGCCCCGTGGGAACCTCAGGAGCTAAAAATAGAAAAAAATTCAAATGCCCATATCTCCAAAACTGCATGGCACTGAAACTTTTTATTTGGTGTGAAGCTTCCTTGGGACCAATAGAAAGGAATGGTGAAAAAAAATCGCTATCGATTTTGTCCTAAGGTACAGTTTCGGGACTTTTGAAAAAATGCTGAGTCAGCATTATTTAAAACTGAAGGTAATGGGAAAAATATAAAATAATCTTTTTCTCCCCAACCACTGCTCCAAAAGCTTTCATATATCACATATAACATCTATGGAAGATTGGTTCACATGGTTGTTGAAATTTAACCCCTGGGTTCATATTTGGGCACTCTACAGGAGCCCAAATGTTCAAATTAGGGCAATATGAGGGATATTCTTTAAAAATCTTCTTCTCCAGATCCAACAGTCAGAATCTTTTGATATTTGGTATACGGCATACTTAGGCAAACATAGGATATGACCCCTCTTTGGAATGAGCTCGTCGAGCTCGTTCCAAAGAGGGGTCATAACCTATGTTTTTGAGTCAAAAAATTAAAAAAATTAGTTATTCAAGAATTTTGTTTGCAAGTGTTGTCTGCATTTCATGTTAGATAGAAAGTTATCACTAGAAGTAAATAATAATAAGTGACAAATTTTTGTTAAAAAATCAGTCAATCACTTTGTGAATAATCAATGTGCCTTTGTCTGGTGAGTGCTTCAGGCCTCTTGGGGCCTCTTGTTTTTTCTCATGGTCATAAATCCGATGTGTGTATCAGCTCACTGACATTTCATCATACTTCTCAGTGAATGTTAATGTACATTATTATATGATCAGACCCTTCTTCCCAGGACTTATATTTCAACGAGAATCCGAGAATCTATTCACGCAAAGATTCATGCCACAAAACTAGCGAGAATCTGTATAGATTCTTGCTGCACCTCTGCTTGGATTCATGTGACAAGAATTGAGTCGGTGTAACCTTTACATAACATAGCAGTAATGTTACCAGTACAAGGCTAACATGACCTGAAATATCCCACCACTTTGGTAATAAAATTGAACAAGTATGGCTGTCATTGGTAGAGATGAGACGATTAATTAGTGTAACATCGGCACTCGGCCGATGAGCACCCATTGGTTCACGGCACGCGATGGTTCAACATCGGCCCTCGCCGATTGTCTGGAACTCAGTGAAAGTGTTATAGATAATCTGTAATGAACTTTCTTCCCCTTCGTGGGATAACCAGTGGTAAGCGTCTGTTACTGATATCAGGTAAGTGATGGTTCGTGGAAGAAAAGGCGGAATATTATATTAAAGATTTTGATTGTGTAACTGTGTACCAAGTTGTTTTTTGATCATGTGAATACGGATGCTCTTCACTGACCAAACTGTACTGCATTCTTCAAAAATGTCACAATATTTCTTTCAACCACGCTCATCGTCTCATTAAATATATAATGGCATTCTTTATTCCCATATTGGACTGATAATTCCTCCATATTAGTAATCCGTGTTAACTTTGAGAGGTTTGGGTGCAATAAGTTTAATATCGGGCCATTCGGGGTGGGATTTATCAACACGATGCCACTGAATTTTTCTCATGTTGAAATGGGTGGAGCATGTGATAAAAATAGATAATGCAGTGCAACGTCATGACTCGTGTGACACAATCCCATATATGGGTTTACCGAAAAGAAACTCCCACTTTAAAACGTGTGGTTCCAACAATGGCTTTTGATAACTTCTCGACTCAGTTGTTAGCTGTTTATTTTAAATCGAAAATATACTGCCCTGATGGTGCTTCATTGACATAAAATTAACCCTTTGATGTCTGTTATTTAACTTATTTAAGTGAGTATTAAAAGTGTGTTATCTTCTGGGTTGATGGGGATTAATGACACATAAATTAAGGCTGCACGGTAAACCGGTAATTACCATATTGAGAATGATACCGGATGAATACCGGTATTGTTTTAAAAGTACCGGTATATCGTAAGAAATAATATGGCTCAAATTATCGAAGTTGAAGTCGATACATTAGTAGGGAAAAACTGACAACTCCTGTGATAAAGTACATGTCAATCAATCTTCATTCGACCAGTGAAAACACAGTTTGCAGCATACTTAAGCTGTGTAAGTTACAAGTAAATATGCATGTACCAGCAATCTGAAACTGAAACTGAAAGTTGAATATTTTGGGAGTGCGTCAAATTCAGGGAATGAATACTTTGACACATTTGTGTATGTATTCTCACATTTATCTGTGTGGATAATAAAATTACAAAATCGTTATAGGGAGTGTTTGTTTTATTAGTCCCCTACGGGAACTGTAAGGGGACTATAGGATTGCTCTCCATCTGTCTGTCCGTCCATCTGTCTGTCTGTCTGTCTGCCCTTTTTAGCTCACCTGAGCGAAGCTCAAGGGGAGCTTTACTAATCACTTTCTGTCCGGTGTCCGTCGTCCGGCGTCCGTCGTCCGTCGTCGTCCGTCCGGCGTTAACTTTACATTATCGACTTCTCCTCCTAAACCACTAGCCCAATTTTATTCAAATGTTGGCTAAATGTTTATTACCTAATGCCAATTCAGATTTGTTCAAATGAAGTTGCCCCTCCTCCTGGGTGGTGCCACGCCCCCAAGGGGCACCAAAATCTTTGTAAATCTTCTTCTCATGAACCAGCAGTAGCAGAGACTTGATATTTGGTGTGCAGCTTCCTTTTGAGGTGTAGACTCAGATTTGTTCAAGAGAAGTTTGTGGGGCTATACTTGGCATTGTTATGAGAGGGGCAAAATTTTTTGCCCCGCCCAAAATTTCTATTTTCCAAACCGAGAGGCTGATTTGAACCAAATTTTATGTGAGGGCTTATTGGGTCATGATTACTTGATTTATGCAAAAAAAAATTTTCCCGCAGCCCCGTGGGAACCGCAGGAGCTAAAAATAGAAAAAATTTAAAACGCCCATATCTCCAAAACTGCACGGCACTGAGAATTTTTATTTGGTGTGCAGCTTCCTTAGGACCAACAGAAAGGATTGGTAAAAAAAAATTGCCATCGGTTTTATCATAGGGTACAGTTTCGGGACTTTGAAAAAGTGCTGAGTCAGCACTTTTTAACACTGTAGGCAATGGGAAAAACATTAAAAAATCTTCTTCTCCAGATCCAGCAGGCAGAATCTTTTGATATTTGGTATGCAACATTGTAGGGTGGATCTGATTCAAGTTTGTTCAAATCGGCCCCTTGGGTTCATATTTGGGCTCAGTATAGGAGCCCGATTTCGAACTTAGTGCATTTCAGGCAAATTTCTTAAAAAATCTTCTTCTCCAGATCCAGCAGGCAGAATCTTTTGATATTTGGTATGCAACATTGTGGGGTGGATCTGATTCAAGTTTGTTCAAATCGGCCCCCTGGGTTTATATTTGGGCTCAGTATAGGAGCCCAAATTTGAACTTACTGCATTTCAGGCAAATTTCTTTGAAAATCTTCTTCTCCAGATCCAGCAGGCAGAATCTTTTGATATTTGGTATGCAACATTGTGGGGTGGATCTGATTCAAGTTTGTTCAAATCGGCCCCCTGGGTTTATATTTGGGCTCAGTATAGGAGCCCAAATTTGAACTTAGTGCATTTCAAGCAAATTTATTAAAAAATCTTCTTCTCCAGATCCAGCAGGCAGAATCTTTTGATATTTGGTATGCAACATTGTGGGGTGGATCTGATTCAAGTTTGTTCAAATCGGCTTCCTAGATTCATATTTGGGCTCACTATAGAAGCTCGAATTCGAACTTAGTGCATTTCAGGCAAATTTCTTTAAAAATTTTCTTCTCCAGATCCAGCAGGCAGAATCTTTTGATATTTGGTATGCAACATTGTGGGATGGATCTGATGCAAATTTGTTTAAATCGGCTCCCTAGATTCATATTTGAGCTTACTATAGAAGCTCGAATTCGAACTTAGTGCATTTCAGGCAAATTTCTTAAAAAATCATCTTCTCCAGATCCAGCAGGCAGAATCTTTTGATATTTGGTATGCAACATTGCGGGGTGGATCTGATTCAAGTTTGTTCAAATCGACCCCCTAGATTCATATTTGGGCTCACTATAGAAGCTCGAATTCAAACTTAGTGCATTTCGGGCAAATTTCTTCAAAAATCTTCTTCTCCAGATCCAGCAGGCAGAATCTTTTGATATTTGGTATGCAACATTGCGGGGTGGATCTGATTCAAGTTTGTTCAAATCGGCCCCCTGGATTCATATTTGGGCTTAATATAGAAGCCTGAATTCGGACTTAGTGCATTTCGGGCAAATTTATTAAAAAATCTTCTTCTCCAGATCCAGCAGGCAGAATCTTTTGATATTTGGTATGCAACATTGTGGGGTGGATCTGATTCAAGTTTGTTCAAATCGGCTTCCTAGATTCATATTTGGGCTCACTATAGAAGCTCGAATTCGAACTTAGTGCATTTCAGGCAAATTTCTTAAAAAATCATCTTCTCCAGATCCAGCAGGCAGAATCTTTTGATATTTGGTATGCAACATTGCGGGGTGGATCTGATTCAAGTTTGTTCAAATCGGCCCCCTGGATTCATATTTGGGCTCACTATAGAAGCTCGAATTCAAACTTAGTGCATTTCGGGCAAATTTCTTCAAAAATCTTCTTCTCCAGATCCAGCAGGCAGAATCTTTTGATATTTGGTATGCAACATTGCGGGGTGGATCTGATTCAAGTTTGTTCAAATCGGCCCCCTGGATTCATATTTGGGCTTAATATAGAAGCCCGAATTCGCACTTAGTGCATTTCAGGCAAATTTCTTCAAAAATCTTCTTCTCCAGATCCAGCAGGCAGAATCTTTTGATATTTGGTATGCAACATTGCGGGGTGGATCTGATTCAAGTTTGTTCAAATCGGCCCCCTGGATTCATATTTGGGCTTAATATAGAAGCCCGAATTCGCACTTAGTGCATTTCGGGCAAATTTATTAAAAAATCTTCTTCTCCAGATCCAGCAAGCAGAATCTTTTGATATTTGGTATGCAACATTGTGGGGTGGATCTGATTCAAGTTTGTTCAAATCGGCTTCCTAGTTTCATATTTGGGCTCACTATAGAAGCTCGAATTCGAACTTAGTGCATTTCAGGCAAATTTCTTAAAAAATCTTCTTCTCCAGATCCAGCTTCAGAATCTTTTCGTATTTGGTAAGCAACATTGTGGGGTGGATCTGATTCAAGTTTGTTCAAATCGGCCCCCTGGGTTTATATTTGGGCTCCGTATAGGAGCCCAAATTTTAACTTAGTGCATTTCAGGCATATTTCTTAAAAAATCTTCTTCTCCAGATCCAGCAGGCAGAATCTTTTGATATTTGGTATGCAACATTGTAGGGTGGATCTGATTGTGATTCATGAACGTATTTATTTGTAAAGTTGATAGAATCTTAGACAAAATTTGCAGAAAAGATCTACTATAGAAGGGGTGGTATCCAGGGTGAACCGTTTACCCAAATCTAGCAGTACTAATGCATTATTCACACAAATCTTCGTTCAAATTTTATGACCCCTCATTGGAACACACGCATTCAGCTCATTCCAACAAGCATATGCCATGTTTTCGAGACAAAGGAATAAAAATTTTAGTTATTCATGAAATTTTTAGGCAACTGTTGTCTGTTATTCACATTGCTTCATGAAATTTCAGTACTTTTAGAAGTTACCTCAGTAATCAAGGGTTAATTCCCTTTAATTAAATGTCGCCTCTAAAAAACAACCACTTTGCATATCTTACCTTTTTACCAGCATAACTGCCAAAACTTGTCAGCATTCTTCGCAAAAATCGCTATTCAAATTTTAATTTTTGTCTCTTAAACATACATGTACTTATCGCTTGTAAATACCCCATTGGAATGAGCTTTTTGAGCTCGTTCCAATGAGAGGTCGCACACCATGCTTTTTGAGTCAAAAAAGCAATTTTTTTAGTTATTCCAAAATTTCGTACGTAAAACACAGCTTTATGACTTCACATTAAAATGAGCTCTCTAAGCTTGTTCCAATCAACATTCACGCACTATGTCTTTCACACAAAAAATAAAATTTTCCATTTATTCAGGAATTTTGTTTGCAAGAACACTCTTACCCCCCCCACACACACACACACAAACACACACACACACACACACACACAAACACAGACACACACATCTAAAAGTTCGTCAGCAAAAAAACAGTTACTAATCAAATTTAAATACTTTTGCATCATTCTGTATCTAGAACAAACCATTTACCATATCTTTACGCAAAATTCTCCAGCATCATTCACAAAAAAACACCATTATTTATATATTCACATTTCTGTCTCAAAAATATACCTGATATTCCCATACCCCTATTGGAATAAGCTGTTTGAGCTTGTTCCAATGATGATAAAAAAAAATAAAATTTGTGAAAATTTTTGTTTTCTTGCATGCAAATATATACATGTAGCACATGGAAGATATCCACAGTTGGGGAGAGATGTCCAAGGCTATCTCTTCACATTCCTTGTTTGTGCTTCATGCTAAACCAGTTTGTCTGCAGAGATAAATTTGCTTTATTAAAAATCATTGGAGATTGGCCACACACCAATGATTTTAAATAAAACTAATTTTAGGTAACAAATGTTGAACTTCAAACAAAATCTATCACTCAACCAGTTAATGTTGATGAGGCATGACATGGTGAAGGTGACCTAAAATACTTCTTAGAGTCACTTTGTCAGGTGAGCGATTAAGGCCACGTGGGGCCTCTTGTTTTATGTTACCACCTCTCCCTCCAACATGCTTTAAGATACACCTTTCATATTTGGTACATGGATAAATGGTTCTGAGGGGATGATGCACGCTCAAAATTTTTTTTTCAAACTCCAAGATGGCGGAATGGCAGCCATTTTTGTTGTGTTTTTTAAGCTTTTTTTCTCTATTTTCATGTTACCACCCCTCCCACCAACATGGTTCAAGCTACACCTTTCATATTTGGTACATGGATAAATGGTTCTGAGGGGATGATGCACACTCAAAATTTTTTTTTCAAAATCCAAGATGGCGGAATGGCGGCCATTTTTGTTGTGTTTTTTAAGCTTTTTTTCTCTATTTTCATGTTACCACCCCTCCCACCAACATGGTTCAAGCTGCACCTTTTATATTTGGTACATGGATAGAGGGTTGGAAGGGGATGATGCACATTCAATATTTTTTCTTCAAAATCCAAGATGGCGGCATGGCGGCCATTTTTGTTGTGTTTTTTAAGCTTTTTTCTCTATTTTATGTTACCACCCCTCACTCCAACATGGTTCAAGCTACACTTTTTATATCTGGCACATGGATAGAGAGTTGTAATGGGATGTTGCACGTCCAATATTTGTTTTCCAAAATTCAAGATGGCGCCATGGCAACCATTTCTGTTGTGTTTTTTAAGCTTTTTTCTCTATTTTTTGTTACCACTTTTCATATATGGTACATGGATAAAGGGGTTGTGAGGGGATTATGCACGCTCAATATTTTTTTTTCAAAATCTAACATCTGTCTGTCTGTCTGTCTGTTTTTATGTTACGACCTCTCCATCTAATTTTCTTCAAGCTACACCTTTCATATTTGGTACATGGATAAATGGATCTGAGGGGATGCACAGTCAATATTTATTTTTTAAAATCCAAGATGGCAGAATGGCGGCCATTATTGTTGTGTTTTTTAAGCTTTTTTCTCTATTTTATGTTACCACCCCTCCCTCCAACATGGTTCAAGCTACGCCTTTCTTATATGGTACATGGATAAAGGGTTGTGAGGGGATTATGCACGCTCAATATTTTTTTTTTCAAAATCCAATCTTGATGCTTATATACTTTGTCTTCTGTGACAAAAACACCTTATGTCACAAAAGCGCCTCTCAAAAACAGATAAAATCTGAAGCCATGTTGATCAACATTTCTATCAATGCTCTCATTGTGAACTTTGAACTTATAAATATTAATAAGATGTTCAATGGAAATGAAGGCGTGGGTTGGATGTCCCTGTCACTTTTCGTCCCAGTTTTAAAACAACAACCAGCAATCTAAAACTTAACTATTTTTTTGTAACTTCAAGTATTTTTTTACAGATGTTATCCCAGAAATTAATAATGAATTCAAATAAAATAGTTATATCTTAACCCTTTAAGAACTGTGTTAACCACACATCACATCAGGTGAAGTTTGTGGGGGGGGGGGGGGGAGGGGGGGGGTATGAGCATACACAGTACAGAAACAGAAACAAAGGGAAAGGGATGCCGGAGCAATAGTAATGCATTCAGACATTAATAATTGCCGCTCACAGGGACATTAATTACTAACACAAACACACCACTGACCATATCGGGAACTTCCGTTCATCCTGCATCTATTATTCTCAGTACAAGTGTGATAATCTGCTATATCAAAGGTTTGCTGACTATAGTTTTTTTCTTATTAGTTGGACCACTTGGTAGGAAAGATGAACCGCACTTTTGGAGACTGGAAGAAGTTTTATTTGATACTTTGATTATATATCAAATAATACATTAAAACATACATTATTATGTATTATTAAGTATACATTAAAAATGAACAAAAAGAAGAATAGTTTATCAATTTTGACAAAGTAAAATGAAATAAATATTTGTACACATGTATGCATCAGTGCTTTACAATATTTGCCACAGAGTCCGTATTGCTCAATAAATTTAGTCTAATTTCTGCCAGGTCAGATTTTAGCTTCTCCAGAATTCTGTCAACTTTTCTATATTTTTTTCTACGTGGCTCAACTTTGCCTCCGTTTGTGAGCTGAATGATTGTGCCCTCATGATAAGACTGTTCTTGTTTTAGAAAGTCAATAAACTTAAAAATGTTAGGATGAGATCCTGGCAACACTTGCTGGAGTTTCCGATGCCACCCCTCGACATGGTTTGTTCGTGGCCCAATGGTCTGGTGGTGCTTCCAAAGAAATGTGCCGTGACTCCCTTCAATCCAGTACTCAGTAATATAGTCACAGAAGCGTGTTATTTTTCCTCCAATACGGTATTGTCACTAGTTTCGTATTCCAACAAAACTTCAAACTTTTTGTCTTTTGTGTACTGTCATTGTCGTCATCGTAGGTAGATTGCAGTTGAAACTTTTATATGTTTTTCAAAATTCCCTGTCCATAGTAAAAAAGACAGCCCTTTAAAAATACTACCGGAAATGTCGCAGAGAGAGCATTTTTTTGCCTTCGACGAATGCGTGGGTGGTGTATAACTGGACAAAAATTGCTGGACTTTTGTCGATTGTTCCATCACAGAACATGGTGTTGGCTGTAGACAGAAGCCTCAAATTGTTGTATGTAGAAAAAATAAGGATTTTGTTGTTTTCTCCATCGTTTGCAATGAGGAAACTTTCGCCATTAGCTGTTTTGGTATTAGATTCTGGCAGTTGGATGTCGGATCTCCGTTTAGGAAGAATTGGAATGGTCTGGCTGTGAGCACAGTATAAGGCAGATTTCACACTATGGAAGGCTGGTATTTTGGCAATTACTGCTGGGTCAGTCTAGTCCGACCTTAAATCTGAAAGTATACAAGAACAAATAGGTTTAGTATAAAATCAATGCTGGAGCAGGTTAATTACCGTAATTTGACAATGCAGGATGAACGGGAATAAGCCACCATATCTATGAACACTTAAAATACAACAGGTCATAAGAAGAACCAAACAATGGAGAGGAAAATGCAGGGTGTGAAATGCTCACACTCTATAAAACAGCTGTATTAATGAATATTCATGAACAAAGGAAAAATAAACCCAACAGTCAGCTGCAGTGGCGAATTGTGGGATATTCTTTTCCAACAGAAAGTCATGGCACTTTATTGTTTTCGCTCACATCTGAGCTGTCTCTGTGATGTGAGTTTAAAACAAAATAAAATAACTCTGTGCACCTTTGGAAAAAAAATTGCTTTCCTAAAGATAATGGGTTCAGCTGAACATAAGGTAATGAGTACAGTAAATTTTATTCAATTTTAAACCGCCAAAATATAACTGTGCTGTCAACTGTTTACGAACTCAGTTCCCCAGAACATCGCTCAAGTTTTTCACCCTTTGAACTAGTCTACGATATACTGGTATAACGTGGTATTTTTTTCAATACCGATACCGGTATTGAAATTTGAATACTGTGCAGCCCTAACGTAAATTAAATTCTGATTACTGTAAATCAGCCAGCTTCTGCAGTAAGCTTGAATAATAAAGAAACCATCTGACATCGGCATTTGGTATCAGACGATTGTTGTCTAAATTAATCAGCATTCGTCTGATGGGGCATTTTTCTAATTGGCTCATCTCTCGTCATTGGAACTGGCTCAATGAGCCGGGTTCCAATGACATCCATATTTGTAAGGTATTATTGGTGATCATTGTTTATTTTTTTTTTTTAAATTATCAAATTCAGTTTATATTTCAAAATTAAAAAGGTGTGTTGTGTAAAGGGTTAACATGTGTTATCAGTATACAACAGAGGTTCAACCAGGTGGCCTCATGGGATCCTGGGACACTCGTAGCAGGTATGGATTCTCGCAACCATTTTCGTGTGAATCCAAGTGGATTCTCCCAAATTTAGATGAAATATGAGCCCTGCTTCCAGTTATTAAACCTACATGTATGCATACAAAAATAGTAATACATGGCTAGGCATTAACAGAAATAGCACCGGGTGAACTTTAATGTATTTTAGTGTCTTTTGTGGGGTTTTTGGAGCATATAATAAATATAGAATCTTCATGGTGTTCCCAGTGTATATTGAAATTTACAAATCCCATCCACTAAATTAAGTCTAGACCTAAATAACTTAACATGTTTTGTAAACAGGAGATCTTTAATGAGTCGCTATTTTATGCGAAATTTCTGTACCGAGTTCACTAAAATCATTCTGAGCAAGGGTTTACTGAGTTCAGAAATCTCATGTCAACTCAAGAATTGGGGGTATACTGGATTACACGAGTCTGTCGGTGCATCAGTGCACCTGTCCATCCATCCACTTACCAGTGAAATTTGGTATGAGGGATCTTTTTGACAAGGCACTCCTGCACATGTTATAAAAAGTTGCCACAACTTTTTTGACAGAGTTATGGTCCTTACTTTGTTTTTAATTCATTTATGCTTCATCAGTCCAGCACTGCAGTGGGGGCATAATTGCCTTCAGCAATAAATACATGAATTCTATCAACAGCTGGCATTAGAATGTTTACATGAATTGAAGATGCTGGACACCAAGGAAAAGAAAAGACTCCTTAGTTGGCTGAACATCACTTTTATTGGCCTATTTGGTGGAAAAGTTATCATGAAAAAAGTGGAGAATTGTGGAAGGTGTACATGAAGAAAACATCAGTGCAAACAGCTGCAGAATTAATACCAATCCATACCAGTAGACCAATGGAACTTGTATGCATCGATATCTGGGAGAGAGCAGTTATGAAAACATTTTAGTCATAACAAACAATTTTACAAGGATGCCCAAACAGTTCCTTATTGAAATCTACAGCTTTCCTAAGAGACTTCCTAATGACCAAGGTAGTAATTTTGAGAGGAGAGTTACCAAACAATTAAGCTGTCACAAGAAGAGGGTTAATATACTAATCGGAGAGATTGGGAAGAATGGGGCAAGGGATGTCATCAAGCAGTTCGTCTCCGAGTGTTGGGAGGAGAGAAGAAGCACAGGAATAGGGAGGCAGTTGGTAGAACATGGATAACCAAGGCCTTCTCATACGAGATGCGACAAATCATCGGCCGGCCGAAGTGTTATTATTAGGTTAAGAAAATACAAATCACACCTTACCATCCCTTAGATAATGGCTCAGAAATAAGGAGAGGTGTGATAGAAAGGTAACAGAATCCACACTTAAAGAAGGGGACCAAGTTTTAGTGAGAAAGGTTGGAATCTAGGGAAGGCACATGGTAGTATGTAGATGGGAGTGAGAAGTTTACTTGGTGATTTGTATACCAATCTCAAGTATTACTGTACACAGAGTATAGTCAGAAGCTGGTAAAGGACTTACAAGAACACTGCACTGAATATGTTTCTCTCATTTAATGCTCTGCCTTCTGAATCATCTCATGAAAGAGTGCTGTAAAGTGCATTAGAAGAAATGTCATCCTTAACCTCTAGTGAATGAAAGAAAGAAAGTGGAACAGAAATGGGTTTATCTGATACAAACGATTCAGGTGCCAGTCAGATTTATATTATTCCACAGAAAAGGAAACAGACCAAGTCATGGTACCTGTGCACAGTGCTTCTTCCCTCTCAGCACCATCGAGTGTTTGTCACATGCATTCTAAGAAAACAACCACAAGTCATGATCCTACTTTCAGATTTTGGTTGAGTTGTGTTAACAACCGAGACCTATGGTTTGTCGATGGTCGATGGGGGTCCAAGAATTCTCGCACTGTTAGCGCATTAACTTGAACAAACTTTCTCCGATTTGACTAATATTTGCCATACAGGTCTTTTGCAATAATATCTCAAGCAATTTTGCAAAGTGGCCTGGCCCGATTTTTCGTTACTGTCATGGGCCTTAATTAGTCAATTTTACGAATTTTGAGCTTGTTAGCACAATAACTTGAACAAACATTCTCCGATTTGACTAATATTTGCTATACTGGACTTTTGCAATAATATCTCAAGCAAGTTCACAAACTGGCATGGCTTGATTTTTCTATACAGAGTTTTGGGCCTTAATTAGTCAATTTTCAAATTTTGAGCTTGGCTGTACAATAATTTAAACAAACGCTCTCAGATTTAATTAATATTTGTTATACAGATTTATTGCAATAGTAAGTTCGAAAACTGGCCTGGCCCAATTTGTCTTTAAATAGCTATGGGCCTTAATTTCTCAATTTTTACATGTTTTGATCTCGTTAGCGCAATAACTTGAACAAACATTCTCCAATTTAAATAATATTTGCCATACAGGTCTTTTGCAATAATATCTCAAGCAAGTTCAAAAACTGGCCCGGCCCGGCCCGATTTTTTGTTACAAAGTTATGGGACTTAATTAGTCAGTTTTTACAAATTTTGAGCTCTTTTGCGCAATAACTTGAACAAAAGTTCTCCAATTTGACTAATATTTGTCATACAGGTCTTTTGCTATAATAACTCAAGCAGGTTCGAAAACTTTTTGTAACAGAGTTATGGGCCATAATTAATTTTTATGAATTCTGAACTTATTAGCATTATAACTTGAACAAAGGTTCCAGATTTGACAACCTGCATATGATTGATAACCAGGTTACCGAATGCAGCACTCTTCGATTGCCACCACAACTCAATGCCTACATCTCCGATGGGTACCTCTTTAAGTCTGAATATAAGCAATCTGTCATTTGCAGAATGAGGTCTTCAGAGGGTGAATTTGCTGATGTTATCCCAAATAGTGGGCAAATTTATCCTCTTGGTACCGCTTTCTAATTGGGCTTTTTAAAACCTTGATTCAGATTGAGGTTCACAGTGGGTAAATTTGGTAATGCTACCCTGCTGTGCAGGGTAGTATCACCAAATTCACCCTTTGGGTACCTCATTCTGCAAATGACAGCTTGCTTATTTTCAGACTTGTACCTCTTGTTGTTTACTTGTATAGACTACTGTTGACACAGCCATGGGAAGTCTATTACTAGCACCCATCGTAAGAATCACACTTTTGATTCTCATTTAATAGCCCAGTTCAATGCTGACATAATTATTAACACAAAATATTGAGGTTCTGGGGAAAACTGAGTGAGAGGAAAGGGACCCTAAAAGGAATCCCCTGCATAAATGAAAATTAAATTATAAAGACTTCTGGAACAGTATGCCACAGTCTGAAGTAATATCATATGATTCAATGACTGGTTCAAGTTTGTAAGCCTCTGTGGGGACTCCATTTAAAAGTGCTGGTGTCACTAGAAGAATATGTTATATTCTTTGGCAACACTTCATCTTAAACCTTTGCGAAGGATTAATTTTTAGCTCAACTTGACAAAGTCAAGCTGAGCTATTACCATCACTTCTCGTCCATCGGCGTACGTACGTACGTTAGTATGTACGTCCACAATTTCCTTTGGCACACCTCACAGGTCACATTTATCATCAGATCGCTTTGAAACTTGGTATGCTTGTTTGGGGTGACCTCTAGATGGGAGCTATCGATTTTCAATTTCCGTCAAAAAATGTTGCCGCGGCCAACATTCTTAGAACTTAGTTTAGTCAGACCTCAATATTTCCCTTTGGCACCCCCTACAGGGCACATTTATGATTGGATTGCTTTGAAACCTGGCATGCTTGTTTGGGGTGACCTCCAGATTGGAGCTATCGATTTTCTTCCATTTCCATCAAAAAATGTTGCCGTGGCCAACATTCTTAGAACTCAGTTTAGGTAGACCTCAATATTTCCCTTTGGCACATCCTACAGGGCACATTTATGATCAGATTGCTTTGAAACCTGGCATGCTTGTTTGGGGAGACCTCTAGATGGGAGCTATCGATTTTATTTCATTTCCTTCAAAAAATGTTTCTGCTGCCAACGTTCTTAGAA
This sequence comes from Pictodentalium vernedei, assembly GCA_031216915.1. Taxonomy (NCBI): domain Eukaryota; kingdom Metazoa; phylum Mollusca; class Scaphopoda; order Dentaliida; family Dentaliidae; genus Pictodentalium; species Pictodentalium vernedei. The sequence goes on along the minus strand of CM062297.1, from coordinate 486,184,781 downwards.
CTTAGTTAGACCTCAATATTTCCCTTTGGCAAACCCCACAGGGCACATTTATGACCGGATTGCTTTGAAACCTGGCCTGCTTGTTTGGGGTGACCTCTAGATGGGAGCTATCGATTTTCTTCCATTTCCGTCTGTCAAAAAATGTTGCCGCTGGCAACGATCTTTGAACTTAGTTTAGTCAGACATCAATATATTCCTTTGGCATGCCCTACAGGGCACATTAATGATCAGATCGGTTTGAAACTTTGTATGCTTGTTTGGGGTTACCTCTGGATGGGAGCTATCAATTTTCTTTGATTTCCGTAAAAAAAGCCACTAGCAATGACGTTCGATGAACTAAGTAAAAACTTAGTGCAGTTAAGCATCAATATTTCCCTTTGACACACCCTGCAGGGCACATTTATGATTGGATCGCTTGCAAACTTGGTGTGCTTGTGTGGGGTAACATCTATATGGGAGCTGTCGATTTTCTTCCATTTCTGTCAAAAAATGTTGCCGCTGACCTTTGAACTTAGTTTAATCAGACCTCAATATTTCCCTTTTACACACCCTTCAGGGCACATTTATGATCGGATCACTTTGAAACTTGGTATGTGTGTTTGGGGTGACCTCTCGATGTAAGCTATTGCTTTTTATCATTTCCATAAAAAATTATTATCGTTATCACCAGCCTTTGAACTTACTGCATTTGTGCATCAACTTATCCCTTTTGCACTCTCTGCAGGGAATATTTATGAATTTCCATGAAAAAAACCATTGCCACAAGCAGTGACCTTCTCCTTAGTGCATTTGTGCATAAACATCTTCCTTTGGCATGCCTCCGAGGGCACATTCATTATCAGGTTGTTTTGAAACTTTGTAAGCTTATGCAGGGTGACAAAGATAGGAGCTATTGATTTTCTTTTCATTTCCATCAAAAACTGTTGCTGTTAGCAACAATGTTTGAATTTATTGCATTTGTGCACCAACATTCTTTGACATGGCCCACAGGTCACATTCATCATAGGATTGTTTTTGAACTTGGTGTGCTCATTAGGCAAGACCTTTAGATAGAGCAATTGATTAGCATTCATTTCTGTGAAAAAAGTTTCCATTTACAATAACCTCTGAACATACTGCATTTGTGTATCAACATTCTTCCTTTAGCCAGTCGTACAGTTTTCGTTAAAAAATGCATGGATTACTCTGACATTGTGCACACACAATGCTGTTATGTTGAAATTTCATCAAATAACATTGGTACCAATGATCTTCAATTTTGCCATTTTAAGCTCAACTTTGACGTAAGTCAAATTTGAGCTTATTCCTTGGCCAGTCGTCCATTGTCCGTCTGTCCATCAACAATTCAATACGGCTCGGGCTGCAGACCGTATTTATGAACCGATCTTTACGAAACTTCTTGGGTACCTTTGTTATCACCGTGGGACGAGAATGAGTATTTTTGGGACTGGTCCGAAATTCAAGTTGGCCGCTGGCAGCCATTTTGTACAAAATTAGGTGCAATCAGATTTTTGCGCAGAACTTCCATATGAAAGCTCTGATTTGAATTTTTTTTTGTATGAATGTTTAGTACCATGGGATACATCACATATAATACAGGTTTTTTCTCGTGCGTAAATTAAACAAATTAGACTAACTTTGATGTATTTAGTGTTACTTTCAGCACTGTAAGTGCAAATGCCAATACGGCTCGGACTAGAGGCCGTATCTATGAACCAATCTTTACGAAACTTCTTGGGTACCTTTGGTATCACCGTGGGACAAGAACGAGTGTTTTGGGGTCCGGTCCGAAATTCAAGATGGCCAATGGCAGCCATTTTGTTCAAAATTAGGTGCAATCAGATTTTTGCGCAGAACTTCCATATGAAAGCCCTGATTTGAATAATATTTTGTGTGAATGTTTAGTACCATGGGATACATCACATACAATACAGGTTTTTTTCTCATGCAGAAATTATGCAAATTAGATGAACTTTGATTTTTTCAGTGCAGCTTACACACAGTAAGTACACATGTCAATACGGCTCGGGCTAGGGTCTGTACTTATGAACCGATCTTCACGAAACATCTTGGGTACTTTTATTATCACCTTGGAACAAGAACGAGTGTTTCTGGGTGCGGTCCAAAATTCAAGATGGCTGCCAGTGGCCATTTTGTACCGAAATTAGGTCTAATCAGTTTTTTGTCAACTTCTATACGGCTTGTATTTATGAACTGATCTTCATGAAACTTCTTGAGTACCTTTGTTATCACCTTGGGACAGGAACAAGTGTTTTTGGGTGCCTTTGTTATCACTGTGCTATGAGAACACATATTTTGGGGTTCAGTCAGACCTAGGGTTTAATGATTTCCCGGTTTCTTAAAAAATCGGGACCGGGAAATTTTTCCCGTTTATATTCGGGAACCGGGAACGGAACCGGGAATAGAAGGGGTTGTTAACTTGTTACAAGTCTGTGTTTACAATAATGGAATCGGACCAAAATCGTATCGTTTTTTAATCTTAAATGAAAGACATTTCACACAAAACCTAGGTAACATTCATACAGAAAACAAACATTGAATTTGAAAGCTGTAGTTTCAACTTTCAGCTGTAAAAGTGTAAATAAACAATGTCTTTTGAATCACTGTCCAGACTGTCCAATGCTCAATACTGTAAAGTTTGTAAACTACTGTGTAGTGTTCAATGTTTATTGAGTCACCGAAATGCATCCAAATAAATCGAATGAGTAAAGTACTAGAGTGACTGTCACTATAGTACTTTACTCATTCCATTTATTTAGATGCGTTTTTACATCTTTGTGCACAATAATACTTCCTCAACAACAGCAAATTACTCAACGCTTTGTCACTTAATCTGGACCGTATTTTGGTACATATGTGCCCAGCCGTAGAAAAACTGCGCTCTGACTCTACAGATGTCGGCTTTCCCGTTATGAGGGCGTTATATAAAAAGTTCAGATTGTCCGTTCTAACTCCGTTGGTCTCATACAACTTGAATTCGTTCCCGATATTTGCATTTGTTGGTTCTGCACGTGTGGTAATAGATGTTTTACAAGCTGTATCGTCAGTATAGCCCTGCAGTACATCCTCAAGTGTCGGTGCAGTTGAAGGATTTTCAGTGAGATCAGGTGATACATTGCTAACACTTGCGGGAGACTCGACGACTTCGGAAGCCTCACTCAGACTTAAGTCACTTAACCCTTTGAGGCGGATGAGCTCTGTACGGGCAAACTTTACTCTGACAGTTTTCGCACATGTCTCAAGGAATGCTGGTTCGTCCAACAAACAAAAGTTTGGGTTGTGGAGGTATTTCAAAAGAGTTACAAGGGTTTTGTCTCGTCTCTTACATAAGCGTTCCTTCAGCCTTTCGCTCAATCGCTTGCTTATGTCAGAATCTAATGAATCTAACTGTGCAAATAGAAATTTCAATATCCCCTCAGCAGAAACGAAAGTTGTGTCACGCCGGCATAAAGCTTCATTCGCCACTGTAATAGGCCTAAGTGCATTGGCGATATCTGTGACAGCCTCGACTTCAGGCTGAGTAAGACAAGATGTGCATGAAATATCTAAGAATGCCTTTAACATGCATGGTCGGAGTCTGAGATAGCGAGTGAACATAGCTTCTATTGTATTCCAACGGGTTTTCACATCGATTATGGGCTTCAACTCTTTCCCTTGATCCTGCTTCACATAAGTTTGTAAAATCTCATCAGCGCGTCCACGTCGAAACTTCTTGCAGTCACTTCTAACCTTGGTCACCAAGTCAGCAAAGTTTATTATATCCAAATTTATCAAAGTACCACATTGACTTTCTTCGACGTTGAGACCATCGTCAAATTCATCATCGGATATATCATTATCATCGTCACCCTCATTACCCGTGAGCGAAGCAGATTCCTCGTCCTCAGGCTCTGACTCACACTGTGCAGCACCACTAGTACTAGTACTACCAAAGCCTTTGTACATAACATCTGATACTGCAAGGTGAATACCATGGCTGAGACACAACACAGAGACAGTTGGCATAAGTCGACCAAATTTGACCATTACTGATGCGCCATCACTTGTACATACGGCTATATGCTCATCAACAGACAACCCAAAAGTTGAAAGGTGCTCAGTGACAGAAACAACCATAGCCTCTGCTGTAAACTTCCCAGTAATTTTGCAAAGTCCTGTATTCCAAAACTCACCGTCTTTAGCATGTATATCTATGTTCATGTACCGACGGTTCCTAACACTTGTCCATTCATCTAGTGTTATACTGAAACGTTCACCATTAGCAATTCGCTCAGATAAATCGGCCTTAATTCTAGAACGAACATCGTCTGCATGATTAGCGACCAACTGCATAACTGCTGATGGATCCCGTGGTAGTTTATGTCCCATTTTTTCGATATTTGACCGTATAAAATCACTTTTGGTTATACTGTTTATTGAAAATCCATCAAGGGCAGCTAACTTGGAAATTATTTCCTCCAATGGTTGCCTTTGTCGTACCAAAAAAGCATCAACTGACGTCTGTTTAGCAATTTTCGATGGTCCCGCACTAACACTACTATCTGTAGTCGGACGTTTGATCAACTCAATCTTGTGAACCAGACGTAAATGTTTTGCAAGACCTCCCGTGGAACCGCCGGAAAGTGTTAATGTTTTTGAGCATTTCTTGCATTCTGCCTTTGAATCAGATATTCTGTTGAAGTATTCCCAGGCGGGAGATGCATTCTGCCTCGACGCCATTGCAAATTTGCAGGAAAGTGTAATAAAGAATAAAGACAAGTAGAATCGCAGATTAATTTCAAAGTTGAAACTTGCAGACGATAAAATGTTTTTGACAAGATCACAAGAACGATAACACAAAAGTTTGACAAAACTGCATAAGCACGCTTGACTGGAAATGTATATTGTAAGATCGATAACTCTAAATGTCTATAGCTACGATTCTGGCTTTACAAGTTACAAGTTACAACTGGAGAAGATTGGAGTTATCGATCCCGCGATATATAAATTTCCCGACAGGCGCAATTTTGTTGCTCTTCTAAGTTGTAACATTACTGGCATGCTATGCATGTTACCATATAACTAAAAGTGAATTTATACGGTCAAATATCGAAAAATGGGACATAAACTACCACGGGACTGACGGGAGTGAGTCCGAGTGACGGAATCCATGGTAGTTACTAACTTACTAGTTATACGGTTGGTCGCCAATCATGCAGGCGATGTTCGTTCTAAAATCAAGGCCGATTTATTTTTCGGGTTGTTTGTTGTTGATGAGCATATAGCCGTACTGCCTATGCACAAGTAATATCGCGCCAGAAATGACTGATAACGAGTTGGAACTCGGTATACAAATAATAAAATCGTTGAATAAAGGGGTATGTGACAAACATTGACGATAGATCTGAATAAGTGAGCTTTTAATCTTATAAGAAACACAGTAAGAAGTCCGTAAAATATCGTTTTCTCATTCCCGGTTCCCGAATTTTCCCGATGGTAAAAATCCGGTTTTCGGGAACGGGAAGTAACCAATCGGGAAACGGGAATTCCCGGTCCCGAATTAAACCCTAGTCAGACCAACGCTGACTCTAAGATTTTTTTTCTAGTTTAGCATCTGACTGTCTCCCACCTTTACAATACTTTACCTATACATTTGTTACAGGCTACGGTCAGTATTTATGTACAGACCATTACAATACTTTATATGTACCTTTGTTATCAGGTCATTACCTAGATGTTTGTCATTGCTGTGTCACACACTAAACATGTACATGCCTTAACAAGTTGAGCTACAGTGTCATTGACACTTTCATATTTATAACTTACCAAGTTGAAGTTTGTCAAGTTCAGCTACAGTGTGATTGACACTTTCATTTGAATTGCACTCAAGCCTTAATATTTGTCCCGATATGGCAGAATCAGTTTTCATTCTCACAAACTTCTGCAAGAATCAGTTCTGTTTTTAAATAATTAATAATTTGAGAGTACTTCTATGTTCCTATAACTGCAAACAGTACATTTTCCTTATTTAGAAAACAAATGTCATATTTATCTACTAGAGTTTAACACTTGAATGCATTCCAACATACATGCTTTTAGTGGACTTGCTGATGGAAGTTGCAGTACCTTGGCAGTGGTCTCTCGTAAAGTTTGGGCTGCCTATTATTTAGGCAGACCTAACTTCTCTAGAGAGCAGTGTTACGTTAACATAAGGGAGCAAAAAATAAGACGAGATCTGGGTTCTCCAGGCTTTAAGGACACTTTTTCGGAATTGATTGACCAGATTCAAATGAACATTTAGCGAGAATCATATTTGATTAAATTGGAAATAGCTCAGGAAGAACAGCCTGAACAGATTAGATAAATGAATAAATAAGAATGAAGTTGAGAGTATGCAAAACGATTTTTAGTTTAACTTGACAAAGTCTGTGAGTCTGTTCACATTTTCCTTTAGCACAGGCTACACCCTGTAGTTCTTGTCCGATTGTCCCGAAATTTCATATGCAGGTTTGGGGTCATGTCTAGATGAGAATGTCCCCTTTTGGTCACGATCGGTCAACCGTGACGACAGCCTGAGCCCAAAACCCGAAAACCTTTAGCACAGTCTACAGGTCGTATTTATGGAGGGATTTCATTGTAACTTGGTGGGTTGACTTCATATAATGTCTAGATGAGAACATCCCCTTTTGGTTGCGATTGGTCAACTGTGACGGCTACAGGAGCCTGAAGCCCCAAAACTTTTAGCACAGTCTACAGGTCATATTTATGAAGGGATTTCCTTGTAACTAGGATCACTCCAGATAATGCCCAGATGAGAACGTTCTCTTTTGGTCGCGATCATTCAAATGTGATGGCTGCCCAAGCCCAAAACCTGAAAAAATTTATCACAGACTACAGGTCGTATTTATGAAGGGATTTCATTGTAACTTGGAAGGATGACTCAGTAAAATGACTCCAAATAATGTCTAGATGAGAACTTCCCCTTTTGGTTGCGATCATTCAGCAGTGACGTCCGCCCAAGCCCAAAACCCGAAAACATTTAGCCTAGTCTATAGGTCGTATTTATGGAGGGATTTCACTGTAACTTGGTAGGTAGACTCCATATAATGTCTAGATGATAGCATCCCTTTTTGGTCAGGATTGGTCTGCTTTGACGGCTACAAGCCCGAAAACCTTTAGCACAGTCAACAGGTTATATTTATGAAGGGATTTCATTGTAACTTGGTAGGATCACTCCAGATAATGTCCAGATGAGAACGTCCCCTTTTGGTCACGATCATTCAAACGTTATGGCTGCCCGAGCCCAAAACCCCAAAAACTTTAACATAGACTACAGGTCGTATTTATAAAGGGATTTCATTGTAACTTGGAAGGATGACTCAGTATAATGTCAAGATGAGAACGTCCCCTTTTGGTTGCGATCGGTCAACCATGATGGCTACACAGGTTTCCAAATCCCGAAAACCTTTAGCACAGTCTACAGGTCGTATTTATGAAGGGATTTCATTGTAACTTGATGGGATGACTTGTTTTGGAATAATTTCACTGTAATTTGGTAACTTTGGTTGACATACATTAACTGTGAGGTCCACATACATTAACTGTGAGGGCCACATTAACCCACTCCTCAGTTCTTTAGTACAGTCTACAGCTCAAATTATTTTTATTGAAAGCATAGCATACAGGGAACAGAAATTAGCATATTCCCAATTAACACAATTCTTGTCTTATTTCATAATCCTTTCATAAACATTGAATGTTATCTTTTTCATCAAACACAACACATAGACAAGTTAAGCTACAGTGTCATTGACACTTTCATTGCAAAATACCATGTCCTCGTGGCCTGCACATGCTCCAGGTCATATAAGTTCCCAACTGCAGAGGTTACAAGTAAGTTACATTGCTGCAGCTGTCCTTTTGAATGGAGATTGAGATATATATTGCCATTATCAGCAAACAGACTGATACATGCCATAAGGCAGACATGACGATAACCAAAAATGTAACAGGAAACTATTCCTTGATTTCTGCTGCATGATTCCCAGGTGCATAGCTAGGATAGGGGTTGTCCAAGCCAGTTTAGGGGAGGGTAGGTGGGAAAGGCAAACCTGAAGTTTGAAAAGCGATTGTGGAGTAGGCAGGGGTCCCCCTAGTACTGACTAGGATCTTCCAGTCATCCCCACCTCCTCCCACTTAAGGAAAGTGGGTGGAAGGGGTAATGATTGGTGCATCCTAGTTAGGACTAGGTATCCCCCGAGAATATTTTGCAAAATTTGTAGCATTTGTGGCTCAATATTGGAGACCATTTTGGGATGGGCAGGGAAAAATTTAAATGATGGGCAAAGTCTTCAGCCCACCAACGCCCACCCCATGGCTACACAACTGATGCTACCACAGATAAAAGACATTTATTTGTCTTCATTCTCACCCACCCCACACCCCACTATGAAAAATGGGGAGTTATCCTATCTGAACATAAATTGATTTTTCCAAGCTTCGCAGGGCCCTAACAAAAACTGAAACTTTATGGTTATTGAAAAATTGTTTTTGAAGTGTTGTCTTCTAGCCATGTTAGGTAAAGGCTTTAATTGTTTCAAATATCACTAAGGGAGGATTTGTTTTGTAACAATTTATTGGAGAAAGCCTGAATCTAACACTTTACACAATCACTGAATGAATATTCAGAAATGGTCTGTGATATTTCTAAGACATACAAAAAATTGAACGTGTGAACTATAGCCAACCACTATATTGATTTTGTTTTGTTTTTTTCAGGAACAGGCCTACATGGTTTACACTTGGTGCTGATTTTGGCAATATGATGAAAGCATTCATAGGAGCAAACTTTCTAAGTGTTGCTTATGCATTTCGTCAGAGTGGTTTAGGGGTAAATATATACAAATGGATAGCTTTTAAGTTTTCTTCACTTGATTATCGTGTGCAGAATTCTTGTCTGTTTGTTTAAATTTCTTTCTGTAACACATTGTCCAAATCCTCTGTACACTGCATCAAAACTGATAATCAAATTGTCACCTGAAAAACAATGCTCTAAATACACTGGAGCCCACTTAATTGTATATCTCTTTATTGAATATCCATGTTAGAGATAGGCAATATACCGAAAAACTGAACCGATGCCAATATCATTGGCATACCGAAAAACCGAACCAAACAAATCATTGAATACTGAAACTGTTTGAATTTTCAAATTTTAATTTATAAGGGCCTCGTAAGGTTTGATAGCAGATGAAGTGTTCATTTTCATGAAAAAAGTCGCTGATTTTCTCTTCAGTTTTGTTAACCCTCAAGGGCATGGGCAGTTGTCTTGAATTCTCACAAGATTACAATATAGTACTGTACAGCCTACAATAAAGTGGAAACCTGGTCATGCTAATAACGCGCTATTTAGGTGATATTTGCATCACATTCATATCTGAATATTGCGATATTTTTATAGAAATAACGTGTCAGTTGGTCATAATTTGGCCAGTCGGACATGCTGAGATGATGAAATCAAAAACCCTATATAACCTATTAACTTCCAAACCAATTTTTGTTATATTGTTTACAGTATATTTATATTAATTACAATACATACACCACATCAAGATACAGAATTACAATACATAGAAATCTAGAATAAATAGCATATGTTATATTTTTTTATGTGTAACTTGTAAATGTCGCATGCATAATCTATACTTTGAACAAAGAAATTATACCATTTGAAAGATACATGTAAACATAAAATATTACAATCTATTTTCATATTTCAAATCAAAAAAGCCCCAAAGAACAAGTTACAAACTACAACAGTACATATTTACAAACAACACATGATTAATTATTGACAGTAATCATTTCAGTTAAAGAAAGCACAAAAAATTATTGAAGTCATCAATGCTAAACAGTAAACAAACATAAACACTCAAATAATTGTTAACAACGATCATTTCAGTGCAATTACAAAAACAAGCACACATAATAATAACACCAAGAAGACCTTGGTTGCCCCAGTGCTCCCAACAGATTCCCTATTCCCACGCTTCTTTCTTCCTCCCAACACTCGGAGACGAACTGCTTGATGACTTCCTTTGCCCCATTTTTCCCAATCTCTCCAATTAGCATATTAACCCTCTCCTTAGAGTCATTCACTACCCACGTGTCCTTCATTCTCCCATCCCACTTCCCCATTATACTCCCAGTGAATCTTATTCTTTTGGATTGGTATTTTGGGCATTCTAGAAGAAAGTGTTCCAGGGTCTCCACTACGCCTAAATTACACATTTGGCACTCCTTTTTACTGTTTTCCCAATTTTTTCCCTCAGCTCTAGGGACCGCGACCTCAGCTTGAACAACAGTAACCCCCCAAAGGTGCCATCAAGGTACTCCTCAAAACGAGGCTTTTCTTTATCACACAGGCCACCCAAAAACCTCTTAGATTTTACCCCCTCTCTCCAGTCACGGTTAACATTCTCCATGACTCTTTCTCTGACGATTTTTTTTTACCCTGGGTTGTCCCTATGTCTAGGTCCGAGATCTCTAATGAGTAGTTCTCCAATAGCTCTCTCACTTGGACCATCCACCCTGTCTTGGTATTAGAGTTGAAAATACTCTGGAACATTACTTTACACCATCAGCTGTTGGGAGATTTACCAAATAATTAAGATAACGCGGTTTCAATAAGGCTATCCTGTCCTTGATCCTTAACAGACATTTTAATAAGCACGAAGCTAAAAAACAATCCTGAAATTGAACACAGAATTTTCGAGTCAGTTCATCAGTTCATAGTGCTGGGTGGACGTATTCTTGCTTATGTGTATATAAATCTGGATAATTTTCGAATATTACAAAGAATTTTGAAGAATATTTTTCACTGTGGAATTTAATTCAAACAAACATTTAAGTATTTTGTTAAAATTTATAATAGATATTTTAAAATGTGTCCAAAATATAGACAGAGTCGCTGAAGCTGTGATTTGGAAATATGGTCTTTTGCACATCCAAACTGAGGTCTCAGTCTGATCAGATGAAGTTAAATACCAGGGCTCGGGAATTTGTGTTTCCCTTTTTAAAATAAATTTTAATTGACTCATTTTACACATTTACATGTAAATAAACCATTTTGTTGCTTTCACGAATATTTCTATTTCATTTGACATCACCCCAATTCATGCTTGATATCGTTGTTATCGAACGTGAAAGGAAGACTCGCCCCTTTCCCTTCGACTTTAAAGATTGAGAGCTTCATATTTATAAAAGTTTAAACAGCAATTATGTAAACATATTCTTGAGGACATTCGTGAACGAACAGTAGTTATAAAAATATTGCGTCTCGTGCGCGTTTGTTTTGCGATATTTGTCACATGTTGAAAATATTGCTTTAATGCTATAAGAATTTCGCCAAAATAATATGCCATCATTAACAAAAGAATATCGTCTTATGGTATACTTTGTTATAGGCTGTACTGTACATGTCCAGATGTTTTCTGTAAAGGATTAAAATCTATTGGTAGGAAATGGCCCAAATAATTCAGTGTGTGCATGAAAATGTGAACAACAGACCGTGAATTATGACCATGACTCAACAATAGTATGCTTCACTTCAAATGTTAGCAAGCAATATACAGCACGCCTCCCATTTTCAAAACTGAAAGACTGCTTTTGTGATCACAGTCTATATACAGTACATGGAGAGTGGATTGTAACTAAATCACCCAGGGAGTGGAGTTTTCACCCAAAGTATCACTTTCAAATTCTGTACATGTGGACAAAAAACACAAGCAGTGTTTCAGCCAATGGACCTCCGGGTATAACCCGGATGTCCATTGGCTGGAACTTTGCTTGTTCTTGTAATGCTTTGCAACAAATTAGCAATTATTGCTTGGGTGGAATCTCCACTCTGTGGGTGATTTAATAATAATGCACTCTCCACGTACTGTACATATATATGTGCTCCTGCAGCATAGTTTGAAAATACATGTATATATGCACAGAGTTATATATTTTTATTCACAATCAGAGTGGTCAATAATTAAGATTCTGTGACATGACTGTACACTGTATTTACCAGCTATGAAAAGGACAGGTTTGATGTTAATTTGTTTTAACCCTAAAGTTCCCATACAGCCACAAAGGCCAATTTTATATTGAATTGAAAAAGTTGTGTCAAGAGTATTCCTCCCTGAGAATCCAATGGATGGGCTGCATTTTTCTTCCACCACTAAGGTACTGAGACATATATAAAGTCATGTGAGACAGCTGAGAGAGATATACCCAACTGACCCTAACCACATAACAGCTATCTCCCCCACCCTTGTGACCAACCTATTTGCATTAGGGCTGGGCGGTTTTGAAATTTGCATTTCGGTTCGGTTTCGGTTCGGTTTCGGTTTCGGTTTTGTACAAAAACTCGGTTTTCGGTTCGGTTTTCCGTTTTTCATAATATATTGTAGAAATCCACATTTTAGAGGGTAATGTACACATAAAATCTGTCTGTATTTGTCATCCAAGTCATGAGGCTCATATAGCGAGTTGAGTCATTCGGGTTAATCAGTGTTCACCACTCTTCTCAGCAAATGGACATATTGTGTTGGGCTGCTGTAGTGGGCAACAGTGGTGGAGCGGTGGAGCCATGAGGTATCTAGGGAGACCAGCCCCCCCCCTCCCCCCACCCTCCACTCAAAATCCCACTTGCTTCTCCCATCCCCAAATTTGAAAAAAATATTTTTGATTTCCTGCCCTCAGTACAAGTACAGTACCCTCAGTCCTGAGATTCCCCCCACCCCCCCCCCCCCCCAAAAAAAAAAAAAAAAAAAATCTCCACTAGCATGGTCCACAGGATTTCAAACCATGGCTCCACCACTGGTGGGAGCTGCCTTGTTCTGTCAGTGAGATTTGGGACCTTGTCAAGACAAGATGCAGAAATTCACAAGAAAAGCTACATTTTAGCAAAAATCAACATTTCCTTATTTTTTATGGAGTCGCAATGCTCTCATCCTGGTTTTGGTGGATAATGACTAATGTGCAATTGTAGTGCTTATTTCGGTAATTATCACATCGCTTGAAAATAGACGTGCCCCGTGTTTCTTGATGGTTCCTGCTTCAAATGACAGTGGAATAAGAGGAACACAAATCATATTTTTTCTGATTTTTATAACTATTGTTGAAGTAAGTCGTGATATACGAATCACTTTTATTGGTAACTCACTCCAATGCTTTCACAATATCTCTCTTAATTTCGACTGTAGATGTTCGTTTTTTACTTTGATTCTGCCCAAACATAGAAATTGGGCGAAATGGGCGGTGCCAAGGCGAAGATATTACCAACTTTACTTTGCCCTCTTGGCTTATCCCTGCGTTGATTTCATCTTATTCAAGACAGGCGATTGATGATTTTGAAGGGAGGGGAGACTGCTGCATAATGGGGGTTGAAAGAAAGTTTGCAATATTGCATCTTGGGATTTGTTGTGTTTACAAAATACACATGGTCATGACACGTGTTGATTATAACATCGTATTGGGAATGCAGCGTGTGAACCTGACAGACCTGCAGTACTGCGCGATTCCTTAAAGTAAGTTCAAATAGTATACAAACAATTCCCAATAAGTTTTAAAAAAACTTTCAATAGTTACCTGCCATCCATTTAATTGGATGTGTTCTATTTTAATTTAACCATTTTATTGTTGACAAAAAACATAACTGCCAATGCGCAGCGTTATCTCGGAGCATGTGACTTCAGAGAACGTGCCAGTGGTCGGTTAATTAACATAATTTACTCGTCATTTTTCCCATGTGAACTTTGAGGTTTTAAAACTCAATAAATTTTATGTTTACCACCAATCTAATTTACAACGTGCTGTACGCAGATGATTTTAGGTCAAAGGTAATTTATAATACTTTTACACCACATATTGTCAGGTAACTTGCAATACCTCTTTGGTCGAATATGCCCAGTTCAGTAAATTTACTTAACAATTCTTGAATTGCATGTGTGGATTTTTACGTACGACTTTTTAATTTTTCATATTCCATCTGCTGGTGGTTCTGTAGATATTGTTTAAGATACAAGAAATTTGCTACCACTATTTGTGGGGGGGAGGGTGGGGGGGATTTGTTGTCAGTCCTCTCGAAGTAAGCATAAATGGCACAGCATTTACATGTACCTTTGCCTGACATTTAAGCCTTTGGTGTGCGGAAAGCAAGTGATTGAGTGGTCGTAAACTTAACCAATTCTGGGAAATTTGTTGAAACCGAAAGTCTCGGTTTTTTGTTAAGGCGGCGGTTCGGTTTTGGTTTAAAAAAAAAAACCGAACCGAACCGATAAACCGCCCAGCCCTAATTTGCATATTTAATTAGTGCTGGAACTATTTAATCATCTGCACATGTATGAACAAACAAAATGGAAGGCCGTTTTGCTTCCGTAAATACGACTGACTATAAACGAAAATCAAAACCAGAACACTGTAAGAAAAACTTCAGCACACCTCAAATTGCTCTGTCAGTTTATCGGAGAGAAACATACATTATTATAATATGATACATACATGATATTACGCCCATGCCAAACTGAAGTACATGTCTGGAAATGACGTGTGCAGACATGTTGATTTCATTTGAGGTCGCTTCAGTACATTAACCCTCAACGTGCGGTAATGATCTGCATGTTTTGAAGTATATATCTTTGGTATATACCATACTTCTCGACATGCGTTCCGAATATCTTATTGGTTTTCTCCAAGAATGAATGCACTAAGAATTATTTTTTCCTGGAAAATAGGGTATATTTTTATACTGTACCAATGACCCAGACATAGCTGGTGCTAACTCTTAAAATATAGGGCCAAACACAAATTTTGCCCCCCAATCCCCAAAATTTGCATCTAAAACCAAAGAAAACATGTCCTGAATGGCCCTCCACACTTCACCTCTACTGCGCATACGCAGTGTCAAGGACGTTCCAAAATTGGCGCCATTAATCATGCTAAGTTTGGCCCTTCATCAGTTAACATCTGACTGATCTTTGTGCTTGTAAATCTCAGTTTAAGTGATGCCAGACACATAAATATTAGTGAAATGGTGATTCTAAGGAGGATAAAGAAGGAGGAGAGGAAAAATGTGTGACAGAATATTATCAGGGCTGTAACTTAAAATTTTTTAATGAAATTATGTTAAGTTACCTATTTTCGAGGCAGCAGCCATTTTGTTGTCATTCTTGTTATTCAGTTACACTGATTTTTCAGGGTTTTCCTCTCTCCCTTTCCTTTAAGTCCCCTCTTGCTATTCTCCCATGCTTTTGGCATAGTTTCTGTAATTATTATTACTAAAATTTCTTGGGAGTTTTAGCTGAATAACAGAATGAATTCTGTTCTTTTCCCCATGTTTATGTCTTCACCTACGGGTGGTTAGGCGTTGTGTTCTGCATCTACCATCTGATGTTCTGCAGTTTCTTCCCTGGAAGTCTCTGTTTTGCATCAGATAGTGTATTTTTGGTAACTGATTTCAGGCCTGGGTGCCTGGAGTCTTATTTTAGTGTTTTTACACTCTTTGTTTACATTTATAACAGCCCTCTGTGTGAGGGGGGGATTTCTTGAAAATAATATCTTGATGTTAATTTAATCATAACTAGATACATTATTATTGTTCGTAAGTGTTGCATAAATTGTTTAAAATATTTTTAAAATTTTTGTCCACACTTAGGCTTGGGATCCATTGGGGCTCAACGTTACTTTTCAGAAACTTGGGCTGTTCTGAAAAAATATTTTTTCAAAATATTTTGATTTCAGTTATTTTTTCTATGTTAATGGATCATATTATCATTATGTATTTTGATTGTCAGGGGTTGGTGCGAGTACCAGGACTTTGTTTTCTTTTCACATTGAAAGGATTTTGATCAATTGTAATATTATTATATATTATAATCATTCTATATGTGGTCAGTGTACTTGCATTAACTCCTGTTCTGTATCTGATGATTTCGATGACAACATGGGAAACGTATGTCACGGTATGTTAGTGGGGAATTGGACATTCCGGTCCTTTCCCCGCAGGGTCACTCTACTTTATCAATTTCTATTTCAGACGATCAAGATTAGGGTGATGTATCTGTGATGTCTTCCAACAGTGTGCCTCCGTCGTCACAATTAATGAAGGGCTAGCGGAAAAGTGCTCATGTAAATACGCCAATTGCCTAAGAGGACCCGAGTAGGTTCGACGGCCTTTGACGTCCGCTAGCTCGCCCGGTGTAGCGTCCATTCATCGAATGGTTCGGCAGCCGGGTTCGTCCGTTGCGGTCTAGAAGGAGTTTTGGGGTGATGCGAGCACTATAAATCGACCAAATGCACACCCAGTGACGGCGGATTAGAGGGAGAACGGAGGAAGCCTTTTAGTCCGGTTCATAGCTCGTTCTGGTCCATCCGGACGGCGAGCGAGAGAGGCCCCTCTCTCGTACAACAACATCTGGCCCCAGATGTTGTGGTACAAAATGTTTCGCATTCGGAGCATACGTCCGTCGCTCGGGACGCTCCGACATATAGTCAGTCTGGAGAGACTGTCAATAAGGCTTCCTCATTCTCATGGTAGCGCACACGACCGCTCTTGGCTACGTGACCTCGGATATCCAGTCAGCTTCTCCAGTCAGAGAATCATCGGCGACCAGGTCACACCATCCGGTAGCCAGGGACACGAGGCCTGTAGACTCCGAACGTTCGCATAGGAAAGTGTGCGGGAGTCAACGTACATGGAGCTTCCGGCGGCAATGCATCGTAAGACCGCTACTGCACAGGCCTCGGGGACGGACGTGCTATCCTAAATAGTACAGCTTATCGCAGCATCCCAGCAACAACTGAATCTGTCGCTTGTTTTATCCGACGATGCTGGGTCGGGACGCTCCGCGGAAGCGGGTACGGACGTCCGAAAATTTCATCCGGTCCGACGGGATACCGAAAGGGATTCGGAGGATTTCGAGCTTTCCCTTTCGGAACAACATATGCTGTTGTGTGTGTCATCTGACTTGATCTTCTACAGGTTCTTTCGTCGGACCAGAATGCTGCGATGCTGGATAAGAAACTGATAGCGTCGGTGGACTTAGAAATTTTTGGTTCGGTTCAGGGACTTTGTCCCTCAGTTCCGACATAGTCCAATAATGTCACACAAACTTTCGAATTATTGAATGACGCTATATATTTATTATTATATGCTTGCTATTACCAAGCATTTCTGGTTTCTTGTTCGCAAAGTTACGGAGATGTCTTTCAAAAGTGTGCCTCTGTCGTCATAGTTAATGAAGAGCTAGCGGCAATAAGTGCTCATGGAATATGTCTATCGCCTAAGAGGTCCCTTGTAGGATCGACGGAGTGACATTCGCTAGCTCACCCGGTGTAGCGTACATTCATCGAATGGTTCGGCTGCCGGGTTCGTCCGTTGCGGTCTAGGAAGGAGATTTGGGTGATGCGAGCACTATAATTACTTTAGTACTCACCCAGTGACGGCGGATTGAGGACAGATCGGAGGAAGCCTGTTAGTCCGGTTCCTGGCTTGTCCAGGTCCGTCCGGGCTGTCAGCGAGAGAGGTCCCTCTCTCGTCCAACAACATAGGGGACCGCATGTTGTGGTTCAGATATTTTACATTCGGAGCATATGTCCGTCGCTCGGGAAGCTCTGTTATATTGACAGTCCGAGAGACTGTCGATAATGCTTCCTCATCCTCACAGCAGTGCACACGACCGCACATTGGCTACGTGACCTCGAGTATCCGATCAGTTTCGTCATTCAGTGATTCCACGGTGAACAGGTCACGCCATCCGGTAGCTAAGGGACACGAGGCCTATACACTCTGTTCGATCGCATATTAGTAGTATGCACAGGGTAACGATCACGGAGCTTCCAGCGGCAATGCATCGTAGGACCGCTTCTCCACAGGCCTCAGTGACGGACGTGCTATCCGAGTTAGCACAGTTTTTTCGCAGCATCCGAGCAATCGACAGTTTCTTGGTCGAATCAGGAATTATCTGACGGCGCTGGGTCGGTGCGGTCCGCGGTTGCATCAGGTACGGACGACCGAACGCTTTATAGGGTCCGGCAGGATGGCGAAAGGGATTCGAAAGATTTCGAGTTTTCTCTTTCGTAGCATCGGAAGCTGCCATACATATCTTCCGGCATTATCTTCCAGTGATTGTTATTTTGGACTACATTGCTGCGATGTTGGATAAGAGACTTATAGCGTCATTGGACACGGAATTTTGGATCGGTTCAGGGACATTGTCCCTGACTTACCGACACAGTCCAATAATGTCATTAGAACATGTGTATTATTTATCGACGCTATATATATATATATATATAAGCCTGCTACCAAGCATGATAGTTTAGTTTCTTGTCCGCAATGCTCATTTCTGCCTTTTTTCATTTATACGAATAATTTATTTTGGCAGAACAGGGCATACCGAGAGTTCATATGCGTCTAGACGGCGTGGTTAAAGACTGGAAATATTCTTTTTCGCCGTCTATGTCTTTTCCAACCACAATGTTGGAAACGACAATGATGTCTAATAGACTTAACTTAGACGCTTTATCATACGTAATCCACCTTACTGAGGCGTTATCATTACGTCTTCAAGAAAAGATTTACGGGATATTATTCTCAATGTGATTTCTTTTGAGGGCAGTAGTTTGTTCACGTATACTCCGCCCTTCAGTGGCTGCTTGGAGTTGGTTAGACGTGACGCAGCCCTAGCTACATCCACGCGCGTGGATAGTAAGGTGAAGAACTCTCTCAGAGTCGCTTCGTTCTTGGAGAAGCTTCTCTTCGACGGCAACTTTTCAGCAATCCATGAATTGCTCGATTTACACGTTCTCTTGTCTATCTAGTGTAGCAAGAGATTCAGACTGGGGCAAACATTCGGTGGTTGACTCAGAGAGTGCCACTGCAGTTGCCGGATCCGAGTTTTATAATTATGACGGTTGCCAGTCAAACAGGTTGGGATATAATATTGATCCCAACGGATTCGAAGTGCCAGGGTCTTTGGGTTCCGCAGTCTCTAAGCAAGCACTTATCTTCCACGGAATAATGTTTTTTTAGGCTTGTTTTATGTCATTGGATGAACATTATTCAGAAACGCATGTCCAAATCCTGTCCGTTAATTCGACAGTAGTGGCGTATCTCCGGAACCAGGGAGGCACTCATTCGTTTCCGTTATTCAATTTAATGGAAAGAATCCTTCTGTTTGTTATAGTACTCCAAGTTCTGCTTCGGTCCGTCATATTCCGGGTCGTCTGATTGTATTACCGGACTCCCGTTCACTTATGGGTCGCTTGTTGCCGTCAGAATGGACTCTCAACAAACAAGTATTCAATCAGATTTGCTATCAATGGGAGCACCCAATGATAATTTATTTACGACACAACTTGCTTGTCAGTTGCAAACGTATGTGTTTGCCTGTCCGGATCTCTGAGCTTATGTTGTTAACGCTCTATTGATCTAATAGGACGGAATGATAGGATATGCATATCCTCCTGCGCTGTTGTTTCAGCAAGTATTGCTAAGATAAACAACCACAATACATTTCTGTTGATAGTATCTCTGTCTTCACAGAGACCGTGGGTAAATTTACTCTGATGTCTACTGTGGGACTTAACGCGAAATCTTCCTCCATGAGAGGATCTTTTTTCGCTGGGTAAAATCGTGTCATCTTTATCACAACCCGCAAGGTCTCAACCTTCACGTATTCCGTTGTGTGGTCCTTATTGAATTGTAAGCATTGTACTGGACGAGCTTTGGATGCGATTTCTTACTATAGGAGAACCTCTTCTTCGCTATACTATGCGGCTAAAGTGGAGGCTCTTCCGTCGTTGGTGTAGGGATCACTATGTTGATATTGTTGATCCCTCCATACTAGTCATTGCAACTTTTTAGTATACTTGTTTGACAAGATCTACTGCAGCCTGTTATTAAGGTTATAGGTTTATGTTACCTCATACCTATGCACTCTATGATAGTTTACAATTGAGTCTTATGTCTCTTTATCTAAGTCAGTTAGTAACTTTTCGATAAATAGACTTAGAATCATTAGATTAAATTCCTATATGGAATTTAACTTCGATTCTTATTTAGCTAAGTAATCATTTGAGCCTCTGGAAACAGTAGTTTTCAAATTCTGACCTTTTAGACAGTAATCCTATTGGCTTCTCTTTTACTGAAGAGTCACTGAGTTTCATGCACTATCGGTGGATGATTTTCACTTTCGTAGTTTCGGAATCACTACTTCCTTTACTATTTAGGTTGGATTTTTGCATAAGAGTCAGGCTCCTAATTAATATCCGGAACCTATTGTTATTAAGGTCCTTCTGTCTTCATACGGGCATAGGCCTTTACTCTGTCCGGTTAGAGTTTATGTATTTATAAACAGATATCTGTTTATTACTACGGGCGTAAGCTTCTTCTGTCTTTGATGCCTAATAGAAGGACTTTACGCTCCATTCTATTGCTAATGGATTCAATTAACTATCGATACTGCTTATGGTATATCATTGACTCAGCAGTTGTGTTTGAGATTTCGGCTCATGAAGTAAGAGTTTTTCTACATCTTGGGCTTACATTAATAGTGTCGCTATTATAGATTTTTGAAGGCTGCTCATTGCGCTCAGCCATCCACATTCATGAATTTTTATCTCAGAAATATTGAGTCCATTTCTGGAGGCCTCTATTGTTAGGTCTATTATCTACTGCTCAGAATGTCATTCACTTAACAGTTGCTACTATAGCTAGGTAGGCTGTCTGTTTCAGCAGTGACTCCGTTCTGCTGCCCTCTTCGCTCTGGGCTATTTGACCCAGGGCAAGAAAAAAAAGGGGGGGGGGGGGAGGGTGTTCCCTTGGGTCACCTGTTTTACTATGAAAGCAAGGGGATACCTCCTCCGGAGTTAGTAATTCTGAGCTGTTATTGGGATGGTTGTTTAGTGAGAAGTTTATGTTTTAAAAATTCATTCAGGTCTTAGTTTTTAAAGTATAGCTTTTGAATATAGCACGTGTCAACTGACATTATTATTCAATCCTCAGACACTTTTAAGGAGTATAAAGAGTCTCTATTCACTAGACTTACTTTATTTATTGGCTTACTTTAAATATTATTAGTATAAGGATTATACTAGATATTAATAGAGTACATGGATGTATGATGCTCAATTTTGGAAGGTGTTGTATCTTTCTAATTTATCATAAATAAGAAAGATACATGTAAGGCCTAATACTTTTTTTTTCCCTAGAGGGGATGACTCTATTTTATATAATTGAGCGTATTCCATCTTGCTCTATGTCCTTGGCCCTCCAGCCTTTTTACTATTCAGCTATGTCTGGGTCATTGGTACAGTATAAAAATGTTAAAAAATTTATAGTAATTTATATATTTTTTATACTTACCAATGACCCAGACGGGGATGGCCCTCCCAGGAGTTGGGAACTCTTACCTCCCCGCTGAGTACATAGCGCTTACCAGGCACTGGTTATTAGAATGATTAATGGCGCCAATTTCGGAACGTCCTTGACACTGCGCATGCGCAGTAGAGGTGAAGTGTGGAGGGCCATTCAGGACATGTTTTCTTTGGTTTTAGATGCAAATTTTGGGGATTGGGGGGCAAAATTTGTGTTTGGCCCTATATTTTAAGAGTTAGCACCAGCTATGTCTGGGTCATTGGTAAGTATAAAAAATATATAAATTACTATAAATTTTTTAACTTTCTTATTAATGATGCCGTATCCATAAAATGGTGGGAGAAAAAAATCATCCTCAATGGGAATCTGAGTGGGATGGGTAAATCTCCCCCTTGGGGCAAGGTATTTGAGCCTCAAATATCTTGCCCCTCAGTGAGATTTCACCATCCCACCCAGATACCCATCGAGGATAATAATAATCTTGGCAATGTTTTTACATCATTTTTGGCTGCCTGTACAGGCAACCAAGAATGATGTAGAAACACTATTAAGTCGGCTGCATTTGTGTACAAGTATATAAAGTAGTAATTTAGAGTTGGGCAGTTAACCGAAAATTTGTTCAGTTTCGGTTTTGTTATCAAAACCGAAAATAGAACCAAAACAGTTACAGAAAACCTATCATCGTGGTTTTCAACTTCAGTGTTGAAAAATTCTAAATTTAGAATTTGAAATTTAGGGTTACAATGACCGATATGAGCGACTTTCACTCGATAAAATTTTTATGGTTAGCATAATTTTTTAGTCTATGGGGTTACCCTAAACACAGATATTTGGGTGGGGAGGGGTCTAATTTGGCAACAGACTCAAGGCCAAAATCATTTTTCTAAAACTTGAAACTCTTTAGATAATTTATACAAACTCATTATGCTCAGGAAATCAGAGAACTGGTATATTACAGAGGTGGGTTGCCCTGGAAAGGGAGCCCCTGTGACACTGACTGGCACCAAATGCATCTTCCTATATGCAAATGCAATGTATTGTTATGTTTGTACAATGAAAACCAAAACTGGAACTGACATGAAATTTGAAAGCCGCCCATCTTTACAGTAATCTTAGGCTTTAAGGATTAACCCTTTACACATGGCATTTTTTTCAATAATTAAAAATTTCATATTTTATCTCCAAAACATAGATTATGATAAAACCTGGCTTATGACCTCTCATTGGGGTGAGCTCAGCTAGCTTGTCATAAGTCAAAGGCACAAATTGTAAAAGGTATTAGTATTCAAATTTGAATGGCGATTTTTAGCCCGACTGTTTACAGTGAGGGCTATAGTAATGACTTTTGTCCGTCCATCCGTTCATCCGTCCATCTGTCCGTCTGTCCATCTGTTAACTTTTAGAGTTTTGGTTAAAGTTTGTGGTTAGAGTTTTTTACTGAAGGTTCAAGCGGGTTTTTTTTTCTTTTTTTTTCCTGTTTAGTTGACATTTGGAGCTTTGGTTAAAGTTTGTGGTTAAAGTTTTTTATTCAACCTTCAAGTACAGGCTACACCTGGTAGTTCTTGTCTGTCACAAAATTTCATATGCTGGTTTTAGGTCATGTCTACATGAGAATGCCCCCTTTTGGTCGTGATCGGTCAACCGTCACGACTGCCCGAGCCCAAAACCCGAAAACCATTAGCACAGTCTACAGGTCGTATTTATGAAGGGATTTCATTGCAACTTCATAGAATGCCTCTGTATAATGCCTAGATGAGAACGTCCCTGGGCATGATCTGTCAACCGTGATGGCTGCCCAAGCCCGAAACCCAAAAACTTTTAGCACAGTCTGCAGGTCATGTTTAATATGGACAGATTTCATTGTAACTTGATACGATGACTCCGCATGATGTCTACATGAGAATTTCCCCATTTGGGCGTGATCTATCAACCGTAACGACTGCTCGAGCCCAAAACCAGAAAACCTTTAGCACAGTCTACAGGTCATATTTATGGAGGGATTTCATTGTAACTTGATAGATTGACTTCATATAATGTCTACATGAGAAAGTCCCCTTTTGGACGTGATTGGGCAACTGTGATGGCTACAGGTGCCCGAAGCCCGAAAACCTTCAGCACAGTCAACAGGTCATATTTATGAAGGGATTTCATTGTAACTTCGAAGTATCACTCCAGATGATGCCCAGATGAGAATGTCCCCTTTTGGTTGTGATCATTCAATCATGATGGCTGCCCTAGCCCGAAGCCCGAAAACCTTTAGCACAGTCTACAGGTCATATTTATGGAGGGATTTCATTGTAACTTAATAGGTTGACTTCATATAATGTCTAGACGAGAACGCCCCCTTTTGGACAACTCTGACTGCAACAGAGGCCCGAAGCCCAAAAACCTTTAGAATTTTCCGCAGGCCATAATTATGAAGGGATTTCATTGTAGCTTGGTAGCTTGACTCCAAGTTTGTGGTTAAAAACCCAGACAAACACCCTCCCCCCCCCCCCCCCCCCCCATTAGGCTTTTTTTTTCTTCTTTTCTCCAATATGCATTTTGAACTATTTACAGTCACTACATGTGGAACCTTTTTTAAACTTATGCCCCCCCCCTCTCCCTCCCCCTCCCCCTCCCCCCCTCCCTTGCCAGGGGCAATTAGGCACTTTTTTTTCTTAAGTCAAAAATGCTTGTTTACAGTTTGGGTTAAAAACCCAAACACCACTGACACCCCCCCCCCCCCCACCCCCCACCCCCCCCACCCCCATGATGGCTGCCCTAGCCTGAAGCCTGAAAACCTTTAGCACAGTCTACACGTCATATTTATGGAGAGATTTCATTGTAACTTGATAGGTTGACTTCATATAATGTCTAGATGAGAACCCCTTTTGGGCAACTGTGACAGCAACAGAAGCCCGAAGCCCGAAAACCTTTAGCACAGTCTACAGGTCATATTTATGGAGGGATTTCATTGTAACTTGATAGGTTGACTTCACGTAATGTCTGGATGAGAACGTCACCTTTTGGGCAACTGTAACGGCAACAGGGGCCTGAAGCCCGAAAACCTTTAGCACAGTCTACAGGTCATATTTATGGAGGGATTTCATTGTAACTTGATAGGTTGACTTCATATAATGTCTAGATGAGAACGTCCCCTTTTGGGCAACTGTGACGGCAACAGAGGCCCGAAGCCCGAAAACTTTAGAATATTCTGCAGGCCATAATTATGAAGGGATTTCATTGTAGCTTGGTAGGATGACCCCAAGTTTGTGGTTAAAAATCCAGACAACCCACCCCCCCCCAATTAGGCTTTTTTTTCTTTCTTTTCTCCAATATGCATTTTGAACTATTTACAGTCACTACATGCGGAACCTTTTTTTAAACTTACGTAACCCCCCCCCCCCCCCCCCCCCCCTCCCTCCGCCGGGGGCCAATTAGGCACTTTTCTTTTCTTTTGTCAAAAATGCTTATTTACAGTTTGTGTTAAAAACCCAGACAAACATCACTGCCACCACCCCCCCCACCCCCCCCACCCCCCCCACCCCCCCCCCCCCCCCAATTAGGCTTTTTTTTTTTATTTCCTCCAATATGCATTTTGAACTATTTACAGTCACTACATGCAGAACCTTTTTTTTCCTTTTATCAAATACGCTTTTTTTACAGTTTTGTGGTTAAAAATCCAGACAGAAATTATCCCCCCCCCCCCCTCACCCCCCAATTAGGCATTTTTTTTTCTTTCCGCGAATATGCATTTTGAACTATTTACAGTTAATACATGCAGAACCTTTTTTTAAACTCACATAACAACCCCCCCCTGCCACCCCCTCCCCCACCCCCACCCACCCACCCATCCCCACCCCCAGGGGGCCAATTAGGCACTTTTTTTCTTTTGTCAAAAATGCTTTTTTACAGTTTTGGTTAAAGTTTGTGGTTAAAAACCCAGACAAACACCACCACCTACCCCCCCCCCCCCCCCCCCCCCCCACACCTTCACCTCCACCTTCACCCCCATGGTGCCAGTTAGGTATTTCTTTTTTCTCTGCTCAAAATGCATTCTGAAGGATTTAGACTGACCACATGTGGAAAAAAAAATGGACTCCTCCTCACCCAGGGCCATTCATGCAATATTTTTTCTTTGGTACAAAATGCATTTTTAGGCTTTTCCCTCTGGAAAAGACTATTGTTTTTCTACCGATTATTATTTTTTTGGGGTTTTTTTTTTTTTTTTTTTCTTTTTTTTTTTTTTTTCCACACATTTTGTCCGTACGATTCAGAAGCTATTTTCGAACCGATTTTCACGAAATTTTGCACACGCATAGAGGGGCACAAAATCTAAAAATGTACCGAAGCGGAATTTTCGATTTAACCCTTATTTTGTCAGAATTGGCAAAAAACTGCCAAAATTGGGGTTTATCGGCACTTTCTCGAATCACGTCTTGTAGATTTTTTTTTATACATTCGTCATTGCTAGACCTTTCCGTGATACGCCCTTTGATACACACAACATATCAGGCGATGCATATGGTAACCCTCCACAGGCTGCCAAACATCGAAATTTTGATGAAATAGGCCGTTTTCAGGCCACCACTGTACCCAAACAATACACGAGAGATAAACATAACTTCCTTTATTGGGAGTGGAATTCACCTAGGATCATTTTTGTCAGTAATAAGGGTGTTCAAAAAACCAAGCGTTAACCCATTTTGGCCTGGTTAAACAGCAATACCCCCATAAAGCTCAAAAATTCGTATTTTCCGTGGATTTCTCTAAACGAGTCTTGTAGATTTTCAAGAAAAATTTGTCACTCCCAGGCCTTGGTGTGACAATAGAAGTTGCATGGACAAAATACTGCGGTGAGCATTTGTTAACCCTCCACGGGCTGCTAAAAGTCAAAATTGTGATAAAATGGGCTGTTTTTGGACGCCAACAGCACCCACTTGGTGTACCACCGAGAAAGGTTCCTTCTTTTATCGGACGCAACATTGATGGGGAAACATTTTTGATAGTAGTAAGGGTATTCAAAAGTCGAAGTCTTAACCCATTTTGGACTGGTTAAAGAGAGATACCCCTTAAAAGCTTAAAATTCCCATTTTCTGTGGATTTCTCTAAAAGCAACTTGTAGGTTTTCAGGAAAAATTGACTATTCGCAGGTCTTTATGTGACATTACAAGTTGCATGGACAAAATATTCCGGTGAGCATTTATTAACCCTCTACAGGCTGCTAAGCATCGTAATTTTGTTGAAATACGCTGTTTTCAGACGCGCACAGCACCCAATGCATACCCGAGAGATAAACATAATCTACTTTATTGGAAGTGGTATTCACCGAGGACCAAATTTGTTAGTAATAAGGGTATTCAAAAAACCAAGCATTAACCCCTTTTGGGATGATTAATAGCAATACCCATCAAAAGCTTAAAAAATCATATTTTCCCTGAATTTCTTTACAAACGTCTCGTAGGGTTTCAAGAGAAAATGGCCGTTGATAGGTCTTAGAGTCACATTACCACTTGCACGGATAAAATATTCAGATAAGCATTTGTTAACCCTCCATGGGCTGCTAAATGTCAAAATTTTGAAAAAAATAGTATGTTTTTGGACACCAACACCATCAAAAAGGAATGCTGCAGAGAAACATAACTTCTTTTACCGGGTGCAAAACTGATAGGGAAAATTTTTAGTAAGTAGTAAGGGTATTCAAAAATTGAGGTCTTAACCCATTTTTGCCCGGTTAAGGAGATGTACCCCTTAAAAGCTTAAAATTCCCATTTTCTGTGGATTTCTCAAAAAAATCTAGTAAGTATTCAAGAGAAATTGACCATTTGCAGGTCCTGGAGTGACATTATAAGTTGCATGAACAAAAGATTCCGGTAAGCGTTTGTTAACCCTCCTGAGGCATCAGATTTTGAAAAAAATGGGCTGTACTTGGCCACCCATTACACCCAATGTGTACCTGCGAGATGAACATAACCACCTTCATTGGAAGTGGGATTCACCGAGGATCATTTTTGTAAGTAATGAAGGTATTCATAAAACCAAGCATTAACCCGTTTAGAGCTGGTTACAGGGCGATACCCCTCAAAAGGTTAAAAATTCATGTTATCCGAGGATTTCTCTAAAAACATCCCGTAGATGTTCAAGAAAAATTGGCCATTCTCAGATCTTAGTGTGAATTACAAGTTGTATGTACAAAATATTCCAGTAAGCATTCATAACCCTATGCTGGTTCTCAAACATCAAAATGTTGAAAAAGTGGGCTGTGTTTGCATACCCGCCGCACCCAAAGTTAAGAGGAGAAATCAACATAAGTGGAAGTAGAATTCACTGAGAATTATTTTTATAAGTAATAAGCGTATTAAAAAAACAACCCTTAACCCGTGTTAACAATTATACCCATCAACGGCTTAAAACTGATTTCTCCCTGGATTTCTCTGAAAACATCTCGTAGATTTTTAAGTAAAAATGGTCATTCACAGTTTTTGGTGTGAAATTACAAGTTGCATGAATAAATATTCCTGTTAGCACTTGTTAACCCTTAACAAGCTGCCAGACATCAATATTTTGGATACATTTGAGATAATACGGACCATTTTCAAATAGATACAGCACTCAGTGGGTATGTGTCAAACAAAGATAACTCCTTTTGTCGGTCATTAACCTGTTGGATGACGATATTGATATTAACCCTCTCCACCGTTAATGATGGTTT
Source organism: Pictodentalium vernedei (assembly GCA_031216915.1). Lineage (NCBI taxonomy): Eukaryota > Metazoa > Mollusca > Scaphopoda > Dentaliida > Dentaliidae > Pictodentalium > Pictodentalium vernedei. The sequence continues at coordinate 486,156,660 of CM062297.1, read as the reverse complement.
TTACCTAAACAATTTTTTTATCAAACTGAGTCATTTGAGACTTCTGTACTCACCTTTTTCATGACATTAATGAAGGAACTTCAGTGAGACAGTCAAAAGCAATTCATCATACACTGTGGGGTCATGACAAATCATGGAATCTCATCAGGAAAAGCCATGATTCTCCAGAATCATAAAGTCTAGTTAGCCTGACTGTTTATAGTCAGGGCAAAAGTCATGACTTTCGTCCGTCCATCTGTCAGTCCATCCATCTGTCTGTAAACAATTGGTTTCCGACTGATAACATCAGTTTGGAGTATTTGATTTCAACCAAAATTGATATGTGTATTTTCCAGCTAGTAATACAGGCCAGGTTTCAATATAGGCCCCCCCCCCCCCCCCCCACACACACACACACACACACACACACGCACCACCACCACCACCACCACCACCAACACACACACACAAACGTGTTACTTAGACAATTATTCCCAAAATGCATTTTGAAGGGTTGGGAGTTATTACATGCAAAAACAGAAAATTGACTCATACAGCCCAACATTACTTTATGTACTGCATCTTTAATCCTTTACCTAACACAAGTTGAAGCCAACAGTACAAAATATTTTTTCTGAAACATCAGATTTTTTCATTATTTACTCCTAACCATGGCTTATTAATCCTTATTGGAACAAGCTCATCAAGTTTGTTCCATTAATAGTTCATGAGGTATGTTTTGAAGTAGAGAAATGAAAAAATAAAATTTGAATTGCAAATTTTGTATATCACGAGTGCAGATATGGCAGATTCGTTAGGTAAACTGTTAACAAAAAATGGCTCTGACTATTTTGCATCTAAGCTTTGCCATTCCTGGGACAGTCGGGCTGCATGCGTGACATAATGCAGGATGGGATTAATAGTGGGCTTGGTCTGAATGTAATGAACCAAATTTTTTATACATAGGTTTATAACCATATAAAATTTTGTTTCTTTTCGTTCAGTCAAACTAAAGTTACCGTCCAGAAACCAATATCAACATGTCTTTTAAGTTGGAAAAGGTCCATAACTCTGCCAAAAAATATCGGACCAAGCCCACTATCAATATCAACCTGTATTATATGGTTATATGGGGGGTCAGATTCAAGTTTGTTCAAACCAAATCCCTGGGTTAATATTTGGGCTGCCTTTTGGAGCCCAAGTTTTAGCTCAGTCCAATATGAGGAATAATCTTTAAAACTCTTCTTCTCCAGAAACACCAGTCAGAATCATTTAATATATGGCATACAGAATCCTTACAGGTATTGGATTCAATTTGTTCAACTTGAATCCATTGGTTAACAATTGGGCTCTCTAAAGGAGCCCAAATTTTAACATAGTGCAATATGAGGAATAATCTTTGAAAATCTTCTTCAAATCAAGGCTCGAATTAAGTGGTCGGATCAGGACAATGACCGGCACCAAACTTACTTTGACCCACACACGTTGAAATCCATTGGAATTTTGTCCAATGCAAAATTCTGCTCAATTTTTTGGAATCAAAGGTTAAAAAACACCAGTATAAACTTGAATTCCATTGCAAATTAACTACGACCACATGTCTGTTTGCAAAGAAAAAAAGAAGAGAAATAATTCCAATAAACTCCAAAAAAGTGAACATGACTACTCATGAGTTTTCCCTAACAGAAAAATGTTTCTAAAAATATAACAATTGCTTAAAAAGTGTAACATACAGGCGATCTTGTTGAGCAAAATGACAAGACTTGCTTTATTTATCAGATCACAACGACAAAGAACATATTTCATGCACTAATGTAAAATTTGTAATCCGTCTGTTACCTATCCCATGCCAAGTGCTTAATGCCCACAATCAGAGACATTTCTCCAAATACACCAATATACATAGGTAAGGCCACACAAAGTAGATCTTCTGTTTCTCAGGCCATTATTTGTGAAATTGCATGCGGGCGAGCGTTTTTTTATTTTACTTTTTATTTCAGTAATTACTTCTTTGCCATCAAAAGTTCATGTTCTTGGTTCAAGTTTTAGGCCTCATAATTTACAGAATAGCATGGGTGGTGGTGTATTTCATCCCTTGAGTGCAAGAAGGCTTTGCAATGCTTTTGTTTCTTCTTGACTCTAGTCCAATTTTCAATTCACTTTGTAAGCAGATGGAGGTTTACCTTGAATCATATTTCATTATACCAAATGCTGCATTGCATCAAGCCCAAATGAAATGAATGAAAATTATGTGCTGTTAATTTTTATATAATTAGCTTAACTTGACAAAGTCAAGATAAGCTATTGCCATCACGTGTGCGGAAGTCTGTTAGTCTGGGAGTCTATTAGTCTGTGAGTCTGTTCACATTTTCCTTTAGCACAGGCTACACCCCGTAGTTCTTGTCGGATCGTCACAAAATTTCATATGCAGGTTTGGGGTCATGTCGAGATGAGAACGTCCCCTTTTGGTTGCGATTGGTCAACTGGTATGGTTGCCCGAGCCCCAAACCCAAAAAACCATTAGCACAGTCTACAGGTCATATTTATGAAGGGATTTCATTGTAACTTGGTAGGATGCCTCTGTATAATGCCTAGTTGAGAACGTCCCCTTTTGGTCATGATCTGTCAACCGTGATGGCTGCTCAAGCCCGAAACCCAAAAACTTTTCGCACAGTCTGCAGGTTATATTTAATATGGAGGGATTTCATTGTAACTTGGTAGAATGACTCCATATGATTTCTTGATGAGAACTTCCCCATTTGGTCGCGATCTGTCAACCATGGCGACTGCCCGAGCCCAAAACCTGAAAACCTTTAGCACAGTCTACAGGTCATATTTATGGAGGGATTTCATTGTAACTTGGTAGGTTGACTTCATATGAGGTCTAGATGAGAACGTCCCCTTTTGGACGTGATTGGGCAACTGTGACGGCCACAGGGGCCCGAAGCCCGAAAACTTTTAGCACAGTCTACATGTCATATTTATGAAGGGATTTCATTGTAACTTGGTAGAATGACTCCAAATAATGTCTAGATGGGAATGTCCCCTATAGGTCGTATTTATGGAAGGATTTCATTGTAACTTGTTAGGTTGACTCGATATAATGCCTAGATGATGACATCCCCTTTTGGTCTTGATTGGTCAACTGTGATGGCCACAGGGGCCCGAAGCCTGAAAACCTTGAGCACATTCTACAGGTCATATTTGTGAAGGGATTTGATTGTAACTTCGTAGGATCACTCCAGATGATGCCCAGATGAGAATGTCCCCTTTCGGTTGCAATCATTCAACCGTGATGGCTGCCCGAGTCCGAAGCCCAAAAACATTTAGCACAGTCTACAGGTCATATTTATGAAGGGATTTCATTGTAACTTGGTAGGTTGACTTCATATAATATCGAGATGAGAACTTCCCCATTTGGACGCGATTGGGCAACTGTGACGGCTACAGAGGCCCAAAGCCTGAAAACATTTTGCACAGTCTACAGGTCATATTTATGAAGGGATTTCATTGTAACTTGGTAGGATGACTCCAAAAAATGTCTAGATGAGATAAATACGACCTATAGACCATGTTAATGGTTTTGGGGTTTTGGGCTCGGGCAGCCATCAAGGCTGAAAGATCCCCTTTTGGTCGCAATCATTCAGCCTTGATGGCTACCTGAGCCCAAAACCCCAAAACCTTTAGCATGGTCTAAAGGTCGTATTTATGGAAGGATTTCATTGTAACTTGTTAGGTTGACCCCATATAATGCCTAGATGATGACATCCCCTTTTGGTCATGATTGGTCAACTGTGATGGCTTCAGGGGCCCAAAGCCTGAAAACCTTGAACACAGTCTAAAGGTCATATTTATGAAGAGTTTTCATTGTAACTTCGTAGGATCACTCCAGATGAAGCCCAAATGACAACGTCCCCTTTTGATCATAATCCTTCAACCATGATGGCTTCCCGAGCCCAAAACCCAAAAAACTTTATTACAGACTACAGGTCGTATTTGTGAAGGGATTTCATTGTAACTTAGTAGAATGACTTGGTATAATGTCGAGATGAGGACGTCCCCTTTTAGTTGCAATCAGTCAACCGTGATGGCTACACAGGCCTGAAGCCTGTAAACCTTTAGCATAGTCTACAGGCCATATTTATGAAGGGATTTCAATGTAACTTGATAGGATGACTCATTTTGGAATAATTTCACTGTAACTTGGTAACTTTCATTGTCATACGTTAACTGTGAGGGCTATATACATTAACTGTGAGGTCATATTAACCCACCTCTCAGCTCTTTAGTACAGTGTACACCTCATATTATTTTTATTAAAAACATAGCATACAGGAAACAGAAATGAACATATTCCCAATTATCACAATTCTTGTCTTATTTCATAATCCTTTCATAACATTGAACATTATCGTTTTCATTAAACACAACACACAAACAAGTTAAACTACAGTGCCATTAACACTTTCATTTTCTATACCCTTTATGGAGAAGAAAGGTACATTTAAATTGATTTAATTCAATTTTGACATGAATAAACTAAAAGAACTCATTCTGAAAATAAGTTAAATAAAAAAACATATTTAACAATAATAATTGAAAAATAAATGTCACAAAACATCCATCTGCACTCTTGAAAAATTTCAGTTTTAAGAAATCACCTAAAAACAAGGTACAGATAAGTTAATAGCTTTATATAGTCATTTCCTCATTTAGCAGTAACTGAATGTCAATTTACAATGCGTAATATGAGAAATAATCTGTAAAAATCAGCTTCTTGAGATACAATCCGAATCTTTTGATATTTGGTATATAGCATCCTTAGAGGATTCAGATTCAATTTGTTCAAATAAAGTCCCATTTTTGATATTTGTGTTTCATGTGGTGGTGGTGGGGAGTTTAATATAGTGCAGAATTGGTTATATTCTTAAAATCTTCCTCAGAACCACTAGTCAGAATCTTTTGATATTTGGTATACAACATCCTTCAAGTTTGTTCAATTTAAGTCCCTGTGTTGATATTTGAACTCCCCAGTTTTGCATTACTGAAAAACTGGGCATTATTCCTGTGTTCAACTTACTTTTTTCAAATTAGAGGTTTATTGTTCCTTTAATTATAAGTATGTAGAACAGTTTGAAATGGTTTGATCACATTTTAGCTCATCTGACTTTAGTTCAGATGAGCTATGGTGATCACTTCCACATCAGTCATCTGTCTTAAATTGCTCCATATTATACAAAAATTTATGATCTGATGGATGGAATGAGTTGATATTTAGTATTTAGCTTCCTTTTGAGCTATACGCTGAAGTTTTTTCAAGGGAAATTTGAGGGGCAAAATTTACAGTTCTGGGAGGGCAAGATTTTTTTTCTCGTCAAATTTTTCTACTTTAAGCACACATGGGCTGAATTGAACTAAATTTGGTATGGAATGCTGTTGGGTCATACATATTCAATTCACGTCCCCCAAAATTTCCTGCACTTCTGTAGGAACCTCAGGAGCTAAAAATAGAAAAAATTTAAATGCGTATATTTTCCTAACTGCATGAAACAAAGAATTCTTATTTGGTGTGGGGCATCCTTAGGACCAGTAGAATTGAATGGGCAGCAAACATTGCAATCAAATGTGTCAAAGGGTATGGTATAGGGAAGAGAAAAAGTGCGGAGTCATCATTTTTAGCTCAACTTTGACGTAAGTCAAATTTGAGGTTATGCCATGGGCCATCGTCCGGCATCTGTCTGGCTGTCTGTCTGGCCATCCTTCTATCCGTCTGTCCATCAACGATTCAATACAGCTCGGGCTAGAGGCCGTATTTATGAACCGATCTTTACAAAACTTCTTGAGTACCTTTGTAATCACTGTGGGACAAGAACAAGTGTTTTGGGGTGTGGCCCGAAATTCACGATGGCCACCAGCAGCCATTTTGTACCAGAATTAGTGCAGTCAGTTTCTACCTGCATTGCCAGCGGCAGAGCAGGTCTAGTAACCGCTCGACTCCATCCATCCGTCCGTCCGTCAGTCCGTCCGTCCGTCAGTCTGTCCGAAACACTTCTTCCGTCAAAGTTTTCTTGGCTTATATGAAAGAGAATGGTTTTATATTTGGTCTGCTGCTTCATTATGATGAGTTGTATCGTGTATCTAATTTTCAGATCTGCCGTGCAGCCACTTCCTGTATGCCGATACTTTGAAATTTTACTGCACCCACTGAACATTGAAATTTTCCGTCAAGGTTTTCTCGGCTTCTATGCAAGGGATTGATTTTATATTTGGTCTGCTGCTTCATAATGATGAGTTGTATTGTGTAAGCAATTTTCAGATCTGCCGTGCAGCCACTTCCTGTTTGCCGATACTTTGAAATTTTACTGTACCCACTGAACATTGAAATTTTCCATCAAGGTTTTCTCGGCTTCTATGCAAGGGATTGATTTTATATTTGGTCTGCTACTTCATAATGATGAGTTGTATCGTGTAAGCAATTTTCAGATCTGCTGTGCAGCCACTTTCTGTTTGCCGATACTTTGAAATTTTACTGTACCCACTGAACATTGAAATTTTCTGTCAAGGTTTTCTCGGCTTCTGTGCAAGGGATTGATTTTATATTTGGTCTGCTGCTTCATAATGATGAGTTGTATCGTGTAAGCAATTTTCAGATCTGCCGTTCAGCCACTTCCTGTTTGTCGATACTTTGAAATTTTACTGTACCCACTGAACATTGAAATTTTTCGTCAGACTTTTCTTGGCTTCTATGCAAGGGATTAATTTTATATTTCATCTGGAGCCTGATAATGATCAGTTGTATCGTGTATGCAATTTTCAGATCTGCTGTGCAGCCACTTCCTGTTTGCCGATTCAATTGCCTGGAGCGACGCAGGTCCAGACCCGGTATTGGTCTTGGCTTGTTTGTACAGAACTTCTGTATGAAAGTTCTGACTTGAATAAATGTTTGTATGAATGTTTAGTAACACGGAATACATCACATATAATACGTGTTTTTTTCTCATGCAGAAATTATGCAAATTGGATGGACTTTGATTTATTCAGTGCTACTTATACACTGTAAATGCACATGTCAATACGGCTCGGGCTAGAGGCTGTATTTATGAACCAATCTTCACGAAACTTCTTGAGTACCTTTGTTATCACCGTGGGATGAGAACGAGTGTTTTTGGGTGCGGCCCAAAATTCAAGATGGCCACCAGCAGCCATTTTGTACCAAAATTAGTGCAGTCAGTTTTTTTGTACAGAACTTCTGTATGAAAGTTCTGATTTGAATAAATTTTTGTATGAATGTTTAGTAACATCTAATACATCACATATAATACTGTTTTTTTTTCTCGTGCAGAAATTATGCAATTTAGATGGACTTTGATTTATTCAGTGCTACTTATACACAGTAAGTACACATGTCAATACCGCTAGGCTAGAGTCTGTATTTATGAACCAATCTTCACAAAACTTCTTGGGTACCTTTGTTATCACCTTGGGATGAGAACGAGTGTTTCTGGGAGCGGTCCAAAATTCAAGATGGCTGCCAGCAGCCATTTTTGTACCTAAATTATGTCCAGTCAGTTTTTAGCTCACCAGCTTTAGTTGTATGAGCTTATGGCATGGCCTGATCGGTTGGTGTCAGCATCGACATTGGCATCAGCATACGTGTCCAATAATGTTGAAGTTTCTGTTTAGGTCACTTACTAACCCTATTCCCATATCATGGCCTTTATAATACTGCTATATGATGATTAATATCATTCTACCATGATTTAACCCCTCATACTCTGCATTTTAAACATTTATCTTGACATTTTTAGTTGCGTTTAGTTTTCTGTTCAGCTCAGAATTTCATGTTCAACTTAGTGTTTAAGGTCATTTGCTGTGTTCATTCTCTTCCTATGGCACCTATATTCCTCATACATATTCCTCATTATCATTGTTCCATGATTTAACCCTTCTTCAGTGAATTTCTTCTAATTTTTCATCAAGTTTTCTGTTCAGCTCACACTTACATATTTTCAGTGTGTTAAAGTTTTTTTTTAGTTCAGCTGTTGACACCCTTTTCATCCCATGGCCATTATATTGCTTCTATATGGTGCTTATTATCATTCTATCATTATTTAACCCTTGCCCAGTGCGTTCTAAACCTTTTTCTTACCATTTTTAGCTACGTTTACTTTTCTGTTTACCTCAAATTTTAGGTTTAACTTGTGTTCAGGTCAGCTGCTGTGTTCCTTCCCTTCTCATGGAGCTTTAATTCCTCGTACATGTTCCTCGTTATCGTTCTAGCATCATTTAACCCTGGTCCACTGAAGTTCTTCAGATTGTTCATCAAATTTTTAACGCTCACACTTACACACTTTCAGTCTGTTAAAGTTTCTGTTTAGGTCAGTTGCCGACACCATTTCTTATCAACCTATCTACAGTTGTTTACTACAGGCTTGCACTATAGTGGAAGTCCCTAACTCGGAAAATATACTCTCTATTTTGATCTTTCCCAAGCAATTTGGGAAAGAAAACTGGCGCAAAAGCACCAAGAAAAAATAAGCCGAAACTGGGTCGAGTGCTACCGGCGCAGACCCAGTAGGGGACGCTCTTCTCCAAGACTTCCATTTGCCGGTGCGCATATATGTCGCTAATGACTCATTCTTTTTTTGTCCGCCATGTTGACGAGATGTCTTCTCAGCACTTGTAATCAGTGATCATCCTGTTCGTTGATTGTGTGTTCCTGTATCAAGTAGTTGGATCAAAGAATCCATTATTATCAGGACTGGTTTTCATTTATATTCTCTTTTATAAATTAGTCTCCGTTATGTATTATAATCTCTTTTCTGTGTCGTGTGCGAATTTCGTGAGCCGTGCGGTTCGGACATAGAATTTTCACAATGAAATTTGTGTTAACTTTTCTGATATTGTTAATTGTGTTAGAGTTAGGTGTCAGCGGGGTACCTCTTAAACAGATTTTCTTCTCTCCGTTGAGAGTGGTCCTTCTGTTTTTTGGTTCCCGGTCGACCGTCTGGGGTCTGTTTGTCTGTCACCTTTCTCTCTTCTTTGGAGGTGTTCTTCTGTCATCTGCTGAATTCACCTTCTTCTCTGCATCTCATTTTTATAAAGAGTTTTCATTGTAACTTGGTAGGATGCCTCTGTATAATATCTAGATGAGAACATCCCCTATTGGTCATGATCTGTCAACTGTGATGGCTGCCCAAGCTCAAAACCCAATAACTTTTAGCACAGTCTGCAGGTCATATTTAATATGGTGGGATTTCATTGTAACTTGGTAGGATGACTCCGTAGGATGTCTAGATGAGAATTTCCCCATTTGGTCGCGATCTGTCAAACATGACGACTGCCCAAGTCCAAAACCCGAAAACATTTACCACAGTCTACAGGTCGTATTTTATGGAGGGATTTCATTGTAACTTGACTTCATATAATGTCTAGATGAGAACATCCCCTTTTGGTCATGATTGGTCCCGGAAGCCCGAAAACCTTTAACACAGTCAAAAGGTCATATTTAATAAGGGATTTCATTGCAACTTGGTAGGATGACTCCAGATAATGCCCAAATAAGAACGTCCCTTTTTGGTCATGATCATTCAACCATGACAGCTGCCCGAGCCCAAAACCAAAAAAATTTTAGCACAGTCTACAGGTCATATTTAAGATGGGATTTCATTGTAACTTGGTAGGATGACAGTATAATGTCTAGATGAGGACATTCAATTTTAGTTGTGATTGGTCAACCGTGATGGCTACACAGGCCCGAAGCCCGAAAACCTTTAGCACAGTCTACAGGCCGTATTTATGAAGGGATTTCATTGTAACTTGATATGATGACTCATTTTGGAATAATTTCACTGTAATTTTGTAACTTTCGTTGACATACATTAACTGTGAGGGCCACATACATTAACTGTGAGGGCCACATTAACCCACCTCACAATTCTTTAGTACAGTGTACACCTCATATTATTTTTATTGAAAACATAGCATACAGGGAACAGAAATTAACATATTCCAAATTATCACAATTCTTGTCTTATTTCATAATCCTTTCATAAACATTGAACATTATCCTTTTCATCAAACACAACACACAGACAAGTTAAGCTACAGTGTCATTGACACTTTCATTAACTTTTTTAGGCCTAATATATATTTTTTATTGTAGCTTGGTCTTTTTGGTCTCGCACTGATTGCAAGTTTAACAGATCACTGTTGTCTTCTGATTGTCAAGTGTAAATACCATGCAATAAGGAAAGTTTTACAAGATCACTCTTCATCTTCGGTGAGTGATGATACAGATAAAAGTGATGATGTTTCCAGATTGGTGAAACGAATGGAAACTAACCTCTCATATGGAGATGTTGGAAAGTTGTCATTCGGCAAACTTGGACTTTCTCTTGTTAATTTTTGCTTAGTATTAACTCAGTTTGGTTTCTGTGTTACTTACTTTATTTTTGTAGGACAGACTGTGAAAAATCTTTTCCCATACAATAATTGTCGATATAATGTTTCATCATTCTCTGATGATAGCTCAAATTCTAGTCATCTACCATGGTGTCATGACTTAGATGATATTCATGTTGGTAGTTTTTATCAAAACTCAAAATTTCAACCATATTCAAATGCCATTTCTCATCAGTTTGAGAGAACAAATATTTCAAATTCTATTTCAAATGGATCATCTTCAGATACTTGGAATAAAGACAGTACCCTTGAATTGAAACATGAAACTGTTGAAAATCTTGCTTCATTGAATAAAAATGGAACAACACCTGGATACCATAACCAGACTGGTATAAAAAAAGAAAGGTCTGCTCCAGACCTCAAGTTTCTTGTTTTGTGTCCCTTGCCAATTTTTCTGATGTTTGCAATTATTAGAAGACTGAGACATTTGGGAATTATAAGTGTGTTTGCAGACATCTCGCTGTTCATTGGATGTGCGTCAGTTTTTATTTACCTTCTGATAGGTAAGTGCAGTTTAATTACTCCATATTATAATTCTTCACACGAGGAATTGCAAAATTCACCGCATAGTTGAGTTTGTTGCCTAACTGCAGAAGAATGAAGTAGTCTGAAACACACGAGGGCATTTGCACTGTGCAATGCAAAATATAATGAGCTATATTAGCTGTGTCAGTAGTAAAATCACAAACTGAGGGCGGAATACTACTAAATCACCGTGGGATAGATTTTTCATTTGGAAATCAATTACAAATTCTGATGACAAAACACAAGAAACAATTACAAACGTTCATCACATGGAGCACCAGGTATCATTTTTCCCAGAGTTATGGCCCTTTTTCACTCTTTCAATTTTTCTGTCCCAGAGTACCTTTAACTCTTAACCCGCTGAGTATTTTCAAGATATTTTTCATCAGACCTAGTCATGGCTGCTTTACAGCAGCCATGACTAGGTTTTATGAAAAATTCATCTAAATATAACTCAAGGTATCATTGGTGAAACAGTCCATTAATTTACATGGGGGTGGTGGGGGGGGGGGGTGGGGGAATTGATTAAATGTACAAAATTATACTTATTTTAGGGGCAATAGAAATCATGTCCTGGGCGGGAATAGCCACCAGCAGCATGCAAGGAGTTAAGGCTACTTTGAACATGCCTATGGGTCTGGGATAGTAGCCCACGTCTTGTGTAGCCCTTGTTATTTTAAAAATTACTTTTGTTAAAATGAAAGTCATTCTTTAAAATGATAATAATAAACAAATGTTTTTGCCCTGTTTTGTTTATTATTGTTGTAAAGTAGTATATGAAATTATATTTCAAATGAAAAGTGTCAGAAAATTTAGACTCTTGTCCACCATATGTGAAATTCTGAAATCCAAGCATTGGGGCTGTGAAAGTAACATCTTGGATTGAATGTGCTTGCATTTTTTGGTGTTAGATACAATTCTACAGTGCAAAAGCAGAAGGATAATATCAACCTGATCATGACCCAGTGGTGAGCCAATGGGTCATGATCAGGCCTGGAAATAAGCAGACTATCATCTGTGGAAGGAGGTTTCCAGAGGGTGAATTTAGTGATGCTACCCTGCACAGCAGGGTAGCATCACTAAATTTACCCTCAATGGACCTCAGTTTGAATCAAGGCCTCAGGCCTGAACAGAAAGATGTACCCAGATTATAAATTGGCCCACTGTTTGGGGTCAGCAAATTCACCCTCTGAGTACCTCATTCTGCAAATGACAGATTGCTTATTTCCAGGCTTGGTCGCAAGCGAAGTCAATGTAAATTCTCGGGCATAATGTGTACACTGTACACAAGAACAGACAATCACTTTTTGCATCCAAAACATTGCTTTTGATCACAGATTGGAGTGAGTTCATTGAGCTTGCTTCCAATGAAAGGTCATAAATGTAAGTTTGGAAGTGAAAAATGAAAATATTTCGTTGTGTACAAAAATATATTGAAAAGAGAAATTTTAAAGTTTTATTAGGTAAAGAGTGGATTCTATATCTGCCTTTAGTGCATTAAATGGGATCGCAGTCACTCAGTGGTTACGGCATTGAACTTCAAACCGAAAGGTTTACTGCCAGGGGTAACTGCATTGTTCCCTTGGGCAAAGCACTTAATTCCGATTGCCCGCCTGGGGGGCATGGTGGTGCTGTGTACTAAGGCATACTGCACATCATTGGTGCACTTGGCAAATCCGTATGGATTAAATAATTTTACGTAAAAGATAATAAGAAGCACCTCCACACAATGTGAAGCCTCTTAGTCACAGCTCCTGCACTGTAGAATAAAACCCAAATATGGGCTTTCTACACTCTACCTGAGCCTGAAGTATTGGTTAATATATGTTCATTTTCTTAACACATCGAAAAAACTGAACCAACGCAAACCTTGCCTGTGTGGAGTTAGTACATTTGGAGAGTCTGACTGTTGCTCACTGTTGCTTGGTGGTTCTCTCCTGGTACTCAGCTTCCTCCACCTGTAAAACTCTAACGTGGGGTGACCCTGGCTGTCGAAAGTGTCGTTAAATCCAAATAAATAAATAGTACGTTAAATGCTAAGACATTGATTGATTAGGCGTTCCACTCTGTATAGCATCTCAGGCTTGGATTACATTGGAAAAACACATGATGGACTATACCAATCAGTTTATGTTTTCAGATGATCTGTGTATACATGTATGCCTGAAAACAGCTTAGTAACACACACACACATTCCCCCAAAATAGAATCTCTGATTCAAAGGCCTTATATTTCATTTTTTGGATAAATGCGACATAGTGTTGTTCAGTTGGGGGAGTGGTGAAAGTGGACACAAAATTTCGACCTTTGTGATCTCAGTACTGTACATATTATAATATTAGAACGTTCCTTTTCATGGTCTATTGGTTGATAGTACCTGAGTTTGTGTGATTTCTGAAATAAAACCTGAAGCAGTGAAGCTGCTGAAGGTTTTATTTCAGAAATCACACAAACTCAGGTACTATCTACTGATAGAACATGAAAAGAAATGTTCTAATTATTTTATTATGCCAAACAAAAAATGACTTCCATCGTTAAGCGTTAACTGCAACATGTCATCAATCTTGTAACAACAATGTAGTCAAATCCAAAAACATGACGTCATTTCGAACGAATGACGTCTCTTCGAAAATGACTTGTCACAAGTGCCGTTGCTTTGGGAGTTTCTATATCACCAAATGCCACTGTTTACAACTGCATCATGCTGTTCATGTTATAATTCATTGTTGATGCTTGTGTGATAAGTGGTATAAATTAATGGAATATAAATTCATGTTTCTCGGACGACGAAAATTGATAGAATTAAACGGAGGGAAACAATTTATTTTGAATTTGAGGCGGAGGCTCAGTCAGGTCGAGGAGGACTAAACTTGTGAAGTTGTGGAAATAATTGATTGAAGTCATACTTAGGATTCACTGAAGTGGTAAACAACATGTGCGTTTTTAATATTTCTGATTCTTTTGAATTCATTGTTTGCAGTTAAAATTGAAAACACACCCACTGAAGATGATATATTTGTTGGTAAGTTTGTGTTTACCGGTGACGAAAAAAGTTAAACGTTTGGTGTTGAGAAATTCCAATCGACACTGATCAATTGAAGTGGAGCTTACATTTTCTTCGTTCTCTTGTCTCCAGGGAAAAACGTTCTGATAGTACCCGTGTTTTGCCCCCAAACCCCAGTACTATGACTTTTAGAAGGTCTCAAATTAACCAATCACGGCTGCTGTTACAAACGTGAGGCATAATAAATCTTATTAGACATGACTATAGAACAGTTCCTATAAGAGTAGTCCATAATTAATAAGATTACTAATGTCTTCCTCAAATGAACTGTGTTAACTCCTTGTTTGCTGCTGGCAGATATTCCTGTCTGCCACAGAAAATCTCTTGCGATTAAAATAAGAATAATTTGGGCACTTTTAACCAAATTTCTCCCAGTAAACTGTATCATCATTTTTGTTCTTTGACTTGTTGAATTAAATTGTATTGAATTTTCCATCAAATCTAGTCATGGCTGTTTGTGACAGATCCTTTCTGATGCCTCAAGATTTCACATCTCGTATTTGGATTGTCTTTCTCTTGGCTGAGGAAATGTTCTGTCCAATACAATTCTGGAAGTAAACAATCTGTCATTTGCAGATGGAGGTCCCCAGAGGGTGAAGTTGCAGATGCTATCCCATAAAGTGGGCTAGTCTAAGAATCCCCCTATATATCCTCTGGGTTCCCCTTTCGGTTTAGGCCAGAGACCTTGATTCAGATTGAGGTTCACAGAGGGTAGCATTACCAAATTCACCCTCTGGGGACCTCATTCTGCAGATGAGAGTCTGCTTATTTTCAGGCTTGACTGTTTGATTCTCCAACTTGCCAACCCAGCTCAAGCAAGTATGCCTCTGAACACAGTGCCACTGTCCTCCCACATGTGCAGTTGAGATTGAGTGTTTTGCCCAAGGACATAATACAGATAATACATTTCAGGCTCACAATAGAGTTATTCGGTTGAGAAATTTTGCCTCGGTTTTGGTGTTGGTTGTGATAAAAGACTTGAGCTGCGGTTTCAGTAAATATTTTTATTTAGTTTTATTTTTTAACCAAATGGAAAACTGAAAGAAATACTGAAACTGTAACACAAGCCACTTTTTGAAACTAAAAGGCTTTCCGAGGAATCCTTGACATGTACCTATGATGTGATGTTATATGTACATGGCAGTATTACTTGCAGGATGGAATCAAACAATGAACCCAGCTGTGTGCATACTGAAAGTGATGAATAAGGCAGGCAGGATTTGGCAAAATCCTGCATTCACCTTCAGTCTGCTTTTCAAAACACTTCAGTAAATCAGGTCTGCATAAATAACTTGATGCATTGATTCTATGGCCTGTTTCCATATTCTGTCATAATCTTCTTACAAGTGAAGAGTTTACAACATGTGGTCTATTTGTCTTTTTAAACCTGTTTTGTGTATCCGCATAGAACTTTTATCATCCTTTTCAGCATGTTATGTTTCATAAATCGGTAGGCAAAACTTTCTCGGCTATCACTGAGAATTAGATGTAAATCTGAAAACTAAAAGTACAATTTTTTGAGACATCCATGGTTGTGACCTTTGTTTTTTTTTCTGACAACTGACACCGAGTAGATTTTTAGCTCAACTTTGACATAAGTCAAATTTGAGCTTATGCCATGGCCAGTTTTCCGTCTGGCCATCTGTCCATCAACAATTCAATATGGCTCGGGCTAGAGGCCGTATTTATGAACCGATCTTCACAAAACTTCTTGGGTACCTTTGTTATCACCGTGGGACGAGAACAAGTGTTTTGGGGTCCAGTCTGAAATTCAAGTTGGCCGCTGGCAGCCATTTTGTAAAAAATTAAGTGCAATCAGATTTTTGCGCAGAACTTTCATATGAAAGCTCTAATTTGAAATTTTTTTTGTATGAATGTTCAGTACCATGGGATACATCTTATATAATACGGGTTTTTTTCTTGTGCGTAAATTATGCAAATTAGACTAACGTTGATGTATTTAGTGTTATTTTCAGCACTGTAAGGGCAAATGCTAATACGTCTCGGGCTAGAGGCCGTACTTATGAACCGGTCTTGATGAAACTTCTTGGGTACCTTTGTTATCACCGTGGAACGAGAACGAATGTTTTCGGGTCCGGTCCAAAACTCAAGATGGCCGATGGCAGCCATTTTGTTCAAAATTAGGTGCAATCAGATTTTTGCGCAGAACTTCCATATGAAAGTGCTGATTTGAATATTTTTTTGTGTGAATGTTTAGTACCATGGGTTACATCACATATAATACGGGTTTTTTTCTCGTGCAGAAATTCTGCAAATTAGATTAACTTTGATTTTTTTCAGTCTGCTTACACACAGTAAGTACACATGTCAATACGGCTCGGGCTAGGGGCTGTATTTATGAACCGATCTTTATGAAACTTCTTGGGTACCTTTGTTATCACCGTGGGATGAGAACAAGTGTTTTTGGGTGTGATCCAAAATTCAAGATTGCCATCAGCAGCCATTTTGTACCAAAATTAGTGCAATCAGTCTTTTGTACAGAACTTTTGTATGAAAGTTCTGATTTGAATAAATTTTTGTATGAATGTTTAGTAACATGGAATACATCACATATAATACGTTTTTTTTTTCTCGTGCAGAAATTATGCAAATTAGATGAATTTTGATTTATTCAGTGCTACTTATACACAGTAACGGTAAGTGCACATGTCAATACGGCTCAGGCTAGAGGCTGTATTTATGAACCAGTCTTCACGAAACTTCTTCGGTACCATTGTTATCACCTTGGGATGAGAGTGAGTGTTTCTGGGTGTGGTTCAAAATTCAGGATGACTGCCAGTGGCCATTTTGTACCAAAATTAGGTCCAATCAGTTTTTTGTCAACTTTTATACGGCTCGTATTTATGAACTGATCTTCATGAAACTTCTTGGGTACCTTTGTTATCAGCTTGGGACAGGAACAAGTGTTTTTGGGTGCCTTTGTTATCACTGTGCTATGAGAACAAATATTTTGGGGTTCAGTCAGACCCACTCTGGGACTCAAAGATTTCTTTTCTAGTTTAGCATCTAACTGTCACCCACCTTTACACTACTTTACCTCTACATTTGTTACAGGCTACGGTCAGTATTTATGTACAGACCATTACAATACTTTATATGTACCTTTGTTATCAGATCATTACCTAGATGTTTGCCATTGCTGTGTCACATACTATACATGTACATGTCTTAACAAGTTGAGCTACAGTGTCATTGACACTTTCATTCAGTTAACCGGATAGCTCTAGCTCACTGGGCTTAAAATTCATTCGAGAATCAGAATCAATTTTTGCAAATGATTCTTGCATGGATGTATATAACCATTAAATGCGAATAGTCAAACTTCAAATGAATCTTCGTGTCAGCCAGCCGAATCTAATTCCCAAACTTGAATTTGATCTGTGTTGGTTATAGTCATTGCATCACCGTCAGCTCAAATTAAATGCAGATGAAATGGTAATGATATGCTAATCAGGGAAACACCGAATGTTGTGATATAATTTCAATTTTCAATAATGTTTGCAATGGAATTGAATCCAAGTTGCATGGTGCATCATTTATAACAAACACAAATCTAATTCCAATGTGGGAATTGTTTTTATTCCTGATTTGGTGTGGGGGGGGGGGGGGGGAGTGGAGGGGAGGGTGGCATGCAACTAAGCTACTCAGAAACTACTCGGCAGTTTTCTTTTAAAACAATATGCATCATGTTACCCCATTAAAGCACTATAAATTGCAAACAAATATGCCTGTATATTCAAGTCAAACTACATAAACCTTATCATATGAAAGACAATCTCCAAATGAATTCAGAGCAATGATGGAGTGTCCATATAAATAAAGTTGAGCCATAGTATACGGTAATGTATTCCTATATGTGTACACAGTTAAAATATAGGTACACATATCACATAAGGTTTGTGTGTAGACTCCAAGACTATGAGTTCAAGTCATGTGTCAGTTGAATTCACCTAGACGGTAGTCCATCCATAAATATTCAATGAAGATTTGACAGATTTCAGATGAATCTAATTCAACTTAATTCAAGTCGACAGTAGCGCACCCAAGCCTCATTATTAGTGTCTGGTCACTGACACTCACCGGGACAATCCTGTTAATAACCAACACAAATACAGAAACTCTGGTCAAGGTGACTGGAAGAGATTTTCCACAGATGGACAAAAGATCACAGTTAAAACTAGAAGTCCTGTCACCAATAGTGCGCTTATCTAGGCTAAATTTCGCGTTGGAATTGCGCGCAATTGCCATATCGAATGGCATCCAAAGCACGGCAGGTTCTCCTGGTTACTCATAGCAAACACATGCAATGTTTCTGCCAATGGACCTCCGGGTTACCCGGAGGTCCATTGGCTGAAACATTGCCTGTGCACAGGCCATATGTACATACTATGATAGCTTTAATTGGGCCATAACGCGCACATTAACGCGCATATCAACGTGCTATTTGTACGCATTTCATGACATGACTTCTAGTTTTAACTGTCACATTTGTAATACAAACAAACATGTGGTGTAAAATCTCATTCAATGTATCAAACCCACCGTTGGCCCTTTGTTGTACTACAATGAGCACAGGATATACAATGAAGGGATTTTCCTGCCCACCTTATTAGGTTGGATCAAGCAGTGAGTATCCACAGCTGGCACCTGCCCCAATTTCATATATAATAAATAACAAACCATTCAATAAATAAATGAAGTGAGTAGTAAGTTAGTTAATGCAATGTTGATCTAATTACAACCCAGCCTCACTTGGAATTTGATTGGCCAAACCAGGAGGATGGGAGAGTGGTGTGTCTGTACAGGCTTATATACAAAACAGCTTTTTAAAAGTGGTATTGCCATCAACATGGCCCAAAGGTGGGTGGGTGTGTACAGGGATGGGAATTCACCACTGTGACATAAAAAGAGATTGATTTATTAGCCAGTACTAATGTTTATACTATTGTAGGCCTTAATCCATGGGTGTACATGTAAGGTTGGCTGCAACTGCTAAGTTTACAGTGCAGTATAATGTATCACATCCCTCTCGCCAATGAGCCTGTGGAGTGTAAGTTACAGTGTTACCTCTCCCAGGCGAAACCACCACTCGTCAAACACAGACCCAATCTGTTTGGATAAAACTCTTCATCAGTAGATCAGCACTCCGCTTTTGCTTCCAATGGTCCCTGACAAGTAGGTGCATTTATCTAAATCAAGGTGTGTGCATGTACTTCCCTAAGGTTTCTCTTGAAATGGTGAATATTAAATGGAACTCGATTCCAACCACATGTCCAAACTGCCATCATTGCAAAAGGTCTTAAAACTGAAGCATCGGTTTCTCAAGTAAAATATTCAGTTGAAGATCAAGATGATTCTAACTATGATCTGGGGTTTGCAGATGCAGAAGTAACTGTCTTGTTTGAACATTTCATGGTTAAGTTATCTACAGCAGGGATCAGCAGTACAACTCAAGATATCCTAGATCAGTTCCCTAATTTTATAGAATTCAGCTGTTGAAGCCTATAATGACACGGGATATACGGAAACTTTGCATTTTATTTTCATTAAATCTTTGAGGGACAATTGGCATAGTATTTTAGTTTTATTTGATCTGTAGCTTACAGTACCGTCTCCGTGGACTCGTCGTAATCCATGCATGGGCAGTGATGTCCATGCATAACTTTACCAAGTAATAAATATCAGCAACAAAATTTTAATTAACCCGTACAACCCGGTGCTTCATTAATTCAATTTTTGATGATTATTCCTATAATTAGTGTTTGCAATCTAATTTTATTGCGTCCGTGGAAATATTGCCCACACGTGGAAAGTGACCAGTCCACGGTGGCTATACTGTACTTTTCCAGTTTGTGATGCTAAATTCGAAAGACTGTTCTCTCTAAGTTAACCCTTTACCTAACATCAGCCAAAAATGGCCAGAAAATTAATCAAAATAAGCTTACCACAACTTAAAATATTTTGGAAGTTTCTCAATAAAACCATAGAAATATGGTTCTCATGATATCCATATTTGTATGGTTTTATTGAAAAATTGTGAAATTTGTTTTCGAAAAATGTGAAATTTCATTTATTTTTTCTCACCTGAGTGAAGCTCAAGGGGAGCTTTTCTGATCACTTTCCATCCATCGTCTGTCCATCGTCCGTTGTTAACTTTACATTATCGACTTCTTTTCACAAACTGGTGGACCAAATTCAACAAAATTTGCTGTGCATATTCCCTATCACATGTCATTTCAAGTTTGTTCAAATCAAGTTGATCCGCCCCTCGGTAGGGCCACGCCCAAAAAGTGAGCCTAAATCTTAAAAAATCTTCTTATGAACCAGCAGTAGTAACAGAGTCTTG
Organism: Pictodentalium vernedei; assembly: GCA_031216915.1. Taxonomy (NCBI): domain Eukaryota; kingdom Metazoa; phylum Mollusca; class Scaphopoda; order Dentaliida; family Dentaliidae; genus Pictodentalium; species Pictodentalium vernedei. The sequence goes on along the minus strand of CM062297.1, from coordinate 486,136,261 downwards.
ATATTAGGTGTGCTGCTTCCTTTTGGGGTGTAGATTAAGATCTGTTCAAGAGAAGTTCTAGGGGCTATATTTCCATCGTTATGGGAGGGGCAAGAATTTTTGCCCTGCCCAAATTTTCTATTTTCCAAACCGAGAGGCTGATTTGAACCAAATTTGATATGAGGTTTTATTGGGACATAAGTAGTTAATTTATGCAAAAAAATGTTTTTCCGTCGCCCCATGGGAACCGCAGGAGCTAAAAATAGAAAAAAATTAAAACACCCATATCTTCAAAACTACATGGCACTGAGAATTCTTATTTGGTGTGAAGCTTCCTTTGGACCAACAGAATGGAATGGTCAGAAAAAATTGCTATCGGTTTTATCATGGGGTACTCTTTTGGGACTTTGAAAAAGTGCTGAGTCAGCATTTTTACCTCACCTGACTGAAAGTCAGGGTGAGCTTTTCTGATCACTCTTCGTCCGTTTTCCATCCGTCGTCCTGCGTGAAGGTGGTGTTTGAGCCTCTTTCTCGTAAACCACTGACCACATTTTAATTAAATTTCATGTAAGTAGTGGTTATTTTGGGGCATTTTGATTTTTATGCAAATTAGGTTTTGGCTCATATTGAGCAGAGGGGTGGGGAAAAAATGGCAAAATTTTTTGAAAATCTTCCTCTAATGAACCACCAATAGCAGAGACTTGATATGTGGTATACAGAGTCCTTTTGAGGGTTAGAATCAAGTGTGTTCAAGAGAAGTTTGTCGAGCATTATTTGCCTTTGTTATGGGAGGGGCAAAAATTTTGGCCACCTAAAATTTCTATTTTGAACCAGCTTTGATATGAGATGATAATGAGATGATAATGGGTCATAAGTAGTTGATTGATGCAAAAAAAAAATTTCTCATTGCCCCGTGGGAACTTCGGGAGCTAAAAATAGGAAAAACCTTAAAACTGCCATATCTCCAAAACTACACACTACCGAGAATTTTTATTTGGTGTGAAGCTTCTTTAGGACCAACAGAAAGGATTGGTATAAAAAATGCCATTGGTTTTATCATAGAGGGTAGAGTTTCGGGACTTTGAAAAAGTGCTGAGTCGGCACTTTTTAACACTGTAGGCAATGGGAAAAATGGGAAATGGGAAAAACATTAAAAAATCTTCTTCTCCAGATCCAGCTGGCAGAATCTTTTGATATTTGGTATGCGACATTGTGGGGTGGATCTGATTCAAGTTTGTTCAAATCGGCCCCCTGGATTCATATTTGGGCTCAGTATAGGAGCCCGAATTCGAACTTAGTGCATTTCAGGCAAATTTCTTAAAAAATCTTCTCCAGATCCAGCAGGCAGAATCTTTTGATATTTGGTACGCAACATTGTGGGGTGGATCTGATTCACGTTTGTTCAAATCGGCCCCTGGAATCATATTCATATTTGGGCTCACTATAGAAGCTCGAATTCGAACTTAGTGCATTTCAGGCAAATTTCTTTAAAAATCTTCTACTCCAGATCCAGCAGGCAGAATCTTTTGATATTTGGTATGCAACATTGTGGGGTGGATTTGATTCAAGTTTGTTCAAATTGGCCCCCCTGGATTCATATTTGAGGCTCACTATAGAAGCCTGAATTCGAACTTAGTGCATTTCAGGCGAATTTCTTAAAAAATCTTCTTCTCCAGATCTAGCAGGCAGAATCTTTTGGTATTTGGTATACAACATTGTGGGGTGGATCTGATTCAAGTTTGTTCAAATAGGCTCCCTGGGTTTATATTTGGGCTCAGTATAGGAGCCCAAATTTGAACTTAGTGCATTTCATGCAAATTTCTTTAAAAATCTTCTCAAGATCCAGCAGGCAGAATCATTTGATATTGGGTATGCACCATGCTTAGGGGGGTGAGATTCCGATTTGTTCAAGCCAAGTCCTTGGGTTCATATTTGGGCTCACTGTAGTAGCCCGAATTATAATTTAGTTCAAAATGAGGAATTTTCTAGCTCGCCGAAGGGAGCTTAACTTATCACCGGCCGTCCGTCATCCATCGGCGTCCGTCGTCGTGAACATTTTTCAAACGACTTCTCCTCTCAAACCACTTATCCGATTTTCATGAAACTTCATGTGGATGTTCATTGCTATATGGCAATTCATGTTTGTTCAAATGAAATGGCCACGTCCTATGGGGGCTCTGTATGGGGCATAACTCTGATAGCACCGTATGAATTATAGAAAAATTATTAAAAAATCTTCTTCTCCAGAACCAGTGGGCAGAATCTTTTGATACCTGGTATACAGCATCTTGGTATGGGTCTGATTCAAGTTTGTTCAAATCGGCCCCCTGGATTCATATTTGGGCTCACTATAGAAGCCCAAATTCGAACATAGTGCATTTCAGGCAAATTTCTTAAAAAATCTTCTTCTCCAGATCCAGCCAGCAGAATCTTTTGATATTTGTTATGCAACATTGTGGGGTGGATTTGATTCAAGTTTGTTCAAAACGGCTCCCTGGATTCACATTTGGGCTCAGTATAGAAGCCCGAATTCGAACTTAGTGCATGTCAGGCAATTTTCTTAAAAAATCTTCTTCTCCAGATCCTGCAGGCAGAATCTTTTGATATTTGGTATGCGACATTGTGGGGTGGATCTGATTCAAGTTTGTTCAAATCGGCCCCCTGGATTCATATTTGAGCTCAGTATAGGAGCCCGAATTCGAACTTAGTGCATTTCAGGCAAATTTCTTAAAAAATCTTCTCCAGATCCAGCAGGCAGAATCTTTTGATATTTGGTACGCAACATTGTGGGGTGGATCTGATTCACGTTTGTTCAAATCGGCCCCCTGGAATCATATTCATATTTGGGCTCACTATAGAAGCTCGAATTCGAACTTAGTGCATTTCAGGCAAATTTCTTTAAAAATCTTCTACTCCAGATCCAGCAGGCAGAATCTTTTGATATTTGGTATGCAACATTGTGGGGTGGATTTGATTCAAGTTTGTTCAAATTGGCCCCCTGGATTCATATTTGAGGCTCACTATAGAAGCCTGAATTCGAACTTAGTGCATTTCAGGCGAATTTCTTAAAAAATCTTCTTCTCCAGATCTAGCAGGCAGAATCTTTTGGTATTTGGTATGCAACATTGTGGGGTGGATCTGATTCAAGTTTGTTCAAATAGGTTCCCTGGGTTTATATTTGGGCTCAGTATAGGAGCCCAAATTTGAACTTAGTGCATTTCACGCAAATTTCTTTAAAAATCTTCTCAAGATCCAGCAGGCAGAATCATTTGATATTGGGTATGCACCATGCTTAGGGGGGTGAGATTCCGATTTGTTCAAGCCAAGTCCTTGGGTTCATATTTGGGCTCACTGTAGTAGCCCGAATTATAATTTAGTTCAAAATGAGGAATTTTCTAGCTCGCCGAAGGGAGCTTAACTTATCACCGTCCGTCCGTCATCCATCGGCGTCCGTCGTCGTGAACATTTTTCAAACGACTTCTCCTCTCAAACCACTGGTCCGATTTTCATGAAACTTCATGTGGATGTTCATTGCTATATGGCAATTCATGTTTGTTCAAATGAAATGGCCACGTCCTATGGGGGCTCTGTATGGGGCATAACTCTGATAGCACCGTATGAATTATAGGAAAATTATTAAAAAATCTTCTTCTCCAGAACCAGTGGGCAGAATCTTTTGATACCTGGTATACAGCATCTTGGTATGGGTCTGATTCAAGTTTGTTCAAATCGGCCCCCTGGATTCATATTTGGGCTCACTATAGAAGCCCAAATTCGAACATAGTGCATTTCAGGCAAATTTCTTAAAAAATCTTCTTCTCCAGATCCAGCCAGCAGAATCTTTTGATATTTGTTATGCAACATTGGGGGTGGATCTGATTCAAGTTTGTTCAAATCGGCCCCCTGGATTCACATTTGGGCTCAGTATAGAAGCCCGAATTCGAACTTAGTGCTTGTCAGGCAATTTTCTTAAAAAATCTTCTTCTCCAGATCCTGCAGACAGAATCTTTTGATATTTGGTATGCGACATTGTGGGGTGGATCTGATTCAAGTTTGTTCAAATCGGCCCCCTGGATTCATATTTGGGCTCACTATAGAAGCCCGAATTCGAACTTAGTGCATTTCAGGCAAATTTCTTAAAAAATCTTCTTCTTAAGATCCAGCAGGCAGAATCTTTTGATATTTGGTATGCAACATTGTGGGGTGGATCTGATTCAGTTTGTTCAAATCGGCCCCCTGGATTCATATTTGGGCTCACTATAAAAGCTTGAATTCGAACTTAGTGCATTTCAGGCAAATTTCTTCAAAAATCTTCTTCTCCAAATCCTGCAGGCAAAATCTTTTGATATTTGGTATACAACATTGTGGGGTGGATCTGATTCAGTTTGTTCAAATCGGCCCCCTGGATTCATATTTGGGCTCACTATAAAAGCTTGAATTCGAACTTAGTGCATTTCAGGCAAATTTCTTCAAAAATCTTCTTCTCCAGATCCAGCAGGTAGAATCTTTTGATATTTGGTATGCAACATTGTGGGGTGGATCTGATTCAAGTTTGTTCAAATCGGCCCCCTGGGTTCATATTTGAGCTCAGTATAGGAGCCCAAATTTGAACTTAGTGCATTTCAGGCAAATTTCTTTAAAAATCTTCTTCTCAAGATCCAGCAGGCAGAATCTTTTGATATTGGGTATGCAGCATGCTTAGGGGGGTGAGATTCAAGTTTGTTCAAGCCAAGTCCCTGGGTTCATATTTGGGCTCACTGTGGTAGCCCGAATTATAACTTAGTTCAAAATGAGGAATTTTCTTTAAAAATCTTCTTCTTCAGATCCTGCAGTCAAAATGTTTTGATATTTGGTATGCAGCATCTTTAGGGGGGTGAGATTCAAGTTTGTTCTAGCCATGTCCCTAGGTCCATATTTGGGCTCACTGTGGGAGACCGAATGATAACTTAGTTCAAAATGAGGAATTTTCTTTAAAAATCTTCTTCTTCAGATCCAGCAGTCAGAATGTTTTGATATTTGGTATGCAGCATCCTTGGGGGGTGGGGGGGGGATTCAAGTTTGTTCAAGCCATATCCCTAGGTCCATATTTGGGCTCACTGTGGGAGCTTGAATTGTAACTTAGTTCGAAATGAGGAATTTTCTTTAAAAACCTTCTTCTTCAGATCCAGCAGTCGGAATGTTTTGATATGTGGTGTGTAGCATCCTTAGGGGGGTGAGATTCAAGTTTGTTAAAGCCAAGTCCCTGGGTCCATATTTGGGCTCCCTGTGGGAGCCTGAATTATAACTTAGTCAATATGAGGAATTTTTCTTTAAAAGTCTTCTTCAGATTCAGCAGTCAGAATGTTTTGATATTTGGCATGCAGCATCCTTAGGGGGTGAGATTCAAGTTTGTTCAAACCAAGTCCCTGGGTTCATATTTGGGCTCACTGTGGGAGCCCGAATGGTAACTTAGTTCAAAATGAGGAATTTTCTTTAAAAATCTTCTTCTTCAGATCCAGCAGATGAATGCTTTTGATATTTGGTATGCAGCATCCTTAGGGGGGTAAGATTCAAGTTTGTTCAAGCCATGTCCCCAGTTCCATAAAATTTGTCTCTCATGACTTCATTCCTTTGCAGTGTTGATGAACCATGTCTAACTGAATGTGACCCCAAATACTTCTTTGAACCACTTTGTTTGAATCACTTTGCCCGGTGAGCGATTAAGGCCCCTTGGGGCCTCTTGTCTTTAAAAATCTTCTTCAGATCCAGCAGTCGGAATGTTTTGATATTTGATATGCAGCATCCTTAGGGGGGTGAGATTCAAGTTTGTTCAAACCATGTCCATAGGTCCATATTTGGACTCACTGTGGGAGCCTGAATGTTAACTTAGTTCAAAATGAGGAATTTTCTTTAAAAATCTTCTTCTTCAGATCCGGCAGTCGGAATGTTTTGATGTTTGGTATGCAGCATCCTTAGAGGGGTGAGATTCAAGTTTGTTCAAGCCATGTCCCTAGGTTCATATTTGGGCTCACTGTGGGAGCTCGAATTGTAACTTAGTTCAAAATGAGGAATTTTCTTTAAAAATCTTCTTCTTCAGATCCAGAAGTTGGAATATTTTTGATATTGGGCATGCAGCATCCTTAGGGGGGAGAGATTCAAGTTTGTTAAAGCCAAGTCCCCGGATCCATATTTGGACTCCCTGTGGGAGCCTGAATTATAACTTAGTCAATATGAGGAATTTTTCTTTAAAAATCTTCTTCAGATTCAGGAGTCGGAATGTTTTGATATTTGGCATGCAGCAACCTTAAGTGGGTGAGATTCAAGTTTGTTCAAGCCAAGTCTCTTGGTTCATATTTGGGCTCACTATGGGAGCCCGAATGACAACTTGGTTCAAAATGAGGAATTTTCTTTAAAAATCTTCTTTAGATCCAGGAGATGAATGCTTTTGATATTTTTTATGCAGCATCCTTAGGGGGGTAAGATTCAAGTTTGTTCAAGCCATGCCCCCTAGGTTCATATTTGGGCTCACTGTGGGAGCTCGAATTGTAACTTAGTTCAAAATGAGGAATTTTCTTTAAAAATCTTCTTCTTCAGATCCAGCAGTCGGAATGTTTTGATATTCGGTGTGCAGCATCCTTAGTGGGGGGTGATATTCAAGTTTGTTAAAGCCAAGTCCCTGGATTCATATATGGGCTCCCTGTGGGAGCCCGAATTATAACTTAGTTCAATATGAGGAATATTCTTAAAAAATCGTTTCTTTTTAGATCCACTGGTCAAAATCTTTGGATATTTGATATAAGCTTTTCTTAGGAGGTGCAGATGCAGCTTGTTGAAATCAATTCTCTGGGTTGATATTTAGGCTACCATGTCAGGTGAACGCCCTCAGGCCCCCTGTAGCCTCTTGTTTAACACTGTGGGTAATGGGAAAAACATTTAAGACTACTTTTCTCCCAAACCACTGCTCCAAAAGCTTTCAAATTTCACATATAACATCTTTGGGAGATTGTTTCACACGTTTATTGAAATCAATTCCCTGGGTCCATATTTGGACTCTCTATGGGAGCCCAAATGTTTAAATTATTGCAGTATGAGGAATATTCTTTAAAAATCTTCTTCTTCAGATCTACCAATAAGAATCTTTTGATATTTGGTATGCAGCATGCTTAGGGGGTGAGATTCAAGTTTGTTCAAGCCAAGTCCCTGGGTTCATATTTGGGCTCACTGTGGGAGCCCAAATTATAACTTAGTTCAAAATGAGGAATTTTCTTTACTTCTTCTTCAGATCCAGCAGTCTGAATGTTTTGATATTTGGTATGTAGCATCCTTAGGGGGGTGAGATTCAAATTTGTTCAAGCCATGTCCCCAGGTCCATATTTGGGCTCACTGTGGGAGCTTGAATTGTAACTTAGTTCAAACTGAGGAATTTTCTTAAAAAATCTTCTTCTTTAGATCCAGCAGTCGGAATGTTTTGATATTTGGTGTGCAGCATCCTTATGGGGGTGTGATTCAAGTTTGTTCAAGCCATGTCCCTAGGTTCATATTTGGGCTCACTTAGTTCAAAATGAGGAATTTTCTTTAAAAATCTTCTTCAGATCCAGCAGTCGGAATATTTTTGATATTGGACATGCAGATCCTTGGGGGGGGGGGGGGGGGGGGGGAGGGGGGGTGAGATTCAAGTTTGTTGAAGCCAAGTCCCTGGGTTCATATTTGGGCTCCCTGTAGGAGCCCAAATTATAACTTCGTTCAATATGAGGAATTTTCTTTAAAAATCCTTTTCTTCAGATTCAGCAGTCGGAATGTTTTGATATTTGGCATGCAGTATCCTTAGTGGGGTGAGATTCAAGTTTGTTCAAGCCATGTCCCTAGGTTCATATTTGGGCTCACTTAGTTCAAAATGAGGAATTTTCTTTAAAAATCTTCTTCTTCAGATCCAGCAGTCAGAATATTTTTGATATTGGGCATGCAGATCCTTAGGGGGGTGAGATTCAAGTTTGTTGAAGCCAAGTCCCTGGGTTCATATTTGGGCTCCCTGTGGGAGCCTGAATTATAACTTAGTTCAATACGAGGAATTTTTCTTTAAAAATCTTCTTCAGATTCTTCGGTCAGGTTGTTTTGATATTTGGCATGCAGCATCCTTGGGGGGGGGGGGGGGGGGGGGGGAGATTCAAGTTTGTTCAAGCCAAGTCCCTGGATTGACATTTGGGCTCAGTATGAGGAATATTCTTAAAAAATCTTCTTCTTCACATCCACCAGTCAGAATCTTATGATATAAATTTGCAAAACGGCATCCCACTGGAGGTGAGATTCAAGTTTGTTCAAGCCAAGTCCCTGGGTTCATATTTGGGCTTTCTATGGGATATTTGGTATAAGCTTTTTTCTAAGGAGGGGCAGATGCCACTTGTTGAAATCATTTCCCTGGGTTTTATATTTAGGCTACCATGTCAGGTGAGTGCCCTCAGGTCCCCTGGGGCCACTTGTTTAAAAATACTGTGTTAGGTAAAGGGTTAAAGAGAACAAAGAGAAATTCTAGGTGCTCTCTTCATGGATCAATAACTGCACACCTGTTGCGAATTGATGAAGAAGGGCCTGAAATAGGATCATTTGATGTTGGTCCTGTTGTTCAGAGTTGATTGGGCAGTAAGGCAAGACGTCCTGTTCAGAAAAGGAAGGAAGAAAAACAGAGAGAGGGTCAACAAGAAAATTAAATACTGGCAGACAACTCAGGCAGCAGAACCAGCACCAAATGTATCTCCTGTGTCGGAGAGGCATCTGGCTCTCAGTCTAAACAAGCTAGGTGTGTATTTGATTCACATTCAGAAGACCAATTTCTGACAATGTGAGTGATGGGTCACTTGAATATGATGATATTCAGTCTACGGTACAAGTGAAAATAAGTTGTAGCATAACCACAATAAACTAAGTATACTGCTGCTCCTGCACTGATAAGATCAGAATCTGGCATCATTTTCTGGAAAGAACTCACTGAGAGCTTTCCAGAAAATGATGTCAGCTTCTGGTCTTATTAGTGTAGGAAGAGAAAGATATATAGTTTATAGTGGTTATCCTGCAACTTATTTTGACTTGTACTGTATTGAATCTTGGAATTTTGAATCCGATTCAGATGATCATGAATTCACAATGTCAGAGGTTGAAATTCTTCATGAAAATATTCAACTCAGATTCTGACTCAGACAGTCAGTAGTAAAATGAACCAGTTTCTTAGTTCCCTTTCTCTCAGTGACATTAGAATGAATTAACAGTAACCATTTTTACAGTTTTCTGTTTAATAATAACTTGAATGAACACAAAACAGAATTGTAACTCTTTTAAATTATGAAGAAAAGTTTTAATTTATTTTGCAGAAATTGATGGAGAAACATGTATTTTAATTTTTTACTGTAACAGGTTTGCAACTTCAATGGTATTAAATGTAGAAATATACTAGACAACAACTTGATTTCAGATTAAAAAAAATAATCAGTATGTGATTGAAGTTGCAAACCTGCCATAGTTCAAATACAGTACGGCTGCCGTGGACTGCTCATTTTCCATGTGTGGGCAATATTTCCACAGACACAATAATATTAGATTCCAAACACTAATTATAGGAATAATGATCAAAAATTTAATTAATGAAGTTCTGGGTACAACCCGGTGCTTCATTAATTAAAATTTTGCTGATGATTTTTATTACCTCGTAAATGCATGCATGGACATCACAGCCCATGTGTGGATTATGACCAGTCCATGGCAAATGTATTGTACATGTTTCTTCCATTAATCTGTGCATATCTTTTGTGATGATGACTATTAGTGATGACTGATGAATGAGTTTTTAAAAATATGTTTTCTATAGCAGGTCAAAGCAAGCCACCAGCACTTTACTAACAATATTGACAGCCATCTCAATTCTCATTTGAGTCAGTGCTGTTGCTGTTTGCAACAGTTCACATGATGATTAACCAGTTGTCATTTTATGTATTTTGTATTTTCATTATTTTGTAAGGATACGGTTCATAAACCATGCTTTGGCAGATGTTTCACTTGTAATTCTGTGGTATTTTATAACATTCAATAAAATGAGTGTTTGATGAATGGAATGGATTTTTCTGCATCATTTATCACAAACTCATTGAAGCTTCCATAAAAGGCTTGAATCCTTGCCAATCTGTTATCTTTACCAGGATGTGTTAGAGAAATTTTCCCATTATTTTTCATCTTTCTATTGTATACACAGGTATTCCTACCCAGGACAGGATTTCACCTGCCACTGATATAAGTGGAATTTGGGCACATTTAATCAAATTTTCACCTGTAAATTGCATAGATTTTTTCACCATTGATTTCTCGAGTAAAATTTGGATGAATTTTTCATCAAATCTAGTCATGGCTGCTTTAAAGCAGCCATGAGTAGATTTGATGAAAAATATCTTGAAAGTGTACTTGGTGGGTTAAGAATTAAGCAAGTTTTGAAAAAAACAGCACAATAGAATACAATGTCTGTTTTGACAGGCACAGTTTTCAAATGACAGGCACAATCAGCCTATCATTGTTACAGGCACCAAATGAAAAATGATAATCAGGCAGATACATGCATTATTTAACCCCCTGCTCTGATGTCAAAATATCCAGATTTGAAGTAGCCATTTTTCCCATAATGCAATTGGAAATTTAACCAATTCAATCTTGTTTGACAGAGCTCATTGAGCTCTGTCAAACAAGATTGAATTGGTCAAATTTCTTGTTGCATTATGGGAAATATTTGCACCCTGAACTTTAGATATTTCGACATCAGTGTGCAGGGGGTTAAATACCACCATGTCTGGAATTTATGTATTAAATACAGACAATAGACTTAATTATCCAAGAGCTTATCAGCATGCAAAGTGCCTTTGTAACAAATGTCAAACAGGTTGATGACTTTTTAAATTGGTGAATACATGAACAATAAAACCATTTAAATTTTCATAGTGGATGGACATTTGTTAAAATATGTACATATTGCCTATGTTAAGCAGGAATTCCACCAGGCAGAGTGCTAGGTCCAAGCAACTGAACTGAAAACTCTTAACATTTTTAGCTCAACTTTGGCGAAGCCAAATTTGAGCTTTTGTCATGGCCCGTCGTCTGTCTGTCGGTCTGGCCATCTGTCAACAATTGGATACGGCTCGGGCTAGAGGCCATATTTATGAACCGATCTTTACAAAACTTCTTGGGTACCTTTGTTATGACCGTGGGACAAGAACGAGTGTTTTTGGATGCGGTCCGAAATTCAAGATGGCTGCCAGCCGCCATTTTGTACCGACGCTGCAGAAATCTGTTTTTTGTACAGAACTTCCATATGAAAGCTCTGATTTGAATAATTTTTTGTATGAATGTTTAGTACCATGGGATACATCACATATGATACGGGTTTTTTTCTCGTGCATAAATTGTGCAAATTAGACTAATTTTGATGTTTTTTGGTGTTACTTTCAGCACTGTAAGTGCAAATGCCAATACGGCTCGGGCTAGAGGCCGTATTTATGAACCTATCTTTACGAAACTTCTTGGGTACCTTTGGGATCACCGTTGGACGAGAACGAGTGTTTTGGCTTCCAGTCCGAAATTCAAGATGGCCGATGGCAGCCATTTTGTAAAAAATTTTTGATTTTTTTCAGATTTTTGCTCAGAACTTCCATATGAAAGCGCTGATTTTAATAATTTTTTGTGTGAATGTTTAGTACCGTGGGATACATCACATATAATACGGGTTTTTTTCTCGTGCAGAAATTATGCAAATTAGATGAACTTTGATTTTTTTCAGTGCGACTTACACACAGTAAGTACACATGTCAATACGGCTCGGGCTAGAGTCTGTATTTATGAACTGATCTTCATGAAATGCCTTGGGTACCTTTGTTATCACCTTGGGACGAGAACAAGTGTTTCTGGGTGTGGTATAAAATTCAACATGGCTGCCAGTGGCCATTTTGTTCCGAAATTAGGTCTAATCAGTTTTTAGCTCAACTTGACAAAGTCAAGCTGAGCTATTGCCATCACTTCTCGTCCGTCGGCGTATGTACGTATGTACGTACATATGTATGTTAGTATGTTAGTACGTTAGTACGTACGTCCACAATTTCCTTTGGCACACCTCACAGGTCGCATTTATGATCAGATCACTTTGAAACTTGGTATGCTTGTTTGGGGTGACCTCTAGATGGGAGCTATCGATTTTCTTCAATTTCTGTCAAAAAATGTTGCCTCGGCCAACGTTCTTAGAACTTAGTTTAGTCAGACCACAATATTTCCCTTTGGCACACCCTGCAGGGCACATTTATGATTGGATTGCTTTGAAACCTGGTATGCTTGTTAAGGGTGACCTCTAGATGGGAGCTATCGATTTTCTTCAATTTCCGTCAAAAAATGTTGCCACGGCCAACATTCTTAGAACTTAGTTTAGTCAGACCTCAATATTTCCCTTTGGCACACCCTACAGGGCACATTTATGATCGGATTGCTTTGAAACCTGGTATGCTTGTTTGGAGAGACCTCTAGATAGGAGCTATCGATTTTCTTCAATTTCCGTCAAAAAATGTTGCCAAGGCCAACGTTCTTAGAACTTGTTTAGTCAGAAGACCTCAATATTTCCCTTGGGTATACCCTACAGGGCACACTTATGATCGGATTGCTTTGAAACCTGGCATCCTTGTTTGGGGTGACCTCTAGATGGGAGCTATCGATTTTCTGCAATTTCCGTCAAAAAATGTTGCCGTGGCCAACGTTCTTAGAACTAGATGGGAGCTATCGATTTTCTTTGATTTCCGTCAAAAAATGTTGCCACTGGCAATGACCTTCAGTGAACTTAGTAAAAACTTTGTGCAGTTAAGCATCAATATTTCCCTTTGACACACCCTGCAGGGCACATTTATGATTGGATCGCTTGCAAACTTGGTGAGCTTGTGTGGGGTGACATCTATATGGGAGCTGTCGATTTTCTTCCATTTCTGTCAAAAAATGTTGCCACTGACCTTTGAACTTAGACCTCAATATATCCCTTTAACACGGCCTTTAGGGCACATTTATGATTGGATCACTTTGAAACTTGGTATGTGTGTTCCGTGTGACCTCTAGATGTGAGCTATTGCTTTTTTTCATTTCCATAAAAATTTATTGTCGTTATCACCAACCTTTGAACTTACTGCATTTGTGCATCAGCTTATCCCTTTTGCACTCTCTGCAGGGTATTTTTATGAATTTTCACAAAAAACCCATTGCCACAAGCAATGACCTTCCACTTAGTGCATTTGTGCATTAACATCTTCCTTTGGCGTGCCTCAGAGGACACATTCATTATCAGGTTGTTTTGAAACTTTGTATGCTTATGCAGGGTGACAAAGATAGTAGCTATTGATTTTCTTTTCATTTCCACCAAAAACTGTTGCTGTTAGCAACAATCTTTGAATTTATTGCATTTGTGCATCAACATTCTTTGACATGGCCTACAGGCCACATTTATCATAGGATTGTTTTTGAACTTGGTGTGCTCATTAGGCAAGAACTTTAGATAAGAGCTGTTGATAAACATTCATTTCTGTAAAAAAAGTTGCCATTTACAATAACCTCTGAACATACTGCATTTGTGTATCAACATTCTTCCTTTAGCCAGTCTTACAGTTTACATTTAAAAATACATGGATTACTCTGACGTTGTGCACACACAATGCTGTTATGTTGAAATTTCATCAAATAACTTTGGTACCAATGATCTTCAATTTTGCCATTTCATTTATAACTTACCAATTTCAAGTTTGTCAAGTTGAGCTACAGTGTCATTGACACTTTCATTTGTACACAACTTCTATACGGCTCAGACTAGAGGCCATATTTATGAACCAATCTTTACGAAACTTCTTGGGTACCTTTGTTATCACCGTGGGATGAGAGCGAGTGTTTTTGGGTGTGGTCCGAAATTCAAGATGGCCACCAGCAGCCATTTTGTACCAAAATTAGTACAATCAGTCTTTTGTACAGAACTTCTGTATGAAAGTTCTGATTTGAATCAATTTTTGTATGAATGCTTAGTAACATGGAATACATCACATATTGTAAGGGTTTTTTTTTCGTGCAGAAATTATGCAAATTAGATGAACTTTGATTTTTTCAGTGCTACTTACACAATGTAAGCACACATGTCAATACGGCTCAGAGTAGAGGTTGTATTTATGAACCAATCTTCACAAAACTTCTTGGGTACCTTTGTTGTCACCTTGGGATGAGAATGAGTGTTTCTGGGTGCAGTCCAAATTCAAGATGGCTGCCAGTGGCCATTTTGTGCTGAAATTAGGTCCAATCAGTTTTTTGTCACAAGTTCTATACAGCTCGTATTTATGAACTAATCTTCACAAAACTTCTTGGGTACCTTTGTTTTCACCTTGGGACAGGAACAAGTGTGTTGTGGGGTGCCTTTGTTATCACTGTGCTATGAGAACAAATATTTTGGGGTTCAGTCAGACCCACTCTGGGACTCCAAGATTTTTTTCTGGTTTAGCATCTGACTGTCACCTACCTTTACAATACTTTACCTATACATTTGTTACAGGCAACGGTCAGTATTTATGTACAGACCGTTACAATACTTTATATGTACCTTTGTTATCAGGTCATTACCTAGATGTTTGTCATTGCTGTGTCACATACTATACATGTACATATCTTTGTCTTGACAAGTTGAGCTACAGTGTCATTGACACTTTCATTTGGAACTTGGCCTTGACGGGAGTTGATCCTGGGTCTACGCTCTCAATCGCCTAACCATAAATGCTTTGGAACCATACTAACTGAGCAAATGGTATCCCTGAAAAAGGTTGCAATTAACTCAGCCAGTATGTCAGTTCACATTACAACCCGACCCCAGAACAATGAACGAGAATTGACCTGGGATTGACTCCCGTCGGAACTATCTTCCAAACAACTTTACAGCATTCAATTCAGTGGCTTGGACCTAGCAATGTGCCTGGTGGAATTCCTGATTGACACATACATTATAAAATTAAATTCAAGCAGTTGCATCTTCACAGATATTACATTAATTGGGATTCCTGTGTTTAAACTCTGCGACGATAGACCAATATGACAAAATATATACATATATATGATTTTTAAATATATTTTTTGTAAAGTTTTTTACTTTGCTTAAAGTTTTTCTTTTAATTAATTTATTTTACAGAGAGGCATTTTATTAACTCCCTTCACTCGATGTCAAAATATCAAAATTTCAAGAAGCCGTTTTCCCATAATCCAACTAGGAATTTAACCAAATCAGTCTTGTTTGACAGAGCTCAGTGAGTTGCAGTCTGAAATTTAGATATTTTGACATTAGTGTGCAGGGGGTTAATTAAATACTTAAAGATATATTTGTCATTCACTACTGATTCCATTATATCCTAACAAACCATAACTTTAAGTAACAGTTAAAGATAACCCAACATAGTTACGTAAGTTACAGTATGCGGAGGGTGAATCAGCACTAATTGTCCCCTGAAAACAAATTTTTGGGGGACTATTAAAATTGCCGGTGTCCATCCATCCCACTTTGGTTTCCCGATGAAAACTTTAGTTGTTGACTAAAAATTTGGTATATAGGTGTATCAACATAAACCACAGGTGAAGTTCAAATCTGGGTTTGGTCTAACATTGTTTTCCAGAGATATGTCCAATTTTCGACTTCGAAAAATGCAATTTTTTCTAACACCTTAGATTGGACACTTTTTGTTGGGGACATGTGGCCGGGTAGCCTTTTATATAATCATAGAGAGGAGTTTGGAAAAAAACTGATTGTGAAAAAAATAAGAACAAGGAAAAGTTTCAGCCAATGGACCTCCAAATTTAACCAGCTTAGACCTTAAAACTTTGCTTGTCCTTTAGCATAACAATTAAAATGTAGACACTTATTATTGTCCAGGAAGAAGTTCTACTCTTCAAGGGTTTAAATGCTAATCCACTCTTGATGAACTGTTGTGTAAAGTACCCAGTGAGGATACTTATTACTTTGTCATCCCTGGAGTAGATTTTCTCCTAGGAAATAATTTATTTTCTGACAAAGCAGTGGAAACATAAGTAATGTTTAAGCCAACAGACCACCAGTTTAAAAGTGACCTTAATCCCAAGAAATGAAGAACATTAATGTTTGGTTAAATAATTCTAATTTAAAACTTATTCGAGTATTCAAAAATGTATTCATGAATATGTTTTAAAAGTATTCATATTCAAATACATTTTCAGGTCAGTGCATTTGTATTCATATTTGTATTCATATTCATCAAATTTCAAAGTACTGCTATTCGTATTCAAATATTGGCACTCTCCATTAAATTGTAACAAAACAATTATTTATGAACAACAATCTTGCTAAACTAAGGTTGCTCTTGCTGGTAGCATGGTATCTGAAAAAAAATACCTATGTTTTAAACCACCTTTGAAAAACAATTTGGCACTTGACCAGTTAATTTCTTGATGCATTGTGGGAAAAATTTGCTGCTTGCAATTTCAGGATTCCAACATCAGCGTGTGGAGGATAAGATTTGACAAGTAATTACTTCACCTTTACAGCACATATGTGTTATAACTTTCAGGTTTTGAAGTAGAAAAGTCTTTCAAATGGATTAATATTGAAGGCTTTCCAGTTTTCTTTGGGCAGATCACAGGCTCATTTGAAGGAATAGGTGTGGTAAGTGCATATTATTTTCAATTAATTGCATTATTGATAGGCCACATTCAATTATTTTTGTTTCCCCTTACCCGGCTCAAGATTTTGATGGTGTGTGGGTAGATAGAACATTTTTCATTTTATGTCCATGTACTACTAACTGAACCATCCAGTGTAACATCTGATGTGAAGTTTTTCATTATATACATACATTTTTCATCATATTACGAAAAGGACAGAATCAGAGCTTGATTTAATTGGGTTTTTATAGCATTTGACAATTCAGTTCGACAATTTTTCAGTTCAGCAAATATCAGTCTGATGTTAATTTTCATCAACAGCCAATCAATTTTCCCAGATGAATTGTGAATTGCAATTCAAAATTCTCAGATTTAACCTTTCACCTAACATGAAAAAGCAGATGACACTTGCAAACAAAATGTGCCGAAAACATAGCTCATGACCCCTCATTTGAACGAGCTCAATGAGGAGTCATAAACTATGTCTTTGTGACAAAAAATGAATACAGCCCTGGACAGAATTGTTGCTTGTGAATTGGCAATATCCAGCCTGCAGAGTGACCAATTTGAATAAACATTACCAGCCTAATTCGACCTTCAGATTCCTTCTATTTGGGGCATACCAAAGAGACCATGGGGGCAAAGCACTTATCCCCGATTGCCTACATGGGGGCATGATGACGCTGTGTACTAAGGTGTACTGCACGTCGATGGTGCGCATGTCTTCAACCAATCTAACCCTGCCTGTGCCGCGGTGCAGAGTTCAGAGTTACGATGTTGGAGAGCTGACAGCTGCTCTTCATTGCTCGGTGGTTCTCTCCGGGTACTCCAGCTTCCTCCACCCGTAAAACTGTCACTGACATGATATGACCCTGGATGTTAATGTGTCGTTAAACCCTAAGAAAAAAAAAAAAAAGAACAAAAAAAAGAGACCATGGAGTACACAGAGCCATTTGGCCAATCTTGGTTGAGCATGGCATGAGATGTTTCATTTAAGATGGACACAAAGTTTTGTGCCTGAAGTTTTTTGCATTATGAAGGTTATAGAAGCAGGAAAGTAAGACATCGCCATAAAGTTGCTCTTCAACATATTTATTTCTGATTCTGATTCCATATCATAGAGACGACTTGTTTCTAGTAACATGACGAGCTATCATAACAGGCACATGAATACATTCTATGTATGTTTCAGTGATCGACTCAGCTGATTGCTTACAAAAACAAAACAAAATTCCTTACAGCTTACGTCAGAACTATTAATAGTCAACAACCCCCCCCTCCCCTCCACACACACACATAATAAATAGAAACTGCACATAGAAACTTCACAATTCAGTATTACACTACCCGGTTCCCAAGGATGTGCCAGTGTCATACACTCGTAAATTCAAGCGGATCAACATAGGAAGTGACACTGAGCATGAATAATTTGACAACACAACTTTGAAAATTGTGGTGACCACATTACAAACAATACAGTTGAAAGTTGAAACTGGAAGTCTTGTCACAATTAGTGCTCAAAATGCTTCTTAGTTACTCCTTACTGCAGAAGAATCAAGTAGTCTGAAATACACAAGAGGGTTTGCGCTGTGCAATGCACTGAATGCAGAATGTAATGTGCTATTAACGAGATCGGTAGTGATGTATGTGGAGGTTGGTTTACTGCTAAATCTCTTAAGGGCTGTCATGATTTTTGAATTTAGGAATAGATTAATCGTTGCAAATAATCGATCATAATCGATTAATCGTACCTAGATGACCCCCCCCCCCTCTCCATCTCTCTTTGAAGTCGTTAAAAGTGAAGTTCAAGTCAGTTGACCCACCTCAAGTAAACAACGAAAACGATCCTCATTTCATTTGCAAAAAATGTGATTACCTGCTGTACTCCTGGCATCCTTTCTGGCATAGTTCACATTCCACATTTTATGTATTAGCCCAGGTTATTAACCTATTAAGTGTGTCATTGGTGGCTGTAAAACATAGCGTAAAACAATCAGAAAAGACTGGGTGATAGAAAAATGCATTTTAAAGATAATGAAAACGTTGTACAGTACGCAATACCGAAAAAAAGCGTGAACTCTCAGCTGGTTTCCTCTGCGACAACCAATGCTGCACAGATAATATATACTGGGAAATTTACTTCATGTTTGCAAACGGTAAACCGTGAGATCTGCTCAGTGACCCAGGTATTTAAGTAAGCTTCAGAAATTCAGTCTCTTAATATTTTTATACTATAAACCAGTGGCCCACCTAGCTGGTGCAAACTAACTGTTATTAAGGGCCAAACACAAATTTTGAACCCCCCAATCCCCAAAATTTGCTTGCAAAACCGAAAAATAAAATCCTCTCTGGTTCTCCATACTTTTACCCTCCGCGCATGCGCAGCAAGGAAGTGACTGAACCTGGTGCCAACATCATTCTTTGTTTGGCTCTTCAGTCAGTAACAACGTTTTGACATCTGTGCTTTGAAAATCTACTTTTTGAGGATGCCAGACACAAATCAGTGCAAGAATTGGTGGATCCAAGGCTGTTATTGGATGGTGGAAGTGAACAACGGTAGTTTTCTATGTTCAGGGCTGTAACTTTATAATAATTATCAAGTTATTTCATATTTCCCAATTTCAGGACATTCGCCTGACGTCATCATTTTTACAAATGAATTATCCGCTGTTTGTTGAGTATTCTACTCTATCCTTCCATGAACCCTTCCTCTTGAACTCCTAAGCTTTTTGGCTAATTTTTATTAAAATTTTTTATTAAATTTCTTGGGAGTTTAACATGTATTTACAGAATATTTATTCTGTTTATCCCCATGGTTACGTCTTCACCTTAGGGGTGTTAGGTCATTTAGTCTTGCATCTTCTATCCGATGTATCGTTTTTTCTTCATATGAAGATCTAGCTTTGCATCTGGTAGCATTAAATTGGTTATTGACTTTGGGCCTTGTTGTGTGCCTGATGTCTTGTTTCCTGTTTTTCTTTTGACGTTGTTCACATTGACAACGTCCTCAATATGTGTAGTATTTCATATTATATTGCTGTATAATTGTTGTAAGATTCAATTATTATTATTCCGGTAGTGTAGCTCAAAAAAATTGGATTTTGTCCCCCTTTAGGCTCTATCGGGATGCCCTTGGGCTCGTAGGTTCCCTTTGGGAACTTAGGCTTTTCTTCAAAATTTTTTTTTTTTAAAAATTTAATTTTGATTTCTATTCATGTATCCATATATATATATGTGTGTGTTGTAGTAGTGCTATCGTCTTTAGTCGATGCACTCCTGCGGATTTTTGTCCTACTTTGTGTACAGTGGGACTACAGTGTTGGAGACTGGTGTCGCAGTGAGTTGTTGGCGGTGAGGTTTCTATGTGGGGCCTCTTCCATGATATAATATTTTTCAGTTTCTTTTTTCAGAGGAACATGAACATGGTGATGATACTGTGACATCCATCAAAGTGTGTTACCGTCGTTGCGCTCGGTTGAGCTACAGAGGAAATAGAACTAGCTGCAGGGTGCTCATATATAAGCAAGGGATCCTTGCAAGCAGCTAGCTTGACCGGTGAAGCGGTTACTCCATCCGGGGAGCCGTATACACCGGGTAAGTCTGTTGCGTTCGAGGGAAGTGTGTAGATGTGGGTAGAGCGAGCACCTTAAAATAAAGGCTCACCCAGCGACGATGGAAATAGGGAGGAATAGGGAAGAAGTTAGCAAGTTTCTTTTAGGGAGGCTCGGCGAGGTCTAATAAGACCGCGAGCGGGAGAGTCCTCTCTCTAACCCAACAAGATTTGGGGCCAAATGTTGTTTTGAGAAACTTGCCCGAGTCGGAGAATACGTCCACCCATTGCTCGGGACGCTCCATCTAGTCTTCAGCCGAGGTCGGCTTCAGTCAAGACTTCCTCTGCTACGTTACACAAGCTGGAACCAAGTTTTTTTTTCGGGAGGCTCGGCGAGGTCTGATGAGACCGCGAGCGGGAGAGGTCCCTCTCTAACCCAACAACATTTGGGGCCAAATGTTGTTATGAGAAATTGGTACGAACGGAACATACGTCCAACCAACGCTCGGGATGCTCCATCAAGTCTGCAGCCATGGTCGGCTTCAGTCACGGCTTCCTCCACTACGTTATTAAAACACACACGACTGCAGTCTAGCTACTCAACTTCCAATATCCAGCCACTTGCGCGAAGACAGAGCCATTCTTCGCCCATGAAGTCGGACCATTCAGTAGCTAGTGCTCCGAGGCATCGATCAATGGGACGTTTGGAGAAGATATACCTCCGGATCTTCGTCCCAGGAGCAGCAAGCTGCGCATAAGATGGAAGACCGCTGCTCCACAAGCTTCGGTAATGGACTTGCTGTCGCAAATCACAGCATCCCAGCATATGCAAGAGCAGTTTCCCCACAGACTCCGGAGGTGATTTGTCGGACGGTGTTGGGTCGGTCCAGTCATCTGCAGATGCAGATACCAGGGACCAGATGTCATAGCTGATTCAGTCGGATGGTGAAAGGGACTAGAAAGAGGATTACCCTTCCCTTTCGGAACAGTTTATGAAGTTCTTCATTCGTGAGTATTGTCTTAAATCTGTTCAAACTGATCAGCATGCTGCGACTACTATAGAGGATTAGCTACCCGACTTCATATAGCCACAGTTGTTTGAAGATAGAGCATTCTTCACCTGTGAAGTCTGACCATCCAGTAGCTAGCGATCCGAGGCATCGATCACGGGATGTTCAGAGAAGACATGAGCAGGTCGGGGATGAAGATCTATCCCTAGCAGCATCATTTGATATATGCTTGGAAGTACTTCCTCCGGATATTCGTCCCAGGGGCAGCGGCGAAGAACAGAAGACCGCTGCTCCTCAAGTACAGGGACATTTGGAGAAGATATGAGCGGGCCGGGGATGAAGGAATGTCCCTACCTACATCATTATATTTATGCTCCGAAGTGCTACCTCCGGATATTCGTCCCAGGGGCAGCGGCGAAGATACAGAAGACCGCTGCACCTCAAGCCTCGGTAACACAAATGCTGTCGCTGATCGCGCAGCTAATTGTAGCATCCCAGCAAGTTCAAGTGCAGCCTCCTGCAGGCTCCAGAGGTGAGCTGTAGGATGGTGCTGGGTCGGTCCAGTCATCTGTACACGCAGATGCAAAGGACCGGACGTCATAGCTGATTCATTCGAATGATGAAAGGGACGAGGAAGAGAATTGTCTTTCCCTTTTTGGTAAAGCATAGGGTAGCGATGGACTGCATTACTATCCTGCATCTGTTACACCTGATCAACATGCTGCGTCTATTAGAGAGAAACCGCTGTTGTCTCTGGAAGCAGACTAGGTGCGGAGAAAAGAGGATGTTCTTTCCGTTCCGACACTATCTAGACAGGTGTCGCAGGCCTTTGGCCGCGTTGACAACGCCATATTCTACCTCTCTAATGCTAGGAGGTAGGCGGTTTCTTATTGACATATTCAGTAAATATACTGTTCCTTGGACAACGTTCATTGATAACGGTAGGAGAAGATGTACAGAGAGCTCCTCTGCGTTTAAATGAGCAGGCCGGGGATGAAACAATGTCCCTACCTGCTTCATTTAATATTCACTTGGAATTGATGGAATGTGTTATCTCATCAAATAAGCGAATCTGGACGTGGTGTCCTACGCAGCTCACCTTACCAGAGCTATGACGCAATGTTTCAATGGGAAGGAATATGAGGACGTTGTTCCTTGCTAAAAGTTCTTTCCTGGGCAGTCTTGTATGCCACGTTCAACTCCGCACTGACAGTGGAAAATTTGGAGTTGGTAAGATGTGATGCTGCTCTTGCGTCATCATCACTTTTAGATGACAAGGTGAAAAGCTCTCTCTTAGTAACTGCGGTCGCCGGAAATACACTATTTGACGACAAGCTTGTGCTGCTATATAAGCTGGCTACAAGAAGGCTTCCAGAGCACTGCTATTGAAGTAGGTGTCTCATCAACACACTTCAGCAGACTGGGGTAAGCGAGGCTGTTCCACTTCTAAGAAAGCATCAAGAGAATGTCTCGTGAGGGAGATAACCCTCTTATATTTACCCTGGAGGTCGTCATTATAGCAGTTAGGAAAAGGGGCATACGTCTGATCAAGGCTATGGATCAGACCCCCCTAGACCGTCGATTAACGGAAGGTATCCATGAGAGACTGGAAGTTAATCACGGAAGTTCCTGTCAAAGAGAGTCTCTACAAGTAAAGGTAAAACTCTCTTATTGGAGGGAACCGTTGAGATCGACGAGACAAGCTGCTTCATGGGGAGAGCATAGTTTCTCCTTCCATAAGCTTCATAAGTCGTACAAGTGGTGGATATGACCTCTATTGTTTATCAGTCGCTCCTAATGGAGGTTAAGGCTCTCTTCTTAAGGGAACAACTGAGGTCTTCGAGAATAGATTTTGGTATATCCACTTGGCGGTAGGTTATCAGCCTTGCAATAAAGTGGATAATATTTTTTACTCTCCAGAGACCGTTCATTGATATTCTTTTGAACAAATGTATTTTGTGTATATTTATCACCGGTTTTTGATCTATCTACATATGCCAACTCCGGTATTCATTAAGAAGCATGCAATTAATTACCGGGATTGCCGCTATAGTCTCAGCTTCTTAAGTGGCGTGAAGCACCTATTTTATTAATAATAATTAATATCTGGGTGCCCGTTCGACGAATATATATTGTTAATTTGTACCACTTTTACTGATTCCAGAGTGCTCCCCTCTTTGTTTTTGAAGAAGATTCCTTCAAAAAAAAGGGGGGGGGGGATTTCTTAAAATCTCCTCCGGCTTGATAGCATGTAACTATGAGTGAAGCTGTTTTGTCTGTAGATTATTTCGAATCCTGGGTACAGCTTGTCTTATTATTGTATTTGGCGTGGTTTGTGGGGGTTAACCTCTCATTCTCGAATAGGCCATCCTTATTTATGAGGCTCAGTTCGAACTAGCCTTAAAAATTGGGAACTTGTTACACCCAATTAGCATAGTCATTCATGCTAAGAATAAGGAATTACTTGAATTTGACTCCTTATTTATGATATGTCTTCTCTATTATTGTATAGAGAGACTAGGCTCCTGCGAAAATTTGAAATTTGATTCAAAATTCGATTTGAAAGTCAATTCGATTTGATTCGAAATCGGAAATTCGAATATTTTCGAATATACTTTGGCCGTAAATGTGACAGTTCGAAGTAGAAACGTAACTGACTTGTAGCGGTAACAGTGTTTGTAGCGATGTAGCTTCAACTGTACAACAGTTGTAGCTACATCGCTACAAACACTGTTAGGGCTACAGTAGTTTATTTCAACTCATTGTGCATTATGACCAGTGACCATTTATGAAAATTTTAAGTTTCTGACTTTGAAAAGTTATTCAGCTGTGTTCAACATCAATAAGTGATTTGTTCCACAACATGATCACATTATTTTATATTATTTATTTTGTATTGCTCTGTTCGATCAAAGTTACTGGATACATCGTCAAAAACAACGGTTTTCTAAAAAAAAGTACCCCTGATTATTATATAAGCAGAAGTAGAGCAGGCTTTAATTCACAAGCGGATCGACTCCATTCAGCGTTGAATTATCGTTTCGTTTTAGAAATACCGCATTTTTATTTAAAACAAATCGCTTCACCACCGGAATGGACTCGATCCGATTTAAAACGACTTTTTTTCCGAGAAAACGTGTTATAAAAGTAAGGTATCAGCCCTATAAGCCAGGTTCGTTTAAAATGTTTATTGCTGCAGGTTCGAAGCTACAAAGTCAACAACTGGAATAGTTTCAATCAATAGCTAGTATATTGGTTTATATCTCAGTTTATAGCGTGGGATGTGGTGAAGTGAACAATGCACTATACATAACTGTGTGTCTTAATAATCGGGGGTATTATTTTAAAAAAAAACCTTTTCTTCTGACAACGTATTCATCAACTGTGATTCGATTTGAAGTTCGAATTGTTCGATTCGAAATTCGATTCATTTTCACCAATTCGTTTCGATATTCGATTCGATCAAAAGTGTCAATTCGCAGATCTCTAAGAGAGACATACATGTAATTCCTTTTAAATTTAATTTTCCTTTCACCTTGGATTGCAGGCTTAGGAACTATGTTGGTCTGCTAATTCTGAAGTCCTAGGCCCTCCGCCTTTTTACGATTCAGTTAGTCTCGGCCATTGGTTTATAGTATAAAAATATGAAAAATTTAAAGTAATTTGTATATTTTTTATACTTACCAATGGCCCAGACGGGGATGGCCCTCCCATGAGTGGGCACTCATACCTTCCCGCTGAGTTATTATGTAGTAAGCTGATCTACAAAGAATGATGTTGGTGCCAGTTTCGTCACTTCCTGATGGCTGCGCATGCGCGGAGGGTAAAAGTATGGAGGACCAGATAGGACTTTATTTTTCGGTTTTGCAAGCAAATTTTGAGGATTGGGGGGTTCAAAATTTGTGTTTGGCCCTTAATAACAGTTTGTTTGCACCAGTTAGTCTGGGCCATTGGTAAGTATAAAAAATATACAAATTACTTTAAATTTTTCATTTTCTCTTCCCTTTGTTCCAAATCGTGTTTAATTAAAATAAATTAATACAATAATGGACTATGGCCATACTAAGTTGATTGTCTGTTTCTGAGGCCATTTTTTCCAAAAAAGCATGCAGGCGGGCATTTTTTTTTTTTCTTTTTATTTCTCCCCGAGAGGTTGTTTGTGGTAATTCGACCCCCACCCAAACGCCTGGTGGACCACGCAAAATTTCGCAAATATATTGGTTATTCACCGTAGGGGTGTTGGGTCATAAATGAAGTGGGGTTTGAATGTTTGTTTTTTCAGTGAAATGCGAAAATTATGACAGGGTGAAATGCCTCGTGGGTGAAATGTCTCTGGATGAAACGTCTCTGGGTTAAATCAAATGTCTATGTGCCAACTTTCACAGATTTATTTTACCCCCCCAAAAAATTTCCTTCACATCCTGCCTAATAAAATCGTGAATTGCAATTTTTACCCATTATATTCAAAATTATCACAACCCATTTGAACGAGCAGTTCATCCATAAATCATATTTTTCGGAAATCTGAAATACAAAACGAATGTTTGTGTGTTTTTATTAACCAATTCGACCGCATATACCTACCTATATGCGATTTATTTTCAACTATGACTGTTACTTTTATATCAAGCAACGGTTACTATTAGTTATCCGCACATACCTGCCTATATACGATTTATTTTCAACTGTGACTGTTACTTTTATATCAAGCAACGGTTACTATTAGTTATCCAGTTATCCTGCATCTCAAATGCATTTATTTATTTAAATTAACTGGGAAACTCATAACGGTTTCAAATAACAGTACACAAATTCCCAATGACGGCCATTTACAATACAAATGTTACTAAAAATAAATGCCAGGAGACTTGTGTTCCATTCATCATAGCATCTGACTTTGCAGACTTTCTGAGAGTTGGTGCGAATCAAACGTGATGTGAATCGACCATTCCCCTTTGTGACTGTTCGTTGTCAGACTGAAAGACACCTTCCTTCTTGCTGTCATTATGACTTACCTTTTACAGAATAAAACACTTTCTGTCGTGAATATTGCTAAAACCCACCCACTTTATTGAAGTATTATGTAGAAAAAGCTTGAAGTGTGTTAATTTAAAATTCGCCAATGCATCGATATCGATTTACCAAAGTGAGCACACTATCTCAAATTTTTTTTAAAGATTTTTTGGTGTCATAAAAAGGTTGCATGCACAGCAAAAATGACCATGTGCACGGGCCCGAGAAACAGAGGTTCTTTTTTATGGCCTATTTGATATAATTCTGTCATCAAACGGTGATTGAAGACCAAACAATATAGTCTAGTGCAATGTTTTAACAACAAAAACACCAACCTTTTTTCTTAGTACTTAAGCGACTTTGCCCCAGTTTTCACAACATAAACACAGCCACATGTGAAGGAACAACAGCTGATTACTGTTTGAAACCATACTGATTTCTGCTCATCAGAGATCGGCTTTTTAATTGAAAAGTAACTTTGTTTTCAAAACATTCTATGATGAATGGATCACAGGTGACTGTAATTGTGTATTTTTATCAGGCAATGTATACCGGTAAGTACCATTCACAATCAAATTTGCAATGTCTGAAAATCCATCCAAAAAATGTTGCTACGATTCTAAATATAAAGAATCATGGAAGATGGAAGAAGGAAATGACCTGAAATTTATACAGGCATAAAGTAAGGGAAGGGAGGGGGTAGTTGCAGGATAAACTAATGTGAAGAGTGGGGTGCTATTGAACTAGGTTTGGAATAGAATATCTTGGGATGGGGAGGGGTAGTAGTGGGTAAATAAATGGAGATAAAGTGTGTGTGTGGGGGGGGGGGGGGGGATTAAACTAAATAAACTGTATAAATTTCCCCCACGTACAATTACAAAGTGTGTGTGTGGTCCCTTAACTGAAAGTTTGCTGATGGTTCTTAAGCTTTTTTATGTGTACCCATACTATGTATGGTACACATAATGCCGGCATCTGGGGTGACCATCCATCGTTCATCCATCCTTTGTCCATCCGTCTGTCTGTCCATCCATCCATCTGTTCGTCCGTCCATCTGTCCATCCGTCCGTCTGTCCGTCTGGCGTCCATATCCATTTCTTTGGCATTCGATAACTTGAAAAATATTGCTTGGATTGTCTAGTTACTTTATATTTGTGTTCAGGTTACTGATGTGCCGAGCTGTATAGTTTTTGGTGTAAATCTGATGATTTGATCCCGAGATATTAACCCTTTATCCTTCAAATTGAAAATTCCTCCAATCCCTTTGGCATGAGATAACTCAAAAAAGATCAATCCGATTGTCATGTTTCTTTATATATTTATTCAGGTTACTGATGTGCTGTGCTGTATAGTTTTTTATGTAAATCTGATAATTTGATCCGGAGATATTAACCCTTTATCCATCAAATTAGGCACTCCTCCAATCCATTTCTATATGTACCCATACCTTGTATGGTGTACATAATGTCAGCATCCGTGGTGGCCCTCCGTCATACAGCTTTCTACTAGTTGCGCGTATGGGTACACATCTGACGATTTCATCGGCCTATTTTCTCAAAAATTGTAAGTGGGGTAAATTTATGCTGGGATGAAGTGAGAAGGGGGGGGGGGGGGGGTGGGTACCAATAAAATGATAGAGATACATCTAGATAACTTAATAAATTGTTGTTCTGTGAACAAAAGTCTTGTTATAATATTCACACGGAAAAATCTCCCTGATTGTCATTTTCAAAACTTAACATGTCTGCTTAGTAAGCAGAAATTTACTGCTTACTGAGGCTATTTAGCATTCATTATCTGCAGGCATGTCGGAGGGAGGGGGCAATGATATTTGCTAGAGAAAGCTGTTCTCAGAAAACAGCACTTTTGGCTTTTGTATTCTTTCTCATATTCTGGGGCCTTCATTCGATTACATTTTGTAGGTGCATGTTCTGGAATCATACAAATGGGGCTAATACACTACAAGATGGACAGATATATGCGGTCGCCATTTGTGCTGCAGATCAAATCCAGTTGTTACATGGAAACAAGTGTTACTCTGTGTATTGGTGTCGGAGGGGATCT
The DNA here is from genome assembly GCA_031216915.1 of Pictodentalium vernedei. Classification (NCBI taxonomy): domain Eukaryota; kingdom Metazoa; phylum Mollusca; class Scaphopoda; order Dentaliida; family Dentaliidae; genus Pictodentalium; species Pictodentalium vernedei. The sequence goes on along the minus strand of CM062297.1, from coordinate 486,107,956 downwards.
GGGGGGGGGGGGGGGGGTTGGGGGGGGTAGGAGTTATGTCTCTGTTTAAATGATTAAGTTTTGATATTTTAGTTAAACAAGTGAAAGAACCTTATCGGTATTTCAAAGGTGAGTGTTCTAACTTTTGAAGGATGAACACCACAGACACACTGTCACAACTTCGCAAGTTTGCAACTGCCGACCAGGCTTGATTATTACACTGACGGTTCAAAAGTTCAGATCATCACAGCTTTGAATGTACCTAAAATACAAATGCTTCTGACGGGTTCTTGAGGTTTAACGTCAACATTCTTAACCCTTTACCTTTAAAAACAATAGTTTTTTCATCAAATTTTCTTTTAATTATTAAATGTCTAAAATGGGGAACAATTTACCGATTATTCGACAACAAAAAATCCTAATTGCTTTTGCCGTGACCGATTGACAATCGATTAATCGTGACAGCCCTAAAATCTCTGTGGGATAGATTTTTCACTTAATAATTATTTACAATTTCTGAGAACAAAACTCAAGAAACACTTGCAAACTTCCATCACATGGACCACCGGGTGTAAGTTTGCAAGTGTTCTTGTGCTGTTATGAACATTTATAAATATTTTTCAAGTGGAGAATATATGGCACCGCGATTAAGTAGCAATCCACTCTCTCATTCTATGTACGCAGTCAAATTTTAAAATTAATTTATGTCACTACATGTACATGTATCCCAGTAGAGGTTACAAATGATGTTAATGATCTCTATTTACTGGTATAGAATTGTACAGATTTGGGCATGCTGTTTTTCTACAGGAATTGAGTTATGCTAATGATGCAGTTTAACAGGGATAAAAGTGCACTTACTCGGCGTTCTCTTACTCAAAATAATGTGCAATACAGTCACAGGACTTCTAGCTTCAACTGTACGTCTGCCACTATTTTTACTCCTTTAATACTACAAATTCCTTTCCATTCTTATGTATTATTTGTACCATTTGTTTTGTAGATATTACCTATAGAGTCCAGCATGGAAGGAAACAGAGAAAATTTTGCAGCGTTTCTTCATGGTGCTGTTTCCATTTTGGCTGTCATTCTTTGCACAATGGGAACTCTTGGTTATCTGAAATTTGGTGATTGTGTCGAGCAGATGATAAATTCAAACATTTCAATAACCAGTAACATATCTTATGCCGTGAATATATGCCTCATTATAGCAATTATCTTGACATTTCCACTACAGGTGTTTCCTGTGATAGAACTTCTTGAAAAAGCCCTCATGTCAGAAGGTGAATATTGAAACTTCTATTGTGCTATCCTTTTACCTAATGTAACAGCCTTAACTAGAGTTGGGAAGTTGACTCAAAATCACAAATGAACAGTTCCTGAAAAAACGTCGCCCTAGGTTATTAGAAAGAGAGAGTTCCTGCTATTAACTCAAAACCTGCTGAGTATTTTTAAGATATTTTTCATCAAATCTAGTCATGGTTTGAGTTGATGAAAAATTCTTTTTTAAATTTAAATCAAGCAAACACTGGTGAAAAAATCCTTTCAATTTATGGGGTGGAAATTGGATTATATGTGTCCGAATTATACATATTTCAGTGTCAAGCAAATTCCTGTCCTGCGAAGGAATATGTTCCAGCAGCATGCTAGGATTTAACACTGGCTGAGAAATTCGCAATTCCAGACCATGAGTGGAAATTCTTCACATGAACTGAAGTTTTTTCATTGTTTTAGATGGAGTTTCTTCACATGCACTGATTTCAAAGAGAGAATGTTTTGGTTTTGGGAGTTGGGCATTTTTCTCTTTGTCCAGGCCTGAAAATAAGCAATCTGTCATTTGCAGAATGAGGTCCCCAGAGGATGAATTTGTTGATGCTATCCCATACAGTGGGTCAATTTATCCTCTGGGTACCTCTTTCTGTTTAGTTTTGAGACTGATTCAGATTGAGGTTCACAGAGGGTAATTTAGTGATGCTACCCTGCCATGCAGGGTAGCATCACTAAATTCACTCCCTGGGGACCTCATTTTGCAGATGACCGTCTGCTTATTTTCTGGCTTGGGTGAATCATAATTTTTTTTCACTGGTTTTACTTCTATTCAGAACTTTCTTAGAATAGACACCACAACTATGAATCAGCCCAACAGAACAAAAAGCAGTATTTGATAAAAAGCAGTATTAGCGACTGGTTGAAAATACGGGTCGTTGTGTTTGGATTTTCAGTTGTAAATTTTTAGCATCTCTCAGAAGCATTGTTAATTTACGTTTACAAATTGTAGCCAATCTTTTTCTGCTAAGCCGCATTGGGTTACGCATTGATTGGAGATCTGAATGAGTAAATGAGTCAGTATTTGAACTAAATAAATCAGTGTATATTGTTTAATTCCTTACTACATAGTTTATTCATGAGGAAACAATCTTTAAATGAAGATAGAATTTTAAAAATGATGGACTTAATGTAGCCTATTTTTGGTCAGACACTCATAAATTCGATCACAAAGCTCATATTGTTATGAATAAAACAAAATATAATGATTTTCCTGAGCATTCCTGTCTTGTTAACTGCCATTCTATACTGAAAATGTTTTTTGAATTTTTCTTCTGTTTGTTTCTTATGAAATTAAATTAAGAAAACCAAAACCCAAACCGTAACCTGAGTCTTCTGTTAAAAACCAATTTGATATTGAAACCCGGGCAAAATTCCATAATCTCTCAGGTCCAGCCCTAACTATTCCTTTTCAGAATAGTTTACAGTACTGATAAAATGTCTTTCAGGTAAAATTTGTGGTCCCAGAGAAAACCGTTTAACACCAGTTAATGGAGAGGACCCTCATCCTGATATGCATAATGCTGAAACAGAAACACTTATAAGTTCTACGTCGGAAGATTATGATGATGATATATGTACCATAGGGATAGCTCACACTATTCTGCCATCAGTAAGTATGCTTTCATTCACCAAGACAAATGAAAACCGATGAGGACATCTGAGGCCAAATATATCAGTTGGTCGGAAAAGCGAACGTTTGGTTTGCTTTTTCAACCAACTGAAATATTCCAGATGAGAGGGGGTGGGGGGTGGGGGGGGGGGTGGGGGGGGGGGGTTGGCTCAGTAAGTAGAGGTGTAGGCTGCCAGCCGAGAGGTCCTCAGTTTGAATCCCACCTGCGGCAACCGCGTTGTGTTCTTGTGCAAGACACTTCACCCACATTGCCCATGTGGGGGCCCAGTGGTGTGTACTAAGGTGTACTGCACATTGATGGTGCACTTGTCTTCAACCAGTGCTAACCCCTCTTGTTTGGAGTATGTTGGGGAGCTGACTGTTGCTTGGTGGTTCTCTTCGGTTAACTCTGGCTTCCTCCACCCATAAACTGTTGTGGTCATGATTAGCCATTGTGCAAAAATATGTGACCTTAAACACCAATAAATTAATAAATTCCAGACGAGTGAATCCAGGGATGAAAGTTTTCCAGAATTTGATGGAATCCGGAATTGCCGGGTCTGTTTTTTGTGTTCTTAATTTTACTTTTTTATGCAACCCTAAGTCTGCTTTTTCCAGTAATCAGCTTTTCCGTTCCACTTGTAGTTCCGTTTTTCATATTTTAACAATTGTTGGAAGTCAAACCAAGTTTGTTTGTGTACTAAAAACTGATTGGACAGTCATATTCAGTAAGTGAAATTGTGTGAGAGTTCAACCAATGGATTTTCTTGTTTCTTGTATGTATTTAGTGCTCAATGAAGACCACGCTTTTCAAAGTGATCAATGGAATTGAAAGGACAGGAAGATGTATCACTTATTGATAAAGGAATCAAAAATAAGTTTCTTTGGGGTTGATTACAAGAAAAGGATTCTGATAATGACTTTCTGTCTGACTTCATAAGGAAAATAAATCGCGCTGGAAAAGTGAAGTGTATTTGGTGTGCAAAAGAAATTGATTATGGAAATGCTGGCAAAAATGAAAGTACATATCAGAAAACATTCTAGCATAAATTCAAATCAGTTACTGTCATCAACATTTTTCAGTTCCAGGTAAATAAATGTGTGAATCAATCTCAGAGCATCTACAATCCTAGAGTGGCCCCTGGACCCTGGCCAGTGTTAGTCGTGCTTGTCTCGCTTTGCTCGGCAATTTACCCTTTATGGTATTTTTATCCCCTGCCATCGAAGTCAGGAGGGGTACATTGAAATGGTGTCTGTCAATCCATCACAAACTTTGTCTGGCTAACTCCTTCTACAGTTTTCAGTGGATTTTTACGAAACTTGGCCTAAAGTTTCATTATCAAGCGTAAATTTGCATGTGGTCAGGATTATCAATGCGACAATTTTTTGTGTGGTACATCCCATGGAAATGGCAAAATTTCCTTCACAAAGGCTTGTCCTCTCAACTCCTACATTTTTTATTGGGTTTTAACAAAACATGGTCTGAAGTATCAGTATCAAGTGTAGATGTGCATGTGATTAGAAATTTTTAATGCGACAAATTTTACGTGGTTACGGCCCTTTGTAACAGCAAAATTTCCCTCACAAAGGCTTGTCCTCTTAACTCCTACATTTTTTATTAGCTTAACTTGACATAGTCAAGATAAGCTATTGCCATCACGCGTGCGGAAGTCTGTTAGTCTGTGAGTCTGTGACGTCTGTTCACATTTTCCTTTAGCACGGGCTACACCCCGCAGTTCTTGTCTGATCATCACGAAATTTCATATGCAGGTTTGGGGTCATGTCTAGATGAGAACGTCCCCTTTTGGTCGCGATCGGGCAACTGGTATGGCTGCCCGAGCCCAAAACCCGAAAACCATTAGCACAGTCTACAGGTCGTATTTATGAAGGGATTTCATTGTAACTTGGTAGGATGCCTTTGTATAGTGCATAGATGAGAACGTCCCCTTTTGGGCATGATCTATCAACCGTGATGGCTGCCCAAGCCCGAAACCCAAAAACTTTTAGCACAGTCTGCAGGTCATGTTTAATGTGGAGGGATTTCATTGTAACTTGGTAGGATGACTCCTTATGATGTCTAGATGCGAATTTCCCCATTTGGGCATGATCTGCCAACCGTGACGACTGCCCGAGCCCAAAACCCGAAAACCTTTAGCACAGTCTACAGGTCATATTTATTGAGGAATTTCATTGTAACTTGGTGGGTTGACTTCATACAATGTCTAGATGAGAAAGTCCCCCTTTGGACGTGATTGGGCAACTGTGACGGCTACAGGAGCCCGAAGCCCGAAACCCTTTAGCACAGTCTAGAGGTCATATTTATGAAACGATTTCATTGTAACTTGGCAGGATGACTCCAAATAATGTCTAGATGAGAATGTTCCATTTTGATCGCGATCATGCAGCCTTGATGGGTGCCCGAGCCCAAAAACCTTTAGCATAGGCAAAAGGTCATATTTATGGAAGGATTTCATTGTAACCTGTTAGGTTGACTCCATATAATGTCCAGATGATGACATCCCCTTTCAGTCGTGATTGGTCAGTTGTGATGGCTACAAGTGCCCGAAGCCCGAAAACCTTGAGCACAGTCTACAGGTCATATTTATGAAGGGATTTCATTGTAACTTCTTAGGATCACTCCAGATGATGCTCAGATGAGATTGTCCCCTATGGTTGCGATCATTCACCCATGATGGCTGCCCGAGCCCGAAGCCCGAAAACCTTTAGCACAGTCTACAGGTCATATTTATGAAGGGATTTCATTGTAACTTGGTAGGTTAACTTCATATAATGTCTAGATGAGAACGTACGATCATTCACCCATGATGGCTGTCCGAGCTCGAAGCCCGAAAACCTTTAGCACAGTCTACAGGTCATATTTATGAAGAGATTTCATTGTAACTTGGTAGGTTAACTTCATATAATGTCTAGATGAGAACGTCCCCTTTTGGACATGATTGGGCAACTGTGACGGCTAAAGGTGCCCGAAGCCCGAAAACCTTTAGCACAGTCTACAGGTCATATTTATGAGGGGATTTCATTGTAACTTGGTAGGATGACTCCAAATAATGTCTAGATGAGAACGTCCCCTTTTGATCGCGATCATTCAGCCTTGATGGGTGCCCGAGCCCAAAAACCTTTAGCATAGGTAAAAGGTCATATTTATGGAAGGATTTCATTGTAACCTATTAGGTTGACTCCATGTAATGCCTAGATGATGACATCCCCTTTTGGTCGTAATTGGTCAGCTGTGTTGGCTACATGTGCCCGAAGCCCAAAAACCTTGAGCACAGTCTACAGGCCATATTTATGAAGGGATTTCATTGTAACTTCATAGGATCATTCCAGATGATGCCCAGATGAGATTGTCCCCTTTGGTTGCGATTATTCAACCATGATGGCTGCCCGAACCCGAAGCCCGAAAACCTTAAGCACAGTCTACAAGTCATATTTGTGAAGGGATTTCATTGTAACTTGGTAGGTTGACTTCGTATAATGCCTAGATGAGAACGTCCCTTTTTGGACATGTTTGGGCAACTTTGACGGCTAAAGGTGCCCGAAGCCCAAAAACCTTTAGCACTGTCTACAGGTCATATTTATGAAGGGATTTCATTGTAACTTGGTAGGTTGACTCCAAATAAGGTCAAGATGAGAACGTCCCATTTTGGCCGTGATCATTCAGCCTTGATGGGTGCCCGAGCCCAAAAACCTTTAGCATAGGCAAAAGGTTATATTTATAGAAGGATTTCATTGTAACATTGTTAGGTTGACTCCATATAATGCCTAGATGATGACATCCCCTTTTGGTCGTGATTGGTCAACTGTGATGGCTACAGGTACCCGAAGCCCGAAAACCTTGAACACAGTCTACAGGTCATATTTATGAAGGGATTTCATTGTAACTTTGCAGGATCACTCCAGATGATGCCCAGATGAGATTGTCCCTTTGGTTGCGATCATTCAACCATGATGGCTGCCCGAGCCCGAAGCCCGAAAACCTTCAGCACAGTCTAAGGTCATATTTATGAAGGGATTTCATTGTAACTTGGTAGGTTGACTTCATATAATGTCTAGATGAGAACGTCCCCTTTTGGACACGAGTGGGCAACTGTGACGGCTTCAGGGGCCCAAAGCCCGAAAACCTTTAGAACAGTCTACAGGTCATAATTATGAAGGGATTTTATTGTAGCTTGGTAGGATGACTCCAAATAGTGTCCAGATGAGAACGTCTCCTTTTGGTCATGATCATTCAGCCTTGATGGCTGCCCGAGCCCAAAAACCTTTAGCATGTCTGTAGGTCGTATTTATGGAAGGATTTCAGTGTAACTGGTTAGGTTGACTCCATATAATGCCTAGATGATGACATCCCCTTTTGGTCGTGGTTGGTCAACTGTGATGTCTACAGGTGCCTGAAGCCCGAAAACCTTTAGCACAGTCTACAGGTCGTATTTGTGGAGGGATTTCATTGTAACTTGGTAGGTTGACTTCATATAATGTCTAGATGAGAACGTCCCCTTTGCACACAATTGGGAAACTGACGGCTACAGGGGCCCGAAGCCCGAAAACCTTTAGCACAGTCTACAGGCCATATTTATGAAGGGATTTTAATGTAACTTGATAGGATGACTCATTTTGGAATAATTTCATTGTAATTTTGTTGATATATGTTAACTGTGAGGGCCACATATATTAACTGTGAGGTCATATTAACCCACCCCTCAGATCTTTAGTACAGTGTACACCTCATATTATTTTTATCATAAACATAGCATACAGGGAACAGAAATGAACATATTCCCAATTATCACAATTCTTGTCTTATTTCATAATCCTTTCAGAAACATTGAACATTATCCTTTTCATCAAACACAACACACAAGTTAAGCTACAGTGTCATTGACACTTTCATTGGATTTGTTATGAAACTTGGTCTGAAGTATCAAGTGTAGATGTGCATGTGGTCTAGAATTTTCCGATGTGACAAATTTTGCATGGTTATGGCCCTTGGTAATAGCAAAATTTCCATCACAAATGCTTGTTTGCTTAACTCCTGCATTTTTAGCTCAACTTTGACGAAGTCAAATTTGAGCTATTGTCATGGCCCGTCATCCGTCTGTCCGTCCGTCCGTCTATCCGTCTGTCCATCTGTCCGTCTGTCCGTCTGTCCGTACGTCAACAATTGGCTATGGCTCGGGCTAGAGGTCGTATTTATGAACCGATCTTTACGAAACTTCTTATGTACCTTTGTTATGACCCTGGGACGGGAACGAGTGTTTTTAGGTGTGGTCCGAAATTCAAGATGGCTGCCAGTGGCCATTTTGTACTGATGATGCAAAAATCAGTTTTTTGTACAGAACTTCTGTATGAAAGTTCTGATTTGAATAAAGTTTTGTATGAATGTTTAGTACCATGGGATACATCACATATAATACGGGTTTTTTTCTCGTGCGTAAATTATGCAAATTAGACTGACTTTGATTTATTTAGTGTTACTTTCAGAGCTGTAAGTGCCAAGCTGCTATGGCTCAGGCTAGAGGCCGTATTTATGAACCGATCTTTACAAAACTTCTTGGGTACCTTTGTTATGACCGTGGGACGAGAACGAGTGTTTTTGGGTGCGGTCCAAAATTCAAGATGGCTGCCAGCTGCCATTTTGTACCGACGATGCAGAAATCTGTTTTTTGTACAGAACTTCCATATGAAAGCTCTGATTTGAATAATTTTTTGTATGAATGTTTAGTACCATGGGATACATCACATATAATACGGGTTTTTTTCTCGTACGTAAATTGTGCAAATTAGACTAATTTTGATGTTTTTTGGGGTTACCTTCAGCACTGTAAGTGCAAATGCCAATACGGCTCGGGCTAGAGGCCGTATTTATGAACCGATCTTTACGAAACTTCTTGGGTACCTTTGGTATCACCGTGGGACGAGAACGAGTGTTTTGGGGTCCGGTCCGAAATTCAAGATGGCCGATGGCAGCCATTTTGTACAAAATTAGGTGCAATCAGATTTTTGCACAGAACTTCCATATGAAAGCCCTGATTTGAATAATTTTTTTGTGTGAATGTTTAGTACCATGGGATGCATCACATATAATACGGGTTTTTTTCTCGTGCAGAAATTATGCAAATTAGATGAACTTTGATTTTTTCAGTGCGACTTACACACAGTAAGTACACATGTCAATACGGCTCAGACTAGAGTCTGTATTTATGAACTGATCTTCACGAAATGTCTTGGGTACCTTTGTTATCACCTTGGGACGAGAACGAGTGTTTCTGGGTGCGGTCTAAAATTCAAGATGGCTGCTAGTGGCCATTTTGTACCGAAATTAGGTCTAATCAGTTTTTTGGTACACAACTTCTATACAGCTCAGACTAGAGGCCATATTTATGAACCAATCTTTACAAAACTTCTTGGGTACCTTTGTTATCACCATGGGATGAGAGCGAGTGTTTTTGGGTGTGGTCCGAAATTCAAGATGGCCACCAGCAGCCATTTTGTACCAAAATTAGTGCAATCAGTCTTTTGTATAGAACTTCTGTATGAAAGTTCTGATTTTAATAAATTTTTGTATGAATGTTTAGTAACATGGAATACATCACATATTGTAAGGGGTTTTTTTTCGTGCAGAAATTATGCAAATTAGATGAACTTTGATTTATTCAGTGCTACTTACACAATGTAAGCACACATGTCAATACGGCTCAGGGTAGAGGCTGTATTTATGAACCGATCTTCACAAAACTTCTTGGGTACCTTTGTTATCTCCTTGGGATGAGAATGAGTGTTTCTGGGTACGGTCCAAAATTCAAGATGGCTGCCAGTGGCCATTTTGTACCGAAATTAGGTCCAATCAGTTTTTTGTCACAAGTTCTATACAGCTCGTATTTATGAACTGATCTTCACAAAACTTCTTGAGTACTTTTGTTTTCACCTTGGGACAGGAACGAGTGTGTTTTGGGGTGCCTTTGTTATCATTGTGCTATGAGAACAAATATTTTGGGGTTCAGTCAGACCCACTCTGGGACTCAAAGATTTTTTCTAGTTCAGCATCTGACTGTCACCCACCTTTACAATACTTTACCTATACATTTGTTACAGGCAACGGTCAGTATTTATGTACAGACCGTTACAATACTTTGTATGTACCTTTGTTATCAGGTCATTACCTAGATGTTTGTCATTGCTGTGTCACATACTATACATGTACATGTCTTTGTCTTGACAAGTTGAGCTACAGTGTCATTGACACTTTCATTCCTTGGATTTTTACAAAACTTGGTGTGTAGTATGAGTATAATGTGTACATGTGCACATAGAGAGGCAGTTTTGATTTGAAGAAGTTTATCAGAGTTATAGCCCTTGTCAACTTTGAATTTACCAAAATTGCAGGTTTTTGGAAGATATCTTCAGTTGTGATTAAAGAAATTAAATGATATTTGGTGAATGACATTATTGGGTATGAATAAATGTCCAGGTTGATAATGAGATTATTCCTATCGTAACTTAAGAGTCGGTGAGGGATATTGATGTCGTTAGACTGTTTTGTTGACATCTGCCACTTTCATCTCTGAGCGAATCAAACATAATTGATGACCTCCTTGAGAGCAAAACTCATTCCAGGCCATAGCAGCATTTAATTTCTTACAGAATTAGACTGGTGGTCTGAGAGCTTGCTGATAACTATATTGTGGATATGTTTTCTGCTCTCATATATTTTTTTTGCAAGTAGCTCAGTCACATAAACATAGGTTATTACCACCATGTGGGTTGCTGAGATGGTTTATAGAAGTCTAGTTCTTGTCTCTGGACATATATCAACGAGTCCATTAGGATGAGTCGATATATGACCCAGAGGAGAGGTGGAGACTTAAATGCACCATCTTGGAAACCCACTTGGTGGTAATAACCAATTTTTCTTACAATAATGCCCCCTTTTCTTGACTTGTTCGCATATATTTTTACAATTATTCAGTATCTATGAATTGATTTCTTATGAATGAAGATCATGATGTCATGATATTGAATTCTTGCACTGTCCATGATGTAATCTCCATTCATTGTTCTTCTTGTACTATAACCACTGAAATTTATAGTAGTGTTATTAACAGTGCGTGTCATTGTTTTAGACCTATATATAGGCCTATATAAAAATATCATAATGGCACAAAATGATCTGGTCTAATTTAATTTGTTGATTTGGTGATTTATTTATCATTTAATTACTGTTATCAAAAACTGTGTTCTCGACACGTGTGATCAGTTTTTGATGAGTGCAAGTAAAAAACATTGTCTTTCTGAATCGAATGATCGCACATGCTGTTGTTATCCTCAATACCGATTTGTATTTTGCCTAGATGTTTTCACTTGTATTGGAGCAAATATGCTCTTGTTGTAACATAAAATGACAGTACTAACTGTAAAATGATTTTATGTTTGCTTTTGCCTCAGCATTGCCAAATATCAACACTAATTGTAATCAATTCTGGGAATTCCAGCCCATGAGTTATATAATGAGATGTGAAAAATGCAGTTCCCTGTCTCTGACCAATTACGGCTAGAATTTTGTACAAACAGGGAAAATATTATGCCACAGAAAATTTGCACAACTGATGCACAAACGAAATAAGAATTCATCTAATTTCTAAAGACCTGAATATGATAAGAAATTACCTTGACAACCACCAAATTGCCCTTGTTTTTATATCTATTTGTCCTCAGTAAATCCAATAGATGCATTTAATCTATTATATCTTGTTTGACAGAGCTCCAAGAGCTCTGCCAAACAGGATACAATAGAATAAATATTCATTTTATTTGCAGAATATAGGGAAGTTACCAAATCCCTGTTAATGGAACACTTCTGTTAACTGAATAGTTTCCATTGAAATGTTGCCATTCAATTAACAGGATTCCACTTCATCCCTGTTATGTTGCCTTATCTTGCTTAAAAATAAGAAAACGGGTTGCCTAAAAAAATAAGGGTAATCCTTTTGTAGGTTGCTGTAATTTCTAATCTCTACAGACCTGAGTTCGAAGAAGTATTGAGTAGATGGACAGATACACAGACTGTAAGGCAGACTTGTTGGTTTGGCATTCATATATTAATGAGGTGTGGGGTTTGGGGCATTTATTGAGGTCTGTTAACTCTCTGCACTCTGATGTCAAAATACCAAAGTTTTCAGCATCAAATTTTACCCACAATGCAACTGAGAATTTAATAAAAAGTTTGACAGAGCTCATTGAGCTCTGTCAAACAAGATGTAATGTGTTACATTTTTCATGCTGTATGGTCCATATGGGGGTCAATGATGAAAATTTTGAAATATTACCTGAGTGCTAGGAGCTAAATCTTTGTTGATCAAAAATATGCCTTTGAAATGAGGGAAATACATCAGTTTTGTACATCATTTTTCTCTCAATGCTTTAAAGTTATTACTGCATTACATTGATTTTCCTGGCCATTCCTGTGGATCGGACGAAATGATCCTGCTTAGCAGTTATTGCCCTTAGACAACATGACCGACTTCTGTCATCAACATTGCCTGTCTGACGGCAGCGTGACCACAACCTTCTAACCACAGATTGAGTAACGTTGAGAATTTGAGCCATTGCAGTCTGCCAGCTTCCCACATGCCAACGGCATGTAAATGTTCGTCATGTGTCAGTCTTTGCATACCTCAAAAGTTAGGTTTCGACCAGAAACTATTGATGAACGAGTTTATACCAGGAAAAGAACGATGAGATATTTATTAATGTTATTTTAAAGAACATTTTAAATGTCAATTTACAACAAGGAATTTGGAATTGAGTGCGAACAACAAGGTTTTTCGATAAAGTTACCCAGTTCAAGACTCACTTTCTATACATCTAATTATTTTACTTTATTTAAAGGGCGATGGAGCCAAGGGCTCCTGAGCGTGACACTGACGTCGAGCGAAATCATCCATTATATTGTTCTCACGTTTTTTTTATCATCTGAAGTTTTTCGAGAGTCGTGATTCACTGAGACTTCACAGTGAACCAAGGATTATTCAAAGAATCTCAGGTCCGAAATGTAGCCTTTAAACGATTTCTTGGAAAATATGATTTCGAATAATAATGGAATGGGATGTCTAGTGGTTCAGGCAAAAATAAAACGAGGCTTAACATCACACACCCAAGAAGTTGAAATTATTCACTTGATTGACCCAAAATATAGCAAGAATCCGATCTATCGAGTCACTGACCATGCCACTTAACTTCTATAGCAACACAGGACTCTCTAGCAATGGGCAAACTGCTGAGCCAATTTTAACCAAATTTGGTACCTGGACCCATAATGCATTACGGAGTTGACCTGTTTGGTCATTAACCATGTAACAGAACTCACATAGCAACCAACACGACTCCATAGCAACGGGCAAACTACTGTACCTATTTTATCCAAATTTGTTTTTTGAGCCCATAATGCTTTGGAAAAACGACCCACTGGGCCATTTATCATGTCATGTGACATCCATAGTAACCAAAGCGGTCCCCTAGCAATGGGGAAAGTACCAGGCTGGTTTTGACCAAATTTAGTATGTGGCCCCATAATGCATTTCAAATTCGATCTGTTGGGTCAGTGGCCATGTTATGTAACCCCCATAGCAACCAACGCATCTCCATAGCAATGGACAAACTACCTACTGGGCCGATTTCAACCAAACTTGTATGAACCATAATGCCTCTGGAATTTGATCTATTGGGCCATTGACCACATCTCATAATACCCATAGCAGCAACCCCTTAGCAACGAGCAGCCTACTGTGCCGACTTTTACCGAATTTGGTATGTGGACCCCCCAATGCATTACAAATTTGACGTATTGGATCATTGACCATGTTACTTAACTCCCATAGCAACCAATGCGACTCCATAGCAATGAGCAAACTACTGGGTTGATTTCAACCAAACTTGGTGTATGAAACCATAATGCCTCAGGAATTCAATCTATTGGGCCATTGGCCATGTCACATAACACCCATAGCAACCGGTGCGACCTCCTAGAAACAGACAAACTGCTGGGCTTATCTTAAGCAAATTTGGTGTCTGTGCCCAAAATGCATTGGGAGATCGACCCATTTGGCCATTTATCACATCAGGTGACAGCCATAGTAACCAATTCGACTCCCTAGCAATGGGTAAAGTACTAGGCCGATTTTGGCCCAATTCGGTGTACAGACCCATGATACATTTGTAATTCAACCTATTAGGCAATGACAAGGTCATGTGATTCTCATAGCAACCAACGCAACTCCCTAGCAAAGGGCAAACTAATGAACCGATTTTAACCAAATTTGGTATGTGAACCCATAATACATTTGGGAAATCGACCTACTGGGCCACTGACCATGTCATATCACACCAATAGCAACCAACGCGAGTCCCTAGCAACAGGGAAGGTACAAGGTAAAATTTAGCCAAATTTGTTTCGTGGACCCATAATAAATTTGGAATTCGACCTATTAGATCACCGACTATGTCACATCACTTCAGTAACAACTAACACGACTCCTTAGCAATGGGCACTACTGCACTTGGCAAGGAAGTCACATTTTGTCTCCATAGCCACCACTGTGCTTCCCTTGCAGCGGTTAATTAATTGGTAGAGTTTGATGTTATTTCATAGCTAGACCAAAAATTAATCTACCAGTGCAACCATAATGTCAAGTGAGTTCATTAGCAACAGAATTCTGTCCTGAGCAATGGTCTATCCACGGGTTTAATTGAAATGAAATTTTATATTTATGCACACAACTTATTCAGAGACTGAACAAACCACTCGATGGTCAAATCACATAGCCCTGTAGCAATTGTATGCTCCCTTACATGTTAGCCTAATTAATGGTGGATTTTTGTCCTATTTCAAAGTTAAGACTGAAAAAAAAACTAACAGTCCAACAATGTCATTTTATCTCCACCTCATTTCCAGTGCAATGGACTGAATATTTACTCAATTTCTTCTAAATTTTATATTTAGTACCATGAGTTACATATAAACCAAATAAACCATGCAGCAAACTGGCCTGGCTCTATTTCATTTAATATACATACTTTTATCATTCATAGCCTTTTTTGTGATATGTATCAACGCAAATTCAATTCTGGGAATGCCTTAAACCTTTAAGCATTTCAGAATTTCTCATTAAGGGTACAAAAATAGGAACATAACCGATACATCTGTTCTGGTGTATAATCTTACCAAAAGGAATTTCTTCGTGCTTATGTTTTCATACCCGATCTGCTGTGTCCTTGGTAGTAATATAACTAGATAATAACGAGGTGAATGGCTCAAAATAACCTCATCTTTAAACCACTGTATTACAGAATGCTTATTCTGTTTATCCCCATGGTTACGTCCTCACCCTAGGGGTGTTGGGTCCTTTGGGTCATGCATCTACTATCTGATGTATCGTTTTTTCTTCGTTTGAAGATCTTGCTTTACATCTGGCAGCTTTAAAATCTGTTAATGACTTTGGGCCTTTTTGTTCTGTGTCTGATGTCTTGTTTCCGTTTTTTTCCTTGATGTTGTTTACATTGACAATGTCCTTAAATATATGTAGTATTTAGTTAATATTACTGTAGGATTGTTGTAAGATACATTAATTAATGTTCCGCAATAATTTTTGGAATTTTGTCCACACTTAGGCTGTATCGGGATACCCTTGGGCTCTTCACGTTCTCTTTGGGAACTTGGGCTTTTATCAAAAATTAATGTTCCGGTAGTGTAGCAATAATTTTTGGAATTTTGTCCACACTTAGGCTCTATCGGGATATCCTTGGGCTCTTCATGTTCCCTTTGGGAACTTGAGCTTTTATCAAAAAATTTTTGAGAAATTTTTTTAATTTAATTTTTCGATTTCGATTTTGCTTGCTGATTATTATGTATCTTTATCATATTTTTGTTGTGGAGTTTGTGGGAGTTCGATTGACTTAGTTTTGATTAATCATGAAAGCTTATTGCTCAAAATGCAAGGCGAGGAAGTCTTCCTCAGATTTACATGCGTGTTGCCTTGCCTGTAGTCGATGTACTCCTACAAATGTTTGTCCTTCATGTGTTGATTGGGATGACAGATATTGGATGCGGGTGTCACAGCACATTGTTAGCTGTGAGAGGCCAATGCCAGTAATCTCTCTGCAAGGTCGTTCAAGTTTTTCAGTTTCTTTTTCAGAGGAACAAGAACATGGTGATGGTAATGTGACACCTACCAAAAGTATGCTACCGTTGTCACGCTCTGATGAGCAAACAAAGCTAGCTGCTAAGATGCTCTTGAATATTAGGCAAGGGATAAGGCCACTGGGCGGTGGTTTTAATCCTTTGCCAGCAGCTAGCTCGACCAGTGAAGTGGTTACTCTGTCTGTGGGAGCCATGACATCGGGTATGTCCATTGCGGTCGAATGAAGTGTAGTGGGTAGAGCGAGCACCTTAAAGCAAAATAAGCTCACCCAGCAACAACGGAACTAGGGAGGAAGCTAGCAAGTTTTTTGTCGGGAGGCTTGGCGAGGTCTGAAAAGGCCACAAGCGGGAGATGTCCCTCTCTAACCCAGCAACATCTGGGGCCAGATGTTGTTATGAAAAACTTTCGTGGGCCAGGGCATACAGCTACACGTGCCGCTCGGGATGCTCCGTCTAGACTGCAGCCAGCCTCGGCTACAGTCATGGCTTCTTCCGCTATGATCATTACGCACACACAACTGCGTCCTAGATACCCAACTTCGGATATCCAGCCTGCTGTGCGAAGAAGGAACCTCTCTTCACCCGTGAAGTCGGACCATTTGGTAGCTAAGGAGCTGAGGCCTCGATCATCGGGACATTCGGAGAAGAGATCCATCTCCGGAATGCCGTCACAGGAACAGTAAGCGGCTAAGAAACAGAAGACCGCTGCTCCTCGGGCCTCGATGACAGACTTGCTGTCGCAGATTGCGCAGCTGATCGCAGCATCCCAGCAAGTGCGGGAGCAACCTCCCTCAGACTCGGAACCAGAGCTGTCGGACGGTGCTGGGTTGGTCCAATCATCTGTTCATGCAGATGTAATGGACCGAGATTCGCAACTGATTCTCTCGAATGATGAAAGGGATAAGGAAGAGGATTACCCTTCCCTTTCGGAGCAACACATGGTTGCAATGGATTTTATCCATCAATACTACCCTGAGTTTGTTCTACCGAATCAGCAAGCTGCGACAAGAGAGAAACCACTGGCATCTCTAGACACAGACTTTATACGGAAGAAGGAAGAAGTTCTTTCTTTCCTGGTTCAGGCTAGGCAGGTATTGCAGGCCTTCAACCATGTAGACAACGCCATATTTAACCTCTTAAGAGCGAGGAAAAAAGGCAGTTTCTTGTCAACATTTTCCATAAATATACTGTTCCTTGGACCACGTTTATTTAAAACGAATGGTTGGAGAAGATGTGCGGAGTGCTCCACTGTGTTTGGATGAGCAGGCTGGGGATTTAGATATATCCTTACCTGCATCATTCAGAATTCGCTCAGATGTAATGGAAACTGCAATTTCATCGAATAGAGCGAATTTGGACGTAGTGTCCTATGCAGATCACCTTACCAGAGCTATGGCGCAACGTCTCAATGGAAAGGAATTTGGGGACGTGTGTACCTCTCTTAGAGTTCTTTCCAGGGCAGTTATGTATGCCACGTATAACTCCGCCCTGAGAGTGGCTAATCTGGAGTCAATAAGATGTGCTGCTGCCCTTGCGTCGTCAGCACTTATAGATAACAAGGTGAAAAGCTCTCTCCGGGTCGCTCCAGCCTCCGGACATACTATCTTTGATGACAAGCTTTCGTTAGTATATGAACAAGCTACTAAGAAAGCATCAAGTGCTCTGCTATTGAAGTCGGCGTCTCAGCAACCCGCTTCAGAAGACTGGAGTAAGCGAGGATGTTCCAAATGAAAATTATCAAAAGGGAACTCCTCGCGAGGGTACAAGAAACCCTCATACCATTACTCCGAAGGTCGTCAATATAACAACTCGGGAAAGGGGCGTAAGTCTGGACTATCAGTCAGATGCCCTTAAGCCGACAGGGCGAGGATATTCGTGGGGAGGATATAGTTTTTCCTCCCGTAAGCCTCACAAGTCCTACAGGTGATGTTGAAGACCTCTATTGCTTGCCAGTGGGCGGAAGGTTATCAAACTTGACGAGAAACTGGATAGCAGTCACGGACGATCAGTGGGTGAGAAGTGTAGTCTCAGATGTCTTAAGGCTATAATTCTGAGCGATACCCCCACTAACGAGATGACCACGTTGGACAAATCTTCTGGTGGATCCTTTCAAAAGAGAGTCTCTCCTAGTGGAGGTACAGGCTCTCTTATTAAAGGAAGCAATAGAGGTTGTCGTGAATCAAAATTCTCAGGGTTTTTACAGTCACCTGTTCCTCGTACCAAAGCCAGATGGCTCGTTCTGACCGGTAATAGACTTGAGCCGGATAAACAAGCTTATCATGGCTCCAAAGTTCTATATGGAGACCATTCAGTCAGTAAGAGCGAGCATTCTAGTGAATGACTATGCAGCAAGCATAGATCTAAAGGACGCTTACTTTCATGTCATGGTACATCCGGCATTCAGAAAGTACCTGCGGTTTGCCTACAAGGGAAGGTTTATCAGTTTAGAGCAATGTGCTTTGGTCTGAACCTGGCTCCCTGGACATTCACTCGAATAATGAACTTGGTAATGTCATACTTACGAGCTCATTCATCTGCAGTAACGTCGGCTTACTTGGACGACATTCTGTAGAGATACAGCAACAGAAATATACTTCAGAATGATGTTCAGAGTCTGCTTCTGTTACTCTGATGTCTCGGTTTCATCGTAAACGAGAAGAAGTCGGATCTAGCTCCGTCCAAGTCATTCACTCACTTGGGAATGAGCTTTGAGACTCAAAACAATCTGGATCGTCTGTCATTACCCAGAGCAAAATTAGTCAGTTGTTATGCTCGTTTTTTTTTACACTCAGACACATTATCAGCCAGGGAATTCATGCAACTGATGGGGCTGTGCAGAGCAGCTGCAGATCTTATTTCGATGGACTGTCTGCGCATGCATCCCCTCCAGATATTCTTTACTCAGAACTGGAGTGTGAAGACACATTTGCTCGAAACCAGTATTGTTTTAACGGACCTAGTAAAACAAAAGGTTCAGATTTGGGCAGATCTTCAGTGGTTAACTCAGGGAGTTTCACTGCAACTGCTGGATCTGGCTTTCACGATTATGACGGTCAGACGGGCTGAGGCACGACCCTAAGTCCCGCAGACTTGAAGTGTCAGGGTCTTTGGGACTCTCGATTCCTTGAGAAGCACATAAACATCAAAGAGATGATGTCAGTATGGCTAGCACTTCAACATTGGATTCACCGAATAGCAAACGTCCACGTTCAAATTCTGTTGGACAGTTTGATAGTAGTTGCTTACCTCTGGAACTAAGGCGGCACTCATTCGATTTCCTTATGCGAGTTAACGGAGACGATTCTCCTGTATGTCATGAATCATGGCGTTCATCTCTCTGTCCATCATATACCGGGTCGTTTGAACATACTAGCAGACTCACTCTCTTGGAAAGGTTGCCCGTTACCATCGGAATGGACTCTCGACAAGCGAATATTCAGACAGATTTGCTACCAGTGGGATTGTCCCAAAATAGATATTTTGCGACACACCTAAACAATCAGTTACCGATGTTCATGTCACCATGCCCAGGCCTACACAGTAGAGGCTCTGTCGATCTCATGGGACGGAATGATCGGATATGCATATCCTCCAACTCCGTTGATTCAGAAGATTCTGTTAAAGATCAAACAGTCTTGTTGCAAAATTCTGCTAGTAGCACCTCTATCGTCACAGAAACCTTGGGTCAGTCTTCTCAGGTGTCTGTTATGGGGCATTCAAGCTTACTCCATGAGAGGACCTTCTTTATCGGGAAGTCACGCACACTGCATCACAACTCGGAAGGTCTCAACCTTCACGTATTTCTGTTGTGCAGCCCTTCTTGCACGGAAAACAGTTTACAGGACATGCAATGGATGCAATTTCTAATTGTAGGAAGTCCTCCTCTTCGTTAAACTAGGCAGCAAAGTGGATGGTTTTCTTCCATTGGTGTAAGGATCAGTCGATAGACGTAAACGATCTGTCCATACCAAATATTGCTGATTTCTTGGTCTACTTGTTTGACAATCTCAAACTGCAGCCCGTCACTATTAGGGCTATAGGTCTATATTTTCAGATACTTAGGCTCATCATGATAACTTGGCTATTGGATCAAATACTTCATTATCCAAGCTATCGTATTTCATCTAAATTTTCGGACGCCAAAAAATAATTAAATTTTCAAGTGTCCGAAAACTTCGAAAATGGCCAAAATACATGTGGACAGCAAATGTGGGTGGAAATTTTGAAAAACAAACTGCACCGGTTAATAAATTTATTGTGCACGAACTACCGGGGGTACCTCGGAAATGGGAAAGATGAAATAGCTGTTCTGTACGGCGACTAATCATCAGCATAAATGAATAAAATGAACATACCAAATGAATTAAAAATTTCCGATTGTTTGTTGTGTTTTTATTTACTTTCCCAATAAATCCCTGAGAAGAAATATTGTTTGATCTACCCCTACTTGAAAAGCTTTGATGTTTCCACGAATTATGTTGAACAGTAATTAAGCCATGTGCTTGTGTTGTTACTGTAGTCATTCAAAGGCAATGAAGTGCAAACAATTTTTGAGTGGTGTGTATATTGGCTTAATTGTTTGTTCAGTTGAAACTATTCACTATTGATGGAAAGTGTGCCGGTAAACTTTAAAGAAATGGCATTATCTTCATGTGGTGCTGCTAATACATAAATACAGGGCGAATACTGAAGTCTGCATTCAATCACCAGCATTTAATATCACAAGAACTCGAGATGGAAAAATTTTTAGTGAAATACAAAACAACTGAAGAAGCCAGACCAACACTACAACTGACACCCTACAAGCCTTCAGAAAAGAGACCAGTCGGACGTCCAACTAAAAGAAAGAGAACAGATTCTGATGAAACAGCTGCAAAACTGCAGCCAGCAAAGAAACACCACAAAGAGATTTCAACGGTTGAAACTGATGCCATTAAAGATAGCAATGACCATCCAACTGTCGCAAGGGGGGCACTATAAAAATTATAATATGAAGGAGAAGAAGGATGCAGTTGAAGTAATCAAGTTGATTGGCCTACGGCAAGCCGCCCTGAAACTGAAAATACCAAAATCAACGCTCAGTGACTGGAAAAAGATAAATTTTGATGAAGAAGGAAGAGACAGATCAACAGGTCATTTTTCCAAGAGTGGGAGACCTGTTACCTATGGAGAGGACCTGGATGACAAAATCTCTGAATGTGTATTAATCCAACGAGATTTGCAGCTACCTGTATCAGTTGAATCATTATGCGCCTATGCCAGACAAATGGTCAAGAATGAGAAAGCGATTTCAAAGCCAGTACAGGCTGGGCTGAGAAATTCATGGCTCGTCACAACTTTTCACTCCGTGCCAAGACATCTTTAGCGCAAAGATTACCAAAAGATTTAGAGCAGAAAATCGACAGCTTTAGAGAATTTGTCAGATAGAAGAGCAGAAGATGAATTTGAAAACCAGTTTATAATTAATATGGATGAAACCCCAGTCTACTTCGACCTTATCCACAACAAAACAGTCAACTTGATTGGAGAGAAATCTGTCAGGATCAGAAGTACAGGATCAGAAAAACCACATCTGACACTGGTTCTGGCTGTATCTACGAGTGGCGATGTCTTACCACCAATGGTAATTTTTAAGGGTAAAAGAGCACTTAAGTTAAAGGCACCAAAAAACTGGATAATTAAGGTTCAAGAAAAAGGTTGGATGGACGAGCATTTGATGAAAGAGTGGGTGAAGGAAATTTACTGCAAACACACTAAAAAGGAGAGATCACTATTAATAATAGTCAGCTTTAGGGGCCATCTGACTGATAGGTTTAAAAAGAATTAAGAAAGAGCAATGCCGTTCCCGCAGTAATACCAGGGGGCTGCACATCTAAATTACAGCCACTCGATGTCAGCATCAACAAGCGTGTAAAGAGGGATCTTAGAAGAAAATGGACCGAATTTATCCAGTCTGGGACCAAAAAAATTATCAACATGGAAGAAGAACGCATAAAGCCTGCCTCCAAACAAGATATTGTTGATTGGATTTTATTTGCCATCAGCAATCTAGAAAAGCAAACAGACATGATCAGAAAATCCTTCAAAGTGTGCGGTTTAAACAACCACCTGAAAGGAGCAGAGGATAAACTTATCAACCAATCTGAATACATAGGAGAGATGCTATTTGACAACCAGGAGGAGCTGGACATTGCTTGTCAACTGTTTATTGACCCCAAGAAAATCATGTCTGTAGAGACTGCCATGTCTGAAATTTTGATGAAGATGACCTGACTGAGGCAGGTATTTTAAATGAGCGTGATTGATGTAATATGAAATGTTTTATGTAATTTAACTTATTTGTTCTTGTATTGAAAATTATTGTATTCTTGTATGATCTTGTTATGTATTCTTGGATGTATTCTTGTATATTTTTGCATGTACGTGTATATTGTAGAATTTTGTATTTCATTTTATCAGTTGTATTAGAATATATTTGTGAATTTTATTCAGTCGTTAGTTATTTTTGTCACCCAACTCGGACCCTGTGCCCATCCCCACATACTAATTAATGACATACAAGTTTAGATTATTGACCCGGTGCCCACCCCCACAATGCTGCCCGCTTTAACCACGAATGTACTGCTCACTCAGCCCCCCCCCCCCCCCCTCTATGTGGAACACAAAATGCAAAAGTCAAATACGAATTATGAGTTTTTTTCAGCCCCCCCCCCCCCTCCCCCCATTGTTGTGGAAACCAGTTGCTATTGTTTAGAAGGACGAATGCGACTTAATGACATACAAACCCTGCAACAGCACATGTTGACCTCATTGTCGTTTGTTCTATTTTTAATATTGGAAAATTTTGTTGGTATTCAGTGCACTGAATATTTTTATTCGAAGCAATAATTATCCTGTTCTGTTGCTGGTGCATGGTTTATACTGCATTATATGGATTTATTTATGGGACCCTTTCATTATTGTCATCATTTAAGGTCAGTTCACCATAACATTTGTGGGGTTTTCTCTTTCCAAATCTCGAAGGAGTCGAATGAAAGCACACTTTTTGAAAACAAAAATTTGATTGGTCAGTCCGTCAGACATGTCAGTTTGATAAGGAAAACAATACTTACCTGTCAATAAATAAAAAGCAAGTTTGCAAATAGTGTTGTTTTAATAATTCTATTTCGATTGTACAATATATTGTGCATACAATACATGTTTTTAACATTAAACAAAGAAAGAAAGATGAAATATTCAACTGAAAAGAAAATCATTGTCATTTTGGATTTATGATTCACTGGGATTTTCCCACCACATCAGTCCGGGACAATCTTTGAGTGAGTGTCCGAAAATTTCGAGGCTTAAAAAAAAAAATTTTTTGATGAAAAAATGGTGTCCGAAAACAAAAAGTGTCTGAAAATTTAGATGAAATGCGGTAGTTAGAAAGTCTCTATCAATAGACCTAGAACCCTCGGATTAATTCCTAAGTGGAATTTGGAATAGGTTCTGTTGAAGCGCAGAGAAGCTCCTTTTGAGCCATTGGACATCATAGAGTTCAAATTCTTGACCTATAAAATGGTGTTTCTCTTAGCCTTTGCATCTGCTAGAAGAGTCAGTGAACTTCATGCTTTATCTGTTGATGAATCTCACTACTGTAGTGTGGTTAATACCATTACCCTCACTATGGAAGTTGGGTTTTTGGCTAAGAATCAGATTCCAGACAAATGGCTGGAGCCTATTGTCATTAAGGCTCTACCATCCTCCGATAACCGTAGACCTTTGCTGTGTCCAGTCAGGGCTATGTGCATTTATAAACGTTGATCAGATTTTGTTAGAAAGGGAAGAAAACGTTTCTTTCTTTCATTGATTGAATATTTCTGTTCATGCCGTTGCTAGATGGATTCAGTTGTGCAATATGCATTGCCTATGAAAATCTATCTTTGGATCAATGTTCTGTCTATAAGATATCACCGCATGAGGTTAGAGCACTGTTTACTTCTTGGGCTTATTCCAAAAGTATAGCCATTACTGATCTCATGTAGGCTGCGCACTGGACACAACCCTCTTCATTTACCAAGTTTTACCTGAAAAATGTAGAGTCCATCTCCCGTAACCTTAGATCTTTGTGTCCTCTTTCTGTTGCTCAGAATGTCATCCATCAGTGCTTACATCTATAGGTATTTAAGCAGTCCATTCCAGCATTGACGCTGTTCTGCTGCCCACTTCTTTCTGAGGATATTTACCTCAGAACAAGGGGAGGGGTGGGGGATGGATGGTTTTTTCCCTTATGTTCATCTGGCTTTATAGTGAAAAGCAAGGGAAGACAATCTCCGGTATCAGGAGTCCTGAGTCGGTGCTGGGATGGTTTTAATGTGTAGCTCAGTGTGAAGCAATAACTATGTCTCATTTATGTATGGTTTTTAAAGTGCACTTTTAAATCGGTATAAAGAGTCTCATTCTCTGAACTACTTTTATATATTGGTTTTCTTTCACCAAATTAGCATAATGGATTATGCTGGAATTAAATGGAGAATTATATATTATGTAATACTCAATTACATTGTTGGTGTTATGCCTTTCTCTTTTCTCTATTACAGGAGAAAGACATATAATTCCTATCTTCTCCTATTCTCCTGTAGGAGCTATCCTTTACCGAAGTAATTGAGAGATTGGATTTTACTTTAACCCCTTGGCCCTCTAGGCTTTTTACGATTCAGCTAGTCTGGGCCATTGGTTGTTGTATAAAAATATGATAAATTTTAAGTAATTTGTATATTTTTTATACTTACCAATGGCCCAGACGGGTATGGCCCTCCCATAAGTGGGCACTCATACCTCCCTGCTGTTTATAACATTTAACAGGCAATCTGTAGAAATAATGATGGTTGGCGCCAATTTTGGTACCTTCCTGGATACTGCGCATGTGCAGATCTAAAAAGTATGGAGGACCAGACAGGACTTGATTTTTTCGGTTTTGCATGCAAATTTGGGGGATTGGGGATCAAAATTTGTGTTTGGCCCTGGATTAATTTTTGAGTTAGCACTAGCTAGTCTGGGCCATTGATAAGTATAAAAAATATACAAATTACTTGAAATTTATCATATTCATGCACTAATGCATGCAACATAAAGGATTGCAGGGATAATCTGAGCCAGCACTATGGGGCTGAAAAAGGGCCACTTTTCCAATGCCAAATCGGCCTTAATTTCCCCAATTCCAGCATGAAAATTCCAAATCCACTGTCCTAAACCCTTTACCCAACGCAGACGATTTCAAAATTTATTATTTCAAATATAATTTTTTAAATTTTTTCAAAAAATTTCAACAAAACCATATCATGTGACCCCTCTTTGGAACGAGCTCATTCCAAAGAGGGGTCACATGGTATGGTTTTGTTGAAATTTTTCGAAAAATAATATTTTTTCAACTGCTGAATTTGCATATTACGCGGGTGGATGCAGGCGATTCGTTGGGTAAAGGGTTTAAACCATTAAATCTTGTTACGCATAGTTCATGCCTGATAATTAGGTATTTTCCCCAGTCAAAACAACAAATTGTTGTTCTGAAATGTCTATTCATAACAACATGACATCTATACATCAAAGACAATAACTAGAGAATTGTAATTTGTTGGACAAATTACGGGCTTTCCCAACTTTTCAATGTGAAAATGCAGACTACATATAGCAAAGCAAAGTGTTTGAAATTAACCATTTCCAAAATGATAGACAAAAAGCATCCAAAGTTGCCTAATTTTGGCATTCTCTCACGGTTCTCTTATTCACGCCCTCATTTTGCATGGGGGTTAAATCTTGAGATTAAAAAGTAAACAGTAACTTTCTTCTACAATCATTGTTGCATCTATCCATACCAAAATAATTGCTACAACAACTTTGCAATTAGAGGAAATGAGTACAGATGTTTGCAAAAGTCACTGAAAATCAATTTTTTTTATGACAGTACTATTCTTTACATGGTCAAAGCTTATGTTGTGTTAAGCCCCAAAGCATAACTTACAGCAGAGGATTTGTTCATTAGGCATCTCTACCTATAGCAAAACAAAGTGTTTAGAATTAACCTTTTCCAAAATGACAGGAAGATGCAACCACAGTTAGCTAATTTTGGCATTTTCGGATGGTACTCTTACCCTCATTTGCTTGATGGTTAAAGATGAGATTAAAAAATAAACAGTAACATTCTTCTGCAAGCATTGTTGCATCTATGCATACAAAAATAATTGTTACAACAACCTTGCAATTATGAGAAATTTGCCCTTGAAGTTAGTAAAGATAAAATGATATATTCATATCATTTGTGGCCAATGGAGGTTAATTTTGAAATATTTGTGCGGTGATTTTAGTGTATCATATTATGCTCTTAATGCGTGAACATCAAACACAGACTGAGTGTCTGAAAAGAGACATGGACTAATCTTGAATCTTGGTACTTGAATGAACATGTTTAAGTTGAGGTTACTCCAGTTCATGGCCTGACAACTGGGTGAGGGTTAAAACTTGGAATAAAGCATATAACAGCAAAATTGTTCTTGGATAACAGTTAGATAATTGCCAAAAATGAGAAGTGGACAGAAATTGCGCATGGGTTAACCCTTTACCCAACGAATCGCCCGCATCCGCCCGCGTAATATGCAAATTCAGCAGCTGAAAAAAATATCATTTTTCGAAAAATTTCAACAAAACCATATCAGGTGACCCCTCTTTGGAACGAGCTCGTCGAGCTCGTTCCAAAGAGGGGTCACATGATATGGTTTTGTTGAAAGTTTTTGAAAAAAATTAAAAAATGATATTTAAAATAATAAATTTTGAAATCGTCTGCGTTGGGTAAAGGGTTAATGGCGAAAAGCCGGTAATTTGGCTAATTTGACATTAAAATTGAACAGACAGAAGTGTCGCTCATATGCCCACTGCGTCCAGACCAGTGAAGGCAGATACACGAAATCTTCAGAAGTTGTTCTACTATCCCTGCTCGACAGGACAGTATCTTTGTCGAGTGGCGTGAATGCGTGGGAACAACGTGGATTGCGTGGAAACCGCGGGGACGCTTCGTCCCAACTCTTATTTCCAATGTAATGCCATTTCCATTCACTATTTACCTATCACCGGTCGAGTTTGGCATTATTTCTGTCTATTTGAGGAACTGTTCAGCTTTAAATATTTGCACATTCATAAGGGACAGAAAGTTTTGAGTTAATCTGCTTATTTTAGACCGTCCCGGCAGAAACTGACAACTCGACCCGGTGGCAAAAAAGCCGTCATCTGGCTAATTTGACATTCAAATTGAACAGATACAATGTCGGATGTTTGCCAATTATGTCCCGACCATGCAAGGCAGCAACTTGAAATTCTCAGAATGTTTTCTACTGTCCCTGCCCGACAGTTTAGTATCTTTGTCAAGTGCAGAGACCACGTGGAACTACCATGGTCAGGTGGAAACCGAGGGCACGATTCATCCCTACTTTATTCTCAATTCAACGACTTTTCCATTCATTATTTACCTTTCACCGGCTGAGTTAGGCATTATATCTGTCAATTTGATGAACTGTTCAGCTTTAATTATTTTCACATTCATATGGGACAGAAAGGTTTGAGTAAAACTGCTTATTTATACCGTCCTGGCAGAAACTGACAACTCGACGGCGAAAAAGCCGTCATCTGGCTAATTTGACATTCAAATTGAACAATTCAATTCAATTCAGTTTATTGTACTTTTACACCTTTACGGTCAAGTGTACAGTATAACAAATAACATAGTAATAGTTGACAATAATATAATAATACATCAGAAGTATAAGTTATGTTGTTTTTTGTCTATTGATTTGGTACTAGAAGCCCATATTTGGGCCTCACTGGAAGGTATTGGTACCACAACTAAAAGTCTTCATGTTCTGTGGATATGTTTCAGACTCAGTTGAAACAAGAAAACATTTTGCCCATATGGAGTCGTCCTGTTGCAATCCATTGCAGACTGTTCTCAGGGATTGTCCAATAAATTGCAACAAGACAAATCCATGTGAACTCTGGCACTACAATTGGTCTGGCACTCGACCAGTTAAACCGGACTCCTTGTTTGAACAGATACAATGTCGGATATATGCCAATTATGTCCCAACCATGCGAGGCAGAAACTTGAAATTCTCAGAATGGTTTCTATTGTCCCTGCCCGACAGTTTAGTATCTTTGTCAAGTGCCGAGACCACGTGAAAATACCGTGGATCAGGTGGAAACCGAGGGGCACGATTCGTCCCTACTTTATTCTCAATTCAACATCTTTTCCATTCATTATTTACCTGTCACCAGATGAGTTAGGCATTACATCTGTCTATTTGATGAACTTTCCAACCTTAATTATTGGTGGCTTCATGTAGCACCACCGAAAACCACTGCACAGTTACCAATGTATTCAGGGATTGATTTTATGAAAATAACAATTATTCCGACTATACCCACATGGGAACTCCTAAATATGCCAAGGGTTAAACTTTTGATAATAACATATAAAACAGAAGTTGTCATGCTATGCTTGCTGCATGCAGGCTTAGAAAACATTCAGCGCTCAATGAATAAGGAATGGAGTAAATTGTCACTTAAACCTACGAAATTCTGAAAAAATTAGAGTTTTTTTCGACGTCACCTATCTTTATGCATCTGAGACAGGGATTGCATTAAACTTTACAGCAACCTTATAACAGAAAATGTTCTTGGAATTGAACTGTGAATCCGAATTTCGAAAGCATTTTTGGATATTATATTCCAAACTACCACTGCACGCTTATCAATATTCAGTGATTTTCTGAAAATATCAATTAGTCCGACTGTACCCATGTGGGCAGTCTCGAATCTGCCAATGGTTAAACTTTTAATAATGACATATAAAACAAAAGTTGTCATACTATGACTGCTGCATGCAGCCATAGAAAACGTTCAACGCTCAATCATTTAGGAATGGAGTAAATCGTCACTTAAACTTAAACCAAATTCTGAAAAACAAGAGTTTTTTTGGACTGCACCTATCTTTATGCAAACAGAACAAGCATAGGCTTAAACTTTACAACCAAACTTACAACAGCAAATATGCTCGGTAGGCAATTGTAAATACGAACATGTAAATCTTTTTTCGATATTCCTTTCGAAAATGGAAGAAAAGTGAGCTCCAATTTAGCCAATTTTATGAAGAATTTTAGGGCACTCAAATTCAAGGCTCGAAAACTGGGTGAAGGTTAAAACTTAAAATAAAATATATACCAGCAAAATTGTTCTTGGATGAAGGCCCAATCCTCTCATGGAAAAGGTTTTGAGACAATATGGCTCCAGTGCTGAGAAAGTGCATGTAAACGTTGGCGAAAATAACAATTATTCCGTCAGTACCCTTATGGGAAGTCTAAAGTCTGCCAAGGGTTAAACTTTTAATAATAACATATAGAACAAAATTTGTCATACTTTGACTGCTGCAAGCAGCTATAGAAAACATTCAGAGCTCAAGCAATTAAAAATGGAGTAAATCATCACCTAAACTTACCAAATTCTAAAAAAATTGGAGTTTTTTTGGACGGTACCTACTTTTATGCAACCAGAATGGGATAGGGTTAAACTTCACAACCAAACTTACAACAGCAAATATGCTCGGTAGTTAACTGTGAATACGTACACGAAAAGTGTTTGAAATTAACCTTTTCCAAAATGATGGAAAAAGCAACCAAAGTTGGATAATTTTGACATTTTCAAACGCCACTGTTATTCTCTCCCTCATTGTGCTTGAGGGTTAAATCTGAGATTAAAAAGTAAACAGTAACTTTCTTCCGCAATCATTGTTGCATCTATCCAAACCAAAATAATTGTTACAACAACCTTGTAATTAGAGAAATTTGCCCTTGAAGTTGGTCAATTTTGAAGAAAAAATCTATATTCATGTCATTTTTGGCCAGTGGTGGTTAATGTTGAAAGATTTGAGTGGTGATTGTGGTATATCATATGATGCTCTAAATGTGTGGAAAATTTGAGCTAAATAACTGTAAACAATTTTGAGACATTCGAAAAATGGTGAAATTTTGAAGGTTTTGGCAGAATATTTTGAAAATAAGCGTTTTCACAGATATGCTGATACCGCATTTCACTAGATTTTATGACATTACATAAGTATGTCAAATTTGGTCAAAATCGTACAGCTTGTTTTTGAGCAGTTCATCAGACAAAATTCAGGGAGAATAAAAAATAAAAAAAATAGAGAAGAAAAATTTTGAAAAAGAAGAACAACAAGAGTCTTTCCCAAACTGGGTTTGGGAAAGCCTAAATACCAATTGAAATCATCATTTCTGTGTACATTGTACTTGGAAAAAAACACATAGAAATTTATTTTCCCAATTTGGGTGTTCATTATTCAAATTTCTCCCAATTCCAGAGACCCGGCCCCTTTCCCAAAGTACCCAGGAATATCCCTGGTATGACAAATTTCTCAGAATTACTTTGATCATTAAGATCAAGTAAAAGATTCATCAAAGGCATACCTTGATAGGTCTAATGTTGTTGGAAGATTAGTCAGTTGAGATTATAGTAAAATAAAAACTGAAAGAGAGCTTGAAAATTTATTTGTGGATAAATAAAATATACATGTAGTATTGGTGTGCAACTTCTTACAGGGCTTATATTTCGATGAGAATCGATTCATGCAAAGATTAACACAACAAAACCAGCGAGAATCCATGTAGATTCTTGCTGCACCTCTGGAAGGATTCACATGAAAATCAATTTAACCCTTTAACTAACATGGCGGCATAAAAATTAACCAATACAAAGCTGACGTGACCTGAAATATTCTGACTCTTTGTCATTAAAATTGTTCAGAGATGGCTGTCACTGGAACCAGCTCAATGAGAACCAGCTCAATGAGCCAGTTCCCATGACATCCATATTTGTAAGGTTTTATTGGTAAATATTGTTTATTTTTTTTAAAAATATCAAATTCAGTTCATGTTTTAAAAATTAGAAAGCTGTGTTGGGTAAAGGTTAACATGTTCTATCAGTATACAACAGGGGTTCAACCTGATGGCTTTTCATAGCAGGTATGGATTCTCGCAACCATTTTTGCGAGAATCCAAAAGGATGCTCCCAAATTTAGATTAAATATAAGCCCTGTCTTGTTTAATTCATATCATAGACCAAATTGGTCTGGCTGGGCCCAGAACTGCCCAAATCTAGAAGCACAGTCATTTATTTGGTTGAATGTGTGTATGACACAAGTCCAAGTATGAAATCTAGTCATGTAAGAAAGTACATGATTACTAACATGAGTGAATTGATATCTAAGACTGCAATCTTGAGAAAAATCCTCCAATTGAAAAAAATATTGGGGGTGGGGATGCCTTCCCTTCGCTATGTCTTGGCAAGACCTGTTTACTGTTTTCATACAACACAGAAATTCTTAAATGTTCTAAAAATATCTTGATCATTTTGTAGGATACTATCGATTACAGTGTTTGGTTTCTGAATGCAGAACAGACATTTCAACAAATCTGGAGCATTTACATTTAAATTTAATTATAAAAACTGAGGAAAAATTCAATTTAAAAGAGGAAAATCTGATTGAATGTTCCAAAATAATACTTATTTCAGTGGCAGGAAAAATCCTATTGTGGACAGGAATATCTGCCAGCAGCATGCAAGGAGTTAAAGGCCTGTTCACATTACAAATTAAGGTGACCTGTAAAAGAGGTTACCTTAGCTTGTATCAGGAAACTCATTTTTCTGGTGATCCTTTTTAGACACTTTAGACATTAGAACATGGTAATTCGAAGAAGGCATGCCTTGATGATAGAGTTGGAATATTTCTTAAGTGTAGTATTTGGGCTCGACTTCTCCTTGGAGTCATGTTGTCCTAAATTGTTTTAGCCAACTTTTCCTTGTGGCTAAGTTCGCAATGGTCCGAGTTCTTTTCACTTTTACTAGACTATGTCAAATCATTCACTAGTTTTGGTAAAACATGTACATGTGTGGATGAACCTGTACTTGCAAGTTTCATGTATGTCAAAGAAGTTTTTTACCCTTTACCCAACATAACGGCCAAAACTGGCCAGCGCTGTTCTCAAAAATCGCCAATTAATTTTCATTATTTTTTCATTTTTTGGTCTCAAAAACATAGGTTATGACCCCTCATTGGAACGAGCTCGTCGAGCTTGTTCCAATGAGTGGTCATAACCTATGTTTTTGAGACAAAAATTGAAAAAAAATAGTTATTCAAGAATTTTTTTTTCAAGTGTCATGTGCTTTTCATGTTAGGTAAAGGGTTAAAAGGATAAAAATGGTGAACAGAAATCCACTTAACAACTTTTTCCCTTGATCAGCATGATCAGTGACAGCATTTCTACTTCATTTTGCTCCATCAGAACACCAACTGTTAACTTGAACACAAACAATTGCTTAACATCAGGAATTAGTTTGAATGCTATGGGTGCTAAACAAAATGGTCCGTTGAATGGTTGGTGAAAATATCCATTTGTGGTTGGTGAAAATATCCTCAACTCTTTTTCAAAATATCCCAAGCATTTTGTTAAAACTTCCCCACTCAAGGTCAAAACTAACCCAGTAACTGCAATAAGTTTACAACCCTCTTCATTTACCTATCAAATGAAGAAATTAAGAGTATTAAAAAATAATGTATGATTAATCAATTATCACAGCTGATTAATCAATTTAGGAAATCAATTCCCTACCCCCCCCCCCCCCCCCAACACACACACACTCACTCTTAAAATAATTTCAAACAACTTGAGGAGTACACCAGTGCATTCACTATGGACTGGTCATAATCCTCAGATGGGCAGTGGTGTCCATGCATGCATTTACTAGGTGATAAAACCGTCATCAGCAAAATTTTAATTAATGAAGCACCGGGTTGTACCTGGAGCTTCATTAATTAAATTTTTGCTGATTATTCCTATAATCAGTGTTAGGAATCTAATATTATTGCTTTCGTGGAAATATTACCCACTCGCGGAAAGTGACCAGTCCACGGCTCCCGTACTGTAAGTTAGAATTTTTTTTTGTGTTTACCATAGGTGCCTGCCTGGAAGAGAAATGTGTTGAGGTGTATTATAGTGTTTTGTGCAGCAGGTTTAGCAGTCATTTTCCGAGATAGTTTTGCCTATATTGGAGCTTTTGTTGGTAAGTATAACTATATCTATATGCTGATCTCAAGTATGTTCTATTTCCTCTAAACCTGACCCTTAAGGCCTAAAAAAGTAAAAAAAATCTGTTTCTCAGGCCCTCCTGCATAGTCCATTTGGCCACCGCATGCTTTCTGTAAACCAATGCAAACTTAAAAAATTAATGATGAAATGGTTTATGTCTATTTTTCCCCAAGTAAATAAAATTGATAAATTTGTCCCTTGAGTGCAACAAGGCTTTGCAGTGCTTTAGCGTTGCAAAGCCTTCTCATACTGAAAGGATGAAATACACCACCACCCATTCTATTCTGTAGATTATGAGGCCTAAACATAAAAAAACCAAGAACATGAACTTTTAATGGCAAAGAAATAATTAAAAAAATAAAATAATAAAATAAAAAACCACCCACCCACATGCAATTTTACATCAAATGGCCTGAGAAACATAAGATCTACTTTGTGGGTCCTTAATTAGAAAAAGTTTATGTTTTAGTATTTTTATTTATGTCAACTGACCCCTATCTTGAAAGTAACTTCTGCCCCTTTATGCACATCACACACTTTATTACACCTGTGAGTATCCTACAAAATAATCAAGATATTTTTAAAACATTTAATATAAAGCTTGTTGGTGATAATATCATGAATGGAATTGTGAAGTTGCTCTGTCCAAGTGTTTCTTCAAGAGTTTTTGCCTTTGTTGGACTTAGACTTTCTTACACAATTAGACATTACCAATTATTGTCCTCACATTTAAAGTAAAATGATCAAGAATTTTGAAAAATTTTTTAATTTATAGCTTTCTTATCAACCTACCTCAATTGTTTACTACAGGCTTGCACTACAGTGGAAGAACCTAACTCGGATAAAATACTCTCTATTTTAATCTTTCCCAAGATTTGGGAAAGAAAAAAGTGGTGTAAAAACACCACGAAAAAAATAAGCCAAAACTGGGCTGAGCGCCATCGGCGCAGATGCGGTATGGGACGCTCTTCCATAGTACAAATCCACGACTTCCGTAACAGTGCGCAATGCGTCAATTCGCCATTCTTTTTCTATCCGAAGCACGAGCAGGATGTGTTTCTGCCATATGCATTATGAAACAGTGATAATTCAACTCGTGGATAATGGTTTTCCTGTGACTGGAATTATGGATCTGAAGATCGTATAATAACAGGACTGTGTTTTATATATTCTCGTTTATATTTTCAACCACATTCTCATTGTTTATTTTTTACTATTCCGTTTTCGCGAATGTTTTGTTTGCGACATCGTGTCATCGCGATTCGACAATGAATTTTTTCGGTTGATAAAAATTTGTTATTGGAGTAGGTGTCGGCTTCTGGTTCTGCCACCTTCTCTCGTAGTTGAGGGTGTTCTTCTACTTTCTGTTTCTGTTGAGTTCACCTTTTTCTTCTACTGCTCTCACCTCTGTTCTTTCCAGTTCGGTTCCTTCAGGGCAATTCCTTTTGTCCTCGCCGTTGGTGCATTCTCGTGTCCGTTTCGTCCGCACCCGCGGGTGGTGTGGAATGCTGTCGTTTCGGGAGCTTCCCGACTCGACGATGTCTGATGTGAGTTTACCCCCTCCATGGGGGATGTGCAGCTCCTCCCACCCCCACGTGGGGTGGGGGGGGAAACGCTATCGTTTCGGGTCGCCCAATTCGACCACGTCTGATGAGAATTGCTCCCCCTCTGTGGGGGATGTGCAGCTACTCCTGCACCAGCAGGGGGTGGAGACCGCTGTCATTTCAGGGCTTCGCGATTCGACCCTGTCTGGTGAGAGTTATTCCCCTTCTGTGGGGAATGTGCAGTGTTTTACCGTGGTGGATACTGCGGGAGCTGTTGATTTTCTGGTGTAGAGATGCCTGGTTCCGGGACTATGCGCCCTCTCCAGTCGACATCTGAGGCTGTCACTAGGGTTGTGACTCCTCCTTTGGAGGCCGAGCTTGGTGGCTCTCTCCGCTTTTCCGCCATTTCCAACAGCTCCCGTCGTATCTGCTGCTACTGCTGTTCCGTCTACAACGTCATTGAGCACCGTTTTTAGCCGGCCACGGCTTCTCCCTGCCAGGGTCTGCAAGGATGTCTGTAGTGTGGTTGTGGGGTTTCGGCCTCATCCTTCCCAGACTTCCACTCGGCGAAGTCAAATGGGGCTGCCGACTGAACCCCTACTGTGTCCTCTCAGCCATTGAGCACAGCAGTTTTATACCTGCAGTGGTCTGCTGCGGTGTCTGGTTGTGTAGACGTGGGGGTATCGGCCTCAGCCTTCCCTGACTTCAACTTGGCGAAGTTGGAAGTGGCTGCCGGCCGGACCCTCTCCTGTGGTCTCTGCGCCATCGAGCACCACAGTTGTCTTTGGAACCGGTTGTTCTTAGTGGGACACTATGAACTCCGTGGCGTTTCCGTCCACTCATTCTGGCCACACGACCAGTTTTGGGGGTCCAACGTCATTTGTGCAGCCTGGACCTTCTGCCCTGCAGAGGTCAGTGGTGACTCTCATGAGTTCCTGCTATGTTGATCCTCGAGGTGTGTCACACCCCTATACATGTCTGCCTTCAGACGTTTTTGGCTGCCGCCCGTCATCCCACGTCGGGTCTTTTGGAGGATCGTGACCCTTCGCTGGTTAAGAGGGTCAGAGGTGAAGCCACTTTGCCGGTTCGTTCCCCTGTCAAACCGGCCAGTATGGGCAGTGAGCTTAGGGAGGCCCTCTCCTTACTCACTCAGGTTCTGTCAAAGAGCCTTCCCGTTGCTTCCAGCGTGGCAGCGAGTGGTTTCCAGACACCCCTATGGCGCCGCCTCCCGGGATTGGAAACAGGCCGCTTTCTGATCCCCCCTGGTGTTCCGACACCATGGGAGGCATCGGCTGGTTTGCCCAAGATGGGCTATGTGTCTTCCGACTCAGGGGAAGAGTCAGACATGCTTGATGTCTAGAGCCAGCAGTCTTCGGACTTGGGGGCAGCTCTTGATTTTGTGTTTGGGTTCCTTCCGGATCTCAAACCATCTAACCAGTCGACAGTGTCAGCCAGGCCGCAATCATCGGTCGTGCGCCAACAGTCTATGGAGCAACCTGCTTCTGGGCGTCTTCGACCGTGCCTGTCGGTACAGTTGGTTGAAGCATTTTCAGCCTTGGACTCCAAGCTAAGTTCCAAGGCTATGAAGGCTCCGTACTTCACCAGGGTTGACACCTTTTTGCCTCCGGCGCGTTATCGTTCCTACGATTCTGCCAATCCGTCGGTCTACCAGACTTTGACGGTTTTGGATCAGGACTCCAATTCCCCCGGGCTTTCCAAGTCCAAGTCTGCCGTCATTCCGATGACGACTCTGGAGTCCACATTGGGCTTATCGAGAGAGATGCTTGGTATGCTTTCTCTCTCCGATCACGTCGTCTCAGCTTTAGCTGCTTATCTGCCTTCAGATAAGTTTGACGAGGTACAGGCTCCTTTGCGTGTGCTGTCCAAGGCGCTCATGCATCTTACTCACACGCATGCCTGTAACACGGCTAATCTGGAATTAGTTCGAAGGGACTCTGTGCTGGACACAGGCCGATCCCTTCCTGAGGAGCAGTGCGCTACTCTTCGATCTGCTTTTTTTGGCAGGTCCGCAACTTTTCCATGGTTCTGTGTTGACGGTCCGGGATGACGTCCTACGTCATTCCAACGATCAGCTGCTGTTTCTTCAGCTTGATCAGCCTTCTAGGGTAGGCACGGGCCGTTCCAAGCCTAACAAGTACCCTCTGCTTCCTCTGCGAAGCAAAGGGGCTGATCCTTCTGTCACTGCTTCTACTTCTTACTCAAGGGGTTAGGGTAAGCGTTGGCAGTCTTGAGGGAAGTCCCAAGATTCTTCATTCAGTAGAGGAGGTGTTTTCTCCTCTCGCGAGCCTCGTCGGGGTTCGCAATGAAGGTCCTCATCTCGACTCGTCCCAGGTTGGAGGAAGGATAGCAGAATTCGCAGACCGTTGGGCCACCATCACATCCGATCCTTGGATGTTAGATGTTGTTTGGTCCGGGCTGCGAATATCCTTCCGACGGCACTCCACTCTGTCCAGGGTGCCTTTTCCAACCACAGTTCCTTCAGACATTTTACGTCGGGAACTTTTGTCCACGGAGAAAGACAATCTCCTGACAAAGGGGGCGATTGAGGTCATCAAGAACATTAGGTCAGTGGGTTTCTATTCCCGCCTGTTCTTGGTGCCGAAGAAGGACG
Organism: Pictodentalium vernedei; assembly: GCA_031216915.1. Lineage (NCBI taxonomy): Eukaryota > Metazoa > Mollusca > Scaphopoda > Dentaliida > Dentaliidae > Pictodentalium > Pictodentalium vernedei. The sequence continues at coordinate 486,070,470 of CM062297.1, read as the reverse complement.
GCCGACTCCGACCGGTTCTCGATCTGAGTTTCCTGAACCAGTCTATCATTGCTCCCTAGTTCAGCATGGAGACTTTCAGGTCGGCCCTCCATTCATTCACCAGGGAGATTTCGCTTCCAGCTTCGACCTGCGAGACGCTTACTTTCACGTTCCGATTCATTTGGGCATTACGGAAGTATCTCAGGTTCGTTTTTCTGGGGCAAGTTTACCAGTTCAAAGCCATGCCTTTCGGCCTCAACCTGGTTCCTTGGGCCTTCACCAGACTGATGTCGCATGTGATAGCTTTCCATCGCACACAGTCCAGGGTGACTACTTCAGCATATCTGGACGATATCCTCCAGGGGCATTCCAATGCTGCCTTACTGGAGTCGGATGTCGCCACTCTGTTGATCTTGCTCACGTCGCTACGTTTCAAAGTCAACGAGGAGAAGTCGGACCTGGTCCCTTCTCAGTCGTTTTATCATCTGGGGATGGCTTTCCGCACACAATTCAATTTGGTGGCGGTTCCCGAGGCCAAGGCTGTGATTCTCTCAGCTTTTGCTCCAACTCTGTCCCAGTCCACTCCGCGACGGCTTGGAGTTTTCTCCGGCTAATCGGTCTCTGCTGTTCGGTGACGGATCTCATTCCTCTAGGTCGGCTGCGTGTCAGACCTCTCCAACACTTTCTGCTCAGTCGTTGGAGGCCGAATGTAGATTTTCTGGATCTGGTGCTTCAGTTTCCAGAATATCTTTATCCTCACCTTCTCCTCTGGGCGGATGTCCAGTGGCTTTCGCAGGGTGTTCCGTTGGACTTACCCACGTCCGATCGCATTCTGACGGCAGATGCCAGCGATCTCGGATGGGGTGCGATGTTGGATCCTCTAGGTCTTTCCATTCACGGGATGTGGGACCAGGATCATGCAGCTCTACACATCAACCAGAAGGGGCTTCTTGCTCTTCTTCTGCGTTTCAGGCAGTGGATCCCTCACCTGTCGAATTGCCAGGTCCTTCTGTTGTCCGACCATTCGACGGTGGTTGCTTACATTCGGAACCAGGGCGGCACGCACTCTGTTCCAATGTACGAATTGGCTTGGGATCTTCTACTGCTCGCTCAGGATGTCCACGCCGGGGTGGCTGTTCGTCACATTCCCGGTCGCCTGAACGTCGTAGCCGACTCCCTGTCCCATCGGGGCAGGGTCATTTCCACCAGATGGATGCTCCACATGGCGGGTTCCATCGATCTCTTGTGACTCGTTGGAACCATCCGTGTCCAGATGCTCTGGCTTTCGCTGTGGACGCTCTGGCCCTCCTTTGGGATGGTCTTGTCGGCTACGCCTTCCTACCGGTTCCGATTCCGCCTCAGGTTCTCACCCAGATATGAACCTGCAGTCGTCGAATCCTTTCGGTCACACCCGTCGCTTCGGTGGGTGTGGATCAATCTGCTCCGCTCTCTGTTAGCGGTGGTTCCGGCATGTCTCCCTCTACCTTGCGACTTTCTTTGCCAAAGTCGCCCGAGGAGGTTTTCAAGTTGACCCGTCTTCATTGTGCCTTCGCACATGTCTTTTTTCGGGTCCTGTCTCCTCAGTAGTGGTTTTTCGAGACACGCAGTGGAGTTGCTTTTCTTCAAGGAGGCACTCACTCCACTGGTTTAGCCTCTGTGGCTAAGTGGAAGGTTCTTCTGTCGATGGTGTGCGATCACTCTGTGCTTCTGTCACTCTTTCGATCACACCGCTTGCGGAGTTTCTGGTATATGTTTGTTTCTGGGGGTCTCCAGCAATGGGTACATGTCCATGCTTTGGAGACATTTTTTCCTATGTGATACTGCATTGTTTCGGCACTCATCCTTGCCTCTCCAAGCTTGTTCAGCTCTTTTCCTTCAAAAGGCCTAGGACTTTGCAGTTTTCTCCAAGATGGTCACTTTCCTTTATCCTGGATGAATATGCGTTTTCCCACATGCCAGATCTCTCCTGCATCCATTTCTTGATGGACTTGTCTTGCTATTCGTGCAGCTTCCGCTCGTCTAGCTACTGGTGATTGTATTACCAATTGTTTTTTCTGCCACGAGGCGCGTGCATTGTCTTCCTCTTTTAATAACTCTGTCATGTTGTCGGATGACTGATGTTATACTGGCAGCCTTCTGGAGAAATGCTACATTCTCCTTTTATCTGCGACAGTTGCAGGAGCCAACAGAGGACCTTGGGGCCCTCTTTCTTCGGCTCAGGATGTTGTCTATCCAAGCTTTTCAGCTTTTTTTAGGGTCAGTTCCAGCTTTGTGCTGTTACTGCCCTTTCTGTCTGTGCGTCACACTTCACCATACGCCTCATCTTTCATTGGCTTTTCTAATGTTTGTGATGCTATGGTTTGATAGGCTTAGGGATCTCTTCCTCTGTCCACGGTCCCAGTGCTATTGAGTTATGTGTGGGTTGGTTATGTGATTCCCTCCAGCCTTTTGTCTATTCAGCCTGTAATAAACAATTGAGGTAGGTTGATAAGAAATATAAATTTTATAGTAAATTTCCTTTCTTATTATACCCACCGAAATTGTTTACATGGAGGCCCTCCCGTCTTCTTATTCGGGTAAGAATCCTTCCTCCCCACTGATCACATAACTCCTGTGTTGTTTGGAATCAAAAGAATGACGAATTGACGCATTGCGCACTGTTACGGAAGTCGTGGATTTGTACTAGGGAAGAGCGTCCCATACTGGGTGTGCGCCGATGGCGCTTGGCCCAGTTTTGGCTTATTTTTTCGTGGTGTTTTTACACCACTTTTTTCTTTCCCAAATCTTGGGAAAGATTAAAGTAGAGAGTATTTTATCCGAGTTAGGTTCTTCCACTGTAGTGCAAGCCTGTAGTAAACAATTTCGGTAGGTATAATAAGAAAGGAAATTTACTATAAAATTTATATTTTTGGTGATAATATCAAGAATGGGATTGTGAACCAGTTCTGTCCAAATGTTTCTTCAAGAGTTATTGCTCTTGTTGGATTCAGACTTTCTTGTCATCATGTTACCAATTATTGTCTTCACATTTCGAAGAAAAAGGATCAAGATTTTTAGCTCAACTTTGGCAAAGCCAAATTTGAGGTATTGCCATGGCCCGTTGTCTGTCTGTCCATCCGTCTTGCCATACACACGGCTCGGGCTACAGGCCGTATTTATGAACCGATCTTTACGAAACTTCTTGGGTACCTTTGTTATCACCGTGAGATGAGAACAAGTGTTTTTGGGTCTGGTCCAAAATTTAAGATGGCCACTGGCAGCCATTTTATACCAAAATTAGGTGCAATCAGATTTTTGCGCAGAACTTCCATATGAAAGCTCCGATTTGAATAATTTTTTTGTATCAATGTTTAGTACCATGGGATACATAACATATAATATGGGTTTTTTTCTCGTGCGTAAATTATGCAAATTAGACTAACTTTGATTTATTTAGTGTTACTTTCAGCACTGTCAGTGCAAATGCCAATACGGCTCGGGCTAGAGGCCGTATTTATGAACCGATCTTTACAAAACTTCTTGGGTACCTTTGTTATCACTGTGGGACGAGAACGAATGTTTTTGGGTCCGGTCTGAATTTCAAGATGGCCACTGGTGGAGATTTTATATAAAATTAGGTGCAATCAGATTTTTGCGCAGAACTTCCATATGAAAGCGCTGATTTGAATAATTTTCTGTGTGAATGTTTAGTACCATGGGGTACATCACATATAATACGGGTTTTTTTTTCTCGTGCATAAATTATGCCAATTAGACAAACTTTGATCTATTTAATGTTACTTTCAGCACTGTAACTGCAAATGCCAATACGGCTCGGGCTAGAGGCCGTATTTATGAACCGATCTTTACGAAACTTCTTGGGCACCTTTGGGACGAGAACGAGTGTTTTGGGGAGCAGTCCGAAATTCAAGATGGCTGCCAGCGGCCATTTTGTACCAAATTGGTGCAATCAGTTTTTTGTACAGAACTTTTATATGAAGGTTCTGATTTGAATAAATTTCTGTATGAATGTTTAGTAACATGGAATACATCACATATAATACAGGTTTTTTTCTCGTGCAAAAATTATGCAAATGAGATGAACTTTGATTTATTCAGTGCTACTTATACACAGTAAGTGCACATGTCAAAACGGTTCGGGCTAGAGTCTGTATTTATGAACTGATCTTCACGAAACTTCTTGGGTACCTTTGTTATCACCTTGGGATAAGAACGAGTGTTTCTAGATGCAGTCCAAAATTCAAGATGGCTGCCAGCGGTAATTTTGTACCGAAATTAGGTTCAATAAGTTTTTTGTACACAACTTTTATACGGCTCAGGCTAGAGGCCGTATTTATGAACCGATCTTTACAAAACTTCTTGGGTACTTTTGTTATCACCGTGGCATGAGAACGAGTGTGGGTGCGGTCCAAAATTCAAGATGGCCACCAGCAACCTTTTTGTACCAAAATTAGTGCAATCAGTTTTTTGTACAGAACTTCTGTATGAAAGTTCTGATTTGAATAAATATTTGTAGGAATGCTTAGTAACATGGAATACATCACAAATAATACAGGTTTTTTTCTCGTGCAGAAATTATGCAAATTATGCAAATTAGATGAACTTTGATTTGTTCAGTGCTGCTTATGCACAGTAAGTGCACATGTCAATACGGCTTGGGCTAGAGTCTGTATTTATGAACTGATCTTCACGAAACTTCTTGGGGTACCTTTGTTATCACCTTGTGACAGGAACGAGTGTTTTGGGTACCTTTGTTATCACTGTGCTATGAGAACAAATATTTTTTAGTTCAATCAGACCCACTCTGGGACTCAAAGATTTCTTTTCTAGTTTAGCATCTAACTGTCGCCCACCTTTACAATACTTTACCTACACATTTGTTAAGGCTACGGTCAGCATTTATGTACAGACCATTACAATACTTTACATGTACCTTTGTTATCAGGTCATTACCAAGATGTTTGTCATTGCTGTGTCACATACTAAACATGTACATGTCTTAAACAAGTTGAGCTGCAGTGTCATTGACACTTTCATTTTTTTTTAAATTGATGTATTGCTTTTTGCTGATACAGTGGAGCCCACTTAATTGGATATCTCTTAACTGAATAATCCTGTTAATTGAATATTATTTCCCAACACAAAACCATTTACCATCCCTCCATTGCAAAATTTGACCTGTTAATTGAATATAGGTTATAGAGCAAACTCCTGTTAATTGAATAAAAAATCTTGTAACCTGTCAAGAAATGACCCTGAGTCTCACCAGTTTTCCTTTGTTTATAGACCTATTTGGCCTCAGTGCATCCAACAAAAGCATTTAATCTATTATATCTTGTTTGACAGAGCTCATGGAACTCTGTCAAACAAGATATAATAGAATAATGCTAAGTTTATCTCCAGAATACAGGAAAGTGACACAATCCCTTTTAATTGAATACTCTTGTTAATTGAATAATTTTCATTTGGAAAGTGGCTATTCAATTAACAGGGTTCCACTGTAATATGAATGAGATTTGTTACCAGCTTTGTCCAAGTGTGTCCAAAAAATCACCTAGTTAATTCCGGGCAAGATTTTGGAGAAGTATTCCTTGGGTGGATTTTTTTTCTCCAATGAATTTTGAAGGATTGCAAGTGATTTTGTGCGAAAAACATACTCACCCAATTAACATCTGCCCCCTATCCCCCACTGTGAGAGACGTGGGTGAATTTTTTGTGTATTTAGGTGAGGGAGGAGGGGTGGTTAAATCACCCCAAATCCTTCAGAACTCACTTTAAAGCAAAAGATAAAACAGTTCACTCAATGGATCCTTCTCCTCCTCCCAAGTTAAAAATATGATGTTGACATATGGGATTTTGAATGCAGGGTTCACCACCTACCTTGAAAACAGGAAAATACTGGAAAAATGGGGATTTAGGAAGGTCTGGAAAAACAGCACTTATTTCAGTGATAATGGAATTCTAGGTCTTATTTTTGGTGTAAATTCTGAGAACTAGAAAAATTACCTGTCTTTCTTCTGTAGTGTTAACTAGACATGTGGCAGCATCTGAATGCTAGAAAAAAATTATCTGAGGTAAAAAAGTTGGTCAGATTCAGAATTTGACCTTCAAGGGTTGAAGATATTTAGGAGAAAGGTACAGTATTTACCACAATAAATGCACATAAAAGATAAAGCTTTTATAAGTGTCGTTTGCTGTATGAAGATTGCTCACAAAGAGTAAATTTTCTTTTCTCTTCCAGGAGCCATCGGAAGCACCATGCTGGCATATATTTTACCATGTGCCTTTCATCTGAAACTGGCTGGCAATATTATTCCTTTGCCAATAAAAATCAAAGATGTCTGTATCATAATATTTGGGATCATAGCGGGTATTATAAGTCTGTATGCTGTCATTGACCACCTTGCACAAAATACAACACTATAACTGAACTGTGTTAGGCCTAAAAATTTTATAAATCTTTCTCAGGCCCTTCCGCATGGTCCTTTTGGCTGCTGCATGCTCTCTTTTTATATCCACTGTAATCTTGAAAAAATAAATGTTAAATGGTTTATGTCTGATATTTTACCCAAGTAAATAAAATTGATAAATTTGTCCCTTGAGTGCAACAAGGCTTTGCAATGCTTTAGCATTACAAAGCCTTGTTGCACTCAAAGGACAAAATACACCACCACCCATGCAATTGTGTAGATTATGAGGCTTAAAACATAAAACAAACCAAGAACATGAACTTCTAATGGCAAAGAAATTATAACAAAAATAAGAAATTAAATAAACGCCAATCTGCCCACATGCAATTTTACAAAACTTGGCCCGAGAAACAGAAGATCTACTTTGTGTTGCCTTATTTATATTTATATCTGGTTTAACCCTTTCACTGCTGATACCCTAAATGCATTGTCTTAGGCACAACTTTCGACAGGAAAATGGATGAGTCTGTTTAAGCCCCTCTAACAATGTTGTGGGGTATACTGGAATCAACTTATCTCTCTGTCTGTCCATTGTCTGTCTCTTTGTCGATGGGCTGTCTATCTGTTCATTTTCTTGTGTCACAGTATCTGTTCATTTTCATGTGTCACAGTTTTGTCCGGAACTTTTTTCGCTCATTTATAAATCAGTTTTTTTAAATACTTCGCAAACATGTTAACCACCATGGGAATGTGTGCACCTGCAATTTTGCAGTTGATGAGGCATACCATTACGAAGTTATTTCCATTTTTGACTTGTAATTTGCCATGCATTCACAGAACTTTGTCAGAGTTTGTATTCATTCATTTTCCCCTTTTTTTTATACTTTGCTTGGAGATTAACAAGCATTGAATCCTGTGCACCAACAATTTTGGCAGAGTTATTGTCCTTTTTCAACATAGAATATTTTTGCAACTTTCAGAATTTTGTCTGTACTTTTTTGGACAAGTTTTTATCCCCCGCCAAAACGAACTCCATCCATCCATCCGTCCATCCGTCCATCTGCACCAACAGATCAGGTTTATGTGCCTAGTTGTTGGTACACAGCACTGTTATGTGTCTAGTTTGATTTATGTGACTAGCCACATAAATTGCAACTAACAGATGGTGTTTATGTGTCTAAAAAAGTGAGTTATGTGGCTGAAATGGCTTTTATGTGACTAAAATGCTTTATGTGGCTGCTTAGTGACAAAATGTGGATATAGTATTTTCAGGGATTTTATGTTCGGGTAATGGTTAGGGTCAGTAAGCTGAAAGGGTTAGGATTTGCAACCACCCAGAAATTAGACTTAAAAAAGAGTTTTTAGCTCACCTGGCCTAAAAAGCCATGTGAGCTTTTCTCATCACTTGGCATTCTCCGTCGTCCGTAAACTTTTCACATTTTCATCGTCTTCTCTGTAACCGCTGAGCCTGTGTGAACCAATCTTGGTAGGAGTGGTCTATGGTAGGTCCTCTACAAATGATCCTCATTGTGTTCCTGTCGGATGAAAAACATAGCTTCCAGAGGCATTCTTTGATTCTGGTTGGTGGATTTTCAAAAATCTTCTCCTCTGAAACCACCAGGCCAAATGTTTTGAAGCTTTACATAAATGATGGCTGGGACTCCCTCTACCAACGATCCTCATTTAATGTTGATCGTGTTACAAACATGGCTGCATTTGCGGCTTTTATTTACTATAGAAACCCTATAAGAAATCACATTTTCATCTTCTTCTCTGGAACTACTGAATCGATTTGAACCAAACCTGGCAAGGATAGTCTATGGGAGGTCCTCTACAAGTGATCCTCATTTTGTTCCCATGGGTTTGAAAATATGGCCGGCACAGGCATTCTTTGATTCTGATTGATGGATTTTGAAAAATCTTCTCCTCTGAAACCACAGGGCCAAAAGTTTTGAAACTTTGCATGATTGATAACTGGGACCCCCCCTCTACCAACGATCCTCATTTAATGTTGATCGGGTTGTAAACATGGCTTCAATTGCAGCTTATAGTTGCTATAGAAACCCTATGGGAAATCACATTTTTATCTCCTTCTCTTGGACTACTGAGCCGACATGAACCTAACTTGGCAGGAATGGTCTATGGGAGGTCCTCTACAAACGATCCTCATTTTGTTCCCGTGGGTTGAAAAACATGGCCGTCAGAGGCATTCTTTGATTTTGGTTGATGGATTTTGAAAAATCTTCTCCTCTGAAACTGCCAGGCCAAATGTTTTAATACTTCTCATAAATGATGACTGGGACACCCTCTACCAATGATCCTCATTTAATGTTGGACGTGTTGTAGACATGGCCATAATTGCAGCTTATAGTTACTAAAGAACCCTATGGGAAATCACATTTTCATCTTCTTCTCTGGAACTACTGAGCCGACATGAACCAAACCTGGCAGGGATAGTCTATGGGAGGTCTTCTACAGATGCTTCTCATTGTTGTTACTGTGCATCGAAAAACATGGTTGCAAGAAGCATTTTTTGATTCTGATTGGTGGACTTTGAAAAATCTTCTCCTTTGAAACCACAGGGCCAAATGTTTTAAAACTTTGCATGGTTGATGACTGAGACAGCCTCTTCCAACGGTCCTCATTTAATGTTGATCGGGTTGCAAATATGGCTGCAGTTGTGGCTTATAGTTACTATATAAACCCTATGGGAAATCACATTTTCATCTTCTTCTTCGGAGGAACTACTGAGCTGATGTGAACCAAACCTGGCAGGGATAGTCTATGGCAGGTTCGCTACAAACGTTACTCATTTTGTTACCGTGCATCAAAGAAAATGGCTTCCAGAAGCATTTTTTGATTCTGATTGGTGGATTTTGAAAAATCTTCTCTGAAACCACAGGGCCAAATGTTTTGAAACTTTGCATGGTTGATGACTGGGACACCCTTTACCAACATTCTTCATTTATTGTTGATCGTGTTGCAAACATGGCCACAATTGTGGCTTATAGTTACTATAGAAACCCTATTGGAAATCACATTTTCATCTTCCCTCTGGAACTACTGAGCTGACGTGAACCAAACTTGGCAGGAATAGTCTATAGGAGGCCCTCTACACACTTTCCTCTTTTTGTTCCCTTTGGTTGGAAAATATGGCCACCAGAGACATTCTCTGATTCTGATTGATGGATTTTGCAAAAATATTCCCCTCTGAAACTACAAAGTCAAATGTTTTGAAACTTCACCTGATTAAGGACAGGGACACCTTCTACCAATGATCCTCATGTAATGTTGATCTAATGTTGCAAACATTTTAGCCACATAAATCCTGATTTTCGGGGTCTCTCCACCCGTCCGTCTGTAACAACTTTGGACCTTCATATCTCAGTCAGTGGATGTTGGATTTAAATGCTCTTTGGTATGCTGATAGACCACCATGGGGAAAGAATATTCACAAGTAAGAGGTTCTGTGTATTTCTTTTCTAGAATTATGGGCCTTTTCCTGCTTTTTTCAACTTAGATGTCCTTCAACTTAGAAACCCTTGGCAGGGGATACCGGTGGCATTGCACCTTATTATAGCTTAGAACAGAGGTTAACACATGGGGGAACCTGTGCCCCTGTGATTTTGAGATCAGCTGGACTTGTATTGACAGAGTTATTGACTTTTTGACTTAAGAGTAATTTTACAACTCAATGTGGAATGCAGGGTGGAGGGGGAGGACAGACACTCACACCATTGGGACAGACACATCTAGTTTATATTTTTTTTGAGGTTCAGTAATAATTTAACTCCTTGCATGCTGCTAGCAGATATTTCTGCCCAAGACAGGATTTCTGTTGCCACTGAAATAAGTATAGTTTGAGCATATTTAATAAAATTTTTCCCTGTAAACTGAATGGATTTTTTCAGCAAGGATTTCTTCAGTTCAGTTCAGATGAATTGTTTATCAAATCTAGTCATGGCTGTTTCACAGCAGCCATGATTAGATTTGCAAAAAAATATCTTGGAAATACTGAGCGGACTAAGGGTTATTAATTGGGCTGTAGGATTTTGATATTTACTTCATTTCCTGGTCATTGATGGCCCCATTTTCTTCATGCAAAAAGTTCTGCATTATTACTTGAAAGAGTTAACCCTCTGACAAAATCTGCTATCATCCAAACATTTTCTTTCGAAAATGTAAATAACATCCATTTTTTTTCCAAATTATAGCTGCTGTCATCTCATGGAAATGATAAACAAACTAATTCAACATGGTGGTCATTAGCTTTGTTTTTGAAAAAAAGATGAAAATGTTTAAATTTCAATTTGAGTGGATTTTGTCACTGCTGTGAGTTAACCCTTTACCCAGCATAATGGCCAAAACCGGCCAGTTCTATTCTAAAAAATCGCCAATTAATTTTCATTTGATTTTTGTCTAAAAAAACATAGGTTATGACTCCTCATTGGAATGAGCTTGTTCCAGTGAGGGGTCATAACCTATGTTTTTGAGACAAAAAATGAAAAAAACTTAGTTATTCAAGAATTTTTTTTGCAAGGGTCGTCTGCTTTTCATGTTAGGTTAAGGGTTAAGAGTTTAACCCAGACCTAGTCAATATTGTACAGTTAGAAAGAAATTGCTATCTTGTACTTCTGTAAGATAGGTCACACTCAATGGACTTGCTTAAATACATATGATCGGAGGTTCTCAGCAAGTGGAGATCTCGCCAGCTTCCACATAAAAGAAATTATGGCATTGGAATAAAGCTTACCTAAGCATGTTGATGACCTTTTTAATTGTTTTTTTCCTAATAATTTTAATTTAGAAAGTTAGAGAAATATAAAGAAAATACAGGTAGTTTTTAGTTCATTATTTTCTGAGCACAGAGTGAGATTAACATCTGAGCATACTGCAGCTTATTTCATAATTTTATTTTATTAACCCTTTACCTAATGAAACGACCTCATCCGCCACTTAATTAACAAATTGAGCGGTTGAAAAAAAACAAACTTTCAACAAAGCCATCTCGTGATCCCTCACTGAGTTTGTTCCAATAAGTGTTCACATGATATGTTTTTGTTGAAATGTTTTGAAAGATTTGGAAAAAAAATTAAAAAATTTTGCTATCTGGTGCATTGAGTAAAGGGGTAAGCCAAGGATGTGATATGATCTGAAACAATGTTGGAATGGGTCCATAGAATGTTTTTCAACAGTGTGTTTCATCACTGCATTTCCTCACAAAACTTAAAGAACATGAAGTCTTTTCATCAGCATTATGAAGTAGATAATCAGTTTGGAAGTATTAACGAATGAATGGAAGCATTATGGTTCAGTAGGTAGAGATGCAGGCTGCAAGCCGAGAGATCCTCAGTTTAAATCCCACCTGTGGCAACCACATTGTGTCCTTGGGCAAGACACTTAATCCTAATTGCCCATGTGGGGGGCAAGGTGGCATTGTGTACTAAGGCATACTGCACATCGATGGTACACTTGTTTTTTTATGCCCCAGAAGGAGGCATCTTAAGGCCATGTTGTCCATCCTTCATCCATATGTCTGAATTTTGTATGCCCACAAAATTGCATCCTCGTCATATCTCATGACAACTGAGGGCATTTTCACAACTTGACATAATGGTAACAGCTTTGAGAAATCTGTTGTGCAGCGCCACCATGTCCAAATGACAGTGAAGGTCATATAAGGGAGTGCAGTGGCTCAGTGGTTACAGCATTGAACTTTAAACAGTGAGGTCCATGGTTTGATCCCCACCAGGAGTAACTGCATTGTGTCCTTGGGCAAGGCACTTCATCCTGATTGCCCACATGGGGGCATGGTGGTGCTGTGTACTAAGGCGTACTACACGTCGTTGGTGCACTTGTCTTCAACCAGTGCTGACCCTGCTTGTGTGGAGTTAGTATAATGGGGAGTCTGACAGTTGCTGTCCATTGCTTGGTGGTTCCCTTCGGGTACTCCGACTTCCTCCACCTGTAAAACTGTCTGACACGAGGTGACTGTGGCTGTCAAAAGTGTCATTAAAACCCAATGCATAAATAAATAACGAATGAATGCGAAGGACAGTTTGAATTAAAGTCAAGTAAAGATGGACAGAAACAGCAAAACCATGTTTCTTCTGACTCTAGTGCTAGATTAACAAAAGTATCAGTTGCCCATTTTGGGCGGGCCTGACTTTTTTAAATGATCTGATTCATTAGTAGATATGTATTTATCCTCAAAATAATATCAAATATGCTTTATTATACCCCACGCAACAAAGTTGCGGGGGTATAATGTTTTTGACTGGTCCGTCCGTCAGTCAGTCCTACTTGTTTTCCGGACTTTTTTTCTACACGCTTCCAGGTATTGAGCTGATTTTTGGTATGTGAGTCTAACATGGTGGCCTACAGATCAAGTTTGCATTTTTGTTCCGATCCACTGATTTTTACCAAAATTATGGCCCTTGGACTCTGAAAAAATTCATCAAAATTACAGTTTTCCGGACTTTTTTTTCTACACGCGTCCAGATATTGAGTTGATTTTTGGTATGTTAGTCTGACATGGTGGCCTACAGATCAAGTTTGCATTTTGTTCCGCTCCACTGATTTTTACCGAAATTACGGCCCTTGAACTTTGAAAAGTTCATCAAAATTACAGTTTTGCGGACTTTTCTCCTACACGCTTCCAGATATTGAGCTGATTTGTGGTATGTTAGTCTGACATGGTGGCCTACAGAACAAGTTTGCGTTTTGTTCCGCTCCACTGATTTTTACCAAAATTACGTCCCTTGGACTCTGAAAAATGCATCAAAATTAGTTTTCCGGACTTTTTTTCTACACGCTTCCAGATATTGAGCTGATTTTTGGTATGTTAGTCTGACATGGTGGCCTACAGATCAAGTTTGCATTTTGTTCCGCTCCACTGATTTTTACCAAAATTACAGCCCTTGAACTTTGAAAAGTTCATCAAAATTACAGTTTTGCAGACTTTTTTCCTACACACTTCCAGATATTGAGCTGATTTTTGGTATGTTAGTCTAACATGGTGGTCTACAGAACAAGTTTGCATTTTGTTCCGCTCCACTGATTTTTACCAAAATTACGGCCCCATAGACTTTGAAAAGTTCATCAAAATTACAGTTTTCTGGACTTTTTTTCTACACGCTTTCAGATATTATCGAAATTACAGCCGTTTTAGTATGTGAGTCTACCACAATGACTTACAGATCAAGTTTGTGTTTCGTTCTGCTCCGCTGATTTTTGCGGAAATTACGGGCCCTGGACTCTGAAAAATACAAGTAACAGATTTCCAGGTCATTTTCCTAAAAATTACACTTTTCCGAGCTTGAAATATCGGTGGTGCATGGGGTATGTGAGCATGCTCACTAAGGTTCTATATTTTTTATGCCCCCCGACTTAAGTCGGGTGGCATATAGTGATTGAAGTGTGTGTGTGTGTGTGTGTGTGTGTGTGTGTGTGAGTTTGTCTTACCAACTTGACGAGGTAACTAGACAAAAGAGTTTGCGTGTTTCGCCTTACCGAGGTACAAAAGACAAAAGAAACCCTTTACCTCGGTTGTTTTCCCAGAACTGTACCGGCAAAACGAGGTAGAAACCGTTAGTCCACACAAAGGACAAACAATGGGGTACCTCGGTATGTAGGGTAGACAAGACTGTGTGTGTGTGTGTGTGTGTGTGTGTGTGTGTGTGGGTTTGTCTTACCAACTTGACGAGGTAACTAGACAGAAGAGTTTGCGTGTTTCGCCTTACCGAGGTACAAAAGACAAAAGAAATCCTTTACCTCGGTTGTTTTCCCAGAACTGTACCGGCAAAACGAGGTAGAAACCGTCCACACAAAGGACAAACAATGGGGTACCTCGGTATGTAGGGAAAACAAGACTGTGTGTGTGTGTGTGTGTGTGTGTGTGTGTGTGTGTGTGTGTGTCCGAGCCAATAACTTGAAAACGGTTAGGGTCACAGTCATCATAACTCAGAAACGAATCATAGTACAATTGTTAAACTTTTTACAAATGTTAAGGACAGTCAGAAGGTGTGTCGCGTATAATAGTTTCCGCCACATCTGCAAGGTGAAGGTCACAATTGACCTTCATATGTTCAGGGTTCCAAATCCTGTCTCAAGCATAACTCCAAAACTATTGGGGCTACAATCATCTAACTTCACTCAATTATAAAGGACAATGGGTGGATGTGTCACAGACCACTGCCAGGTCCGTAAGGTCAAGGTCACATTTCAAGGTCACACTGAAAATCATCAATATTCGTGTCTCAGCCATAACTCAGAAACAAATCAAATCACGATTGTTAAACTTTTTACAAATCTTAAGGATAGTCAGAAGGTGTGTCACGTATAATAGTTTCTGCTGCATCTGCAAGGTGAAGGTCATGGGGGGGGGGGGGGGGAGGGTGCATGTGTTACATTAGTAACATTTTTCTTGTTGATACTGGTGATATTTATAATAATACTTTGAATAAATGAAGGATGTTTAATGAATTAAAATTTGATATGACATTTCTGAACCGAGTTCACTAAAATTGATTTGAGGTTAGAGATGGGCAATATACCAAAAAACCGAACCAATACCAATATCATGGGAGTACTGAAAAACCGAACTAAACCAATCATTGAATACTGTAACTGTCTGTATTTTCAAACTTCCAACATTCACTATTTATAAGTCCCTGTGGAGATTTGGTAATAGTTGAAAGGTTCATTTTCATGTAAGAAGTGACTGATTTTCATTTCGGTTTTGTTAACTCTCGGTGGAGTGGGCAACTGTCCTGAATTCCCACTAGCAACAACCTGGATAATTATGTCTGACTGTTTAGGAGTGATTTCTAGTCAGGTCTTGGCTGCATGTTAAGGCATCCAAGACATGACTAGAAATCATTGCCCAGGTGTTTTGTCTATATTGTCAGCAGCACCTCCTAAAGATGGCATGGTCAGGACACATGATCTGAGATCGCAAAAGCCTAAAATAGGTCTTTAAATATTAATGTGCATTCAGAACAGGTCACAAAATTACTATAGATCTGATTAGTGGTCATAAAAAAAGAATTTCACATTTGAGCTCATTGGCAGCATCATTTATAGTGTTGTGGAAGAATGATACAACAGCAACTTATTCTGTTTTTTCTGATGTGAATTCCTCTCTGGTACTATCAACAAATCTCAGTCAAGTCAGATACTGAATACTAAACAGATACCAAGGTATACCTGCCTAAAAATACCGAAACCAATACCAAACTCAAAATTCCATTACCGCCCATCTCTAATCGAGGTTTACAGAGGCTCAGATTGATTTTAGAGAACAAAATTCAGAAATTTATGTCAAACAATGACAAATTGGAGATTCTTTCTATCGTATACTGTGAGAATTAACCCTTTACCTAACATATTGCCCAAAACCGACAACTGCTGTTCACAAAACTGCATGTCATTGCCGTAATGCCCCAAAATTGCAGTGATAACGAATAAGGCAGGGATGTTGTTGGTTGTGTATGCTTGTGCTAAATTATTTCAAGTAGACATATGGTCTATAAACATTCTGGTCGACATGCACCTGTGAAATGCAAGCTAGTGCTATTCTGCCATCTGGGGCCTTATAGTATATGGCTAGACAGATACCATGTTACGTTTCCCTAGATTTCATTCATCGGAAATGCACTTCCATCACACATAAGGAATTCTATCAACTTGGAACAAATTGGAAAGCTAGTACTAGTTTCTAGTTTGATCAAACAATTTTTTTCTCTTAAGATTAGACAACTACATAGCAAATTTCACTATAGGCTCATTGTACCTATCTACGCACACTTGTGACTCCTGACCAAGTTTATTTTTTTGAATTTTTGCCTCAAAAACATAGCTTAACATATCTCGTTGGAATGGCTCATTCAGTCATTCCAGTGTGGCACCATGAGCTATATTTTGAGTTAAATAATGACTTTTTACTTATTTCTGGTTATTCAGAAAATCTTTGGCAAGGTCACTTTCCAGGTATGTTAGGTGAGGAGTTAATGAAATAAATGACTTCAAAAATGGAGAAGATTAATTCAATTTTACTTCCAAAAACTAACTCTCAATGTTAGAATATCACTGGCTTCTGTGTTTTCTATTTAATGTGTTGTGGCTGTTATTTATTACACACCTGTTCTATGAAATCCCCGTCTACATCAACACTAAACTATGTGGAAAATGAAAGTTTGCAGAATGGCAATCATTGACAGACTATTTTTATAAAGAAGCGAAATTTCACTAAGATTTTCAACAATTCGTGCACTGCAATTACAATTGGAATTGCTAGCAATAGCTAAAAATCGTCTTCTGAGTTCCAGTGTGTTCTATATGCCAGTAGGCGCATAGAACACATTGGAACTCCGGAGACGAAATAGTAGCACAGGTTCCCCTCGCAAATTTGGTTGATGATAAAATGTGTTCTTTTTGTTAATAGTTGTCAAATGAATTGCTGGGTGTACTTCTAATAATTGTTGTTTTTATAGACGTCAAAGCATGTAATAAACACAGGACGACATGGGTTCCGATATGGCACTCGTTCCATATTGATTAACCCATTCACACCCACATGTCGTTCTGTGTATTTCTGTGATGGACTATTTGATTATGATAATGTAGTAAATTGAGGATCTTTGACGAGTCAAGCCAGAAAATAAGCAGATTGTCATCTGCAAAATGAGGTCCCCAGAGGGTGAATTTAGTCACGCGAGAAAATAAGCAAACAGCAGGGGTGCATCACTAAATTTACCCTTTATGAACCTCAGTCTGAATCAGGGTCTCAAAACTAAACAGAAAGAGGTACCCAGAGGATAAATTGTCCCACTGTATGGGATAGCATCATCAAATTCACCCTGTGGGGACCTCATTCTGCAAATGTGAATCTGCATATTTTCAGCCCTGTCCCCAGTTTATATCAAAATTTACAAACAAGTTTAGTAAATAAGGTCTGGACCAAGCTTTAAGCTCAGTCCATACCAGGGTCCCGCAAATCTAAAATTTCAAATCAAATTGAATCCCAAATCGAATCAGGAAGAAATTTTCGAATTGAATCAAATCCCAAATTGAATCTTACCGTTATTGAAGTTGAATATGCTAAACCTAACAACTGTAAATATTGTCAATCTCCGCTCTAGTATTGTATTTAACTGCAACTTGTCCGAGTTTTGGTAAATTATTTAAAAATGCACAATTGCCCAGGACAGGATCGAAGTGGCTTTGGATGGTGAGCCTCTTTGGGCTCTCCTTCTATCATTGGGTCTTCTGTACAGGAGACCCAATGATAGAAGAGTTAAAGAGGAAACACTTGGTTTGTATTAAAGCTTGAAAACTTCACCATGATTTGTATTTTACAAATTAGCACAAATCTAATTGAATCATCAAGACATTTTTGAATGGAGTCGAATTTTCTTCTTTGCAGGACTCTAGTCCAGACCTAATTTGCTGAATGAGTTTTGTAAATTTCTGTATAAACTGGGGATGAGCTGAAGGTTACATTAAAGTACTCCTGGGTGCTATTTTGTAAATGCATGGCCATGTGCTACCATTTTTAGACCTAAATACTAAGTTATATTACTTTAATTTAACCCAGCGGGACGAACTGAGCGGAGCGAAAAGCATTCAAACGATAAAATGGCTGACTTCTCATACACGTGTTGTTTGAAAGTTGTGAAAAAATAATGCCCTCGTATTTAAAAAACACACTTTCTGGTGTAAATAGTCAAAACATACGATCACTGTTTTTCTTTCATCCGAATGCGCATTTCTTTAACCATTTAACATTTAACTCAGAAATGCATGTCCGATCAGAATATCGATTCACCCCAAACAGCGACTTTGTGGCTTTTGAATGATTTCTGATGTTGGGTAAATAACTTCTTTTTGAAGTAATTTGGATATCACTGATGGACATGGCTGCCTTTTTATTTGTTTATTTTAGCTCACCTGACTTTCAGTCAGGTGAGCTATAGTGATCACTCACAGTCCGTCATCCGTCGTCCGTGAACATGGTGTTTGCGTCTTCTCCTCCCAAACCGCTGAACCAATTTAATTGATATTTGAGATAATAGTTTGTTATGACATCACAATTTGATTTTGTTCAAATCAAGTTGCCTCGCCCCGTGTGCCTAAATCTAAATAAATCTTCTTCTCATGAACCAGCAGTAGCAGAGACTTGATATTAGGTGTGCAGCTTCCTTTTGAGGTGTAGACTTAGATTTGTTCAAGAAAAGTTTGTGGGGCTATATTTGCCGTCATTATGGGAGGGGTAAGAATTTTTGCCACACCCAAAATTTCTTTTTTCCAACCCGAGAGGCAGATTTGAACCAAATTTGATATGAGAGCTTATTGGGTCATAAGTACTTAATTTATGCCGAATTTTTTTTTCCTGTCGCTCCATGGGAACCGGAGGACCTAAAAATAGCAAAAAAATTAAAATGCCCATATCTCCAAAACTACACGGCACTGAGAATTCTTATTTGGTGTGAAGCTTCCTTAGGACCAACAGAATGGAATGGTAAAAACAAATTGCTATCGGTTTTATCATGGGGTACTTTTTGGGGACTTTGAAAAAGTGCCGAGTCAGCATTTTTTAGCACTGTGGGTAATGGGAAAAACATTTAAGACTACTTTTCTCCCAAACCACTGCTCCAAAAGCTTTCAAATTTCACATATAACATCTTTGGAAGATTGTTTCATATGTTTATTGAAATCAATTCCCTGGGTCCATATTTGGGCTCTCAATGGGAGCCCAAATGTGTAAATTTGTGCAGTATGAGGAATATTCTTTAAAAATCTTCTTCTTCAGATCTACCAATAAGAATCTTTTGATATTTGGTATGCAGCATCCTCAGGGGGGTGAGATTCAAGTTTGTTCAAGCCAAGTCCCTGGGTTCATATTTAGGCTGAAATTTGGGGTCCTGGTCCGGACTAAGTCATTTTGGAAGAAAATCTGGAAATGAGTTTTTTGTTTTTTTATGCGTTTCGGTCAATTTTAAGACAAAAATTTTTTTTTCTTTTTATACTGAAAATTTGGGGTTCTGGTGGGACTTAGAAATTTTGGACCAAAATCCGGAAATTAGTTTTTTGGTTTTTTATGCATTTTGGTCAATTTTAAGACAAAATTTTTTATATTTTTTTAACACTGAAAATTTGGGGTCCAGGTGGACCAAAATCCAGAAATGAGTTTTTTTGTTTTTATGCATTTTGGCCAATTTTAAGACCCCCCCCCCCAATTTTTTTTTTACCCTGAAAATTTGGTGTCCGGGTGGGACTTAAAAAATTTGGGCCAAAATCAGGAAATGAGTTTTTTGGTTTTTTATGCGTTTTGGTCAATTTTAAGAAGAAGAAAAAAAAAGTATTAGTCTGAAAACTATATTGTTTGGGACTTCGAAAATTTCCGAACAAAAATAGAAAAAAATCTGTTTTTTATGCGTTTATCTCAATTTTGGGATGTAAAAGTGCAGGAACTGAAAATAGAAGGAAAATTCTGTGTATTGTGTGGACTCAATCGCTTCATCTAGTTAGTATATGCTTTTCTTAGGAGGGGCATATGCAGATTATTCAAGTCAAGTCCCTGGTTTGATATTTAGACTACCATGTCAGGTGAGTGCCCTCAGGCCCCCTGGGGCCTCTTGTTAATGAATGGGATAAATATAACCTGAAGAAGGGTCGGATCATACAATAAATACTGTTTCAAGTTTGAAATTTGCAAGTGTACCTGGTAATAAATTTGTTTATGCCTCAGGAGGAGGCATCTTAAGTCCATGTTGCCCATCCTTCGTCCATATGTCTGAATTTTGTCTGTCCACAAACTTGCATCTTTGTCATACCCCTATAACAACTGAGGGCATTTTCACAACTTCACATAATGCTAATAGCCAAAACAGAAATCTGTTATGCAGCACCAATATGTCCAAATGATGGTGAAGGACACACAAGGGAGTGCAGTGGCTCAGTGGTTACAGCATTGAACTTCAAACCAAAAGGTTCATTTTGATTGCCCACACGGGGTCATGGTGGTACTGTGTACTAAGGCATACTACACATCGGTGGTGAACTTGTCTTCATCCAATGCTAAGCTTCCTTGTGTGAAATTAGTATGTTGGGGATTCTGGATTTGCTTGCCATTGATCGGTGGTTCTCTCCAGGTGCTCCGGCTTTCCCCACCCATAAAACTGTCTGACAAAGGTGACCCTGGCTGTCGAAAGTGTTGTTAAATCCTAATAAATTAATAAATGAAGGCCACACATGAAAACTCAGATCTTTAAATTAATTTGTCTGATACATGATCACTTCATAACTGTGTGGATTTCTGTGAAATTTACAAAAAGATAAAGGACAAAGGGAAGGTATGCCACATAACACCTACAGAACCATCCAGCTGACTATCTGTCCATGCTTCTGTTTGTCCATTTGTCTATCTGTCCATCTAGAAAATTGTTTCGTAGTAGGGTAACAAGAGTAACAACAAGGGTAAAGGGAGAAAGGGAAGATGTGTTATGTAGCACCAGCAGATCCAAATGACAACCGTTAAGATCACACGATCAAGAAAACTCAAATCTTAAAGGTACTGATTCAGTAAATTATCTTGTCCCTAAATCCCAATAAATACTGTCTTTTGATTGGTCAGAATGCCATGGCAAAGGGTGCACACAAAATTCAAGGTATATGAGAGCGTGCAACATCCAGGGTATAAGCGCACGTGAAACATGGGAGTATATGGTTTAAATGAAAGCTTTTTGCTGTTGCTCGCCTCGATATAAAAATAGAACCCCAAAAACTGAAACTGGTCACAAATACCACTGGATTCCTGACAATTTGATCAAATTTTGCTGTTATAAATTAAATAGTTGAATAATTAAATCAAACAACTTGAGAAAAATAAGAGCATATCAACCAATGACGGGCCAGATTTGACAGTGCATTATCAATTTTTTTTAGAGTTATTTTTAGATTAAAATTATAGTCGCTCTTGTATTCATGAGTGTGGTCCAACTGATAGCAGAGCGTGAGAAACGCATCTGCAAATTTGTTTCTACCAAGTTTCTTTTCTGTTTAAAGCGAGATAAAAATGTTATCTCCGCCAACATGTTTGGTATATGGAGATTTAATACCAGAATGTCTCATTGGCTTAAAAACTGACATCCAGGTATTAAATCTCCATATACCTACATGTTGGCAGAGATAACTTGTAGTAGTTTAGAATTTATGGGGATACAGTGGAACCCTGTAAACTGAATAGCCACTGCCAATGAAAATTATTCAATTAACAGGAGTATTCAATTAACAGGGATTGTGTCACTTTCGGGTATTCTAGAGATAAACTTAGTATTTATTCTATCATATCTTGTTTGACAGAGCTCTATGAGCTGTGTCAAACAAGATATAATAGATTGGATGCCTGTATTGGATGTACTGAGGCCAGGGGCACGGTGGCATTGTGGTAACCAGTTCTTGTCAGATCATCGAAGTTAAGCTACATCAATCCCGGTTAGTCATCGGTTGGTTGACCATCTGAGCGATCAATTCAGACGCCGCGCTGTGTTCTTGGGCAAGACACTGAATCCTGATTGTCCACATCGGGGCATGATTATGCTGTGTAGTAAGGCATACTGCATGTCGATGGTGCGCATGTCCTCAACCAATCTAACCCTGCCTGTGCTGCAGTGCGGAGTTAGTTGGGAAGCTGGCAGCTGCTCATTGTTGCTCGGTGGTTCTCTCCGGGTACTCCAGCTTTCTCCACCCGTAAAACTATTTCTGTCATGATTAGCCATTGTGCATAAATACTTGACCTTAAACACCAATAAATAAATAAATGTACTGAGGTCAAATACGTCTATAAACAAAGGAAAACTCAAGGAGAGTCAGGGTAATTTCTCGACAGGTTACAAGATTTTTAGCTCAACTTGACAAAGTCAAGCTGAGCTATTGCCATCACTTCTCGTCTGTCGGCGTACATACATACATACGTACGTACGTCCACAATTTCCTTTGGTACACCTCACAGGTCGCATTTATGATCAGATCGCTTTGAAACTTGGTATGCCTGTTTGGGATGACCTCTAGATGGGAGCTATCGATTTTCTTCAATTTCTGTCAAAAAATGTTGCCGCGGCCAATGTTCTTAGAACTTAGTTTAGTCAGACCTCAGTATTTCCCTTTGGCACACCCTACAGGGCACATTTATGATCGGATTGCTTTGAAACCTGGCATGCTTGTTTGGGGTGACCTCTAGATGGGAAGTATCAATTTTCTTCAATTTCCATGGTGCATAAATATGTGATGTTAACCACCAACAAACAAACAAACAATCCATCGAAAAATGTTGCCGCAGTCAACGTTTTTAGAACTTAGTTTAGTCAGACCTCAATATTTCCTTTTGGCACACCCTACAGGGCACATTTATGATCTGATTGCTTTGAAACCTGGCATGCTTGTTTGGGGTGACCTCTAGATGGGAGCTATCGATTTTCTTCCATTTCCGTCCATCAAAAAATGTTGCTGCTGGCAACGATCTTTGAACTTAGTTTAGTCAGGCATCGATATATTCCTTTGGCATCCCCTACAGGGCACATTTATGATTAGATCAGTTTGAAACTTTGTATGCGTGTTTGGGGTTACCTCTAGATGAGAGCTGTCGATTTTCTTCGATTTCCGTCAAAAAATGTTGCCACCGGCAATGACCTTCGATGAACTTAGTAAAAACTTAGTGCAGTTGAGCATCAATATTTCCCTTTGACACACCGTGCAGGGCACATTTATGATTGAATCACTTGCAAACTTCATGTGCTTGTGTGGAGTGACATCTTTATGGGAGATGTCGATTTTCTCCCATTTCTGTCAAAAATTGTTGCCGCTGACCTTTGAACTTAGTTTAGTGTGACCTCAATATTTCCCTTTAACACACCCTTGAGGGCACATTTATGATCGGATCACTTTGAAACTTGGCATGTGTGTTTGGGGTGACCTCTAGATGTGAGCTATTGCTTTTTTTCATTTCCATAAAAAATTATTGTCGTTATCACCAGCTTTTGAACTTACTGCATTTGTGCACCAACTTATCCCTTTTGCACTCTCTGCTGGGTATATTTATGAATTTCCATAAAAAAAACCCCAAAAAACATTGCCACAAGCAATGGCCTTCTACTTAGTGCATTTGTGCATTAACACCTTCCTTTGGCATGCCTCAGAGAGCACATTCATTATCAGGTTGTTTTGAAACTTTGTATGCTTATGCAGGGTGGCAAAGATAGGACGTATTGATTTTCTTTTCATTTCCATCAAAAACTGTTGCTGTGAGCAACAATCTTTGAATTTATTGCATTTGTGCATCAACATTCTTCTTTGACATGGCCTACAGGCCACATTTATCGTAGGATTGTTTTTGAACTTGGTGTGCTCATTAGGCAAGACCTTTAGATTAGAGCTATTGATTAGCATTCATTTCTGTGAAAAAAGTTGCCATTTACAATAACCTCTGAACATACTGCATTTGTGTATCAACTTTCTTCCTTTGGCCAGTCTTACAGTTTACATTTAAAAATGCATGGATTACTCTGACGTTGTGCACACACAATGCTGTTATGTTGAAATTTCATCAAATAACGTTGGTACCAATGATCTTCGATTTTGCCATTTCATTTATAACTTACCAAGTTCAAGTTTGTCAAGTTGAGCTACAGTGTCATTGACACTTTCATTTATTATATTAGCTGGAGATAACCAATTAAGTGCGCTCTACTGTAATATTTTTGTTCCACTGGTATCTCTGCAGATTGTAACTCATGCAAATGATGATCGATCTGAATAAATTTATGTATGAACTCATAGTTTATAGATTATCAGGTTTAAAACAATATTTGCCCTGTATGACATTTTACAAATACAGTGTTATCTATTATAATAACACCCAAGTGCTTGGAGGAACTTATTCCTGCCCTCTCATATCACACTTTTGATTTTAAACGTTAGTCATATTCTGCAAATCGGTGATTTTTCTCAGTCCAGGTTTCATATGGGTCTTGCAAACTTTGAAAAGTAATGGAAATTAAACATTAATTTTCCAGGCCTGGAAGTGCTGGAAAAATGTTGTTTTTTCTTCTCGTCTGGAGAAAGGTCATGCAAATTTCCTATGAATTGTCACAATGAAATCAAACTTACCAAAAAATGCAGCCACAAAAGATTGTGAGGATTGATTCCACATGAAGAACAAGAATTTCTAAAAATTTTGTGCCTCATTCATTAAATGTTGCTTGTTATTACATTGATTCTTACAGTTCTTTGTAATGTGGAAGTGAGAACAAAAATCAACTTCTTATAATATGTATGGTATATGGAGATTGAATACCTGGATGTCGGCAGGCAAGGTGTTTAAATGAGACATCCAGGTATTAAATCTCCATATACTATACATGTTACGGTCACGATTATCCATTATGCATAAGTATGTGACATTAAACACCAATACATAATAATAAATAACCATACATGTTGACGGATATAACGTTTTTGTCCCATTTGAAACACAATACATAGTGGAGAAAAATATGTGGATGCGTTTCTCACTTTCTGCAATCAGTCAGACCAAATTCGTGAATAATTGTTTTGTTTTTACAAATGTAGAAGGGCAAGAGACAGAGTTACATTCCTTGGGTCGTTAAGGAAATGAGTAAACAGTATTTTGTTGACATATTTCCCCCCCCCCCCCCACCACAAGAATAGAGTTACATTCCTTGGGTCGTTAAGGAAATGAGTAAACAGTATTTTGTTGACATATCGCACCCCACCCCCCTCCCCGAGTTCCAATGTGTTCTATGCTACTGGCACATGGAACACTTTGGAACTGAGGGTGATGGTGTTTGCTTTTATTTTATTTTTCTCAAGTTGTTTCATTTAATTATTCGACTATTTAATTTATAACAGCAAAATATGATCGAATTGTCGGAAATCGGATAATGTTTGTGAATATTTTCAGGTTTTTTTTGTTTGATTTTTATATCGAGGCGAGTGGAAACAAAACACTTTCATTTAAACCATATACCCCCGATGTTTTGCGTGCCCATATACCCTGGATCTTGCATGCTCTCATATACCTTGGATGTTGGGTGCACCCTTCGTCCATTTGTCCAAGGCATTCTGACCAATCAAAAGACAGAATTTATCGGGATACAGGGACAATATTTTTTGTCATTTTTGCACATGCGCTGAGTTTACATAAAGCATACATCATTTGCTCCTGCCACTCTAACTAGGCACCATGTTACTGTTATTTCTTGATGACAAACTTTTGGACTTTTTCAGTATTTTTGCCTTATAGTAGCCATGACTTGATTTTATGGGAAATTCAAGAAAACGCTCCAACATCAGCTGCCACCGTTGGAATTTTTCATCATTTTTGCCTTACAGCAACAATGACTTCAATGTATGGGAAATTTAAGAAAATGTCCCCTGTGGGAACCTTGGGAAGTGAAACAGTGCTTGTTTCCTATGGTAAACAACCACAATTTTGCTGGTAAAATAGGGCCCAGTCACCAATGCTTAGGGTGGAAGTCCTCTAAAATGGCTACAATGAGAATAAACGATTGACTAAACTTGACTTTATATCCACTTTGTCGTCACAATTTGCCAGGTGCAAAAATATGTGACCTTAAGGCCTAAAAAAGTCAAAAATCTGTTTCTCAGGCCCTCCCACATGCTCTCTTTTTATAACCAATGCAAACTTAAAAACCTAAAAATTAAATAGTGTATGTCTGATATTTTACCCAAGTTAATAAAATTGATAAATTTGTCCCTTGTGTGCAACAAGGCTTTGCAATGCTTCAGCACTGCAAAACCTTCTTGCATTCAAGGATTGAAAGACACCGTCACCCATGCTATTCTGCAGATTATGAGGCCTAAAACATAAAACAAACCAAAAACATGAACTTTTGATAGCAAAGAAATAATTACAAAAATAAAATAAAGAACCGCTCCCCCACATTCAATTTTACAAAAATGGCCAGAGAAGCAACAGATCTACTTTGTGGGGCTTAAACACCACCTAAACACCTATGAATAAATAAATAAATAAATAAATAAATGCTACGCATGACATGTTAACTGGCAGAGAACTAAATTATTAGCTCACCTGATGGAAAGTCAGGGGAGCTTTAGTGATCACTTTCTGTCCATTGTCCACCTTCCATCCATCTGTCATCCATCCATCTGGCGTGAACTTTACATTATCGACTTCTTATAAACCACTGGACCAAATTAAATCAAATTTGATATTCATGTTCCTTTTATATGTCAATTCAAGTTTGTTCAAATAAAGTTGCCATGCCCACAGGGGGCACCACAAGGGGCATAACTCTGATAGCACCCATAAATTGTTTTCCAAAATTAAAAAAATCTTCTCAAGAACCATCACTTCGAATCTTTTGATATTAAGTATACAACATATCTAAGGGGGTTAGATTCAAGTTTTTTCAAATCAAGCTCCTAATGTGAGCCCGAATTTTAACTGAGTGCAATATGTCCCTTGGTTAATATTTTGGCTCTCTATTGTTTTTCTTTAAAAATCTTCTTCTTAAGATCCATCAGTCAGAATGCTTTCATATTTGATGTACAGCATCTCTAGGGGTGTCAGATTCAAGTTGTTCAAATTGGGTCCCGGGTTAATATTTGGGCTCTCTATTGGAGCCCAAAATTTATCTTAGTGCAATATAAGGGAATTTCTTTAAATCTTCTTCTTCAGGTCCACAGTCAAAATGCTTTCATATTGGATATACATCTTGGAAAGGGGGGGGGGGGGGGGGGGGGGGGGGGGGGGGGTGGGGAGGGGGGGGGGCAGATTTGTTCAAATCTTTCTTTAAAAATCTTCTTCTTCAGATCCACCATCAGAATGCTTTCATATTTGCCATACAACATCTCAAGGGTGGGGGGGGGGGGGGGGTGGGGGGGGGGGGGGCAGATTGAAGTTTGTTCAAATCGGGTCCCTGGGTTAATATTTGGGCTCTCTATTGGAGCCCAAAGAGTAACTTAGTGCAATATGAGAAGATTATTTTAAAAATCAAATTCATCAGATCCACTGTCAGAAGCCTTTCATATTTGGTATATAACATCTCGAGTGGGGGCAGATTCAAGTGTGTTCAATT